>CM059354.1:7234-607234 GCA_030324255.1 Phytophthora capsici
CCGGCACGGCCTCACCGTTGAGCTGCTGACGCAGGCGCTCACGGTACTCCGAAGGAGTTGTGACATGTGGAGCCAAGAAGCGCTCGCGGAGCGATTGTCGTTGGACGACTTCATCAGTCGTCTCGGGGGCGCGCCCAGTCCAGGAGCTGCGAGGCAGCGCGTCGGACGACCTCTGCAGGAGAGAGACGGTCATAACCGTAGTCGCGACGCGACGTGCCCACGATGGGGCGGGCTACAGGTCTGTTAGACCGTGCGCGAGATGTAGCCTCAAGCTGCCGGCTTTGAGCCCCGTCCAGGTCGTTGGAGACCACACCTGGCTCAGGGAGCTCGTCCTCGTACCTCGAGGAGAGAGGCGGCGCATTGCGCAGGGCGTTCGCCGAACCATTACGGTTCGGGAACGGATTAGGCGTGTGCAGCTCGCGAGAGCGCGACGCCGGGCTTGAAAGCCTCTGAGAGGCAGCCTCCTGGCGCGTAGGAGTCCACTCTTCGTCGTCAGGGACGATCTCGCCCTGCTCAAGCTCGTCGAGCCAGGCGTTTTGACGCGTACGCGGTGTCGATGGCTCAGGGGAGCGTGGAGCGTCGCTCCCACCCGGGCGTTGGCTCGCGGAGCCGGAGCCATGACGTCGTTGGTGCTCATCGTGGTACTGTCGTACACTGAGCCGCTGCGGAGCAGCCTCCCTGTCGGGACGATGGCCTGTGGCCTGTGGCGATAGCGGGCTGTCGCGCCCTGACATGCGGCCACTAGATGATGGCGAAGAGGGGTCAGAAGACCGTGGCGAAAGGCTGAGCATTTAGAATGCAGTTTCGATAATGGGCTCTGGGAGCCGAAGTTCTTTGAACTTGTGATGAGGTGAAATGACCTCTAACGTCTTGAGAAGGAAAGACCTCACTGAGAAAGTGTCGTGGACACGGGTGTCCACATCTTGGTGGGGGGTGGTGTAACGGGGCTACACGGGTTTACACCTGGTGTGTTCCACACATGGATACACTTTGTGTAAGGTACATATTTGATGTACGGACACTCGAGGGAGTGTGTGTGGCTGAGAGCCACACGGTATGCATTTGAAGTAGGATTATACTTGGTTTTACTATGTTAGATAGTTAAACACATACATTTACCTCCTAGGCGGCTAGCCGCAATAAAAGATAAATAAACAGTTTGGATTTGGAACACTAAGAGTAAAGTCCTTTTATTAAGGTCGTAGTTAGTAGGTGCCTTTGGTAATAAAGGTCTATTAACCCTTAATAAGGTGAGTGTTAATCCTTAACTCGTTGAGTTAACTTCCTCTGACGCTAAGCTACGGCAGCCCCGCTGCACCAGGTCTACGCTACTCTCTCCACCCTTCAACCCCACCGCTAACAGTGGGCGGCCCAAGCATCGGTATTGGAAACACATTGGCCCCCTTTGGAACAACACAAGCCCGAAGGACAATCCAAGATAAGATCAAGTTTATTCAAGCCTCGATCTACCCTACGGAACCCTAAGTGAAGAAGTATCCACAAGATCGTCAACCGACTACTCCCGAGTGCCGTCCACAATCCAGCTCAACCAAGAACAAATACCTTGATCTCCTCCAGGTCACCCAGGAAGAGCGTTAACCCCGCCAGGTCAACGGGTACACAAGGTGAGAAGATCTTCAGACCCCACGGTCGATCGGAGTACCCCCTCCGCTAGATGACAGTTCGGCCCTCTGTGTGTGAGTGCCCCTCGCATCAAGTTTCCTCGCGAGCCACTACACCACAATGGTGCGCGTGCCCGGATTTGAACCGAGGATATCACCGTGAGTCCAATCAAGATGAGACCAAGATCAAGGTTGAGCCAGGAAGCGGCGGCGCGTCGACGGAAGGTGTATCGCCGTCGTCGCATCTGAAGAGTGAAGAATACACCGAACGTCCGAGCTCTGGGGGAGGAGCTCTGGCGGGGACAAGGAGGAAGGTTCGGCGATGGACCTGGAAGAAAAACCTCAGCCTCCTCCCATGAGCCCTCCGGACCCCCCCCGCGCGCGGATCGCGACGCGAGCCGTAATCCGCCGGATGAAGATCCATCCGTGAGAACGGAAGGACCTTCACCCAAATCCACCACCCCCACTCCGCTTCCGTCCTCGAAGAAGTCGAAGAAGGCGACGCCGAAGCCCGCGAAGATGAAGGTGAAGGCACCCGACGCGGACGAGAGTGGTGATGCCAAGACTTGGACTGAACACGAGCTGCGTGTCGTCCTCTACCGGAAGAAACTCCGCGCGTTCTTGTCGACGTCCCGGTCATGAAGATGATGAAGTTGATCGGCGACCTTCAAGGCCCGGTGATCAAGCCAGTCAAGCCGGTAGATCAAGCGGCGACGATCAGCGCTCTGATACGCATGCTGACGGAAGCGGGTGTCGTGGCCGGGAACTTCAACGCTGAGGAACTGCTCGAGCTTGATCTTCCCACACTTGGAGGATCCACTAAACACTTGGTGAAGCTGCTCACACCGTTGGTAGGCACCGTCATATCGACCGCCGATCAGGGGCTGACGACGACATACTCGAGTCAGTCCGGGTCACCTCACTCTCGTTCGCGTCTGCGAAGACATCTGCGATAGTGACGGAGGCGGGGTCCGACAGCTCGATTGATCTGAACAGGATGACGCTTGGACCGGCCGGAGCAGCTTTATTGGAAGCCAGGAAGAAGGAATCGAACTTAGCGCCGGTGTCGACCGTAGCGTCCGGCGGCAGCCTTCAATCGTTCTTCAATGCCGCGATGGACCAGTAAGGAGCTGCTGTTGCCCTGACGCCACGGGTGCGTGATCTGCCCAAGAACGTTGGCACTCAGGGTGTCGACGTGGAATCGGTTGGATCACAACTAGCATTGTAAATGACTACTTTGCCTAAATAGTCAAATACTAATAGTAGTCACTAATTAGGCCTAATTAGGCCTACTTAGGGAGAGGTCCAATAAGTATGATTTGCTGCAGGAATCCGTATCCTGGCTGATCACTGCCTCGTTGGGAGTCTGCACTCATTAGAGAAACCACTTCTAGCACTGCACGGCCTCAAACCGCTTCAAAATGCCGCCAAAAGGAAAGCCAACATCTCCTATCTGGGAACTTTTCAAGGTCGTGATACCAAGAGGCGAAGGAAAGAAACATCCCGACGTATCGTGCCCGCACTGCAACAGGCTCTTTCGAAGTGCTCAAGCTAGAAAACATTTAAAAGGACGTGTACGCAAATGCTCCTTCTCCGCGGATGTGAAGCAGCGCCATGCTCCTTCATCGCCCCCCTCTACACCCAAAAGAACGTAGAAACGTCAATCGATAGGGACGCCACGCTCGCCGTCTACGGCCCGCAAGACTCCCCCAAACAACAGCATATAGTCAAGCTGAGTTTGAGCTCGACTTGGTGATGGCGTTTTACGCCACGGGGATCTCATTTCGTGTACTAGAGCACCCAAAAAGAAGCAACTGTTCCAACACCTTCGACCCGACTTCAAACTTCCTTCTCGCTACAAGTTAGCTGGGCCATTACTTGATACGACCTACGCACTCGAAAAGAAAAAAAGTGGTCGAAACTATCAAGAATGAGCAGTACGTGACTTTTGTTTCTGATGGTTGGGCAAACCCAAACATGCAGAGCATTGTCAATTTTGTTATCACTTCACCACGTATGAACCCGGTGTTTTGGTCCTCTGTCGCTACAGGTGACAATCAGCACACGGGCGAATACATTGCTGATCGAGTTTAGGAGGTTATCGTCGAAATTGAGGGTATCATGAGGCCTGGAGCCGTTTGTGGGGTGGTGACGGACAATGCAATAAATATGAAGAGAACATGGAGTATCTTGAAGGAAAAGCGCCCCAGTCTGACCTGCAATGGATGTGGAGCTCATATGATGAACTTAATCATGAAGGATGTACTAGCGTTGGAGCCTGTGAAAGATGTTCTCAATAGTGCTACCTGGTTATCTAAGTATATCCTGAATTGGTACATTTTACTGGATCATTTCGAGAAAATCCAGAAAGGTTTGAGCTTTGATTCTCGCCGCAGGTTGTGCCTCCCAGTGCCTACCCGTTGGTACACGTCTGAAGCTTGCATGAAAAGTGTCCAGCGGAACAAACACGTCATTCAAGCGGTTCTAGAAGATACTACACTGGACAATATCTGCAAGCAGAAAAAAAAACTCGCGAAAAACTAGCCAAACCAAGGGCTCTGGTGGCTGATGTCAATTTCTGGGCAAGGCTAGATGCAGTCTTGTATCAACGCGTCATTGGTAGAGTTCGATAGCGATGGTAGCTTTGTTTCTGCGGTCTTCGACCAGTTCCGACAATTATCTCGGAACAAAGTTTACCACGACGAAATGGATAACAGTGCCCGCCAACTCCGCTTTCTTCAGGGTGAAATTCGCAACTTTGTAGCTTCACGAGAAGAGGAGTTTACTACGCCTTCCATGAAGATTGGATATCTGTTCTATCAACGCCTGGACACAAGTGGTTTTACAGATGACGAGCTTGATGATGCCATTTCAGATGCTGCCACTATGATTACAGTAGACCCTGATGAAAAACAAAAGGTTTCTGCTGAAATCACTCAATATGTGACTGACAAACTGGCGTGGAGTGCGGAGAGAAAGAAGAGATACCAGTCGTACACGCCTCTGAACTGGTGGTCGACGAGACAAACCAAATGCCAGCTCATGCGTCCATTAGCGATGCAAATATTGTGGAATCCTACATCATCAGCAGCCAGTGAACGATCGTGTTCCATTCACAGGTTCATTCACTCAAAAAGAAGAAACCGCTTGACAGCATCACGTGTAGAGAAGCTTGTCTTCGTCTACACAAACCACAATGGTGAAGATCACGTGATGTACGATTCGTCCATGGAATGATGTATCTCCAGATATATGTGCTATGGGTGCCTGATGTACGTGTCTTCAATACGGTTTTACAGAGATAAAATCAATTAAGTTAATTTTCTTCTAACTTAATAGTAGTGTACAGCGGCTATTGAAGGAAGGTGAAATATACCGATCGCTAACCCCTCTCCAATAGTCATGAGCAGATTCAGCTAGCTTTCAGTCTTCACAACGCCAACGCGGAGGTCGGATGATCGTCGACCCAGCCAACTCTGCGTCGTCGAGGAGAACGACGGCACTTCCACCAACAGTGGCACTGCTGCCGCAAATACTGGAGCCACCACCGCTACATCCACCAGCGCAGCCGCTGGAACACCTAGAAGTGCTGCGGTGGACTCGTTGGTGGGCTCATCCAGCTCGACCGATTCCTTTGGGTCCTGTGTCTCGACTACTTGAGTAGGGTTTCGTCTATGCATTCGACCGCTGTGTTTACTGCCGCGGGAGACGCCAGCTAAGCCCCTGCGCCAGCTTTTGTCGATTCTTCGGATCAAAGTTGTGCTTCCAGCTCACCACGGGAGCTATCGCAGCTACTATCATTACCATCGGCGCTTATTTGTAGAGGTAGATGCCGGCGGACAAGAATCCAGCTACACTCATCAGTGCCTGCTGGTACTATAACATCCTACACACTGGGCGTGATCTTGGTCTTCATCAGCAAGTACACCAAGAAGGCAACCGTCGTGCACGCGAGTCTTGAATGCGTTCGTCCTGCTGGGCGTCTGCAAGCTCGCTTGTCCTCTTCTTCAGCGCTGTTCTCCGTGCAGTGTGTCTAAAAATGTGTGGCGTTCATTAAAATGTATGTGCTACACACAATTTTGTAATTTTTTAGGGGCTAATTAGGAAAAGTAGGATGTCTAAAACGTCTATTTAGCCTAATTAGGACTAATTAGTGTTTTTAGGCTCCTACTTTTCAACCCTAATCACAACATGATCACCCAGACGAACATGACCCAGATGATCTGAGTATCGAGGTTCCGCGCGTCAACGCTGTGTCGTCTACCGACGCTACGTCGTCCGCTGGCCCCTCCGTAGTTCCTCGAGTCAGGATCTCCGCGATATCCGAGCTGAAGGAGTTCTCCGGCAAGGGCTTCGACGAAGAGAAGGCCAGAAGCTGGTTGAGCAAGGTGAAGTCCGCGTTTGCGCGTGATCAAGCGACCGACAGCGAGAAATGCATCGTCTTCAGCAACCTTCTCGTTGGTCCAGCACGAAACTGGTACCAACAGTTGGGTAGAATCACCCGTAGCAAGTGGAACGACTTGCTAGGCGACTTCCGAGTCGAGTATTTTGGGCTGGGCGTGTCACTCGCGAGGCAGTATTACCACGCGAGGAAGCGATCAGACGAGAAGCCGTTGGAGTACCTTCACCGGCTCACCGTGTTGGGTCTGCAAGCGAAGCAGGAGATCAAGACTGGTCTGGCGTCCGTGAAGCGTGACCATGTCGAACACTTCATCGAGACCCTCGACGATCGTGAGTTGGCTGATCAACTGACTCTGCTGCGCATTACTGATGGAGGCTCCCTCGCTGAGATTCTTCGTGCACATCAGCGTGCCAAGGCCCGCCAGAGCAAAGCCGCCGCTGGGTCGAGCAAGTTCCGCCAAAAGGCACCAAGTGGTCCACCACAAGCTGCTTCGAAGCCCACCCGCGCTGTTCGCGCAATCCGCGCCTCATATGATAGCGCTGGATCGGGATCCGAGCCGGATTCAAGTGGATCGGAAGATGATCGAGCTCCGCCGCAGGTTTACCTTGCCGCTGCAGCTGATCACCGGAAGCAGGAGGCTTAACGCTCGAGTCGTTGGGAGGACAGCAAGTCGCCCGCCCGCAATGATCGCGAAGATGGGCAGCGTGTGGATGATCGCCCACCACCGTGCTCGCACTGTGGATCCACGAGGCACTCCGACCTTGGATGCTGGAAAAGCCTGACCTGTGAGAAGTGTGGTCGCCGTGGTCACCCTGCTGATCATTGCCTGTACGTGTGTCGCGCCTGTGGCTAGCTCCACGAAGACGGCGAATGCCCGATGGAAGAGTTTTACAACTTGATCCGCCAGTGGTACAACCCGACGCAACACGCCGGGATGCTGCCGTTCAGCGCGGAGAATATGTTAAACTAGGACTCTCGCCAGGTTTGAATCTGGTGCGAGCCGAGCGTTCTAAGTTCTGTATTTTTGCATACGTTGAAAGGCAGCCGAATGCAAGAGTCGGTGAGACGACAACCCCGATCAGCAATATACGTGGAATTCATGGAAGACGTACCGCTACGATAGCGAACTTGCGGAATAATGAGTTTCGCGATCGGACGTTGTGATGGAACTTAATTTAGCTGACGGTGAATTGCGTCGATACTGGAAAGATCACCTGCCTGATGTGAAGCATGGAAGACCAGCGTTAGTCAGCAATACCATCTGATTCAGGTGGGGATCTCTTACCTGGTGAGTCGCGCGGTTACTGGAAATATCACGCTCCTGGCAAGTGGTTCAAGCAGGCCAAGGCCACCGGCAAGATCAACAACTCCAGAGCGACACTGCTTCTGGATTCCGGCACTGAAGTCTCGATCGTTAGCACCGCCTTTGCTCGTAAGGTTGGCTGCATCATTGACGAGAGTCAGAGACAAGATTGCATCGGGATCGGAGAGAATGTGTACTCAACTCTGGGACGTACCACGATCAAGATCACGCTGGCCGGTTTCTTGGTTTACTTCTTCGACACGTGCGTTGGTGACATGGTCGGACAGGATGTGATCCTGGGCATGGATTTCATGATTCCCGCCTGTATCCGTCTTGATCTGGCCGACGGGACTATGTGCCTCCCCAACGAAGTGCGGGTCCAGTTGACAGGTCGTCGACCTCCGTATGGCCGCAGCAGCCACGACATCATGCTCGACGACAGCGTTCACGTGGGAGTCAAAGAATCTGTAGAGATACCGATACGAAAGCCTCGAGCGTTAGAGCGAGAGAAATTGTGGATCGCCCGTTGAGAAAAAAGGGTACATACCTTGGTGAAGGGCCTTGGCCGGACGCAGTACTTGAAGATCACGAACATCAGCGACAAGAAGCTGATGCTGCAGAGACTTACACGACTGGGACTGTGGTTGGCTGAAGACCTCGTACCGCGGATGCCTGGACTCATCTCCGTGGGATCGCGGCGCTATGCTGAGTGGCAGAACCTTGCGTACGAAACCACCACTGATCAGCAGGAGGAAGCGGAACCTGAGCCGATGTTGTTGGAAACCGTATCGTCTTTTGATACGATCTGAGAAGTTGAAGACTTCTTTTGAAACTTAGCTAGCAGAGTGATGGTAGAAAGGCAGCGATTCCGCATTCGGCGGACATGTCTTCAGTCCGAAAGTTTCCTTTTGAGTAACAAGTTGTTTGTGAGTGCGTTTGATCCGACTCCGACAGGGTTACGAGCCCAAACTCAAGCGACTACACCTGTGCAAACAGCACTACAACAACAAGATGCCGTCCTCAAGCGACTCAGACGATGAGAGACGCAAGGGCAAGAAGAACAAGGAGTTTCACATCAACTCGTCCGGCAACCCAGTGCATTGGGACGGAGAGAATTGGCCTTTCTATAAGAAAGCCATGACTGTGGCGTTCCAGAGAGACTTGCTCGAGCAGATCGCGACTGGCAAGGTCAAGGAAGACGACCAGTGGAGTCAAGACGAGGAGGACGAGCACACAAAGAAGCAAGCCAAGATGCAGATGTTGATCATGGGCTCGCTGAAGACCACACTCGCCCAGCAGCTGATGGACCAAAAGAATGGTACCGATATGTGGGCTGAGTTGTGCAAGACGTATGAAGGAAGGAACAACAATGCCACCAAGGCGCAGAAAGTGTATCGCCTACAAGGCGAGCTACACCGGACTCATCTGCGCGCGAATGGTGACGTGCGTGCACACTTGTACACCATGTTTCGTATCAGGAACGAGCTTGCTGAGCTCGGTTCGCCTCTGAGCGACCTTCAGATGGTAGATACGCTACTGAGGAGCCTGCCAACGCAGGTTTGCTACAATGAACTTCGCAAGAAAGTGTTATTTAGCTCCAACATGAGCAAATACACACCAGAATTGTTGCGAGAGCTGATCTTCACGGCTGAATCTCGTAGCAAGGACTGGGAAAAGAGTGCTTTTGGAAATAATCAAGGCCTCAAGAAGCAAGGACATGCTTCTGGAAACCAGAAAGGTGGCAACAACAAATCTGCTGGAGATGTACCCAAGAAGAAGACACCGAAGACGGATGTCGAGTGTTTTAATTGTGGTGTCAAAGGACACTATAAGAGCAACTGCCCGGACCTGGAGGAGAAATCCAACACCAAGAAGAGTGCACAGGCCAAGATGGCACGCACAGGCCAGAAGCCTGTCGAAAAGGTAGCATCACGGAAGGCAGATGAAGTTGTCGACCACGTTCCCAAACGTGACGTGGTAGTGGGGGAAGTAGTGAAGCGCGTTGCCAAGAACTACGATCCAAGTCGTTGGTACTTCGATAGCGGGACCAACGCTAACATTGTGACAAGCAAAGAGTACTTCACAGTGTTGAACAGCATGGAAGACAGCGACTGGAACCCGACAATCTCAGGGTTCGCGGATGGTGCTGACGCCCAAGCAGAAGGCTTTGGGACGATACTACTGGCTAGTATGATTGATGAAGAGATGGTATTTGTTTTCGTGGAAGATGTACCTGATGCTGGATGCAACCTGTTCTCACCGGGCCAAGCACTTGAACAAGGTTTCAAGATGTCGTGGGATCAGGAAGCATTGGTTTTCGGCATGTCGAAGGAAGGTACTGAGGTGATTCGAACGAAATAAGACCATCGTCTATGGACTTTTGACGCTCACAATATTGGTGGTGTCAAGACCAACAACAAGAAGACTACTGCTGTCAAGAAACGTGTTGTGGCAAATTTTGCAGTGACTGATGGAGTTGAAGATCTTGATGTCTGGCACACGCGCCTGGGGCACACATGCCCAGAGTATATTCGCCTGATGGTGGATCGCGGAATGGCGAAAGGGATCATGTTGAAGAAACGCGGAAAGATGGATTGCGCTGACTATCATTTCGGCAAGCAGAGACGCAAGACATTCCGTAAGAAGCTCGAGAGAAACATCGAGAAAGTGAATGACATGATTTTCGCAGACTTACTCATTCCTGGACTCAAAAATGGAACGCAGTACAGTGCAGTATTGGTTATTATGGACGGATTCTCTCGTTTCGTGACCACTTACCTGTTGAAGTCGAAGACGGAAGGAGAAGTGAATGGATATATGAAACAGTATATCGGGTGGGCAGAACGGCAACACGGACGCCGATTGGACACTGTAGTGACTCACCGGTGGTGTGCTGAGCCTGACGATGAAGGTGACGAGGAGATTGGGCCTGTGAAGGAGGTATTGACGGACAAAGGCAAGGAGTTCTGCAACAATACAATGCAGCGTTGGTATGCAGACAAAGGCATTGTTCACACCAAGGTCGGCCCTAAATCGTCGCAGTTGAATCTGGTAGAGCGGACACATCAAACTTTAGTCAACATGGTCAAGACCATGATGCACGACTCGGGGCTACCGAGGTCGTTCTGGACACATGCTCTACAAACGGCAGTCTATGTCAAGAATCGAGTGTTTTGTAAGGGAGCTGGTCGTACACCGTACGAGATGATGTATGGAACGAAGCCGGATCTACATCACATCCGGACGTTTGGTTCACTAGGGTATTGCCACACTCCAATCTCGAAGCGCTCAAAGTTCGCTGCGAACTGCAAAGTGGGATTTCTTATCGGCTACCAGGAAGATATTGTGGGCTGTCAAGTATATTTTCCTACTGCGCATCAAAAGGGCTTCGTTGCAGACGTGAAAGTGAATGAGGCGATTAAGTACAAGGATCGTTACGGCAGCTCGTTCAAAACCAAAATTAACAAGTGACTGCAGACGTTTACTGAGTATGTCGAAGCAGGTCACTTTGATGATGATAGTGACAGTGAAGAAGCATCACAGCAAGCCGAGTTTGATGCAGACTCTGTTCGTGAAGACAGTAACGTGGACATGGCCAGTGTTGCTGAGAGTGAAGACCTGGATGCCGAGAAGGCGGCTCAATGGGACAGGATGGTGCAGAACAGTGTACTTCCTACATTCGACGGTGAAGTAAGCAGCACACCGAGCAGCAAGTTGGCGGATGACGACCAACAAGTATGGCAAGACATGTTGGAGAACAGTACGTTGCCTGACTTCGAACATGCGTTAGTTGAAACGCACGAGGGCGAAAGTGAAGTCAACACCGAGGAGTGTGAACACGATGATTACCATGACGGTGATCATGAAGATCGTGACCATGGAGATGTTGACGACGTTCAAGGCACGAGCGATGCTGACGCAAGTGCGACGCAAAGTGAAGATGAACATGGTGATTATGATAGCGATACTAAACTTGCAGACGAAGAATCAGTCGATTATGAACACGACGAGGTTGCTAGTCACGTGACAGACCTGGTTTCAGTCTCTGAGAATATTGCGGACGATGGGAACAGATACGATTTCCTATTTGACCCGAGTGACGAGCACGAAGCAGAGTGTATCAGTAACATGGACGATGAAGTAGATGATCCTCCAAGGCAACTGGAACAGAACCCAGCCCGGAATGATGTTCTTGGATTTCCTCAGCAGATGCTAGTGGGAAGAGTTCATCCTAGGGACGAAGAGGTTCGACGCACACAGGATAGGAAGCGTACCAAGGTGAGTGCACAGTGTGTGATGGCTGCAAGGCGTGCCGGGCTTCGAGAACTGTCTGAGCAAGAGCCATTCGAAGACTTCGAAGTTTGTTCGGCATTCAGAGCGCTACACGCGGATCGACGTGGCAAAGGTGGTTTACGGGCAAGTGACATCAAATACCACGGAACTAAAGAGAGGCGATGCGATCAAAACAAGCGAGCTTCTGGAAAGCGGCGATGGATAAAGAGATAGCTGCACTCAAGTCAAAGGATGTGCTAATACAGATTGAAACGAGCCTGTTTCCTAGTACATGTTGGGGACGCACTGAGTCCACGCCACGTCCCAAAAGAAAAGTCTGAGGTTCTAGTACGTTGAGGTTGCGGCGTTGTCGTATTCGCTTTCATCAGACGGGCTTAGGCTTGGGCAACGTTGCCCGTAGTCCTATTCGTTGTTATCAGTCGGGCCCAGGCTTCGAGCAACGTTGTAATTTGTGACTGGCACGGCGACTCCGGGGATCGCAACGCCCCCAGAACCTGGACAATGAGAGGCAACGCCCCCGGAACCTTGACGCCATGAGAGGTAACGCCACCAGAGCCTTGCCAGAATGACCGTCGAGTAGATCGCATAACCAAACATTGTCCGAGTAAAAATCAAGCGGACACGACCGGAAGGCAGCAATCATGCGTCGCCTGCTATCGCCGAACTCGGATCGACCACGTAAGAGGCACAAGGAAGCCCATCAGGAGGGTATGACGGAAGTGTCCGGGGGCACTCTGCCGGCACCACCGTTTAGTGTCAGCTATCCTGCAGGGTCTGCCTGCATCGTGCCAGCACCAGCGCATGGAGCATCTCAAACAGCGTCTGCGTGCATCCTGCCAGGTCCACTGAATGGTGCACTACCAGCGTATGGTGTATCTCATGCAGCGTCTGCAAGAGCACTGCCAGCTCCAAGTTTCCATTTCTGGCCCTCTGTGGCTTCGCAACCCATAATATCGACACTTACAGGGACATTAATGCCAGGAATGCCCACTGTGTGGCCTATGATGTATCGCCCAGAACCTCCAATGCCGGCCATTGGTCCAAAAAATTAACTGGGATGTCCAGCTAATACTTTTTTTTTTATTTGTATAGGCAACTGGACACTCGTTGCTTTTGGTTCCTACAGAACTCGATACACATCAAAGGCCATCTATAGTAAGAACTTTGTACCCTGGGCATACATGTTCGTACGCACTGAGCACGAATTCGCGTACGAGAGGCTATTTGTCACTGTCGTCAAATACGCCAAGCTGTTCTTCAAACGTGATTTGGTTGTGAAATTCGGAAGTCTCGACCATTCAGACTGCATCGCGAACGCTTACGAAGCGGTTTGGCCTGGTGTTGTGCTTTTGGATTGTTATTCTCACGTATCTCGCAAATGTCGAGAAAACAAAGCAAGATTGTCGGACAAAACTTTCTTCTCGTCCAACGTCGAGGTGAACATCAAGCAGCTACATCAGGCACGATCTCCGGAACAATTCGACGCTCTATCACAGCTGTGTCTACGTTTTTGGCGCGGCAATGGGGAATGTGAATACGCGGACTGGTTTGAAAAAGTCTACTTACATCAACGTTGGAAACGATGGTTTACAGTAAGTGCAATCCCCGGAATACTTCCTTCTCAAAACGCACTCGAGTCGCACAATAACGTTATCAAGAAATGCGGAGTCGCCGAAAAAAAAGCCAAAACAGGAGTCGTCCTGAATGAGTCTGTTCCAGGTATACTTGCAGTGGTTGCTCAAGACACTGCAAACGCCTCATTCGGTCATTGTTGCGAAGGTAATGTTTGTTTCATTGTACCTGTTAGTCCACCGACGTACTTATGCGTTTTTTTTTCTAGGGCCTCTTAATAGCACCCAGGTTTCAACAGCATTGAGCCATGTTGAACCCATCGGGCACTTCATTAAACGCAGAAAGAAGAACAACAGAATGGTGATCCAGTCTATATTATTCAACGCTTCAGCTTACATGAAAACCCCGAAGGGGAAACTAGCTGAACCTGTCACGTCAGTGAGAGTAAACAGGTATTGTTTTGCTGTACGCTCAACTCTGATTGACTTCTACTAACAGTTTTTCTTTCTGATTAGGTATCTGGATTCGAAGACGGGAAAGATTAACGCTGCAGATTCTGTTACTCGTATCGACCTACACTATCTGTCGTTGCATGAAGTTGAGCTTACAGCAGCACCTGAACGGTACACCGCTTTCAAGTTTACGCTGCAACACACCATTTCCTTCGAAACGGTATTGCACATGTACTTACACATTTTGCTTCATTATAATGTATTATACTGATGTTCGCTCTTACAGATCCAAGAGATAAGGTCGCTGTATCGCTGCGATTGCAAGTCATTCTGGAATACTGGCTGGATGTGTTCTCATGTCATCGCTGCGATGGCAATTATGAAACAATTATCTCTTAAAGCCGCTACATCACTGATCCCTGTCAAGAAAGCAAGTGGAGGACAGCGAAAAGTTCGTGGTGCTTTGTTTGTTGATGATCCCACGAACAAAACCTTTTCAAAAGGTAACCTATTGAACAAGCTTCAGAAGGATCCGTTGCATTGCCTCGGATGGCGAGTGGGTTCGGAATTCACCTTCGTAGAAGATGATGGGACTTCAGAAGATGAATTCGTGGTTGGATTTATTCGTGGGGTACGCTATCGTCATGGGATCGCTTTTTGGTGTGTCAAGTTCTCTGACAAAGAAGAAAAATTCTACGAAATCGAAGAGGTGATTGATCTCATTATCACTGCAAGAAAAGAAGGCATCGATGTCACTAACGGAATGAAGCTCACGGCAGCTGATGTCTGGTGCTAAGTAGTGCTGGAGGAGATTCTGCGAAGTGTTGTGGTTGCACTTCGCCGTCTACCTCGGCTGGATTCCTACCTCTAGGCACGCGCCTGGAGCACGCAGTCGGTGCGTGACAAGCGTGTGCCTTGAAGGGTCATAAGTTGAAGAGGGACGAACGGAGCTATCTGATTGGCTGATCCCAAATGATTGGCATGGTTAATGCCAGGGTCGGATTTGTGCATATCCAGTCCACATACAAAACTCAAGTGATTTACGTCATCAACGCCTATTATTGACCATAGCGTTGCCGACGTAAATGTATCTTCTGTATATGGATTTACATGTGATTAGGAGGAGTAAGGAGGCAAGTAGAAAGGAGTTAGCAAAGCAAGACAAGAAACAACTAACTCAATAAAGCTCACTTTCGGATTTCATTCCTTCTTCACACTCGACTACTACAAGCCTCGTTCGCATACTCTCAATTCGAAGATGTTTAATTTACATTAGGCACTAGTTGATACTCTCATGCAGATACTCGCGCGTCTTCGTGTTTGCATGGATAGAAGACAGCATGAATAAGAGACTATTAAAGGAAATATCTCCATACGTTCAATTGTCTTTTAGTCTACATCATTAATACGTTTCCCTACTTGGCAACAACAATACTTCCAGTTTAGACCAGTGTGTGACTGCAGGATACGCCTGCGTGCAGGCATCTGCCTTTGTGACTCCGGAGGACCGTAAAGTAATGAACGAGAACAAGGAGCCGGCCGATTTCGGTTGGTGGGGTGGCTTTGGAGGCGACGATGCCAAAAGGTTCCATCCGGACTTTCACCTGGGAGTAAGCGGGCACAACTATAACTGTAAGACGAGTAAGTGAGGCTGCACACACCAACAAGAGATCCTTTTGCACGTGTCCTATATAGCTGTCCTTGCGACCGTCAGCTTGGCTTCTTCTTGTCTGCTGGATCAAGTGAATGATCGCATAACAGGTCATTCCAGAGATCACGATCATAAGGATCCGCTTCGTTTCCAACTTAGCTTCCCAGTGAGTGATACTCCTGCTCGTCCGGGTTGTAGTTTTCAGGACTTACTCCAATGGCGCTTTGCGCTTCTTTGGCTTCATCTCGAACACCTCAATGGCCTCTCTCAGATAATCAGCATCGCGCTCTGTCTTCGGAACCTCCTTCCACTGGAAATAGGCATCCAAGTGCCGCATAAATTCGACCCGGACTTCAGGAGCTCGACTCTCGTTCGCCAAGAAAATGGCCGTCTTGCGATGCGCCTGAGCCAACAACGACTGCACCAGAGGCTTCACGGACGCTTTCTCGTACACCACGTCCGCACACAAGATACAGTCGAACAAAACCTAGATTCGTCACCGGTGTGCCCCTGCGTAACAAAAACCTATCAGTAATTACCACAGTGCAATTAGGAAGTATCTTCATCCGTACCATGCGTGTTGCTGTACACGGACGCGTTGTATCTCCTTGTGCGAGTGGGCGATCTCCTCCTTGAACACTTGCTCCTGCAGGCGAATGTTGGCGTCCTCGTACTTCACGATAGGCACCTGGGTTGGCGTCACAGCTAATGAAAACTCAGTGACAACTCGCTGATTATCCGGGGCGTGATCAGCACGGAAGGCGTGTGATCTGCTTGAGGAACGAAAGTTTCTTCAATCGCTCCTCCGTCGCATCGCATGACAATGAACCGTGGCACCACTTGACTCCGATTGAGCAAAATCTGAAATGACATCAAATATGCGAACACCGCAAGTTGAATCAGACGTGAAGTGTTTAACAATAGTTTTGAACAACGTTGACATATAGAGGGTATGCTTCCCCGAACTACGAAGTGAAAGACAATCATACTCAGTATCATATACACAATGCCGTAATGTGTGGACAGCGTTACCTGGTTGTATTGATTTATCAAACGCCACAAATGAGGCAGATATTCCATGAAGTCCGAGCATCGTCTTTTCTTGGTTGTCAACGAGCTTCTTCACGTAAACACATCCTAGCCCTTTCGACTTCATGTACATGCAGCAATTAACAGCATCCAGAGAGCGCTTGGTGGAGCTCAAATCCCAAGTACAACCATGTATCACTGATCATTGTGTGTGGTGGTAGTCTTTCCCTTGTAGTGATGTCCCTACAGTCCGTCATAGCAAAGCTGTGCGAGCGCCATTGTCAAAGACTATCCCTTCCCTGGACAATGTCGTGAGTAAATAGAACTCGAACTCCAGGTGGGTGAGCGGAACTTGTTCAGTGTCTTGCAAAAGAGGTCGCGCATGATTCTTATAGATGAAGGGACTGCCTGTATCGACCCCATGGGTGCAGCGAATTAAACGCAAAGTGTTCCGCGACTACAGTACTCGTACGATCGCGCTCATGCACCCGTACGAACATGGACTTGATCCTCATCCTGGTATCGAACATTAAGTTGACAAACATCCCATTGTCTGAGTGTAGGTACGGTCGAACAACCTCCGGGACCGTCATCGCTTGGTGTCAAGATCTCCGGCCTGTTTTGTAGATAAATGCGCCGACAAACGCTCTTTCTTCTTCTACCATTTCCGTCACTCTCCACAAACCGACGCAGCGCAGTTACCAGTTGTACAGGAACCACGCTCTTCTCTCGCTACGGTTGGCCGATTAATGCTGAAATTGAAGAATGAGCTATAGCACAACACGGCATGAACCAAGCAACAACTGACGCCACAAATTAAAGGTGCCGTTTCAGACAACGTCGACCGGGTCAAACCCGGGTCTAGATAGCTCCACCCGGGCTTTTGGTACTCACTGATTCCAACTTTTCTGCGATATTTAGGTAACCCTAACTGTACTCGGTGCGTCCCCAACATGTACTAGGAAAGTGTGCGCTTTCATACAGATTCCAAGGACGGAGATGCCAGCAGGACAGCAGACCATCAAGACTATGTGGGTTTTCGACGTGAAGACCGATCACTTGGGCTACATTGTGACCTTCAAAGCACGAGTCGTGGCCAGAGGTGATAAGCAGCGCTTCGGCATTGATTTCGTAGACACGTTTTCGCCAGTTGCACGCATGGCGACATTCAGAATGTTTGTTGCGGTAGCATCATTCTGAACCTGGTGATCTACCAGGGCGACATCAACACAGCCTACCTCAATGCTGCGTTAGGAATTAAGCAGTATCTAGAGGAGGTCGAAGGCTATCCATGCGAGGATGGCGGGATGATATACATCATCAACAAGGCACTTTACGGGTTACGCCAGTCTGGACGAGAGTGGAATTCGGAGGTGAATAACTGGTTTGTGAACTATGGGTTCAAGCAGTGTAAAACGGAGCCTTGTCTGTACTTCTACAACAAGGATGGCGAGTTTGCCATAGTTCTTCTCTATGTTGACGACATCTTGTGTGCGACCAAGAGTGAGGCGTTCAAGAAAAGAATGTTCGAGAAACTAGATCTGGACTACGGACTGAAGGACCATGGCCTACTCAACACGTATCTGGGCGTTCAAGTGGAGCAGAACAATGATTCTATCAAGATACATCAGACGAAGTACTGTTCAGAGATCATTGAGCGGTTCGACTTTGGTGACGCTCATCCTAGTAGGATCCCGATGGAGACCAACATAAGGTTGACGGTCAAAGATACCGACGTTGATCAGCGGAAGCAGGTGGTTGCGAATGGCAAAACGTTTCCATATCGCGGGTTGGTCGGGTCTTTGATGTACCTGACTACCTGTACGAGACCAGATCTCGCGTTTGTAGTTGGACAGCTCAGTCGCTACGTACAGAATCCTACGCAACAACATATTGGTGCTGCTAAGAGAGTACTGAGATATCTCATCGGGACCAAGACGCTAGGAATCGTGTACTCCAGGGAGAAGACTGGAAAGCAGAAGCCCGAGCTTTTTGTGGATGGGTATTGTGACTCAGACTGGGGCAATGATCCAGACACACGCAAGAGCGTCACGGGTTTTGTGCATTGTATGGCGGGTGGTGCCATATCGTGGGCATCTCGTCGCCAGAGCATTGTGGCTCAATATACCGCAGAGGCAGAGTATGTTGCGGCATGCGAGGCATGCATGGACGGTCAAGGACTGCGCAATGTACTGATTGAGGTTTTTCCTGATTTGGAGACCAAATTTCGCATGGGGATTGATAACCAAGCGGCATTCGTCATGGCGACGAACCCAACCTACAGTCGCAGGACGCGACACATCGAGTTACGTTGGCATTTCGTGAGAAACCAAGTGGCTAAAAGAACAGTGGATTTGTGGAAGGTCAGAACTGAGGTCAATCCTTCCGACCTCATGACCAAGGCCTAGACCAGCGACAGACTCGAAACTTTATGTTCGATGATCGGTTTGTCCAAGAATCAGCTTCCTCAGTAACGACTTACTTCGGAGGAGGGCGTGTTGGAAACCGTATCTTCTTTTGATACGATCTGAGATGTTGAAGACTTCTTTTGAAACTTAGCTAGCAGAGTGATGGTAGAAAGGCAGCGATTCCGCATTCGGCGGACATGTCTTCAGTCCGAAAGTTTCCTTTTGAGTAACAAGTTGATTGTGAGTGCATTTGATCCGACTCCGACAGATGTACATGGGACCACTGGTGGATCGACCAACGTACGACATTCCGAAGGGTATCCTGAAGCGTGAGGAGCCAGTCCGAAGCCCGAAGTAGCTGCTGTGGCGGTGAAATGGGCTGATTCAGTTGACTCGAAGCAAGATCAACGGGGCCCAGAGCCGGAGTTGACGGTCAGTTCAAGATCGAAAATCCATTGAACTCCGTTGATCGGGAGTCAATCAGGTCGATGATCGACAATCCGAAACCGAGGATCGACGATCGGCCGCTGATCGATGATGCGACCGTTGCGACCGACGATCCAAAAATGGAGCCGGAGATCGAAGTCGGCGGGACGCCTGAAGATGACGAAGTCTGCTATCATGAAGGGAAAGACCTGATCACCGAAGATCTGGAGAATCAAATGGCCATACTCCCGGAGGTAAGCTACACCACGGAGGAAGTCAAGATTGAGGATATCCAGATTGAGGAAGCAGAAGGGAAAACGCCGGAGTAGATCGAACGCTTGAGGCAGATCATCTGGAAACGCCGACACCTCCTGATCGGAAAAGGAACCCCCCCCCCCCCCTCTCCAGCTGCGCGCGGTGCCGTGTGTGACATCGATGTTGGTCACACAACCCCTGTCGCCCAGCGTGTGCGCCGTGTCGTTCCACAATTTCGGGAGAAGCTGTCGGATTTGATCAAGGGATTGTTGTCAGCGGTGATCATCACCCATTCGACCTCACCTTGGGCATCCACAATTGTCGTGCTCATCAAGAAGAATGGGGTCGACATCCGTCTCTGCATCGACTATCGGTTGGTGAACAGCTTGACGATGTTGATGGTGTACCCCATGCCGCTGATCAACGACCTCTTGGACGATCTGGATAAGACCCTCTGGTATTGCTCACTGGATATGGCGAGTGGATTCTGGGTAGTCAGTATGACGGAACGAGCCAGGCTGATCTCTGCGTTCACCACCCCTTTCGGACCCTTCGAGTGGGCACGCATGCCCTTCGGACTGAAGAACGCCCCGCAGATCTACCAGCGTTTGATCCACAACGCGCTGTACGGACATCTTCGTATCAGAGCTGATCACGAGTCGATGAAGTTGATCGACGTGTTTAAAGACGGGGAGCCTGAACCGGAGCCGAAGCCAACTGTTCTCGGCCGACGATCGTACATCAAGGATATCTTGGTGACCAGCTCCGACTGGGATAGTCTGAGCGAGAAAGTCGAGCGGCTCCTAGATACCTGTGATCGATGGAATCTGTCAATCAGTGTGGTCAAAAGTTTCTGGGGATACAGCAAGGTGGCGTACCTGGGACACCAAGTGTCGGCGGAAGGTCTGGAAGCTAGCCCGAAGGATCTGGAAGCACTGGGGAACTTACCTTTCCTGACTTCGCTTCGATCGATGTAGTCGTTCCTCGGGAGCTTGAACTACTACAGCCGGTTCATCGAGGACTTCTCGATCTACGCTGCGATCTTGTACGAGCTGCGCGAGGTGGATTTCCATGAGTATCGGCTGAGGAACGAAAGAGCCGGGGTACATCAGACCGGGGGCGATGAGTCGCCAGAAGATGATCGGTGGGTGAGAGCGATCACCGCGTTCACCTTATTGAAGGCCAAGGTCGTGGCCACGCCGATCCTCCGACACTTCGATCCTGATCGAGAACCTGTGGTCGTGCTGTAAGCGAACCAGCGGGCGATCTCCACCGCGCTCATGCAGGAACATGATGGCGTGTATTGGCCAGTGACCTTCACCAGTCGCACCTTGAAGACCAACGAACTGAATTACAGCACGGTCGACAAGGAGGTCTTGGCGCTGCTCCGAATGCTGGATTTGTGTTACACCCAACTGGTTGGCCGGTCCATCAAGGTCTTGTCTCGACACTCCACGCTTGCTTGGCTGTTGAATTCTTCAGGACTTGACGGACGGCTGGGCAAGTGGGCTGCATTGCTGTCAGGATGGACGTTGGAGATCGTTAAGTGTTCCAGAGCCGAAGACGAGATCTTGGGCGCATTCGCGGCTAGTATCACGCCCCGATCAGAGATGGACGACGCCTTGATCGCTATCGCTCCGAGGAAGCAGTCACGCAAGCTGATCGTCACACCACCACCAACGGTGGAGTCGGATGAAGACTTGCTGGTTGTCTCCTTTGATGGATCTGCGAGCGTCAAGCGGAAGGTCGGCGCGTTTAGTGCCGTGATCTGGAAACTCCCTGAGTGGACGGTCGTTTCTGCAGCGTCGAGGTTCGCGCCAGCGATCACCGTCAACGAAGCGGAGTATCATGGCCTCCTGCTTGGACTTGATCTCCTTCCGGCATCAGGCCGGGGGCGGATCGTGATCTGCGGTGACTTGAACTTGATCGTCCGCCAGATGCGTGGCGAGATCGACTGCACGGCGCCCAAACTCCAAATGCTGAGACAGAAGGCGATGGATCAACTGAGGGCTTGGTCGAAGCACGAGTTCCTACACGTTAAGAGAGAGTGGAATCAAACCGCAGCAAAGTTAGCCAACACAGCCCAACAGCAAGAGTCAGGCGAGATCGTTACCTCGGAAGCTGATCGGCAGGACCTGATCACGCTCAATCGCCTGGATGAAATCGTGCGGCCGAAGGGAAACGACGCCGCTGTCCGTGTGTCTGGTGTCACCCACGCAGCTGGCCGACGACGTCACGTGCAGCCCGAAATCCTGCAAGAGGCAATCGTACAACAAATGAGGGTTCAGCGGATCGTGCAAGCTCAAGACGAAGAGGTGTGGATCGTACACATGAAGGCTTACCTGCAAGGCGACGTGACTAACCTGTCGGCAGAAGAGGCGAAGAGTTGCTCCAAGATCGCCAGCGAGTATGACTTGGACGAGAGCGGATTGCTGCTGTATTGTCCGGCTGGGTCGAAGCCGAATGCTGATCGAGATCCAATCGTCCGCGTAGTGGTGCCTGCGACGCTCCAGCCTGACTTCCTGCATCATTATCACGTCAGCCTAGAAGGAGGACACCAGGGAATCGGAAGGACGTACGAGCGGATCAGGAAACACTTCCATTGGCGAGGCCTGATCAAGAGCGTACAGAAATACGTTGGTGAGTGTGTCGATTGTGAGACCGGAAAGGACGACCGCTGGTGCAAGTTGAATCGCCAGGGAATATACAAGCTACGTACCCTTTCCAGGTGATCGCGATGGATCATATTCCGTCGTTGCCGAAGTCGTTCAAGGGAAATACGGAGCTGCTGATCTGGATCGACCTGTTCACTGGATACGTGATCGCGAAGGCGAGTCATTCTCGGACCGCTCAGACGATCGCGGAGAATTACGAGGAGTGTGTCTTCCGAAGATTTGGTGCCAGCGAGGTGATTCGACATGATCGAGAGCCGGGCTTTATGGCTGACTTCTTCCGTGTGTTCAACCGGATCGTAGGGCAAATACAGAGCCCTACTATGGCGTAAAGGCCGCAGAGCAACGGCCCCACTGAGCGAATGGTGCAGACGCTAACACGCTCGCGGAAGATGTACGTCGCAGACGTTGATCAGCGAGACTGGGACGTACGCCGAGCGGCTCACCTTCGCGCTCAACACAGCGTACGATCGCACACGTGGAGACACTCCGTTCTATCTTGCACATGGTTGGGATCTTCGATCCACGCTGGAAGCCGCCTTGTCGATTGGTATCACTGGTCACCGTGATCGGGATGCTCGTCGCTGGAGGAATCACATTCAGGAACACTATCAGCGCGCACGTGAACACGTGAACGAGCGCCTCCGTGATGCCATTCGAAGCCGAGCTGATCGTCACAACGAAGAAGTGCGTCCACACAAGATCGAAACCGGATCGCAGGTGTGGCTATATCTTGATCGTGTGAAGACCGGTTACGCAAAGAAGCTGGCGCATATGTGGCACGGGCCGTTCCGGGTCGCTGAGTTGATCGGCAACCACGCTGCTCGTCTTGAGGTCGCCGGATCGGATTACAACATCTCCCCGATCGTCCACTTGTCCAAGCTGAAGCTGATCAGGAACTTCCCTGATCGACCGAAGACACGACTTGTTGACCCTGATGCTGATCGCTTCGACTTTGATGACGCGCTCTTGCCGGAGCATAGCTGGGAGACTGCGCTTGAAGACGATGAGTACGAGGTGGAGCGGATCGCCGACGTGCGAATTAGCCGGAGGACGCGTTATGGCCGTGTGCACTGTGAGTTCCTGGTACACTGGAAGGGCTACGAGGAGCCTTCGTGGGTGGATGAAGTCGACTTGAACTGCGGCGCCTTGCTACGTGAGTTCGAGAGGAAGAGGGCGAACCGCAATCGCTTTAACGTGATGCAGTCGCTCGAGGAAGATGAAGGAGACCCTTTTGCAGTAGTTAGGATGCTGCGAGATGAAAAGTGTGGAAGAAAGGTATGTGGGCACGTCACATACCAGATGGGTGGTGGATATTTGTGGGAAAAGCAGTGTCATGAATCGAAGGGGCCGTCCCCGACGATGGAGTCCGAAAGACTCCCATACATATATGAGGAAGAGCACTCGAAGATCAATTATCAAGAGAATCGACCTACCCGACCTAATCCTGATCACTGCCGTCGCCGCTAGAAGCTACTGCTAACCGGAACTTACCGTCTAGACGCGCGACTTGAAGACCAGGATGATCTTAAAGGCTGTCCCTGAACTGATTACGCCACGGGTCGGACGTATCAGCGAGTGCAAGCGCTTCCAGCAGATCGGCAGGAACCACACGAGCTCCGAAGCCCGGATACCAGGTGCTCTGCTCGACGTTCTTGCGTGGGAAATGCAGGAGAAACGGATCCAAGAGAAGATCGAGATCACAATGACCTCTGATCATCCCCTCGAGGACGATCTCCAAGATCTTCTTCCAACGTGGGCCGGCACGCGAGCGTCGCTGCTTCTGATCTCGGTTGAGTCGGTCAAGATAGGTACTGGACTGGCGCATCTCGGCGGTAAGCGTGAAGTGGTGTGTTGACTCCCACATGGCTTGGAGATGGTCCGTTTCGAAGGTGGTATACTGCAAGGCAAAATGGGCAAACCACCCGGTCAAGTCGAAGGAGTGAGGAACCACCGCAGTCTGCAACGCCGTCCAAGGCTCCGCGGCGTATAGAGCCCGCACGTTTGCCTCAGTGATCAGCTCAGGATCCCAATCTGTCGACGGATGCGCCGATTGCCGAGCCGGAAAGAGCCAGAATCGAGGAGAGCCCCAATCGCGGAAGATGGTGTCGACGGTGAGGTTCCGGACACTGATCAACCGAGTTTCGGCGACGAGACAAGGGGCTATATCCCGCCGGGCGAAGTACTGGGGGCGCTGGTAACCAGGGATCCACTGATCACGGCTGATCGTGGTGGCTGGAAGACGGCCAAGAGCTCCATCAAACAGGAAACCGCTGAACTAGGAACTGCGACTAGCGTTGGGCTCACTAGACGAACTGCCCGAACTCGGACTGGAAGGAACATGCCCGCCGCTGAGTCGGCTGCCTCCTGATTGAATGCCGCCGTCATGATTGTTACCATCGTCTTGGTGACCGCCGTCATGATCATCGTCGTCGCCTTGTTGGTCGTCGTTGTGATCGTCGTCGTCATCAGAGTTGATCTGGATCGGTAGTGCTGAGGAACCGTGAGAGGATCGACGTCTCTTGCCGGAAGGCAGAGAGTCTGGAGAAGATGGTCGAGAGCGTTTCTGTCGCTGGTGCTGAGCAGGTGGAGATGCAGGTGTCTGCGGACTCGCTACCCGCGAAGCAGATCCAGTACTACTCGACGACTAAGGAGGAGAGACCAGCCTATTGCTGGCCTATCGTATCGTGTTCAACCAACAGCCGGTCACGTTCCTCTTCGGCGGCGATCCGACGTTTCTGCTCCGCTTCAAGGTCCGTCCGCAAGGAGGTGTTGTCTGTTCGCAGCCGCTGGAGATCTGTTGCAGACGACTGAAGGTTGGTAATCTGCTGTTCTAGACGGGCAACTGACTGCCGAGTAGTATCAACGTGGGATTCTACAACAACGACAACGAGTCAGGGATGATCAAAGTGAGTGAGTGCGTGACGAACAGACAAGGAACTTACGATAGGACTGCATCTCATCCCGAGCCCGATCACGATCGCTTCGCGCCCGCCGAAGCTGAGTATCACGATTCTGGAGATCGACTCTAGCGCAATCTCGTTCGTCGCGCACTTGATCGCGCTGAGAGATGACCAAGTCGAGGTTAGCATCGGCGCTCATGCGCAACTGGACCAGGTTTTGTTGCACAGAAGCGAGCTGACGTTTTAGTTGATCAGTCGCCCCTTCAAGTGCATCCTGCGAAGCTGCCAAGGCGCTATTCGTATCCTGGGAGTCGACCAACTGTTGCCGAGTCCGCATGTGATCATGGATCTCAGCGGCCAACCGGTCCTGGAGCTGATCACGAGCTGTGATCGCTTATTTCAAAGCCTGCTGCAGATCAGCACGGACGACGAGTTCAACTCTGCCAGCAGCCGTTGAAGGTCTTGCCAGCTGGTCGTTGGAGTCTGTAACAGCGCAGCCGCCAGTTGATCGGTGAGAGAGCTGATCGTCTGATTCAGCCCGTCGATCACGATCCCATACTGCTGTCGGACGTTCTGGAGCTGATTCCCAAGATCAACGATACGGATACGATCGTCCTCATGGGCAGCCAAAGCGGCGACGACCTCCTCCAAACTACCGTCTAGACTCACCCAAGTCATGTCGGATGGTATTATACCGGTGCTGACAATATTGCACGAAAGGGGAGGCGAGTTGGGCGGCTTGGTGGAATTGATTCTCCAAGTCTTAGACGTGATCTTCGGTGGACCGGAGCTGTTGTTGAAGATCAGCATAATCTTGGCGGAGCTGCTGGAAAGCCCCCTCTCGCTTCAAAGCTGTCTCGATCGCCGCGAGGCTTGACCGAAGCATCGATACATCCAACTGAAAAGGCGCGATGTTCGCGTTGGCTAACGGAACGTGTTGCTGATCAGATCGCACATACAAAAATCGTGATCTGGTTGATCTTGTACGATCAGGAATTGCATAAGAATCGCGATCATGTGTTGGTCCAGGTCTGCGACCGGAGACGGCCAAGAGCCCTGCGGCAGCATCTTGACGATCAGGAGCGTCGGAATATGACTGATTACCACGTGGCAGGCGATGATCTTGCAGCAGAAGCGGGCGTTCAATGGGGAGAGCCATTGTCTGGAGTTGATGGTCTAGTTTGGTAACCGCGTTGATCACTGGAGTTCGCTGGGCCTGTGGGAAGCATCAAGTTAATGGAATGTTGGCGATAGACGGAAAGGAGCGTACCTGTATGTTCTGGACTATGTCGTCGGGGTACGTGACCAGCAGGAGCGACGTCCGGACCGACTGGACGACGACCGCCAGTTCCCTCCGAGCCTGTATTACATGAACGTTAGCAAGATGACTGTCAGGACGAGCAATGAGAGAAGTGTTACCGGAAGGCGGAGTATTGGATGCTGTGGAGCGCCGAGGAGAGCACACGAAGGATGGATGAGCCGAACGAAGGAGAAGCACAAGTGAGTACCGATGTCCGCGCCGCCACCACCGTGTAGCGTTGACTCGGACCGGGGGCGATTGTGGTGAAGTATAACGCGATCAGGAACTCGGCTACCACAGATTGATTGGGAATGATTCAGATGATGGGTGCGACCAGATCTGAGCCCGATCAATCATTTTGAGACAGGTTCTGACTATGTACCAATTTTCGGGTACTAATCGAATGATCGACACCGAAACACTGAAATTCAGATGGCGATCAAGAATCTGATCGACATGGTGCAATCATTCAGGTTTGCCTCCGCGATCAAGAATCCTGATCGACCTGGTGCAATCATCCAGGTACGCCTCCGCGATCAAGAATCCTGATCGACATGCTGCAATCATTCAAGTACGTCTCAGCGATCAGGAATGCTGATTGACAGGGTGCAAACATTTCGACACACTTCACGATCAGCCCCCCTTGACGACGGAACCCAAGACGCTCTAGAAGAATAAACGCACCAACACCTGGAAAGCTTGGCCAGGTCTACGCTTCTCTCTCCACCCCTCAACCCCACCGCTAACAGTAGGCGGCCCAAGCATCGGTATTGGAAACAAATTGGCCCCCTGTGAAACAACACAAGCCCGAAGGACAACCCAGAGCAGATCAAGTATATTCAAGGCCTGATCTACTCTACCCTACGGACGATCAAGTGAAGAAGTATCCACAAGATCTCAACCGACTACTCCCGAGTGCCGTCCACAATCCAGCTCAACCAAGAACAAATACCTTGATCTCCTCCAGGTCACCCAGGAAGAGCGTTAACCCCGCCAGGTCAACGGGTACACAAGGTGAGAAGATCTTCAGACCCCACGGTCGATCGGAGTACCCCCTCCGTTAGTTGGCAGTTCGGCCCTCTGTGTGTGAGTGCCCCTCGCGTCGAGTTTCCTCGCGAGCTACTACACCACAGATTCATCTCACCTTTAAGATGAGTTCCGTCAAAGCCGTACAAACGGCGACTTCTTTTGGCGACTTGGATCCCGATGTTTGGGATAAAACATGCTCGAATAAAAGTCCCGTTGACGGATTTCTCAAACTTCATAATTGAGCCCGGTTTTTTTTTTTCAGCAACTAACCTTAGATAAGACTCTAGCTTATGATAGCTGTAAGTCATATCACCACCCAATCACTCATCAATCGAACTCTTGATCCGCGAAATAACACTCGGCCCGAGGTTGTAGCCTTTACCCACGAGGAATCTGGCAATCGCTGCGCCTGTCGTCTTGTCAGTTTTTCCGTCATACTTAGGTAGCATTTCTGCCTCGATCAAGTGTGTCAGTGTCGCTAAATATTGCGTTGTATTTCTCTTGGCCAAGTGTGAACGAGCGAGATTACCCTCCGCAGGCAGTTGTTCTGTGAATTCCACACGCATGACGTGGTTGTGAGCGAAATTAATACGGGTCACCTTCGAGCTTCCGTCAACTCCGTTAACATTGATGCAAACGGGCGCTCAATTTCGTCATAGGAGGTGT
The DNA here is from genome assembly GCA_030324255.1 of Phytophthora capsici. NCBI lineage: Eukaryota > Oomycota > Peronosporomycetes > Peronosporales > Peronosporaceae > Phytophthora > Phytophthora capsici. The sequence continues at coordinate 35,218 of CM059354.1, forward strand.
TCTTGTCGAAGAATTGCTGACCATTTAGTTTTTTGCAGACATACTTTGCATTTCCACTATCATTTGCCTTGTTACTGAAGCTTTTGACAAACAACTGAAAGCCGGACAGCTGAGCAAGTTATTTGCAGCGTTCATGTATTGCCTTTTGAGATCCGTGAGTCTCGATCCCGATGTTCTCACGTCGCTGGTACGCCACACCTTAGTTGCTCTTGCTACAGTCTGTCACTTCAATTGGTACATCTTGTCTCAACAAGCCAAGCGACCTGGCCATATCCAGCTCTGACACGTTCACCACGAATGGAGCCGACCGGAAAGTGCGAGCTTTTCGTGTTCGAGAGCGGAGCATTCGGCCAGTGTATTGTGTGCCTCGTGAACTAACGAGCTGGTGAGAGGAAACAGAGAAATGGGCTTGTAGCAGCGAGAAACGAATGCACGACGACAACAATAGAAAACCAAGTCAACGTCCGTTGAGTCCCGTTGGATTTAAAGGTTAGATAAAAAAAAAATGTTGTTAGCATGCGCATCATATGTACAATACTATACTATTTAATTTGAATATGGAATGAAGTACTATTTCATAACTACTGAGATTCGCTGACAATAGAGAACTGTAGTTGCTTGGAGCTATTTTGGTCTGGAGCTAATTGGAGATGCTCCAAGTGGCAACTCCAACTCTATAAAAGGTGAACTGTAGCTGGCTGGAGCATGGGCAGGAGTAAAATTGGAATACCACGGTACTCCTCACTAAATCTTAGAGGTGACACTTTTTGCAATGCGTTTGGACGTCAAGGTAGACGAACTAAAGCTGCTCGTAGCGGCCATGCTTGCGCTTGGGCTGGGCATCGGGGAAGTGCTCCATCATCTGGCTCGATTCGTGTGCATGCGATCCATTAACGACCGCGTTCCTGTCGTCTCCAAAACGTTTTCCTTAGCCAAAATCAGTCCGGCTTTATGCAAGCGCTTGTTCCGGTTCCTACCGGACGAGATCACCGAGTTAGACAGCGCTTTGAGACTGCAAGACACGATATACTCCGCTCAGTCTGTCCCCGTCCCCCGTCAAGAAGCGCTCTGTATCTTGCTCAGACGTTTAGCGTTTCCAAGTCGCCGTGACGATCTCGTGGCGGAATTTGGCCGAACCCCTGATATCATTTCTTCTGTCGCGAACATCGTCGCCCGTATCATCTACAACAAGATAAAAACAAAGATGGCGTTCGACCACCGAATGGTTAATCGCTACAAGCAGCGTTCGGCGGAGGCAATTTTTGCTAAAGTGGGGCGTCTTACGAACTGCTTAGGTTTTATCGATGGAACTGTACGCCGCATTTGGCGCCCCATACGACATCAACGACAAGCGTTTAGTGAACACAAGAAGATGCACGCTATCAAGTTTCAAAGCGTTATCATGGCGAATGGGTTGATAGTTTCGCTGTACGGTCCGGTGGAAGGACGGCGTCATGACGGATATTGCAGCGGGGCTGCCGTAGCTTAGCGTCAGAGGAAGACGGTTAACTCAACGAGTTAAGGATTAACACTCACCTTATTAAGGGTTAATAGACCTTTATTACCAAAGGCACCTACTAACTACCACCTTAATAAAAGGACCTTTTACTTAGTGTTCCAAATCCAAACTGTTTATTTATCTTTTATTGCGGCTAGCCGCCTAGGGGGTAAATGTATGTGTTTAACTATCTAACATAGTAAAACCAAGTATAATCCTACTTCAAATGCAAAACGTGTGGCTCTCAGCCACACACACTCCCTCGAGTGTCCGTACATCAAATATGTACCTTACACAAAGTGTATCCATGTGTGGAACACACCAGGTGTAAACCCGTGTAACCCCGTTACACCACCCCCCACCAAGATGTGGACACCCGTGTCCACGACACTTTCTTAGTGAGGTCTTTCCTTCTCAAGACGTTAGAGGTCACTTTACCTCATCACAAGTTCAAAGAACTTCGGCTCCCAGAGCCCATTATCGAAACTGCATTCAAAATGCTGCACCTTTCGCCTCGGTCGTCCGACCCTTCTTCGCCTTCATCTAGTGGCAACATGTCGGGGCGCGACAGCCCGCGATTGCCACAGGCCACAGGCCATCGCTCCGACGGGGAGGCTGCTCCGCGGCTCAGTGTACGACAGTACCACAATGAGCATCGACGACGTCATGGCTCCGGCTCCGCGAGCCAACATCCTGGTGGGAGCGACGCTCCACGCTCCCCTGAGCCATCGACACCGCGTACGCGTCAAAACGCCTGGCTCGACGAGCTTGAGCAGGGCGAGATCGTCCCTGACGACGACGAGTGGACTCCTACGCGCCATGAGGCTGCCTCTCCGAGGCCTTCAAGCCCGGCGCCGCGCTCTCGCGAGCTGCGGACGCCTAATCCGTTCCCGAACCGTGATGGTTCCGCGAACGCCCTGCGCAATGCGCCTCCTCTCTCCTCGAGGTATGAGGACGAGCTCCCTGAGCCAGGTGTGGTCTCCAACGACCTGGACGGGGCTCAAAGCCGACAGCTTGAGGCTGCATCTCGCGCACGGTCTAGCAGACCTGTGGCCCGCCCCATTGTGGGCACGTCGCGTCGCGACTACGGTTATGACCGTCTCTCTCCTGCCGAGGTCGTTCGACGCGCTGCTTCGCAGCTCCTGGACACGTACACGTGTGGGCGCGCGCCCGAGACGACTGATGAAGTCGTCCAACGACAATCGCTCCGCGAGCGCTTCTTGACTCCACAAGTCACAACCCCTTCGGAGTACCGTGAGCGCCTGCGTCAGCAGCTCAACGGTGAGGCCGTGCCGGACATGCGGACAGTGCCGGTGGTCCTCTCAGAGGGTGAAACAATGGCCGCTTCTGAAGCGCAGTTTCAGAACTGGGTGGAGCTATCTCGACGGCTCCACTCCTATGATGCTCTCCGAGCTAGTTTCTCGGAAACAGACATCCGCTTAGAGCGGCGCTTGCGCTTCGACTTCGCGAAGCGCCAAGCCAGACAGCGTGCACCGGGACAACGTCCCTCACGCTACGAGGCACCCCGGCCTCCTGCTCCCGCTGTGAGCAGTCCTACCCATAGCCATGGGTCGGCTGTCACAGCCACTGGTCAGAGCCTGAGCTCAGCTCTTGACCTGTCGTCACCCCACTCTAGTAGTGGGAAGCGCGGCGCGCTCGGCGACTCCGTCGCACGCCCTGCGGGCGGTCCGTCACCGGGTGACGTCGATCGTAAGCGTCAACGACGTCAGGGCAATCTTGCCGCAGTGGCACCTCGAACTCCCATGAGTTCTGGGAATGAGGGTAACCTCGCCACTTTACCAGATACTGGTTTTGACCTTGGCGCCGGCGCCGCGCCATCCGCTCCACGTGATAGTGGAGGTTCCCATGCTCATCGAGCAGAGCAGGAGGGGGCCGAGCGGCCGATGGCCACTCGCGCTGCGAGTAGGGACGAGCTGCTCCATTTGCAGACTCGTGTCCGTTCGGTGAACGACTACGTCGCTGACGTTGACCGCTCTTCACATCGCTTAGCGAATGGCCTCGAGGAGGTCGAGCGTCGCCTTGACTGGCTTGAGTCGCCTCAGGCGATGCAGCAGCGGGTCGTCGACCTTGAGCGTCAGGTCGCTCAGCTGCAGGGTCAACTTGACCTCTTGGTTCGGATGCAGCCGTACGGCTCTCGTCCCGTGGCGATGCCACCTCCGATGGCTCTACCGCCTGCTGCCTTGCAGCCCCCTGTGCCTCCGCACCCTGCTGCCTTGCAGCCTCCTGCTGCCCCGCAGTATCCTGCGCACTCGGACTCTGGTGCTGGGCCTCAGCACCCTGTTGGCTCTCAGCCTCCTGCTGCCTTGCAGCCTCTCGCTGCTTCGCAGCCCTTGTCCGACCCGGCGCTAGCGCCTCAGAGCTCACCCGAGCAGGGTCTCGGTATGGCTTAAGCAAGCCCACATAAAATACCGGGTGCGTACGCATCTTCTTCGGAAGATTGAGCGTGTACGCCAGGCCCTTCTTGGCCACGACCTTGAACGGTCCAATGAACCTAGGTCTCAACTCGGTCTTAAAGACCGCAGACACTGCATGTGTAGGTAGGTTTTTAGCGTTTAATAAAACAAGATCCCCGATCTCAAACCGTTCCATGTTACTTCTGCCTTTGGCATCTGCATACTCCTTTTGGAGATCCTGGCTTTCAGCCATCGCGTCGCGCACCTGGCGCATGACGCTCAGTCTCAAAGAGACAAAGTCATCGACTTGCTTGCGAACCGCTACTGGGCTGACATCAGCAAGCCGATCGGCTAACCCTCCCCCATTAAGCCCAGAGCCACACCGTGGCGGCGTTAGAGGGACGCGAGGGTCGACCAAACCGTTCACATAGAACGGGGTGAAGCCTGTCGAGGCATGCACCGCATTGTTCATAGCGAACTCAACAAGGGGGAGCATCTCGCTCCAGCGTCGTGGCGCTTCAGCGCAGACGCTTCGGAGGATATCCTCCACAACGCGATTCACGCGTTCAGTTTGACCATCGGTCTGCGGATGGTCCGCCGTGGACATGTCCAACTTGGTGCCAAGCACCCTGAACAAGGACGTCCAGAACTTCGCTGTAAAGCGAGGGTCTCTATCAGAGACAATTGCCTCAGGCAAGCCATGTTGGCGAAAGACTCTGTCTAAGAACAGCTTCGCTGTATCCTCACCGTCAACGGTGTCTGGCACAGCCGAAAGATGAGCCATCTTGCTCAGTCGGTCAACAAAGACCACGACACCCGTGTTGCCCGCCTTATCCTTAGGAAGGCCAAACACAAAGTCCATACTAATGGACTGCCAACATCCCGAAGGGACTGGCAAACTCGCCAACGGCGCAGCCGCATGAGGCGCGGACTTGGTCCGTTGACATGTCTCGCATGTACGCACATAGGTGCTTGCCCACTTGTACATCTTGGGCCACCAGTACATCTTGCTCACCGAGCCATAGGTCTTTCACGACCAAGATGTCCACCGACAGGCGTATCATGCACCTCATAGAGGATGCGATACTTAAGATCCTCATCATGAGGGACGACCACTCGAGGAGTGTCCTCAGGGTCAGTGCTGTAGTACAGCAGGCCATGATCAAGCGTATAACGCTGCAGCCTCGCGCGTAAGCGCGGTGACAATTCCTTGTCCGAGTCTTTAAACTCTTCGCTCCCAAGAGCACGTAGCAGAGCTACACACGTGTCATCTTGGGCGTATGCCCTGCGTATAAGGTCGGGGACCGACGACGTCACTGTAGTGACATGAGTCAGCTCGTAGTCCGGCCTGCGCGATAGCGCATCGGCCACCACGTTCAGCCGTCCCGGCTTATACTTCACCTCGAAGTTATACTCGGCAAAGAATGAAAGCCATCTTGCCATTCTCTGTGAGAGGTGAGGCGACTGAGTCGCAGTGCGTAAAGACGCATGATCTGTATAGATCACAAAGGGCTTAGAGCCGAGTAAATGTACTCTGAATTTGACTAGAGCATACTTCATTGCAAGTAGCTCTTTGTCATGAACTGGATAGTTCTTCTCAGCAGCTTTAAGCTGGCGAGATTCAAACGCGATAACGCGTTCACGCCCTTCGGCGTCTGCTTGTAGTAAAGCACAACCGGTTGCGCAATCGGAGGCGTCACAGACGACGCTAAACGGACGGTCCGGGTCCGGAAGCGCTAAAATGGGCGCATGAAGGAGACTCTCCTTAACAGCCTTGAAGGCTTCGTCGTGAACGATATCCCAGCACCAAGGTGCATCCTTCTTAAGGAGATTGGACAATGGTCGAGCCATATCAGCGTAGTTCTCGCTGTACTTGTGCAAGTACTTGGCCAAGCCAAGCCACTTACGCAAGTCCCTCTGGTTCGATGGAACCGGCCAGTCCACAATGGCCTTAACCTTGGCAGGATCTGCCCTAAGGCCTCGCTTCCCAATGAAGCATCCGAGGAAAGGAATTTCCTCCGCGCCAAAGACGCATTTATCCAAGTTGGCATACAACTTATTCGTGCGCATGCACTCGAGCACCGCTCGCAAATGGTCAAGGTGGTTCTCCACATCGGACCTCCCGTGCTCCGCACGACTATGGACGAAGATGTCGTCGAAGTACGTCTGAGCGTACGCCCGATGGGGCCTGAACAACTGCGTCACTAGACGATTGAACGTCGCAGGCGCGTTCGACAGCCCTTGGGGCATCACCAACCACTCCCAGAGCATACCGCTCGGAGTACTCACAGCCGTGAGGGGTATATCGCTAGCTCTCATGAGCAACTGATAATACCCGTCGACCAAGTCGAGTGCACTGTACAACGTACATCCCACCATGTTGTTCTGTAGAACATCCTTTCTAGGAATCGGCGTCTGCGCCGGAATGGTGGCCGCATTCAGCTTATTAAAAGCATGCACTATGCGCCACTTGCCATTAGGCTTTCTGACACAGAACGTAGGTGTCGAGTGCGGAGACTTGCTCTCACGCACCAAGCCGGCTGCGTGCTTTGCACGGAAGAACGCGTCGATGACGTCACATTGCTCCCTTGGTAAGGGCCACTGCCGTGTTACGCAGTATTTGGTTCCAGGAACCAAGTCAATCTCATGACGTACGCCTCGATCCGGAGGCAACCCTGACGGCGGGTCCTTCGACACCACATCGTGGTATTCCTTGATCAAAGGATAAAACGGATCCGAGGGATCCTTGAGGATCGAAGATCCACTCCTAGCGCTTAGCGCTCGCTTCGTGTCCTCAAGGACAGCTTCGTCCACGACGGACGAGGAGTTCAACTCCTCCTCGGGTCGTATCATGACCACCTCGGCAAGCTCGCCGGCCTTTAAGGCCTCGCCAAACTCGGCGGCGGACATCTCGTCCAGCTCTAACAGAGCATCAACCGACGGGAGTCGCTCGGGACTTATGTCTCCGTCGACATCCCCTGTCACTCCATTCACGAGTGTGTACAACTGCTCACTGCAGTCACGTGGAGCCTCACCGCTCAACACGCTGGACACCTCGTCCGACGTCATAGACGTCACAGACGCTCTGCGTCTCTTCCTCCTCTCCCTCCTCGCCCGAGCACGGCCGGATGAGGGCTGCATGGCGCCATCACCGTCGCGCCGCATAGGTGCCAACGCACTATGGCTCCTCGGAGAGGGAACAGTGTCATTCGAGACACTCAGCGGCGGGTCAGCGACCCTACGAGCACCGCTCAACGGATTACGTGCCGTTCCACAATTGTCCTTAGGACACAGCGGCGGTTCAGCGACCCCACAAACGCCGCTCGGCGGATAACGCGCCACCCCGCGCACGACCTGTGAGTTACACTCACGGCAAACAGCAACTTCGTTGCTCACTAACTCTGACATACCAATGTCCAGCACCATGACCGACTCGATCTCGTGCTCGCGCCAATAGCGCTTCTGTCTCCGAGCAGAGGTGGGTTCATGACTCGCCAATGCTCCACTAGGAGACGGGCGCGTAGCGCCCAACGTCTTCGGCTTCCAGTCGATCCATGGCTCGTGGCTCTCAAGCCACGCCATGCCAAGGATGAGGTCATACCTCTCATCCAGGTCTAAGACCAAGCAGCGTTCCACGCTATCGAAGTCTAGGAACTTCACGTTCAGGTCTATCGAGACCTTCGACACTGTCACTAGTGTCCCCGTCGCAAGACGGACAGAGATCTTATCTCCTCGAGGCTCCTTTAGAGCCTCCACATGCGGTTTAAAACCATCAACAGTGGAGCGCCGGACATAGTTCCCGGAGTTCCCGGATATATCAAGACTCTCCACGGCTTGTCGAAGCCCTTCACGTTCGCTTGAACGACTAACAAGGCGGGCTTGCACTCACTACGTGAGTTAGAGAGCTTAGCTCTCTGCGGGGCTGAGTCCCGTTCTCTCCTGCCTCCCAGAGGCCCAACAGAACTTAGGTCTTCCCCAGTAGGGCGCCCCGCGCCTACTGGGTTCCGTCGTTTCCCCGCGACGACCCTGGTTGAGGGTTCGAAGTGGTGCTTCGGCTTGATGGAGCCTGGGCCTTGTTGCGCAACGGGCAACTAGGCCTCAAGTGGCGGGTGCTCCCGCACGTATAGCATCGACGGATGCTGGAGCGCTGCTCAGCAGCATAGAGGTCAGCATCGTCTTCAGCGTGGCTGAGGTCCACCGGTTCAGGACCGCTCGAAGAGCTCGCGCTACCAGCGCTCGAACCAAGTCTCGCAGACTTGAAGTTATATTCGGCATTCAATTCCACGTTCACAGCCTCCTCAAATGAGGCAGGGTGAACACGGAAAACTTCCGTTCGGGCAGCGCCCTTGCGCAGGCCCTCCATAAACACGGTCACAGCGACCACCTCTGGGAGGGGGCTCGACGCCATACCGGCGATCAGAGTTCTCAGTTCTTGGACATAGTCCAATAACTCCTTTTTACCCTGGCGGGTAGCAAGAAACTTTGACCGTATACGGTACGCCTGGTTAGGCGGCGCGAATACGCGCACTAATTGCTGTTTCAGCTGGTCCCAAGTCGGGAAAGCAGCGTCCACAGACGTGCCGCACGTTAGTACCCACTCTCTAGCTCGGCCACCGAGCTTCGAGATCGCCATCGCTACGCGCTGTTGCTCAGTCTGGAGCAGGGCCGATCCCATGGCCATCTCGACCTCTCCGGTCCAGAGAAGAAGATTATCTCCTTCCTTCCCCTCGAAGGTCACTACGCTCAACTTGAGCGGCTTCGGTCTATTAGACCACTCGTGCGTCGACGACGCGGCCGCGGACGATGCGGCGGACGCCGTTGCGCTCACGCGCTCTTGAACATGCTCTAAGAGCGCCTTCTCGTAGCTTGCAAAAGCCTCCAGTCTGGCGGACACCGCCTCTGGCCCTTGCGAAGCAAGATGAGCAATGCCCTCGGGGCCCAACAGAGACATAAGCTTTTTAAGCGTCTCTTGTTGGCCAGGTGGCAAGCTCGCGAACACAGCGTGTTCCATCCTCTCAGAGGGATCAGTCAAAAGACTCAGTCGCAGGATTAACTACAAGTGCTACCAAGTGCAGCGGGGCTGCCGTAGCTTAGCGTCAGAGGAAGACGGTTAACTCAACGAGCTAAGGATTAACACTCACCTTATTAAGGGTTAATAGACCTTTATTACCAAAGGCACCTACTAACTACCACCTTAATAAAAGGACCTTTTACTTAGTGTTCCAAATCCAAACTGTTTATTTATATTTTATTGCGGCTAGCCGCCTAGGGGGTAAATGTATGTGTTTAACTATCTAACATAGTAAAACCAAGTATAATCCTACTTCAAATGCAAAACGTGTGGCTCACAAAGTGTATCCATGTGTGGAACACACCAGGTGTAAACCCGTGTAACCCCATTACAGATATATGCTTCGCGCTAGTGAAATCGAAGCAGAGATGCGGAAATATCGAGAGTTCCTGATCTACGAAGACCAAGGCTATCCTTTGCGGTCATGGCTAATTGTACCGTACGCCGGTGCAGTTTTAACTAACGCTCAAAAACAGTTCAACTTTGACTTGAGTAAGGCACGTATTGCAGTCGAATGGGGTTTCGGCTGGATCGTACATTATTTGAAATATTTTACTCTGCCAAACAATATGAAGGTGCTCAAGTCCCCAGTGGGTTTGTTGTACGTCGTGGCAGCTTTTCTGACCAACTGTCTTTCCTGCGTGCGCCGAAGAAATCAGTCCAGCAAATATTTCCGCTGCACCCTACCAACGCTACACAACTACCTTGCTGATCTGGATGGAGGTGCAGTAAACGAAGACGACTACTCATCAGATGAAGATGTCAACTTCTATGAGGACGAGTCTGATTTGTCGAGCGATTCTGGCAGTGACACAAGCGGCGACGGAAGTGATACCGAGAGCGACATCGAAAGCGATGTTGACAGTGAAATTGAGTTGGGCAATTGATTTGACTAGTAAGAGGATCATTTCGTTTTAACACTACGAGTTAAGCGCAAGCAAAAGTAAACTTTCATTTTACTAGTATTCGATTAGTGAAGATCGGATAAACTCATAACATAAACCTTAAACTCTTTGATGATGCCGTCGATGCTGCAGCAGTCCTAATTGGTGCCGGTTTTCCCAAGTACCCCCGTCAAGGCTTGCATAGCCATGGCGACCATCTCAGCAACAAGTTTCTGAGACTTCATTTCTTGTTCTTGCAGCTCCACAACTCGAGTTTGCATGCGCTCTTCACGATCGAGACGTTCGCTGCGTTCGCGTTCTTGGCGAGTATCAAACTCCGTAGCTAAACTCTTGACGAATTCCAGTGGGTCGGCTCGCTTTCGGCTGGACTTGGTCTTCTTCGGCTTTTCGCACGTTAGAGCGGCGGTCCGAATAGCTTCCCCACCGATGCGATCCTGCTCATCTTTTTTGCTCCGGCTGCCGATTCGTTCCGCATTTGAAGCACGTTCATCTTCTTTGCGTTCAATGTATTGAGAGATAAGGGACTCGAGTTCGACTTCATCGCTTGATTTTTTAGGTTCACGACCTAGCAGAGTACAGCATATTTTATTAAATGTACTATTTAGCAAACAGCAAAACAAATAATGAGTTACCTGAGAGTGCGAGCTCCTTCGTCATCGTCTTGCGGTGGTTTATAACCAGAACATCGAGATGCTTTCGTAGCGCCCCCGGTGAAATGTCCTTCTGTAGAACCTCGCTCACTCGGCATGTGATCTTTACCCATCGCTCCGTTTTCGACTCTCCATTCCGGTTAAAGATGCCATACCTCCCAAAATCTCGTGTAGCACAAGACAGTTCTGTTTCACCGTGTACGACACACGACGCTTACCTTCTTCTTTATTAGCTCGCTTGCTTGTCGACTTCTTCGTCTGCTTATCATCTGAAGTGTCTGAGGGGCTGTCGACTTAGATGACCACAGCGAGGTGGCCGTCTTCGTCACCATCGGACACCTTTATGCCCTCTTGTGGTTTATGTGCGCGCTGTGTAGCGGCTGAGTACGGTGAGCTCTTTGCTGTGGCAGCAGGAAGTTTGTCCACCAGATGTGTCGTCGTTAAAGAGCTCTCTGCAACGTTAGCCTCTGCCTGCATCATCGTAATTGCCTGCTTCTTCGTTGATGGAACCATGAACCCCTTCTGCAGAAGAACGTTTTGTAGCCCCCGTGGGAGGTCGGAATGGTGCTCGAACTTTTGAGAGACCGCGTGCTGTCTTGCGCTCCATGGTGCTGCCGAGTGCGGAATGCGCAGTGGAGTGCGGAGTGCAGAATCCAAAAAAAAACAGCAGCGCGCTTCAATACATAAGATCATAGAGGTTTCTGACGTTTTGCTCCATGGAGCAAATCGCTCTCTGATATACTCCATGGAGCTTCGCTTTTGGAGCTAAGGGTTACGATCTACTGTTTCTGACGCCTTAAGTACGGAAAATAGCTCCATAACCCCAAAATAGCTCCAGCAACTACAGTTCTCTAAGGCCCTGGTATCTCCGTCGGTGTCTATGTCTGGGAATAAACAGGTGAAAAAATACTAGACGCCATCCCCTGAATGCTCGGTCTGGGAATATTATTGGCAATATGCATACCCCGTCAAAATAGTTATCGCGGAACGGTTGGTTAGCTACACCAGTCAGTTGGAAAAGTGCACTGCGCCGTCATGAATGCAGAGACAGCAGGCATTGTGAACCTTCCCCTGTCTCCAACCACTCTTGGACAGGTACAACAGCCACTTCCTCATGGCGCGGCAGACCAAGTCGCTTCAGTAGGAGCTCCAGCAGCACCAAGATCAAAGTCTAAGCCTGGCCGACCTTCAAAGAGTGAGCAAGAACTTTGGACACTTTCCTCGACTGAGACACTGTTTACAGTGCGGTAAGTTCTTGCATGTGGATGTCTATCAATCTACTAGATATTTTACAGAGATTTGGTTCGTGTAGGTATGTTACTGCTAAAGATAACTTCAGCAAAGCTCGTAACCACGTTGAGGTGGGAGCCGCTTGGATACTCGTCGCTACACTGGGCAACAAGGCCGAGATACTACGTACACCGTCACGCAGTGCAAGGATAAGGTAATTTTATAATATTTTATCCAAATAACAGTATGAAGTGATAAATGTTTTTGCATATTGCAGGTTAAATGGTTAAAGAGAAAGTGGTCAATGTATCGAGAAGACCGAAACACTACTGGGAACGTTCCCAAGGATACTGCTCCCCCCCTGTCTGGAGCTCATGCTTGAACACTGGGCCCCGAATCCTGGCATGCAGAATACGACACTCCTAGATGGAACCAGCGAGCTTGACGATGCTGCTATGGACAACACATCCTCAAACGAAAACCAAGGCCGCTCTAGTCGCAAAAAACGCAAGAAATCCAACGGTGAATGTGTGGAAGAAGGTATGTTTTTTATTTGTTTCTTTAATTAATATCACACTAACGTCTTTAATGTTACTATACTAGGGCTTCGTGCATTGGCTGACGGGGTTAAAGTTGTCAGTGAGGCAATGAAGACCCGAGCTTCAGCCGGCGATACCAGTGCTTTGTCACAGGCGGTTATTACGTCTCTTGAATGTCAAGAAAAAGCGCTACAGCAACAAACAGCGGCTATAAACGAACTTGTTCGCGTTCTTAGCAGAAAGTGGTTTATTTGGTTCAAAGGTTAAACAGCTTTGCTAGATCATCACGTTTAACTCTTCAAATAGCACGCCTATCGCCGTCAGGCACATTTTCCAACTCTACAGCGTTCTGTGCATCTTGTTCATTCCTGCTGATAGTGTCGTCATCGAGATCAATAAGAATATTGTGTAAAATCATAGCAGCTAAAATGCACTTCGTGCAATTTGCAATAGGCTTTTGCTCTAATTGTCTTCTGATAAGTCGAAACCGCTGCTTTAGCATTCCAAAAGCACATTCAATGGCCATCCTCGTAGCACTGTGGATATAATTGTAGCGCTCTTGAAGACGTGATAACCGGCCTCCTTCTTCACGAGGAATGTACGGTGTCAGGAGTTCGCAACTTAGAGTAAAACCAGCATCACTAAGAAAATGACACCCCCGAGGAATAACATTTTGAATCGTAGTGCCAATTCTAGAAACTTTCCATGTTTTCTTGTCACTATATGACCCAGGACGCATATCAAAATCCATAAAACGCCGTCGATGGTCACATACGGCTTGAATATTTATTGGGGGTAAAAATCCTTGCAGTACCAGCCTTCGTACTCTGCAGGTCGTGTAATCTCGAACAACGATCCATCGACAGCACCACAAACGTACGGAAATCCACGAACGTCTCCAAAGTGATCCATAATCTGATTCCACTCATTCTTTGTTGACGGAAAGTAAATGTAGTCGCCAGCGCGTCTGCATACAATCTGCACCAACGCATTTATAGTTACTAGAGCATGAGGTTTAGATATACCCAGGGCAAGTCCTGCGTCTTTCATGCTGCCAGACGATGCTAGGTACAATATCAGCAGACCAACTTTCTTTTCGAAAGAATGTTCACGTCCACAAAGTAGCATGAGGTCGGAAAATCTCGCAAGTACGTAGGAAATTGCTCTGGGAACAACGCAAATGATCGCGAAACCACACATCGTAACATGGCAACGCTAGTAAAACGTCAAAATCAAGTTTCGTCACAGTAAGTCGGTTCTCATTGCCTCCTTTAAGATGCACCGTAGCCACCACAGTTGCAGCAGCGCGCACTACTTCAAGAAGAACGAGTGCTTCTAAGTCTTCGTCTTCGTCCTGTTTCGTCATTACAACCAAACGTTTGCCTGCTTCGTACGACTCGTTTACTTAAATATTTATTGAGGAATAAAATCAGTAGTTTATTCCCAATCCCTTGGTGGTGGGGATAAACGCCTAATCGGGGAATAAAACGCCAACCAATCAAAAGCATTTATTATATCCCTAGACACAAACACCGACGGAGATATCAAGGCCTAATGTCACATGTCCGATTATGTACGAAATTTGATTGGTTAACTTCAAATGCGATTATCTCGATAACTCTAAAGGAAGTGAATAGCATCACAAACCAAAATGCAGAAAAAGGGCAGTCAACACCTAATCGCCAAAAGTCGCCTGCCTGCAGGCGAGACCAAGCACAGCGCGTAGCGCTGCAAGACTAGGGTCAATCCCCCCGGACCAACGAGAACGAGTTAGCATCGACGTGCGAAGCGAAGCCTTCGCGCGGTGTGCTAAGTAAGTGACATTAGCCCCTCAAATCAGGGGTTGGCAGGTTTAGGATTCGGGTGTAAGTTGCTGTTGAGTTGCTATAAAGTTGCTGAGAAGTTGCTTTGGTTGGTGATCCTAACAAGGGCCAACTCTAAAAGGCGCATTTGTTTGACGCAGTCTCATTTCCAATTCCCTGGAATTTACCGGATCTTATGATGCCACTGATTATGTGTCACCAGACGGACCACCGGTATTTTCCGAGATGTTCAGTAGTTACTATACAAATTTGGAGTCAAAAATTGCAAGTGGTCAAATAGTGGAATTTACCGGACCGCCATCCGATGATCAAAGTTAGCAGGTTCTCGAACGGTCACTCCGACAAGCTCCAGCAAAACCTACCGACTACTATGAGCTATGAGACCAACATGACAGAGCTAGACGAAGAAGTTGCCCTAACTAGGGCCAGCACAATTGCAGCAACGTCAAGAACCAGCTACCTTAATTCTACTATTCGAATGCTGTATTGGATGCTGCGTCACAAGCCTTCTCTAGTACCAACAGAATTTCGCGAGGCCCACCAGTTTGACAGCGGGGGGAGGGGGGGGGGGGGCAACCAAAGGTTCAATTCTCGCTGCACTTTCGCCCGCACCGAACAATCCCCACATCTCTTTAATGTTGTTACAGCGGCCGAATTTCTGGCTTGGATGAAAAATAAGATTGGTGGGTATCACTCAGTATAAAATACTTGAATGCCTGAACAAGGAGGGTTACGTTCGTCAATGCCCTGATGCAGACGTCAGTGAAAAAACTGATATCGCTACGAACCGAGCAGTGGTCAATTCAAGTAATAACTTCCCACTATACACTTGGGGTAGAGGATTTCACGCTTTTCCTGAGGATTCTTTGCTTCCCGAAGGAACAGTTGAGCAAGCGTGGGTGTTTTGGTGCTGTGGTGACCCAGCCAGATCCCTACCGCCGTTTTGTAGGCTGAAAAGCATTGATCTAAAAGATAAGAAACACAGAAAGCGACTTTCAGATCTCAAGTTCCTAACGGGACTGATAGAGCGACGAGCAGCAGCACTCCAAGTAGACACGAAAGCACTTACCACAGAAGACGCCGTAGTTACCTTTCGACAATGTGGGATGTCTTGGAGATTCCCGAAGTGACTCCAAACGCCCGCAAGCGGCGCAGTAGTCAGTTGGTGTGGCAAACAGTGACGTCTATCATGCGTAAGAAGTTAAGGAGAGTGGGACAGCTGTAATAGCAGCGTAATAACAGATCTGCATCACCTTGATAACAAGCTTAGCCCCGAGTGATGCCTGCACGAACTCAAATCTCACACGTAAGTTGACAGGCGACTATTATGTAACCCCTCCAATATCTAATATGTACCCCATCATTATAACCCAGTCCGGTAAAACTAAACCGTGCATAAGCACGTGGAAGCTCTGGATTTTATCGCAAGTTAATTAATAATTACAAACGCTCCATTATTTGAATTGATGTTGCATTATCACACCAACTATGTAGTTACGGTATGCTCCTACTAGTTTCGTTTTCAATATGTCCTACTTCGTTACCACTACTTCTGCATCGCCCCAGTTTTGCTTAGGGAGCTGCGCCATCATGGGTCGTTCTATGGAGCAGCAGCGTTCTACTGCACACCAAGTCCGACAGAAATGTTGGTTAAGTAAATGAAGAAAAATTAAAAGCATAGGTGTAAGCAATATCTAAGGTGGTTGGATCTATAACAAAATGAAGAAAGCTTGTGTGCGTTCGAGTGGGAAAGTTGTGGCTGCGACGGTGGTGATTTTGCCATTGTGGGACCGGAGGTACTAATCACTACGAGAACATATAAACTGTATTTCTTATTAAGAAAGTAAATAATTAAAAGGTTTCAAAGACCTGTCAATATTAATCACCGTGTGGATGTTATCAATATCCAATGCATGTTGCTTGAGTCATTTACGGGCGACATTACGACCAACACTCTGACAATGATATAATCATACAGGAATGAATTACTGCCTACAGGCGACATTACGACCACCCTCAATACTTTACATCGCAACTACTCTGGATAAAATCCAGAGAACACGAGAACAGTCCGGTAAATTCCGCCCACAAGTAAATCAAATCACCAGGTCTCAGTAGTAACTACTGACTTATGGAAATTGCTCCAAATGCATTTTTGGAAGGCGTCCACTGTAGCAATAAATAACAGTAAATTTCGATGATACACTCAATTAATCCAACGAAAAAAAAATAATTAGTAAGAAAAATCAATCTTATTTATTACTTCGAAGTATACCTAATAAATTTCCTAGCACTGTTGTGTGTTGGCCGTCTCCAAGTCTTCTAACAACAGTGACAGATCAAAAAGAAGAGCTGCGGGTGAATTATGTGAATCATGAATGACAGATAAAACAGAAGAGCTGCGGATGAATTATATGAATCACGAAACACTATATCGTATCAGGGGCGAAAGGATCGAAAAGCCCACTTAGACACGACGAAGGCGACCTCGTGTCTCAATGACATCAGGGCCCATAGTATCAGGATCCGAAATCACCGGCTCAGACGTGTAGTACGGCGGCTCGGTAGTATCAGCCGGATCTGTTTCTTCAGAGCCCGGCGCGTCGGTATCCGGTTCAGGCGTGTAGTACGGCGGCTCGGTAGAAGGCTCGGCCGTCTCTGTCTCTTGAGAGCTCGACACGCTGGTATCCGGTTCAGGCGTGTAGTACGGAGGCTCAGTAGTATCAGCCGAATCTGTTTCTTCAGAGCCCGGCGCGTCGGTATCCGGTTCAGGCGTGTAGTACGGCGGCTCGGTAGAAGGCTCGGCCGTCTCTGTCTCTTGAGAGCTCGACACGCTGGTATCCGGTTCAGGCGTGTAGTACGGAGGCTCAGTAGTATCAGCCGGATCTGTTTCTTCAGAGCCCGGCGCGTCGGTATCCGGTTCAGGCGTGTAGTACGACGGCTCGGTAGAAGGCTCGGCCGTCTCTGTCTCTTGAGAGCTCGACACGCTGGTATCCGGTTCAGGCGTGTAGTACGGCGGCTCGGTAGTATCAGCCGGATCTGTTTCTTCAGAGCCCGGCGCGTCGGTATCCGGTTCAGGTGTGTAGTACGGCGGCTCGGTAGAAGGCTCGGCCGTCTCTGTCTCTTGAGAGCTCGACACGCTGGTATCCGGTTCAGGCGTGTAGTACGGCGGCTCGGTAGTATCAGCCGGATCTGTTTCTTCAGAGCCCGGCGCGTCGGTATCCGGTTCAGGCGTGTAGTACGGCGGCTCGGTAGAAGGCTCGGCCGTCTCTGTCTCTTGAGAGCTCGACACGCTGGTATCCGGTTCAGGCGTGTAGTACGGAGGCTCAGTAGTATCAGCCGGATCTGTTTCTTCAGAGCCCGGCGCGTCGGTATCCGGTTCAGGTGTGTAGTACGGCGGCTCGGTAGAAGGCTCGGCCGTCTCTGTCTCTTGAGAGCTCGACACGCTGGTATCTGGTTCAGGCGTGTAGTACGGCGGCTCGGTAGTATCAGCCGGATCTGTTTCTTCAGAGCCCGGCGCGTCGGTATCCGGTTCAGGCGTGTAGTACGGCGGCTCGGTAGAAGGCTCGGCCGTCTCTGTCTCTTGAGAGCTCGACACGCTGGTATCCGGTTCAGGCGTGTCAGGCTCTGGCGTGCCGTATGGAGCCTCAGTGTAATATGGAGGCTCTGTCGAAGCGGAGGCTGAGGCATTTTCATTGCTTTGACTTGCTGACTCGGAATCTTCACAAGGGGCCTCCGTCTCAGCACTAGCGTCTTCTGATGGCTGGTACGGATATGGGGGCTTCGTCTCGTAAGTTGGTACGTCGGTTGAAGCGCTGGCAGCTTCACTCTCCTGGTCCTTCGAGCAATCTTCGCTTTGGGATTGGGCCTCAGAGGTCGGAGGGGAGGTGTAAACAGGAGTTTCCGTGTACACAACCGTCGTCGGGGGTTCCGTCTCAGGGGCATCCGTTTCAACCCACAGCGTCGGTGGGGGAGTGGTGAACGGAGTTTCCTCAGAGGTACCAGGCGTAGTCGGGGGCTTCGTCTGGATGTACGGCGGATAAGTCGTCTCGGGTGGGATGTATGGCGGGACCGTAGTTTCCACTGGCGGAACGTACGGTGGTAGGGTCGCCGTAGGTGGGGCAGTAGTCTCCGGGGGAGGGGTAGTGAACGGAGTTTCCTCACTCTCACCAGGGGTGTACGGGGGTTTCGTCTGGACGTACGGCGGCGAGGTCGTCTCGGGTGGGGTGTACGGTGGGACGGTAGTTTCCACGGGCGGTGGGGTCTCCGTAGGTGGGGCAGTAGTCTCCGGGGGAGGGGTAGTGAACGGAGTTTCCTCACTCTCACCAGGGGTGTACGGGGGCTTCGTCTGGACGTACGGCGGCGAGGTCGTCTCGGGTGGGGTGTACGGTGGGACGGTAGTTTCCACGGGCGGTGGGGTCTCCGTAGGTGGGGCAGTAGTCTCCGGGGGAGGGGTAGTGAACGGAGTTTCCTCACTCTCACCAGGGGTGTACGGGGGCTTCGTCTGGACGTACGGCGGCGAGGTCGTCTCGGGTGGGGTGTACGGTGGGACGGTAGTTTCCACGGGCGGTGGGGTCTCCGTAGGTGGGGCAGTAGTCTCCGGGGGAGGGGTAGTGAACGGAGTTTCCTCACTCTCACCAGGGGTGTACGGGGGCTTCGTCTGGACGTACGGCGGCGAGGTCGTCTCGGGTGGGGTGTACGGTGGGACGGTAGTTTCCACAGGCGGTGGGGTCTCCGTAGGTGGGGCAGTAGTCTCCGGGGGAGGGGTAGTGAACGGAGTTTCCTCACTCTCACCAGGGGTGTACGGGGGTTTCGTCTGGACGTACGGCGGCGAGGTCGTCTCGGGTGGGGTGTACGGTGGGACGGTAGTTTCCACAGGCGGTGGGGTCTCCGTAGGTGGGGCAGTAGTCTCCGGGGAGGGGTAGTGAACGGAGTTTCCTCACTCTCACCAGGGGTGTACGGGGGTTTCGTCTGGACGTACGGCGGCGAGGTCGTCTCGGGTGGGGTGTACGGTGGGACGGTAGTTTCCACAGGCGGTGGGGTCTCCGTAGGTGGGGCAGTAGTCTCCGGTGGAGGGGTAGTGAACGGAGTTTCCTCACTCTTACCAGGGGTGTACGGCGGGGGTGTTTCTGTAGGCGGTGCTGGTGTGACTGGCACGGGAGTGTCGGTAGCAACCTCGCAACCGATTGGAGCAGGAGCCTCCGTTTGCGTAGCCTCTGCAGACTCAGCATTGCCAACCACCGCGGGGCACTCAGTGTTCGCGACGCAGCCGTACGTCCCTTCACTGAGGCTGACACACTTGGATCCGTAGAGGAGGTTGTCGTGGACACCAGGGCAGTTTCCGATCTCACCGGCACAGATTGGGCCCTTTGCGCAGAAGTACCCCTCCTGTTCTACCACAGACACGGGGTACCAACCGTCACTACCATCGCACTCGTCAGGCATATCGACATCATGCTCACAGAAAACAGCTTCGACGATCGGAGGACTAGTATCCGGTGCCGAAGTCGGAGGGGCGGTGGTGGCACTTTCACTTCCACTGTCACTGGAACCGAACGTGTACACGACACTCTCCTTGCCGGAACCAGCAAGGACAGGCGCTGCGATGATGGCAGCCAAGAGAAGAGAAACGCTGAACTTGACCATTCGAAGCTCAGGAAACAGGTAGCTGGGTAAGTCGCTCTTTGCGGATGCAGGCGAATTGGAGAATGAGAAGCCTGTAGCTGCAGGTATCGTGACAGGCAACCTCCGTCTTCTCTTGCATTGGCCTTGAGAGACGGCCACTATCATCGGTTGCATCCGTTTCAAGCATTTGGGCGTGACTGAAGAGACTTCCACACTCGTTCAGTCGAAACTGCGTGACTCTTCATGCTTGCGGGAGTTAGAGCCGACTAGCAAGGTAAACAATACGAGGATGAGTTCAATGGCAGGATTCTTGGGGTTTCGCCCTATTCGACACAGCAACGGGGTCGAAACGGACGAGCACCCGCGTCGTGTCCAACTGGCTGTCGATTCCACTAATCGACGTTTTGATGCTGCTGATACCAACAGGGGCGTGGGGTTTCTACGTACGTGCTGGAGAAACTAACATCCAGGAATCCAGAGAACTTGAGATGGTTCGAGCGGTTTCCGGCCACCATTGATTAGCATATTATGCCACATTATAGGATATTCATCTCTGCAAGGTACATGTACATTAGTAAATTATTTGGTCCAAATTTTGGCAACAACTCGTCTTCAGCCTCCTCGATCTCTGGACAGTAAGTGGGAGCATCAGTACCAACTCTGCAGAATAATATTGTCAGCTTTGGATGTGACCGAGTCCCACGATGCCACTAACATCGGCACACCTGAGCTCGAGATCATGCACTTACAGAGCACGAGGCTAACCGACCCCAATTTGTGCAAGATTAGCCAAATTTCTCGTAGTGGTCATCCAGTGAACACTCGTCTGTTAGCTGGGTGTAGTTCAATCAACTGAAAAAACTTACACTGAGCGATCAGATGAACTTTAAGGACGCCGCCACTTTGCTCAGATACGCGCAACTTTGGCTGAACGGAGGTGGAGGACACAGCACTTTGACCCGTTTACATACATACATGTACGTAGAAGTGGGTTTAGCACCTTTGTACATTTAAAACTGTTGACTGCAAACGGCTTCATTTCAACTGCGTTCACCGGTGAGGTGGTACGATACTACAGTGGCGATGTGCCTCGACCCTGTTTCCATCGGCACTTAGAATGGGAAGTCCATAGACTCGACTTTCCTCCTGCTGCACTAGTCAAATTTTTCTGGTCAAGCTGCATGGAACAGCATTGACCCAGCTAGCTGAGTTTTCAGA
Organism: Phytophthora capsici; assembly: GCA_030324255.1. Classification (NCBI taxonomy): domain Eukaryota; phylum Oomycota; class Peronosporomycetes; order Peronosporales; family Peronosporaceae; genus Phytophthora; species Phytophthora capsici. Next base: position 56,191 of record CM059354.1, read on the forward strand.
CGTCGCCCACGGACTGGTAGCGATTGATCCATTCTCCGATGGAGACGTTTGACACACAATATCTCACGCAAGCTAACCCACTCGGCCCGCCACGGCGTGCTGATCAATTCTCTCAAACCGCAGCTTCATCGATCCTCAACAATTAAAGTTACATCAAAAGCTGACGAAATGCTGCATTTCTACATGTACTTCTCCGATGGTGGTCTACGTACAGCACGTAAAAGTTCTCTCAAGGCGGACGAGAACGCCGTTTATTGGCACATCTTCTAGTGCTAGAGAAGACTTCTACAGTCCCGCCACGAAGTTTTCCATGAGCTGTCCGCGCACAGCCGAACGAGGATTTGAGCTCCTCGGTGCGAAGTTGTTCCGTCCATTCAATACGCTGGAGAAGGAGCTTCCTGGGCCGTCCGGAGAGGAGCTGGGTTCTAAAGGTATGATGGAAGTGGTGATATGTGCTCGACTCGCACTTTGACACGATCCACGACTCCATGCCTGCAGGCGGCAGCCCGTTAGCTTGTTTTATCTTAAATGGTCCGTTCAAGCTGCGCAAACCCAACATCCTAGCCAGCCTCTTGCTTTTTATTTAAACAGAGACGTAGGCACGTATGTGGAGAAGAGTTACGGGCTAAAACCACAGCATCGAGAGCTTAACTGCAAGGTCAAGCACGGGGAGTTCACAGTCTTGTCGAGAATGCGCTCAAAACTTGGATGTAATGGTGGTGTGCCGCCGCACGACATTCCACCTCGCCTCGGACTTTCGGTTCTACATGTCAGGTTCCGCTAGAAAGACGTAAACCACGCTGTGATGGCTGTGAGCCGAGGGGTATCTTATGTAGGGCTTGAAGATCACGATTACGATTCGTAACAGTCTCTGCATGTGTTTGTTGTAGCTTTCCGCTAATTTTGCGCCGCCGTCGGACAAGATGGACCTTTTTAATAAAAGATCACCGGAATGTCAATTGAACTGTGTGAGGTCCCACCAGTGACATCGTCGCCATCGGAGAGATCTGCAGCCACTCCGACGCCGCATCGAGCGCAGACGCTTCGTCCAACGCGCCAAGCACCTGCAGAGCATGGAGCTACGGCAGGCCAGAGAAATGCGGTAGCAAGGAACGCAGAGAGAGCGCCCCGAGATATTTCGGCTCAGACTTTTTACATCATGCACGATGCTCAATGCTGCAAAAGAACTTGGCGCAACGACTGGCAGTGAAGACGTCACCGGCAAGAACTGTCCGGTCGCAACATGGACAATGCTGAGCAACACCAAAAGCGCCAGTTATTGGACGAAGGCCCGTGTCTGGGTCAAGTTGTCCTCCGACTCGAATTTAGCCTGTCCTTTAGAATGCTGGGTATTATGCTGAATACTAGTTTAGCGTGCACTTTACCAAAACACGTGAGGCCCACACAAACAATTTTGTAAGAACCGGGTATAACTTTTTACCTTAATCTTATTATGGTTGTGTACCCAATTTTGTCATCCTAAAACAGATAAACTACCTTAATTTCGTATTTTAAACCTTTTCAACACCCTATTTTGTCGGCTCTCATCCGATCTTCGCACTGGATGAGGTAGGACTGAGTGGTTATCCTAAAACTCGCGCGTCCCCACAAAGGATTTCGCCTCGCCCTTCGGATATGGTAGTCCGCAACTACAACAGCATGGACGAAACGATGCCGCTGAAGGGCTCACCGCCCTCCCTCGAGCGCAAGGCCTCGCGCCGCATCCCGCTGACCGAGGGCGCTAAGCGTGCGCAGCGCAAGCTGCAGCTCGCCTGCGCCTGCTCGTTGCTCTTCATGTGCGCGGAGATCGTGGGTGGCTTCCTGGCCGGCAGTCTGGCCATCATGACGGATGCCGCGCACTTGCTATCGGATGTGGCGGGTTTCTGCATCTCACTCTTCGCTATCTGGGTCAGCACACTGCCGGCCTCCAACCGCCTGAGCTTCGGTTTCCAGCGTGCTGAAGTCATCGGCGCAATCACCAGTGTGCTGGTCATCTGGGTGCTCACAGGAGTGTTGGTCTACGCTGCTGTCGAGCGTTTCATGGAGTGTCTGGAGCCGAACCCGAAGGAGCACGTGAATGGCAAGCTCATGTTCATCGTGGCCTGCATCGGCCTGTTCGTGAACCTGATTCTGATGCAGATCTTGGGCCACGGCCACAGTCACGGAGGAGGCGGCAGCCACGGCCATTCGCACGGAGGAAGTCACGGCCACGCCCATGGCGGTAGCTCCAGCTCCAGTAGCGAAGAGGAGGGACACGGTCACTCCCACGGGGACCATGGTCACGGTCACTCCCACGGTGGACATGACCTGGAGAATGGAGAGGTCCCCAAGACGTCTAAGAAGAAACTCGAGAACCTAAACATTCAGGCCGCATACATCCACGCGCTCGGCGACTTCATTCAGAGTGTGGGCGTGTGTGTGGCTGGCGGCCTCATCTGGTACAAGCCTGAATGGCAGATCGCTGATCCCATTGCCACCTTCGTCTTCTCCGTATTGGTGCTGGGTACAACCATCGGCATTGTGCGCGACAGTATCCATGTGCTGATGGAAGGCACTCCAGACGGTATTCACGCTGACGAGATTGAGCGTGGTTTGCGTCACTGTGCGTCCGTTGTGGCCGTGCACGACCTTCACATTTGGTCGCTCAGTGCTGGTCTCCCGTCGCTGAGTGTGCACCTAGTCTCGGACGATGCTGAAACGGCTTTGCATGCTGCTCAGCGCTACCTCATGTCCAAGGGCATCACCCACACCACGATTCAGATCGAGAAGACCGCGACGCTGTATCCGCGTAATTGTAGCTCGGACCTCAAGTGTGGCCAAGACTCGCCGCAAAATAGCGACTAGATTTGTGGAAACTGCTGACTGCCGAGATATCGACTGCGAGCTACTGAACTTTTAGGTTACGCAGGGAATACTTTTTAGGGGAAATGAATACAAAATGCCCCTCATTGTTACCAACCAGTCATGAGACGATTCTGTGATTCCAGCGGTATTAGTATACCACGGTACCTAAAATAATTGAAAAAATACTTTCATACCCTTCATGAACAAGCGGAATAATAATGCGCATTTGGGAGAGCTCCATTTGACATACATACTATGTACTACTACATGTACATGTAGTAGTAGTTTACTTCTACTACGTAGTTCATCAACAAGATGTGGAGCACAACACAGAGAACGCGCAATCAGTCGAACAAGTCGCACGGTACGACTGACAATAATTATCCCTCATCGTTTTGTTCTCTGGCTACCGAGATACTTCTACATTTCTGTCTTGAGATTTAACCAAAGCGCTGGTTCTGGGACACCTCAGGTTGAAAACCCTCCTGCAGGAAGTACTTCTCCACCGCATCCGCGACACCCCGGCCCTCATTAATCGCCCACACAACTAGAGACTGACCGCGGCGGCAGTCTCCAGCAGCAAACACGCCCTCCACAGACGTCTGGTAGTTGCCGTAAGCAGCACGGATGTTTCGGCGCTGGTCCACCTCCAGGCCAAGTGCCTCCGCGATCTTTTGCTCCGGGTGCTCAAAACCCATGGCAAACAGCACCAGGTCGCACGGAATCTCCTCCTCAGTGCCGGGGATCTCCGTAATGAAGTTCGTCTTGGGGTCCTTGTTGCCCCTGATCGTCACCACGTGGGTAATCTCGTCCTTGTCATTTCCCTTGAACGCCTTCGTGACTCGGGCGTACTTACGAGGGTCTTCTCCGAACACGGATCGCACCTCAGCGTGGCCGTAGTCCACACCGTAGATACGGGGGTACTCTGGCCACGGGTTCTCCGGAGCACGTTGAGCTGGGGGCTGCGGGTTGTGTTCCAGGTTCACCACGGACTTGCATCGCTGTCTCATGGACGTAGCAATGCAATCAGTGCCAGTGTCTCCGCCTCCAATAACCACAACATCTCTGCCTTCAGCCGTGACGAAGTTGCGGTCCCAGCCACTCTGCAGCTTACCGTCCACAGTGAGAAGTAGTCGTTTCTGGTTCTTCGTTAGAAACTCCATGGCAAAGTGGACACCCTTAAGGTGTCGTCCGGGGATGTCCACGTCACGTGGGACCGTGGATCCCAAAGCCAGCACAACCGCGTCATTTTCCGCCTGAAGCTTCTCCACCGGCAAGTTGACACCAATCTCCGCATTGGTAACGAACTCAATGCCTTCTTCACGGAGAAGATCCACGCGACGGTTCACCGTCTTCTTCTCCAGCTTCATGTTGGGAATGCCGTACATGAGCAGACCACCAACGCGGTCCTCTCTCTCGTAGACCGTGACATGGTATCCCTTTTGGTTCAACTGGTCAGCTGCGGCAAGCCCAGCAGGGCCGGATCCTACAACGGCCACTCGAAGGCCGTTACGACGAGGGATGCGAGGCACAATCCAGCCTTCCTCAAAGGCTCTGTCGACGATGGCGTACTCCGTGTTCTTAATTGTGATAGGGTCGTCGACGAGGCCAGCAACACATGCAGCTTCACAAGGGGCAGGGCAAACCCGTCCAGTGAATTCTGGGAAGTTGTTGGTCTTGTGTAAGCGGTCGATAGCCTCCTTCCACTCGTCACGGAAGACGAGCTCGTTCCACTCCGGAATGAGATTGTTCACGGGGCAACCAGTGTTCGTCTGGCAGAAGGGGGTGCCACAGTCCATGCAACGCGCAGCCTGGATCATGCGCTCCGTAGGGTCACGACTGCCCGAGTTGATCTCGTTCCAGTCGTGCACGCGCTCTTCCACATTGCGGTACGGGTCCGCCTCACGCTTGAACTCGATGAAGGCCCTCGCGCTGTTGATTTCACCCTGGGATCCGTCACGCTTGGCGTACACTGGCTCAGAAGCGGCCTTGGAGAACTCACAGCGGAGAAGTGAGGCCGAACGGGCGGAACGAGTCAAGCGCTGGCGCACGACAGATTGCATTTGCACGGTGTAGAGTAACGGTAATAACGGGTGCGAGTGTCGATCGGTTTCGCTTCTGATCCTGAGCGAGTGCGCGCGAGCGAGCAAATTGGAGAATGACAAAGGCTGAAGCGAAGCAGAAGCTCAAACGTCGGGTGAGACCTGAAGTGAATGCTCATCTGTCAGTGTAAAACACGGAGCTATGCAGAAATGCGGAAATGACAGGGCATGTGTTATCGGGACAACGTATATACTAAATGTAGGTTCGATTTGTTTCGACAAATATTGGATTCCAAAGGTGAGATAATTTACTGGCTAAAAACGTCCCCATACAATTTATTCCGTCCCCAAAGGCGGGATTTTGTCTCGGTTTTGCATGGTATGCCCCGTTTCTAAACCCTGGAATATTATTGTCTGGATCCGATCTGGAAGGTGTTGCATGGACCGTCGGAATATGATACCGAGTAGTTGCTGTGGTGATACGTGCAATTTCTCCCCACTGGTTGTAGCAAGACACTTTTAGCGTCTTGATAGTTGTTGGATTCCGTTATTCTTAGATGCGCCAACAGGGATTTCGCCGGGAGAACTGCACTTAACTTACTCAACTGTCTTAGCGCATGCTAAAAAGGTATTATGCCTATGCATGGTTTAATTTAAAAATGAAGAGGAGAAGGGGATGGGGGTTGATCGAGATTGGACAAACAATAGCTACTGCCACCGGAAATTACATGAACTACAAATTTCAATTACAGGTGTGAGGAGCAGTGCAAAGTATTTCACTCTATCGGATACGCAATGCGCAGCCCAAATGCGCAACACAGTCAGACTACCCGCTTTAAGCATGTACATGTAGTGCACAAGTTTGCCTTCAATTGTCAAGTCACGCTTAAATCCCTAAGCGGTATTTGCATGAACATTAAATACTAATTTCTGGGTGGCTTCAGGTTGTCTTAATGAACATATCTTACGTGTGTCAGACTGCAGTGCAGAGTCGCCCTCCTCATGTCTCCCTGTACACTGGCGCTTGTGTGAGCAAGATTTAATGATCGTCCATCGGCAAAAAACTTGAATTTTTATTGCTGAAGTTTTGCACTGTAGGATTTCACGGGCTCCAATATTCAGGATACGTCAGATCCGATGAATAAGCTGCTCGTGCCTGACCCCTTCATTGTTGAGTTGCCTCCTCATCGAGAACGTTTGTTCCTGCCCATGAAAGTCTTTCGCGAGAAAGTCTGTGTGACTCAAGGGGTTGCACCCGAGATGTCCCTAGCAAATTGATACTCACAACACCTCCATTTCCGGTCGACTCAAGGTACCACTTCACGGTCTGCAGGTGTGCATGAGCTCCAGCAGCACAATGCACTGCAACGAATTGATGCATCTGAATACCATTCGGTTTGGTGCTTGTAATTGCAACTTTATTCGACTTCTTGCTCATGATCGAGCCAAATTGTTGCCGCATACCGAATGCCTCCACCTGCCGAGCAATTTGCGGACTAGCGCAATGGTACAAGACCGAATTCAGACCTCGTGTGGTCCATTTGGTCACAAACTCGCGGCCACTTGAGTCTTTAGCTGAGGGGTCTTGCCACAGAGACTTTGTCGACATCATACTACGAAGCCTCCTCGCATCGGTAGACGACGCTACATGCAAGAAAATAAACCCCATCGAGATAAGTATTGTCACCAATGATCCCCCAAACATGGCGTAGAGGTGCGGATCTGAATGCAACTCAGCGTCACGAAAGTATAGATCAGCACTTGCCTTGCACGTAAAGTGAATCGCCAACACTGCAACCGCGTTTAGAGTCCAAAACCGCACTACATCATTTCGTGCAGCCCGTTTGAGGCGTATCGCCAGTTTGCGTGTCCGGAGTGTGACCCTGATGACCCAGTAGCTACTATTGAGCGTAGTGATGACCAGTGTGAGACTGCGCATTGGGATGGCTGGGACGCAGTAAATGACGATACTGCCTTCTTCCGTTGAGAGTTTAGCCGTGCAGCTGAGAGAAAAAATATTACTCAGAGCTCCAATTGCTCCAAGATACAACAGCACCATTGTGCCCGGGTGCCCCAAGGCTCCGTCAGCTGGATCACATTGAAGCAACTCGGAAATTCCGATACGTACAAGTGGGGGTGCGTTTTTGAAAATATCAAAACTTCTGACTCGTGAAAGTCTTTTGATGTCCGCGGCTGGTTGATACACGCTGCACCGTAGAAAAAGCCAGACACTTCGCAGCATGAAAATGTACTCGATAGCGTAGTGAGATGCACCAATCAAGCTCAGAATCAGCAGGAATTTACGAATCTGTCTGCTCGTGTTGTCTTGAATACGGATGCGTCGTGTTAGCATTGTGGAGTCAACCATAAACCATTCGATCTGGCGCAAATTATTCTCAAATGCTTGCGAGTTTATACCAGCGTCGGCATCGATCAATGATACGCAAGTGGGAAGCTTGATGAGGCTCCCGTTCAGAGTACGGAACAAAACTTCGTTGGAAGTCATGAATAAACGACAAAGAGTTTGCAGCTCCGTCTCCTGGGAGTCTCGAAACGCACAGTTTCCGAGACCATCACCCATGTACGCTTGGTACTTTTGTACATTTCGCCCAGTTTGCTGCATCACGAGATCGACAATGCCCCGACAATCTGGCGTGTACAAATAGCCGTAAGGCGTTAGCGGTGGTGGCTGAGATGTTGAGCGAGATTTTGCCCATTTCATACCATCCATCATGTACAGTGCCGAACTCTCAAGTATTTCAGGGATATTAAGCACCGTAAAGTCGACAGCAGATTCTCGTCTTCGTCCAAGTGTGTACGTTGTAGTGTTGTCCAATTCAGAATAGTCTCGTTCGTCTTTCTGGAACAGGAACATCAAGTTCACAGCAAAAGTTGGAATTATCCGTGCCAAATCTCTTCCGCACTGTTTCATTGCCGCTGAGTCGACGTCGTCAACTGTAAGGGATTTATTCATTGTCGTGTGCTGAATTGCACAGTTCCAGAATGGCGCTAGGTGCATCGTAGATACCAAGTGCATTCCAATCGTGTTGACGAGGAAATCCGAAGTAAAAAATGAAGTCGTAGCATGCGTCACCTCCGCTGAAATAGCTGGCTCACCATTCACGTTGATCCCTACCGAGAGTTGTTGCGAATCAAGGTAATACTTGAGAATTGCACTAATACCTAGTATATCAACAAGTGCCACGTGATCTGCATCAAACGACCCTGGCATCAGCGCCACAACCTCAGCAAGCGTTATCCCTTTTCCATATAACTCCACAATGGCATCTGCAACGTCATTTGTGTATTCTGGTAATTCAAAGCCCATGTATCCCTCTTGCACGCTCTTCATTATCTCACGGACTACAAGTGCGTCGTCAAAGTGGCGTAAATACACCTCGGACATATTGACGACAGCGATGAGACCAAGTGTGACGTTGCTGATATCTTCCAAATGACCATCGATTGGTGTTTTGTCTCGATGATTAAAGAATCGGTACAGCGGGAACTTGTCGTAAAAATCGGCACAAAATTCATGTCGAATTGCTGGAAACCAGTTTCCAAAAAGTAATTGTGGTTGTGTTGCCCAAGATTCTGAAGAAGGAGTCACCGGTCCACAAAGTGGTGCATACACGTCTTCCATGACGTTAACACGAAGCGTCAAAATATTCCCTGGCAGGTTTGCTAAAAGGTCCGCACGGCGCAGATTGGCTCGAACCAGTAGGTCGGTCAGCGAGAGAGAGGATGCAGTTGAGCGTGTGAGCCCCTTCTTAGTGTTGAGGTCGATCAATGGAAGGAGCTTGCGGTCAAATGTATCGAAATAGTGTACACCGTTCATAACAACGCCCAAACCCTTGAGTTTCCGCGCGACGACTTCATCTCGAACTTCATCGAGCGGCTTGATCTGGTACCGCCCTAGATAGTACTCTTTAACGGGGATTAAGGTAGTCCCCACGAGTACGAGGATGAAGATAGCGATGCACATAGTGTGCGTAACCTCATACTTCAAGTTTTGGTTTAACTGTGCTGGCTGAATGAGTGAAGACGGTGGTGCTTCCTTGTTGTCGCTGGTTCTGTTCCTTACAGTCATCGCGGATTGAAGTCGGGTAGTTTATGACGATGTCGGCTATGATTTTTGAAGGTATTTCTAGACTGCTCACCTACCAGTAGACGACGATGGTTGTTAAGCCAAAGCGGTTGTTACAGCAGTAAAATTAGGAGGTGGTGATACAGCATCTTCCTTCCTTATTCCGCCAAGTTAGCTTAGCGAACTGCTCTTCATTTTCTGGAATACCGAGGACGCCAAAGAGTGTTTGCGCTCTCCTAAGCTGCTGGCTGTAGTAAAGCTGTTTGGAGTGGACCCATAACTTGATGAAGATGACAAGTAATAATCCGATGGAGAAGATACCGCTGAGCGTAGCGTTGGGTGGATAGGTGGCGGTGGAGTATTTAGGAAGGACCCTTTTGTTGGTGATAATGTAGAAGAGGCGGATGACTCGTGACTTTTCCGCCGCTTCTGGACACATCCGATACACACTCGCACACTTGTAGACCCCACGTCCGGAAGCGCCACATCCATCTTAGGGCAGCACTCTGAGCAGCAAACTTCACCGCACAGGCGACAGTGATGACGGCGACGTGACAACCCAAACTTCGCATCGCAGATACGGCATCCCAAACGTTCACGGTTGTGCACCCAGTGTGGAGCATTGGCGAGTAGAGACTGCGATAAACGTCGGCTAGTGAGAACTTCCTCCAGTCGCGCAATTTTAGCACATAACGCACGTAACTTTGCTCGGCGAGAGGCCATCGGTAGCTGTGCTTTCTCCAAAATCGACGCAACGAACTGAATCTCCACATATCCATCACGGTTACGTGCCTCTCGTACCATAAAGCCCGTCGGCTGTAGATCTGTAGGCTTCGACCCTACTTCATCCAGCCACGGCTGACAGTGCGGGCTATAGCATGATTGCATCGTGCGCACGTACATAGGCGACGGGTCTGCACTTTCATCCCAGTCGTTTACCAGGATGCACTCGTAGTCCAGCAGACAATAAGTAGTCCGAGACGAAAACATCCGGCTCGACTTTTCTCCGACGACCCACTTGATGCTGAGATTTCCTTGGTGACCGGAAGTGGTCATTGTTGTACGGTAATCCTCCATGTAAGTCGGAGACAGACACGGCCCTAGGTTCGTAGCTCTTGCTGTTGGTGTTGCGTTGCCTACAGATTTATCAAACTCTAGCGATTCACCGCGTGTGGCGCGAGCACGTGCAGATTCTCGACCAAAACTGGTGAAAGGCTGTAGATCGTCTTCGAGTTCCAAATCCGAGTCGGAATATGAAGACTCGCTATCGCAATCTTGAGTCGACGCCTGGGAAGCCATTCGCTGCGTAGCGCCGTCGCTAGCATTGCCGTTGTTATTATTATTGTTGCTCCGCCTTTGTCGCTTCTTTTTGCGCCGATAAACAAAAGCCGAGGAACTCGCTCGGACACCCACAAGATGCTGCATCGGCAACTCCATGTCTTCTTTGTCGGAACGCACGAGTAGATCTACAACCTCCTCGATCGACGATGGTAACAGCGCTACACACTTGACGAGGTATTGCTGCAGTACTTTTGAAGCAAACACATTGCTGAGACCTGCGGCTGATGACGCGGCTTCCCAATCTGAAGAGTCTCCTTCCCATGCTCCGTTGCTATTAGTGCCGTTACTGCTACCATTTGCCGCTGGTTCTTCGCCAGACGTGGCTGAGTCGTCTCCTCCTTCGCCACCGTTAACGAGCGAGTTCATCGTATTCCATAAGAAGGTGTTCGTGCCAATGGGGCACACACGCTCCATGACCCGGACTTTAATAGCTCCACCAGTTCCCGGGTTCTCCGTGGCGGACATCGCCGCAGCAGCTGCACTGGCACTGACAGGGCTCCAATTGACTGTGTCCTGCGAGCCGAAGCTGAAGAGACTGAGCGACGCCCGTGCCTGCGACTCGAGATCTTCTTCGACGGAGCGCGTGAAAGCTGCGCTCGTGAGTGGCGCTGGCTGTAGCGACAGTGCACTGGACATGCTCTGCGTGCTGCTGGTGGGCTTGAGAAGCCGCGTCGTGCTCCTGTTGGCCATGCTGCAGCTCCCAACGCAGCGAGAAAGAGGGAGTGGGCAGCCTTGTGTGGTGGTGGGTCTTCTGGATCCTTTGGTGCTGGTGCTGGAACGCTAGGCAGGCGAGGGGAGAGGCAGGAGAACGACTGCTTGTAGTCGGAGCTGTGCTTCTGGCGTCGGTGAGCTCCAGAGCAAACGAACAGTTCGACAGAGAAAGGGTAGACCCTGTTTTGGAATATCCTGTCGTATCGGATACTTGTAATTTGCCGTATAGGACCGTGATCGTTTTAGCGGTATTGAACCGAGAGTACTCGAAGAGTCTGCAGTAGTGTACGTACATGTATGCAGAGCAGCGCGATCACAGCTTCTCGACCCAAGGATCACTTCGCTGTTGCGTGTTGCGGTGCCGGCGGTGCAACACGATCAGTAGTGTGGCTCAAGTCGAGAACCGGTTTTGCTCCTTGCAGCAATGCAATGACGAGCGTTCAATTGCACGAAAACTAATTGCTCGTCCTCCGTTCGACTCGAGCACTACAAACGAGGCTAAGAGCAAACCTGGCTGCTTTCTGCGACGATCGACTTAACATCCTCTGAGGAAGGTAATCAATTGGGACAACAGCATTCGGAAACACTAACATCAGGGCTATTTTATTCAAAGGGCTTCCATGAACATGAGGTCCGAGTCACCTCCGTCTCCAGAATTTGTGTTGTTGCCTCCATTGCCGTTGCTGTTGCTGTGCCCACCACTTCCAGGGCCAGAACTGCTGTTGCTATCACCACCCATAAAGCCATCCATGTCAAGCAGATCCATGCTCGAGAAATTGGTAGGCGAGAGGTCGTTCGGGAAGTTCATAAATCCTGATGATGATCCTGAAGATCCCAGATTGGAAGGCATTTGTAGCAGGCCACTGCTATCCATGCCTCCGTAGAGTGACTCATCCAAGCTCAGTGACGACGTATCCGCGCGAGATGTCGGCGCGGGAGGTTGAGCCTGTTGCTGCTGCGGTTTCTGCTGCTGGGGCTGTGCCTGAGATTGCTGCTGCTGTGAAGACTGTTGCAAATTTTTTGTTTGCTGCTGAGGTTGTTGATTCTGCTGCTGAGATTGCTGAGACTGCTGAGGCGGATGGGGCTGCTGAGATTGATGGGACTGCTGCTGAGGCTGATGAGGTTGCTGGGGCTGTGCGGGCTGCTGAGGTTGATGAGGCTGTGCGGGCTGCTGGGCTTGCTGGTTCTGCTGTACTAACTGCTGCTGCTGGTTCTGTTGAGGAGTCTGGTGGGCACCTGCAGGCTGACCGTTCAGTGGCTGTTTAGATGCGTTTGCTTGGTTAGGCTGCTGAACGGAAAGCTGCGCCTGGTTTGATGGCGTTGGGCCTTTCTGCTGATGTTGCATCATTTGCTGGTGCTGCATCATTTGCTGCTGGCGAGCTTGAGCCTGCATTCGCTGTTGCTGCTGTTGCATCTGTTGAGCGCGCTGCTGCATCAGATACTGCTGTTGTTTTTGCTGGAGCGACATGTTCTGCTGGCCTTGCTGCATGAGCATAGCTCCATTGGGTCCACTCGAGGTATTCACTGACGATGGTGCACCCCCAACACTCGTAGGAGCACCAGTGCTAGCGGGATTGGTCGGAGCAGAAGAATTCATACCAGTGGGGTTGGAGCCAGCGGTATTGGGAGTGAAACTACGCTTGTCCGTCTCCGTACGCAGTTTCTTTAAATACGGGTTCACAATCTTCACGATGTACTTGTACACCTTGTCCAGTTCCTCGATCTTGCGCGGCGCGTGCGTTGTCTTGTCCTCGTTCAAAATACTCGCACATAGTTGTACATAGCTAAGAAGATATCGCAGTTTCTTCTTCTGCTCAGTCTCATCGTGGCCCTTCATGTGATCCACATACTTCTTGAACGCGCTGTGCACCTTTTCGACATCATCATGATATTTCGCCTTGAGTGCTGCATGTTGTCGCCAATACTCCGCAGTCATATCACCAGGAGCAACTGGAGCACCTCCATCGGGTTTGGCCGCCGTCCGGGGAGTCGTATTAGCACCATTAGACACTGTAGGGTTTGTAGGCATGCCACCAGCACCCATTGCCATCGGTTTGCCTGGCTGCGGCTGCTGAGCACCAGGGTGAGCACCTGGACCACCGAACTGCGGATGCCCCGGGTAGCCTGCAACCTGACCGCCATTCGCACCTGGACGCTGGTTCAGGTTAAGCGTATTGTAGTAGGAAAAGTCGAGCCTGGAGAGCATCCCCTGATTTGGCAGTGCTTGGGCTGCCATGACCGCGTTCATGTCCGTTTGCTGCGCACGCAGCGACTTGAGGCGAGTGAAGATCTTGTTAATGTACTCTTCCTGTGTGCGCGACTCCTTGTACAGCGTCAGCTCGTACCACGACACGTTCATCCAGAGTTTGATGCCCGGCACAGGGTCGGCCGACACGCGGACCATCTCATTGTAGCTACGATCGGAGATGCAAATTCATAACAGCAACACGTCAGTACAGTACAGCAATCAACATTGAACAACTCCTCTCGTACATCTTGGCAATTAGATTCGCGCGGTGTTCGCGCGTGAGCTGGATACGCCAATCGGCTCCTGTGGCGCCTTGCTGTGCCTGCATCCCGGGACCAGGAGCCGTCGCGGCCGGGTTCATAGCATTGGGGTTCATTTTCATGGCCATGGATCCCATATTCATCTGGTTCATCTGACCCATATTCATCATCATTTGTGGCTGCTGCTGCTGCTGAGGGACACCGTAAGCATTCATGGCCATGCCGCCGTTCATACCCATGGCCATGGCCTGTGGGTTAGCGCCGTTCGCACCGGCCATCGCCATCGACATGGGCATCGACATGCCGCCCTGCATACCCAACGCGTTCACAGCGTGCGGGTCCATCGTCGGCGGACGGCGAGAGGAGAAGGACTGCGGAAATGAATGCGGGTCACTTTCCGCGCGCTCGGGCTCCGTTCAAATGGCCGTCGACAACGTCGGCCGTTTTGCGGGAGCGACCACCGATTATCTCTCTCCGATTGGCTGGAATAAAACTTTTTTGAGCCGATTATCAGCAAATCATACCGATTCCTGCATAACTGGACCGCCGTTCGTTTCTACCGTCTGTCATTTTTGTAAGTACATTTGGTGGCGAGTGTCAAAGCTGTATGACAGTCGCGCAGCGATACATCTACTGCGCATGTAAAGTTTACAGCGTACATCGCGGTATGCACATGAATACATGTAGCAGGACATTAATACCTGGTAATACCGTCGAGCACTTGTATTAATACACTTGCGCGCTTTGGATCTAGACTGCTGCCACCATCTCCGATATTACAATGGTGATTGGACGATATTTGCTTTTGTCCCGCTCTATGTTCATTCTGGGTACACTGTGCCAAGTAAAGGGTAGACGTCATCGGCATCCGAGCACCAAAACACTTTTAATGCCACTCTTGTAAGGATGACATCCCCTCTCTTAGCAACTGCCCCTTTGCTATGCTGTCCTTGTTTCTGTCCAGAACGGTCGTTCGGCCGTGGGTTTACCGCACAGGGCAAGTGCTCACCGAGTCTTATTAGCCGGAAAGCCTCGCTGTGTCCATCATGGCGCTCCTAATGCGAGTGTTGCTAGTGTTGGCGCTGATAGTGGCGTCCTGTACGGCTACGAACCTGGCAGACTCGATTCTTTCGGCCGTCGTGAACGTCAAGAAGTCGGAGGCCGTGTTCTACGCGTCCAGCGCCGCAGAGGAAGGCTGGGGCGCGTCACTCCAAGCTCAAAAGCTCAAGGACGGCGAGAGGCATGCGTTTTACCCACTTGTATACAACGCGACGGGACTTGGGGACGGTTACGGTTGTACGTCAAAGGATCAGCTTGTAAATGCCACCAGCAGCAACGATTCCGCCTCGAGTCTCACTGGCTCCGCTAGTGCAACGCTGCTTGGGCTTCCGAATGAGCCTTTCGTGTTGCTGGTGGATCGTGGCCGTTGCACTTTTGCAGAGAAGGCTTATTATGCACAGGAGCTAGGTGCAGCGGTCCTCATTGTTACGGACACTCTCGAGCAGCTCTACAACCGCTCAAGCGTTACGGGCGCCACCGCGGAGGAGAAGCAGATGGAGTTTAGCTGCTCACGTGGTAGCGGCAAGGCGGCCTGGAACGTCGATATCACTGACTTTACATCCAGCTCGTGGAAAGACAATATGGATGTCCGCTCGTGTACGGGCAGCAACAAATGCTCTTCGCACATGTGCGTGCCCTCGGGAGGCGCCGACAAGCAGGTGTGCTGTGCATGGGACATCCCTGACGTCATGGGCTTCGGCACTACGGACGTCATAACCGACAAGAGCCTTGTCGATGATATTGTCGTGGTACGCATCTCCATTGCTGACGGTGACTCTCTGAAGGCGATGCTGACATCCGGAAGCGAGGACGAGGACGGTCAATTGCTGGTATCAGTGTATGAGCGCGACCCACCTCGAGTGGACCCTGCTCAAGTGATTCTCTGGATCGTGGCCTGTGCAACAGTTCTGGTGGGAGCATACAAGGGTGCAGCTTACGAACGCACCAAAGCGCAGCTCAAGGCGGCGCTTATTGCTGCTGATGCAACCTCTTCGGATGCTATTGCCCAAGCTCGAGTAGCTTACGAGGAGCACGATGAGCAGATTCCCGAGCAGGAACAACTCGACTTGAATTCCTGGCATGCGCTGGCATTCTTGGTGCTCGGGTCGGGCTTCCTGGTGTTGCTGTTTTTCGTCGACGTTGTGATTGTTGTCGTAGTTCTTTTTGGTATCGGTGCCGTGTCTGCTACATTCCAGGCTATTTGGGAGCCTCTTATGCGGCGTCTGCCGGTTAAGTTTTTGCACAAGCAGCCATGGCGCGATGTATTGTGGCAATGGGAAGATCTGCTCGTGCCCGCGGTGTGGAGTATTGGAGATTTACTGGCG
The DNA here is from genome assembly GCA_030324255.1 of Phytophthora capsici. NCBI lineage: Eukaryota > Oomycota > Peronosporomycetes > Peronosporales > Peronosporaceae > Phytophthora > Phytophthora capsici. Next base: position 72,108 of record CM059354.1, read on the forward strand.
CTGGTGTTGTCTTTTGGGATTGCAATTTTCTGGTTTCTGACACGCTTCCAGTCATATTCGTGGGTCTTTCAAGACATTTTTGGTATCTGCTTTTGCCTCGTGTTCCTGCGAACTGCGCGCCTACCCAACCTGAAGGTGGCTACGGTGCTGCTGGTGCTAGTATTTATGTACGACGTCTTCATGGTCTTCATTTCACCGTACATCTTTCACGAGAGTGTCATGATCAAGGTGGCAACTGGTGGCGCACAGAGCACTGCCACGGGTGGTGTCTCCAGTGGTTATTGTCTTCGTTACCCAACCGACACAAAGCATGACTGTCGCTCGGAATCGATGCCGATCTTACTACGAGTTCCCAAGCTGTTGGACTGGAGAGCTGGCACTTCGCTGCTAGGTCTGGGAGACATTGTGTTGCCTGGCTTACTGCTCGTCTTCTGTGCGCGGTATGACTACGCTACACGTGGGCAATTGTTTGGACGCTTAACACCTCCCCACGGCAAGATGTTTGGTCGACGACTGACTACCGATGCCATGAGTGGCCCTGCAACTGTAGCTACTGCGAGCCGAGATCTGGACATAGGGGCTGAACTTGGCAGCGCTAAAGAGAGCTATCCATGCCGCCGTGGGTTGTTCTGCTTGCTTATGTGGGGGTACACAATCGGCCTCCTACTAGCGAATGTTGCCGTCGTGGTCACAGGCAGTGGCCAGCCAGCGCTGATGTACTTGGTGCCTTGCACGCTCGGTTTATTGGCGATCGTAGGCTGGAGACGTGGAATTTTGAACAAGCTGTGGGAAGGTCCCCCGGAACTCATTCCTGGATACGCTCGTCGCGAGAGTATTTCGAGCAGAGGGCTCGACATCAACGATGCCACTCGATTGCGAGGGCTGAGCCTAGAAACAGGGAAGGCTACAACCAGCGATTTGGTGCTCTTGCAACAGCAACATAACGGTACTCCTGTTTCCGCCTCTTATGCAAGCGAAGATACGCCTGTGGTTCGTGACAGCCACCCTGGACCGCCCTTAAGGCTAGTATAACTTCGTTGTGCCTATCACCTCGCTGTAAGCCATTTTGTTTCCCATGTAAATCACCAAAACTTTCGAAATATACGTGCTGTTTGTTTATGCTGATCAACACTGTCGCTGGTTTGGTGAATCAAATACCTTTCACCCACTCGTCATCTTCACCCCATTCGTCGGCTGCATCGGCAGCAGTGAGTTCATCGTCCAATTCAGCCGCGAACAGCGCCGACGCCTCAGCAGCAGTAGGTAGTGATGAAGCAGAGGATGCCGTTGCCGATTGAGAAACAGGGGCCGCGCTTTTAGCTGCAGGCGGGGGCAAGACTACCACACTCTTTTTGAACGTCGGGACCATTCCGAATTGCTGCAACCAGTTAGTTACGCATTAGTACAAGTTTTCTGGCATCGGACAGTAAACATAGCAGTACGTACGCTGAAAAGATCATCGATGCTCTCTTCTTTCTCCGAGTCGCCGGCAACACCGTGCGGTGCATGAGCCTCATCTGTCACGACTTCAAATGAATCGCTAGAGCTGTTCGATTCGACACTTCTTGAAGGCAGCAAATCACCTTTACCCGCAATCGCAATTTCTAAGTGTTGCTGCTGTTGTAGTGAAGGAGTCAGGGGCTTGGTAAGGTTGGAAGACTTAGGGCTGCTAGGGCTTTGCCGCGGTGTCGTTGGGCGTGGCACAGCGGCTGGAGCAACGAACGGGTTCAACTGCGACGCCTGATTCTGTGTGGAGTTACCTTCCCAGTCATCCCAGTTGTCACGATCATTGGCGAAAGAGTCTTCCTCATAGTCGTCACAGTACTCATCGTCGTCGTCCTGGCTGTGGCTAAATGGCTGCTCATCTGGTACAGGCGTGTATTGCACTTTAGGCCCCTTTGATTTAGTACCTCCTGGCTTGCTTGGACTAGAGACCAGACTCGAGCGTCGTTTCCGTCCCCAAACGAATAGGAAAATACAGCAAATACCCGCCAGCACCACCAGAACAAGCGGATTGGTGCCCTGACTCAGATACCCTGGAGCCTGGGTGTTAGCAGCGTCATTCGTCACAGCATCTGATATAATTTCAGGCTCTTGTGTGCGTAAAGATGGCGTCGTGGTGGTTTCTACGGCTGCAGGTTTTGTCGTCTGGGGCTCATTTGACGCTTTAGTCGTTGGCGCTTCTGTGGTTGGAATCTCCGTCACCTCAACCACCTGTGTAGGCGCAGGTATATCTTGTTCCTCTTTTGCAGTCACGTTGTCTAAGTCCAACACTGTTTTTTTCTCTCCTTCATCCGTCATTACTGGCAATGTCGTGGGAGACTCCGTCACCACCACCAAAGCCTCCTCATTCTGCGTATTAGGGCTGTTTCCGATCTCCATTGCAACGTCGGCCAGCTCTCCACCTACCACCTCCTCTCCCATTTCATCTGCTGGCTCGTCCTCGTCACCCACGACAACCTCCGCGTCGCTCTCTGTGCTTCCTAGTGGGGTTTCGACGGCGTTTACTAGCGTCCAAGTCGTCTGCAACGTCGCAATTGTCGTCCAAACCCCAGCGTTGAGTGGGGATTTCGTCTCCTGCCGCATCTTGATGCCCCACCAAGCAATGAGGCTTCAAAAAAAATGTTTCTCCGAAATGCTCAACTACCGAAACACATGATATGAATATTGACAGGTTTTTCAACAATTTGTACTCACCGAAATTTAAATTAAATAAAATCATTTTTTTTATTCCAAAGTGAAGTTCATGGACTCGGAACTGGAGTCGGAGCTACGGCGTGGGCTACTGGCGGAACCCGAGGACGACGATGAACCGCAGTATGTGCAACAGAAGCGCAAGTCCTCAATGGGCGCAGTTGAGCGCCTGGTGCTGTCCCCCTGGGAGAAATGGTCCACGCATGGCCGCTTCCCGTACAAGTTGGCGCTTCATGTGGTGCTGGTGCTCGTCACATTTGCGCAGATGCAGCTCTACGACGCTCAAAACGCTGCTTATATGCGCGCGTCGCACCGCAACTGGTGCGCTAAACCAATGCGCTTGGTTTGTTGGCCGTAAGTGATTAATTGTGTGTTGATTCAGGGCGTTCTTCTTCCTTCCACCTGCTGCAGAAATCGGCGTCGTGTGCGTATCCGTTTGATACTTTTAACTTGTAAAGTGTATATAACTAATTGACGACTGTGTGGGTGTGTATCGCGCAGACCGCGCTTTGAGCGGGATTTATTCACGATTAACCGCACGATGACAGCGGTGCACTACTTGAGAGACGCCTATTTCTCTATCGGCAATGCCTCCGTTGCAAACTACGAGTACTTGCGCACGTCTTCTGGCGAAATCCAGCCGCTGAAGCTGATAGTTAGCCGCGTGTTACCTCACGGTGACTTAGAGACGAACGAGTATCTCGTTTCTCAAGATGATGAGTCGGTAGGTCCTTTCGACCCGGGAATGACACTGTGGCAGAAGAAACATTTATTCCGGTCGTTACGGGCCGTCAGGTTTTCGTTCCCACTGCGTGATCACCAGTTCGGAGATTTCTATGAGGAATGTTTTGAGTGGCATGTGAATGTGGGCTTTGAGGTCATCGAGAACGCGCAGATTCACGTTCAACTGGAGGACTGTGAAGTCTCACGCTGTACAAGCACACACCCACGTCCGTTCTGGACTACGGCCAGGCAGAGCTTTGTGTGGATGCACATTGTAGTTGCAATCGTGTCAATTTTGTATTTGTCGCTTAGCCTGAAGGCTATCCGGCGATCATTTCATATGTGCGTTCCTCTTTCTATTGCGGATAGTTCTCACTCTTTTAACCTTGTGTATCACTATGCACTGTAGCATGGCACGAGCCAGAGGGTTGCTGAGGGGCCATGCTAAGGACAGCCAAGAAGGGCTGCGCGAAGTCACTGCAGAAAATGACGGTGACGACTCTCAGCGTTTCGTTAGGAGACAACAACCTTTGAAATCGTGGACTGATATTCCATTTACGCTAAAGCTCAAGCTTCTCAACGGCTTGTACGTCAATTCTCCTCATCTTTGCCCCAATAATGACAACTAATAGTTTTGAGTTGCTGTGCCACAGCCAACTACTGGTGTGTATCTCACTGGTGCTGCTACTCGCGAGTACCATGTGGAGCTTACTTTTCTTTGAGGCGCACATGCCAATTCGATTCTGGCATCGATTACTACATGCGACTGCGTTACTGCTGCTCTGGAGTTGTCTGGTGGGGTACCTGGAACACAATCAGAATATCTATTCAATTGTCCTGACGCTCAAATGGGGAACACCGCGCGTATTGCAGTTTCTGTTGGGCGTCTCCCCGATCTTCTTCGGGTTTGCGCTATTCGGAACTATTTACTTTGGCAACAAGATCGAGGAGTTTGGTACCCTCAGCGAATCAATGGTTACCCTGTTTTCGCTCATGAATGGAGATATTATCATGGACACTTTTGACGCGATGGAGCTTCACCAATTCGTCATATCTGGAAAAGTGTACCTGTACTCGTTTATCTCGTTGTTCATGTACGTGGTACTGAACATTTTCATCGCTATCGTCGAGGAAGCCTTCTTCGCGACGCAGTCTACACGCCGTCGGCTTAGTGATTTGCTTTCCGACCCTCGTGTATCTCGCGTCAACGTCGTCAAGGAGTCCGATATCTCAGCCGATGTGATGCAAGCTCTACTCCAGCAGCTAATGGACTCCGAATAAGCTCAGCGCGATATATTGTTATTTGATGCAAGGTTGTTGGATATAGCTATGGACTACAGCTCGACCTTGGCACTCAATCACTCTCCAAGCACCTCAGTAGCAAGCTTCGTGACATCGTCATCGACCTGCACGACGTGTTTGTGCAGTGATTGGCATTGCTCCTGCAGCGTGGTGATGTGGCCACGTTGAACATTTAGACACTTGTTGAGCCGCTCAATCTCCTCGCTGGCAGTGTTGAGTTTCTTCTGGTAGTCAATGCGGAGCTTGTGGAGCTCCTCGTTCGTCCGGTCCGTGATTTCCTCGATTTTAGTCAATAGCAACGACTTGTCAGCCTGATGGATGGACATGAGCTTCTGGATCGTGTCTTCATGTGACTGCACCTTGCATTCGAGCGAGTAGAGTTGGTCTTTGACACTCACGCGGCCGCCATTGGAGACGGAAGTGCTGGAATTACTGGGTGACATGATACGCGACGACGAACGGCGGATCTCCCTCGACGGTGACTGAGCCTGCATCTCATCTTCAATGTCGGCGAACATCCGTTCGCTCTCCATCGAGATCTTCATACTCTTCATGCTGTTCATGCTGCTGGTTCCGGACAAACGCGATTCCATAGCTGGATTGATCTAGAGGCGGGAAGCGAGAGACCGAGCGCTGGAGAGAAAATTGAAGATTGAGCCGTGCAGCGGCTCTACTGCTTCAACGTGCAAACCAACGAGCATATCGACCATCCCATTATATACATAATGTAGGACCCATGGGGCAATCTACGCCATCTTTAGCTCGTAGGAAGCCAAACTTACCGAGAAACATCGTCACTCATGCGCGGATAAGAGTGACAGGCAAACACGCATATTTAGCACTTCAACCATGAAAGTTGAAAGCGAAGGTTGCCTAAATAGTCCCAGTTAAAACTCAATAGACTTCTTGCGTGGGTACGCAGCGCTTCCACCGGTCTCAATGTCTGAGCCCTCAACGGTCAAGTCGCTGGAGAATGAGTCCGAAATGGAATAGCTGCTAAATGACGGATAGTCCGAGTCGCTGCTGTTGTTTTGCGCACGGCTGGGCCCCAGCAGTGTGGTGTTTGGTGTCGTGCTGGTGTCCACCCCTTGAGAATAGTCTGACGAATGACCCGAGTCGCTGATAGGAGAAAACGCGCGCTCTTGATGTCGCGCTACGATTTCGGTGTCCGTCAATGTGCTGCTCATGGGGTTGCCTGCGTACGTAAGGTAGCTTGCGCCTGAGAATCCTGAAATCTGAGACTGGTTCGTATCTTGCGAACGCGTTGTAGTCCTTGCTGCACTCTCTCGAGTGGCAGTTCTCGCTTGGCTGTCGTGGAGAGCAATAGGCAGCATGTTAACGTCGTCCTTGGGCTGTGAGCGACTCTGTTCCAGTGACTGCACCACCTCTCTGCGATTGTCGCCGAGTTGCGGTCGATTTTTAAACCAGTTGAAGACGAAAATCAACAGTCCAACCACGAAGGCAATCGCCAAACCGATGAGCGCCCACTGCCACGCCTTCAATCCGCCACCGCTATTGTCACTTGCCAAAGCACGTACAATATCCCCTCCATTTGTTACGCTTGATTCTAAATAGGACGATTCAAACACTGAAGAAAAAACTGTGAGCTACGCTTCAGAAGTCACAGTGACGTCTCGCACCTTCTCCACATTGAGTCGCATTCTCGGCGGCGCTACAATGAAAAGTTATACCGCTATTAAGGCACACCCCGTACACATTTCGATCGCGTTCGAGTTTTCTGCAGCTGCATGCTGTCTGGCACACTGTCGACAGCATTGGAGAGCCCTCAACAGCGCACGGCACGAGTGTATTACCGCTTGAGACGTACAACGCACTGGCTGGCAGCGAGCACACCGCCACATCGGAGGCAGCATTGCGCATAAAGAACGCCAGCATTATAGCAGTCGTTGCCACACAGCGCTGCATTGACCACCGCTCCTTGGTGTATTGAATCGGCTGTACCTTTGCAACCCTTGAATCAGCTGAAACTGTAAAAATGCCACATTTGGTGGAACTAGATGTGGCACTGCCACATTCTAAAAAAATCAGGTGTGGTGTACAAATACCAGTTTTCTTCCGATACAAAACTGTGCTAAAATGACTGAAACAATTTATTGAAGATTGGTCACCTCAATTACAGCTACATGTACGATGAGGTGGAGGTGCGTACACGCACATGAACAGCTTTTCAGTGCTTTTGAATGACAATTCACCTGCTGATGGACGCGCAGCACACGGAAGACACGTCATGGGTTCCGATCAAATGATGCAACATAATTGTCCGTACCGGTACTTCACCGGTAACATGGATGAGGTTCTCCTGACGAGGGGCCAGGATTTGGTTGGTGAGTATCTTCCCAAGCCGTTTACGCATCACCTACCAGAACGCAATTCGAGCCACGCCCCGCAGACGCTTCTATTTGACCCGCCATGGCCGCTGAACTCTGGGCTACCTACAAGCAATGGGCTGACACCCAGGAAACGCTCTTCCTGGACTGGGCTGACCCGTCCGGCCAGTACAAGCTGTCGCCCATGCAGGACCTGCCCGGCGCTGACTTTGCCACTGCCTTCGCCATCTGCGTCGCCTACGTCTCCTTCGTCGTCATCGGCACGGTGAGTTAGTCAGCCATTTAGGTCTGATTAAAATTTGGATGGTGCAGACTATCTAACCACACCGTTTCGACCTGTTTAGCTCGTGATGAAGGCTGGCGTTCCCGCCATCAAGACCAGCCCGCTGCAGTTCCTCTACAACCCGCTGCAGGTCGTGCTGTGCTCGTACATGTGCATGGAAGCCGGCATCCTCGCCTACCGCAACGTACGTTCGCATGTAGCATTATGACCTTGAGCGTGTGAACCAGTAGCTCACTTGTATTGTGTCGACATTTTCTTGACGCTACAGGGCTACTCGGCCACGCCGTGCAACGCTTTCAACGCGGAGAAGCCCGTCATGGGCAACGTGATGTACATGTTCTACCTGTCCAAGATCCTGGACTTCTTTGACACGATCTTCATCATCCTCGGCAAGAAGTGGAAGCAGCTCTCCTTCCTGCACGTGTACCACCACCTGACGATCTTTGCCGTGAGTGCTGCGGTCATATCCTGCGCTTCGAGCCGAACTTTACCTAACATGCAATGTTTTTTTTATGTCTTGACCAACAGATTTACTTCATGAACTTCCGTGTGGCTTACGACGGCGACATCTACGCCACGATCATCCTGAACGGCTTTATCCACACCATCATGTACATGTACTACTTCGTGAGCGCGCACACACGTGACATCTGGTGGAAGAAGTACCTCACGGCTATGCAGTTGATTCAGTTCGTCACGATGAACGTGCAGGGTTACCTCATGGTCTCGCGCTCGTGCGAGAACTTCCCGCACAAGGTGCCGGTCATCTACCTCGTCTACATCCAGTCGCTCTTCTGGCTGTTCATGAACTTCTTCATCAAGTCGTACTGCGCGAAGCCGCGCAAGTCGTCCAACAAGAAGAAGACGCAGTAAAGAGCGAGTGGCCCCGAAACTTGCTCGTAGATGACGCCAGCCGACGTATACTGGTTGAGCCTAGCGACTATGGCTGTTTGTTGTGTGCGAACGTTTTGAGATCAATACAATGTCGTCGGGGGCGGGAAACTGCTCCTGCGGCCTTTATCAGCAGCATACTGTACTGTTTCGTGTCGAAGGTGGATCCTTGGCTGCTGAGCTGGTAGCTATGGCTTGTTGCTTCTTTTGCCCAAGGATTTTTGGCCAAGAAATTTACTGCTAGCTCTAAAATGCGTTACTCAACTGCACTGACAGTACTACAGTACCTGGTGTAAGCAGCTACTTAAGTACTTAAGTAACTTAGACCATCTTCACCAGTAAATTACTGGTCTATCACCCGTACATGTATGACCAATGGTCACCCGCCGGCAATCCTGTGGGCGAGCTTGAGTCAGGTGTGATGTGAGGTGCACTGTGGTCACCGTGCACAGCACGAAACGATCTCCTCCTGTCGAACTTGATACGGCGCAGCTGGCTCCTGACAGCGAGTCGCTGTAGTCGCGACGTGGCGTTTATGTCTTACCAGCGCGGTGCCAAGTACGTGGCAAGCAGCGCTTGATAGGCACCAGTCCGATGGAATCCATCATGGATATGCATACCGGCAGTAGGCTCCTATATAAAGAGCAGTGGATACACCATGTGCACTTCAACTTGGATCTTGAAACGGACGGATGGTCTATGTTTGCATGCCCACTAGCCAATCAGAGCCTGCCACCCACCTGAGTGGGACACTTTTACGTGTACAGCGCAAAGCACCGCATTGGTTGTGCTGTTGCTGGGATCACCACCACTGCTGGGTTCCTTCGCTTGCACGGTGGTGCGGTGCCTAAGGCACTGCCTTTCCAGTGCCTTGCATTCGATTTCAAGTTTGCAGAGAATCGCGACGGCCGCTGCACATTGCTTCTGAAGTATATTGTAGGACAAACCCCAATTCATGGCATGCTGGTGCCGCAATTCATTACACACGAGCTAACTTTCGCATCGGTGCATGTCGAGGTTGAATGGAGTAACCAGTGCTGCAGCAACCGACGCCACGGAGCACTAGCGTCATGAAATTTGCTGCTTCGATTACCCCCTTCGTGTGCAGAAATCGCCAGTTAAATTGTATCCATCGTGCCGGCTGTTCCAGTTCAATCTTGCATAACGCGGCCCAAAAACGCCGACAATCGATGCAGCGAGCACGGTGATCCCTCTCTGTGCTCCTTCACCCCTGCGTGTATCCGAGCGACGGCAACCAGGCCTGTACCCTGTGGATTCATTCCTCCAGTGCGACACTGCGGCAGCGAGCATTCGTTTTGCAACAGCCTGCCACCGTCCGCTCGCAGGGGTACTGAAATCGCTGCGTGCATTGCGCCTTCTCAAGGTCATTTGGTGTTGGCGACCGCTGCACTACTGGTCAATATGCATACTCGATCGCTGCTTGGACTGTTGGACCAGTTGTTGCTGCGGTCCCGCCGCAAGGTTGGCGCACAGATTGTGCCTTGGGTCAAGGCACAATCAAGACCCTTGACTAGCAAGTCCGGCGACGTTGCTCGCGACGACGTGTCAGAGTTGATGTTGAGGAGTGGGCGTTGAGCTCCTATTGGCCCGGCGCTGTATCCATATGACCCGGTTTTGTTCTTCAAACCTTCGTTATATGATACCTCTCTGTAACAGATCGACTGTGGTGCTGCTGGACGCAAAATGGCGTACAAACATCAAGTAAAAGCGATGGCGAAATCAGATAGGCCTTCCAGAATTGATACGCTGACACCCTCGACGTGCGCTTTGAATGGCCGCCAGCCGAGTGACCGGTATCATGCCAGACCTTTGCAGCCTTGCCCCCTGCGTGCGAGCGAGTCACTTCGGCTTTTTTGGTGCCACAACGCGATCGGCCCCCACCCCAGCAGCAAGAACCTTTTCAGCAGATCGATACGATGGCCACCGCACTCCTTGAGAGCTACAAGCAGTGGGCAGAGGGCATGGACGTCATGCTCATGGACTGGGTCGACCCTACCCTGCGCTACCGTCTCTCACCCATGCAGGACTACTTCCTCGCTGACTTCGGCACGGTCTTCGCGCTCTGCGTTGGATACCTCACCTTTGTGGTGGTGGCTACGGTAAGTTTTACGATTGCTAGCCATATTTGCAATGCAGATGCACGATATCTGACGAATCCCTCGTATCAACAGCTCGTCATGAAGTCGGGCATGCCTGCACTCAACACGGCCCCGCTTCAATTCATTTACAATCCGATTCAAGTTGTGCTGTGTTCGTACATGACTGTCGAAGCCATCCTTCAGGCCCGGCGCAATGTACGCACCCCATGAATGGAATCCTTCTGTGGTAGTGCACGAACTGACATTCTCCTTCTGTTGCAGGACTACTCGGCTACCCCTTGCAATGCCTTCAACCACGAGAACCCTGTCATGGGCAACCTCATGTACATCTTCTACCTGTCCAAGGTGCTCGACTTCTGTGACACCTTCTTCATCGTCATGGGCAAGAAGTGGAAGCAGCTCTCGGTGCTCCACGTGTACCACCACGTCACCGTCTTCTTCGTAAGTCTTTTTCTGCTCTTTTCCCCATACCTGTGCCCCCTTTCGGGCCCTTCCACACCAATCGTGTTCACAGAACTGACCTGGCTACTTTCTTTTGCCTCTCTAGTGCTACTGGGCCAACTTCCGCACGTCCTACGATGGCGACCTCTACATGACGATCGTGCTCAATGGCGGCGTGCACGCCATCATGTACATGTACTACTTCGTGAGCTCGCACACGCGTGAGATCTGGTGGAAGCCGTACCTGACGACGGTCCAGATGATCCAGTTCCTGCTCATGAACGCCCAGGGCTACCTCATGGTCTCTCGTTCGTGCCCCGGCATGCCGTACAAGATCTCCGTCATGTACCTCATCTACGTGCAGTCGCTGTTCTGGCTCTTCATGAACTTCTTCATTGTGAACTACTGCCTGAACTCCCGGAAGCCTAAGGCCGTCGAGGCCGAGAAGAAGAAGAAGACGCTGTAAATGAGTTCAGTCGATCCGTCTGTGGAAGGAGCAAGCAAGCAAGCGGCTGGGCGGGACAAGCGTGCTGTTTCTTTTTTCTTTGATTGCAAGGAGACGGCACGGCAGCGGGGAGCAGGTGCGTCCTCGACCCGCCCAGGCTGGCCCAAGTGTATCTTCTTATCGCCAACGTCCACAATAATGGCAACACTAATACTACGACAGTTCCTAAATGAATTCATCTTCCCCATGTCATTGACATTGTCATTGACAATGTCAATGTCAATCCAGGCCACCTGCCCGAATCTTTGTGACGTAGCGCAGCCATGTTACGAAAAGGGACACCGAACACAGCGCAACAAGTTGCGTAGCTGCCCACCAGCAATTGCTACCGGTATGCAATACTGCATGTACGTAAGCAGCGTCGTGCTGGCGCTGTGGACATCATGGCGACTGCTTCGTTCTTAATGCATGATTCCAGGACGTATTACATGTACATGTATAGCGAGAGGCTCTCATGGTGGACTCCACCAGGTGGAGTAAACGTTGCGCAGATATCAGCTGAGGATACTGCAACTGGCAACAGGTCTCATCCTGAACACTGGGGGTTCCTGATGGCCTGCCCTAAGGGCAGTGCCCTTGGTTGTCTGCAACTGATTCCGCTGTACATTGCGGAATTCGCTGTACATTGCGGAATTCCCAGCGTGAACGTCGATTCAAAATGCAGGCGTACTGTACGGTTCATATCTTCCGTTGAGGTAATCTGTCCGATTATCCGACGGTTTTAAACTCATCCTCAATTCTGATTGGAAGAGTTATCTAGGTCCACTCTGATTGGTCCATGTTTTCCCCATCTTGAACTGCTGTCCAAAATGCGTGGCCGACGTACGCACACCTCAACTGTCCTCCGACCGAGACGATGCCGCTTCCGCTCCCCACGTCCGCCCTAGAGCGCCTGGACGCGCTTGCCGAGACCTACGGCACACCACTGCAGATCTACGACGAACAGCTGATCCGCGACAACGCCCGTCGCCTGTTCGCCGCCTTCCGCGCGCACTTCCCGGACTTCCAGCAGTTCTACGCCGTCAAGGCGCTGCCCAACCCAGCCATCCTCAAGCTGCTGCACCAGGAAGGATGCGGCATGGACTGCAGCTCTTCGGCTGAGCTGCATATCTGCAAGGAGCTGGGCATTCCCGGTGATCAGGTCATTTTCACGTCCAACTTCACGGCGCAGAAGGACTTGGCCACGGCCTTCGACCAGGGCGTCATCATGAACCTGGACGACGTGTCGCTCGTCGACAGCCTCGTGGCTGCACGTGGCAAGTGCCCTGAGCTCATGACGTTCCGTCTCAACCCTGGCCTCGGCCGCACCGACTCAGAGACCAAGTCGAACGTGCTGGGCGGCCCGGACGCCAAGTTCGGCGTTCCTCCGTTCCAGATCGTCGAGGCCTACCGCAAGGCGCAACAGGCCGGTGCCAAGCGTTTCGGTATCCACATGATGACGGGGTCGTGTGTTATGAACCAGGACTACTGGCGTGAGACGGTCACGGTGCTCTTCAACACCATTGTGCTGCTCAAGAAGGAGCTCGGCATCGAGTTCGAGTTCATGAACATCGGCGGTGGTCTCGGTATCCCGTACCGCAAGGATCAGGAGACTGTGGACGTTGAGGCCATCGCTAAGATGCTGCGTGAGGTGTTCGACGCTGCGATGCAGGAGCACGGACTGGAGACTCTGCCGCGTCTGTGCATGGAGAACGGCCGCTTCATGACCGGACCGTTTGGCTGGTTGGTCACCCGGTGCGAGGCCATCAAGGAGACCTACGGACGATACTACGGCGTTGACGCTTGTATGGCACATCTGATGCGACCTGGAATGGTGAGTGAGGAATTGTTTCGAGAAGTGAAGAAGCTTTGGGCTAACGTATTTGTATTTTGTTTCTCAGTATGGTGCGTACCACGAGATTAGCATCCCCGCCCGTGAGAATGAGGAAGTAATTCCTTCCCACGTCGTGGGAACGCTGTGTGAGAACAACGACTGGTTCGCGAAAGACCGGCCTCTGCCCAAGGCGCAGGTGGGAGACCTGTTCGTCATCCACGACACCGGCGCTCACTCGCACTCGATGGGATTCCAGTACAACGGCAAGCTTCGCGCCCCTGAGGTGCTTCTGCGTTCGAACGGCGGCGACTCTCTCATGTACGTATCACCCGGTAGTGTTGCGGAGGAAAACGTATGAACTAATGTTATCTATCCATTTGCAGTCGCGAGCGCGAGACGTACGAGTCCCTGTACGGCAACTGCGTCCTGCCTGCGGATCTGTAAACTCCAAAATGGTGGCGATAGACAAGCGTGAAGGTGTATCAGTTCAAGCTCCCTAAACTACGCTTCAATCTATTTCCCATTAGACCCTGCACTGGATGGAAGCAATCGGCATGGAATACTGATGTGTATGAGATGTTATGTGAATGTTATGGCTAGCCTCCGATGCCACGCGCCACACCTTTCTCTTCGCTCTGCTGGCCTGCGAAGTTGTTGAAAATCTGCTCAAGCGTGGTCTGAGAGACGGCATATTCACGGATACCGAGCTGTTGCTTGCTACCTTCAACACGTCTGAACACGTTCGCTAGTCGCGGCACCTGGCCTGTGAGCTTATACCGACAGAGATCGTTTTGTCGCTCAAGAAGCTTCACTCCAGTGTTGCCGTCGGCCTCGAAGCTCTCTCTCAGGAACCGGTCCAGTGCCAAGAAGCGCTCCTCGGCCGCCCACCACGCACAAAGCATCCCAAGTCTCATCGCGCCGTCCCGTTCGAGCACCGCAGCTAACGCGTACCCCGTGGCGTGGCTCATGACGATTTTGTCGGCCCATGCAGCGTTGCCCAGTGCCTCGCATTTGGCCTGCAGCTCGGCTCGAGGGAACGTCGTCGTCGAGGCACTGCCACCAAACACTGAAGCCACGCGCGCGTCGATGTCGTGTGTGGGCGTTCCCATCAGTTTAAGCTCCAGCATGAGGCCGTCTCCGAAGCGGTTCTTCAGGTGCTGGACACTGCCCAAACACCGAAGTCGTCCGCCCACCATGATCCCAACACGCGTGCAGAGCGCCTCACACTCCTCCATACTGTGCGTCGTGAGGATAATTGTCGATTCCTTCCGCTGGGTGGAGATGGCAGCGATGACGTTCCACATGAAGCGACGGGAGACCGGGTCCATGCCGGTCGAGGGTTCGTCCAGGAAGATAATGGGCGGTGACCCGATGAGGGCGATGGCGACGGACAGTTTCCGCTTGTTTCCGCCGCTGAGTGTGCCCGCCAGTTTGTTCTCGAAGTCGTCCAGGTTCATTTGATGCATGAGCGACTTGACTACATTGTTCAAGTCTGCGCGCGATACGCCTTTGATACGGGCGAAGAGTTCCAGATGCTCTCGGACCGACATGAGCTCGAACAGAGCGTCAAACTGCGGGCAGTAGCCGATCAAGCGACGCACTTCCAGTTGTTCACTGAGGATGTCAAAGCCACCGAGTTTCCCACTACCTGACGTCGGTAGGATGTCGCCTGTCATCATCTTCATAGTTGTGGTCTTGCCAGCACCATTGATGCCCAAGTAGCCGAAGCACTCACCCTTGGGGAGGCCGAACGACAAGTTGCGGACCGCCACCTTGTTGCCCTTGTAGATCTTGCGGATACCAAGGAGCTTCACTGCGTCGCTGTCTGCTCCGCCGCTGCGTACACGTTCTGCTTCTCGAGCCACGTCTTCATCTTCTTCGTACGGGGCATCGTTCAGAACGGGGTCTTTAAAGATGGCTGCCTTGATCTTAGGGAAGCTCAACAAGAAGTCGATACCAACTGCCACGGTGAAGAAGATGATGGCATCCAGAGCCAAGTACAGCAACTCCCAGCCCATGACATCCATCTTGAAGGGGCTAATGGTTTTCGATGACAGTCCCATGGCAGCTCCAATCTCACTCAGACACTGGTTTAACAGTGCACTACCGAGATTGAACAGCGGACTGAGTCGCCAGAAGAACTTGAGCACTTTGTTGGCATCCTTACTGCTCGTGCTGATGACGTCCAAGATGAAAGAAACCACCATGAGCACGACACCAAGCAGGAAATTCGCCATGATCGTGTACGTCTGTGCGCTCGCGTGTTCCTTGAAGAAGTACGAGAGGCAGTACGTGAACGGGCAGATCGCCAAGCCAAACAGGATGAACAGCAGCACAACAGCAGAGAAGGTCTCACTCGTGCAACTCACACAGTCATTGCCTGTAAAAGCGGCGATGTCGAAGATCTGGATGAGCACAATGGCTGCAATGAAGGGCACGACGTACGTGAGCAGGTCCCACAGGTAGTTCGCGAGCCAGAACGCGGGTAGACTCACGCCCGACACAAGTTGCTGGTGCTTCGAGTTGTGTTCTGCCTGCTTCTCCTTGACCAGGAACCCGACGATGGACGCTGGGAAGAAAGCGAACGCGATAACGATGAAGATGCACGCTGTGAAGGCCAAGAAAGACCCAAACAGCGCCTGTGTGGCTGCTGTCATCGGCAACGGAAACGTGTTCACCTTGAGCGTCACGTCACTCGAGCCACCGGCCATGAAACGATACAAGGCTTGATCAATCAACGCCTTGAAGATCACAGCTCCATGCGCAGCGGTGGTGTTGACGAAAAGGTGATAACCAAACAGTTGCTCGCTTCCAGAGGCGTGAACGAGGTATCCGCCGTACTGCCCCGTGACTGGCGTTTGAGTGACTTTAGTCATGTCTTGGTCGGTTTTTCCAAAGCCTCGCTGATAGATTTTATCGCCCATACGCAGACAGAACGCGTTGCTGTGTGGATTACTGGAGCTCGTGAGCTCCGCTTCGCTGTAGTTCACTCCGAACACTGACGTGGGGTAAACCGCGTACGGGGGAGACGAGATCTCGGCGTTCGTGAAAGGAGACGACTTACCGCCGGTGAACAACGAGTCCATTGTCTTTGAACACCATTTGGAGTCGTCTGTCTCGCAGAAGTACGGCACATTGGGCGCCTTTGCCTCGAATTCATCGGTACGAAGTGACACCTTAACGTCCGACCGGGTGAGTGCGCTCGTCTTGAGAATAATAAACCCAGCGGCAAGCAGTGTCACTGGTAGAAGCGCACTGAAAATGATGACTCGACGGTCACGTTTTGCGATCCGGAAGCGCTTGAGCAGCAGAGCCGACAGGTGAACAAGGAACATGGCGAAACCAGTTAAGTTGGCGATGGACGGACCACCAGGAGGCAACCCAGCGTCTGGACTAGCACCTTTGTTGAGTGTGTGCTGGTTATCTTCGTCATTCGCCTCCGCCACCTTGATAAAGACTTCTTCCAGCGTAGTGACGCTAATGCCGTACGAAACCACTCCAAGCTCCCTCATTTTCCCGTCAAGTTCCTCAAAAAGCTGCGGAAACGAGGCGGTGCTGTCCAATGGCAGCTGGAAAGCGATCTCAGCACCGACGTTGCTCAAGACCTTGGCAGCAGGTACACGGGACGTAATGAGAGACTGTAGCTGGGCGTCTTTGCAAGGAGCAGCAGGGTCACTGCTCTTGACCAGTGTGAAGTTGTAGCCAGCGCCGTACCGATTCTTTAAGAAGAGCGACGAACCGCAGCAACGCAGTTGACCTTCAGCCATGATGGCGATACGGTCACCGAGGATGTCGGCTTCGTCCATAAAGTGGGTCGTGAGCACCATCACACGGTTCGCTCGGTTGTTCAGTAAGATTTCCCACGTGCTGCGTCGACTGTACGGGTCCATTCCGCTTGTGGGTTCGTCCAGGAACACCAACGAGCTATCGCCAAGCAGACAGATCGCTACCGACAGCTTCCGCTTCATCCCACCGGAGAGAGATCCAGCGAAGACACGGCGTTTCTCAGTCAGCCCAACTTCTTTGATTTTAAGCTTCACTTCTTCTCGAAGAGCAGCTCCGCGATAGCCCTTCACTCGTCCGTAGAAGAGCAAATGTTCCTCGACAGTAAGTTCACTGTACAGCACGTCGTGCTGGAAGCAGAGACCTAAAGACTGTCGAATGTCGCCCATGTCTTGAACGAGCGACAAGCCGCGGAAAGAGGCGTCACCTGAAGACGGAGCGATCATACCTGTAAGCATCGAGATGAGTGTGGTTTTACCAGCTCCGTTGTGCCCCAGTAAGCACGTGATCTGGTCCTTGTACATGACTAAACTCACTCCTCGAACGGCGTATTTGATACCCCCCGGTACGACGAACTCCTTCTTGATGTCTCGGATCACCAGAGCTTCTCCTGTACGTTCTTGGTGGCGTAATTCCTCACTGGCGACCTCCACGTTTGGACTGTCGATTTCGAGGATTGAATGGCTTACGACGACGTTGTCCACGTCGTTCACTTTACTCGTACTTGCCCGTGCACGCAGAGCTCGTACCCAGTAACTAGGCTGCAAGGGGAAGTACCATTTCTCCACTGTACCGTACTCACGTGGAATAACCCGTTCCAGGTAAAGCCCCACGATGGTGTAGAGAAATATGTCGAAGAAGAGCATTCCCACTGCAGAGCCGAACTTAAAGTTGTTGACTACTGTACCGGACGAGTCAAAGCTGATACCGACACCGGTAGATTCTGCCGTGGCTAGAGTCTGCACTCCGAAGGCTAAAGCTACCGGCGGAAGTAGACAAGCTCCAGTTTTCGAGCCGATCGATGACGTGGACGAGAAGCCACTAGAGACGAAGTACATGAAGAAGAAGAGCACCATCCCAGCGAAAGAGCCCGTACGGGAACGGGAGAAGAGAGTGCTCATGAAAAAGCCAAAGGAAAGCACGCTGAGAGAGAAAAGCAAGAAGAAGATGAAGATCAGCACAAAATCGCTGTTCGGGAAGAGACCAGCGGTGCTAGCGATCGCCTGCAGGAAGGCGCTCAGAGTGAAGATGATGAAATAGGTGATGTACCAGGACAGGATGATAGCACCTTCGGACATGCCCAGGATCTTGAGATACTCGCGCGAACGGGTTTCTTTTTCTTGGATCAGCACCACAAGCACACGGGAGATAGCATAGAGATACGCTAGAATGAACACGAGCGGGAAGACGCTGCTCACTTGGTCATAGAACGGAGCTGAAAGGAAGTTTTCGATCGGAAACGGAGCGACTGTCGTGGCGAAATACGGCTGCGGAGCTTGGCGTAACGGGACAAGAAGCTGTTCACGAGAAGTAGAAGACAACAGTGTTTGCCAAGCCGCTCCAGTGCCGAAAGCTGTCTGCAGTCCGGCGTTCAGCAAGACGTCGCCATCTACAGAGTGGAAAAACCGGTTGTCGTTCTCGGGGGTGGACACAGCCGTCGACAGCGGTTGTGTGCACGCGCCGGTGGTTTTCTTGTCCTTATCCCATTTTGGCATGCAGTTAACGAAGCGAGAGACGAGTGTCTGCAGCGTCATGAAGCCTCGCGAGGCGTAGGACGTGTAGTAAATCTGCTCGATCGTCCGTTGGAATGGAGCTTCGAACGCTGGGTCTCCGAGTGTCCGGGGTACAGCACCAGGAGCTCCACGTCTCCCCACCGTCGCGTTCATTCGCACTGAGTACTCGATGGACTGGTACGTCCCGATGTCGTTGTCTTCCGGGTACTCATCAAACACTAACGCGGCGTAAATGATCGGCGAGTCGAATGATTTCCCGTAGTTGGTCGCCTTCACATACGACTCCAGAGCTTTATCAGACTCAAAGAACACGACGCTGTCTTCAAGACTGGGCAAAACCACCCCTAAAGTAGCGTTAACTACTACACGGGGGTACCATTTCTTGACGGCCTGGAAGAAATAGTGGCGAGTGAAGTCGTTGTCGGGGGCAATGGCAAGTTTGTATGGCGTCACGTAGTTCCGGCACGATGGAAGGACGGAAAAGGCCGACGAAGTGTCCGTGCTCACGAGACCGCCAAAGCCGACGCTGTAGGCACACACCTCCTGGTCTCGTTCTGATACTCCAGTGGTGTTGTGTAGCTCCGAAGCTGTGCGCAGACCCAAGTAGGTTAAGAGCCCGTTTAACGTCGGTTCTTGGACGAGATATCCGTTCTTCATGAGCGAAAAGGTCGTGTTCGAGTACGTGCTGCTCCATCCGGCTGGGACTTGGACGTCTGTCGACAGGGCTTTGAGTGCGGTGATCAAGAGGATGAAGACAACCGGCAGACAAATCTCCAGGAGCATCGCGACCCAGTGGCGCTTTTTCAGTAACCAACTCTTGGACAGTAAAGTGTGCTGAGTCGTCAGGAAGGTTCGACTTGTCGGGCGAGAGCGAGTTGCCCCTGCCAACTTGTCCAATTCCCCCATCGGAACTACGTTTTGTCGGTTTTAAAGCTCGGAGCAGGTAGTTTTCTTGAATCTAAAGTGCAAATGAGTATGATGACAAGCTACTCAACTTCCGTTGAGATGTTGCGTCCGTTTCCTACCAAGGATAATCCTTTTTCGAGCCTTGCAACGTCCCAAAAGATGAAGCAGAGTAAACACTCACCACAGGAAGATTGCAACTCGCACGCAACGGTAACCAGGTGACATATCTCCTTGATCATAGTATGTGGTTTATGGGTCATCTATGCTATGCTTCAGAACATCAAGCTCTAAATCTCAGGCTTCACCACCTTGGTAGTGTACGCTTCGAGAATGTCTCCGGGCTGGAAATCGTCCGTACCTGCGAGCTGCAGTCCGCACTCCTGGCCCTTGTTGACTTCGGACACCTTCTGCTGGAAGTGGCGCATCGACGCCATATCCACGTTCTCCACGATAATTTCACCATCACGCACCACACGGTACTTGACCTGCATGTTGAGCGAGCCGGACGTCACCTTGCAGCCCGCGATGTTGGTAGTACGAGTACCCGACGTTGAAATGGGGATGGATTGAATCACCTCTGCGGATCCGATGACCTCGAGCACCACCACGCCCTTCAGGTTGTCCTGCAGTAGTTCCTTGATATCGTCCAGCAGACTGTAGACCACACGATGTTGACGCAGAGTCACCTCTTTCTGCAGTGCTTCTTGGTCGATAGAAGCTGGATGCTTGACGTTGAAAGAGTAGATAGTAGAACCCGTAGCTTCAGCCATTGCAAGGTCAGAGGACGTCACAGGCCCAACAGCAGACATAATACACTTGATCGCAGCTTCGTCGCTCGGAAGGGAGGCGACGAGCTCATCGATAGCAGAGATCACACCGACTGAATCCGTCTTCACAATGATAGGAACCACATTAGCGATATAACCTTCGTCCCCGGGCTTCAGTGCTGCAACGCGCTTAGCTTCTTCAACTGCTTCACGGCGTCGTAGTTCCACTTGCTCCCATTTGCGACGCATGCCTGCGAAACGACGACGGCGACGAGGGGCACCGTCATTTTCCTGGGTCTCAGCTTCTTCATCTTCGGCCTTTGCCATTTGATCCCAGTCAATCATAGCCTGGCGTGCAGCTACAACTTCCTTCGCACGGTCTTCAGTCGGCACAGACAGCAATGCCACACCGCCTTCAGGCAACCCCTTCAACCCAATCACTCGAACGGGATTGCCAGGAGTCATTTGCTTCACACGTTTCCCCGCTTGGTCAACGAGAGCACGTACCTTACCGTACTCCAGTCCACACACCACGAAAGATCCTTGCTTGATTGTGCCCCACTTGACAATGGTGTCCACTTGAGTTCCCACACCCCTTGCCACATTAGCTTCGAGAACAATCGCTTCGCCTGCTACCTTAGTGTCGGCGCGCAGATCCAGCATTTCAGCATGAAGAGCAATGGTTTCCTTTAGCACATCAAGGCCCTCGCCTGTTTTACCGGACACGCACACCATAGGCGTTTCTCCGCCCATACTCTCCACCACGATCCCTTGCTCCAGAAGCTCAGAGCCCAGGCGATTGGTCACCTCGACCTTGTCGTGTTCATGCATGTCCATCTTGGTGACTGCCACAATGAGAGGTACATTGTTTTTAAGTGCCAGTCGTGCCACTTCAACTGTTTGTGGACGCACACCATCGTCAGCCGCTACCACCAGCACGAGCAGATCCGTGAGCTCGGAACCGCGTGACCGCATGTTGCTAAACGCTGCGTGACCAGGGGTGTCAATGAACGTAACCTTTGCATGGGAACCAAACTTTTTGCCCATGTCCACCGAGAAGGCGCCGATCCGTTGCGTGATACCTCCAGCCTCCGAAGCCGCAACCTTGGACTTGCGCAGCGCATCCAGCAGTGTGGTCTTGCCGTGATCAACGTGTCCCATTACAGAAACGACCGGCGGTCGAACGGGGAATCCGGAACAGTCCGCTGGCGGTGTCGTTAACTCCAGATCCACGAAGTCCGGGGGAAGCAGCACCGGGATCATGTTCTGCGAGTCCACGACCAGTTCCGCAATATCACTGGTTAGCACCGATTCTTCGTTCAGTCCGTTCTCCCCCAGATCCTTCAGTGCGCGGAACACCACGCGCGTCTTGACGCTCATCCGCTCTGCCAGATCCTTGACCGTAACCGACGTGGGGATTTCCACCTCCTGTGCTGGCAGCTCCACCCTGGGTTTGCGCTTAGCCTCCTTGCGTTGCAGTCTCTGGGATCGACGGCGTTCTCGATCTTCCGAGTCGCTACGTTCCTCCCAGTCAATATCTCCAAACAGATCCGCTTCCGAGTCAAAGATGCTGTTCTCAAACTGGAAATTCTTGAGCAGGTTGCGCGTTCCTTTCTTGCGTTTCGTGTTCATCTTCATGGCCTTACGACCGATGGGTGGTCCTTCCATACGGTCACCCTCTCCATCCGAAGGGATGCCCAGTGCCGCCAGTACAGTAGACGGGTCCTTATCCCCCGTGAAAAGCTTCGTCTTCTTCGGTTTCTGCCTCGGGTGCTTGGGTTGGCGCTTGGTAAATGCCACGTCCTCGTCGTCATTGAAATCTTCGAGTCCCAGCTGAGCCAATGTGAGCTCCGGACTCTCCTCTTTAGCAGCTCCGATACCTTCCAACAGATCCAGAGACGTCTCCCGGGGTTGAACAGTCTTGGGTTCCGTCGATGGAGCTACCACTGGAGTTTCCACGTCTTCAAAGGCGAAGCTCAG
The DNA here is from genome assembly GCA_030324255.1 of Phytophthora capsici. NCBI lineage: Eukaryota > Oomycota > Peronosporomycetes > Peronosporales > Peronosporaceae > Phytophthora > Phytophthora capsici. The sequence goes on from CM059354.1 coordinate 94,397, forward strand.
TAGGTTCTGGAACTTGTTCGTGAACACTGGCGGCTCCTGGTCTTCTGCCTTCTTACCACGGCGCTTTCTGTTCTTCTGGTGCTTGTTATTGCTGTTATGGTTAGATTTCGGCTCTGTTTTAACTGGTGGCTCTGTCTGTTGCGCTCCTTTTTGCGGACGGCTCTTGTTGCCCTTAAACTGACCACGCGCGCGCGGTTTCGGCGCTGACAAACCGCCGAATCCACGTAGACCCAACGGAAGACCAGCGTGTGCAGTCTCCACGCCTGATAGCAGCAGCGCGGAACGGCGCAGCAGCTTCCATTGGCTCGCCATCACTACCTCAAGCCTATCGGAGCTTTATATCCGCTCAGTGACTGGTGTGCTACACACTGCTATTTAACATCTTGAAATGATTGCAACAGTTAAATATCAGATATGTTAAAAAGAGGTGATATCAATTTCAAACAGGGTTTTCACACAACCTGTCTACTTTGATGATATCAACTGTGAAGAGTCAGTTCACAAGGGTACCGGTATACTCAAGTCAAGTTTTTCAAACAGGAAGAGCTTGTCACGCGTGGCGGAAGGGCTCCATCTGTTGGCGTCTGTGAGGCTCGGGGGGAGATGCTGAGTGTGCCGTTGGTGTTGTTCCGAGGCGGAGACAAGATCCGCTGCTCTAAGGACCGAGTGAAACTGGACTGGCTCGGGCAATTGGTTGTCGGTCTGGGGGCTCATTTCGCGGCATTGGGGGAACTTCAGAGACTGTCAATGGAGACTTCAGTATCAGATATCAAAGGTTCGAAGCAGGAAAAGCTGGTGGAACGCAGTGGGAATGACCAGGAACGACCTGCCAGCAGTCCATGTCCGTCCTCGTCCAGTAGTGACGACAGTAGCAGTGCTAGTAGCCCCAGTTCCGATTCAAGCGACAGTTCGAACAATTCCAGTGATAGTGAAGAGGAAGCCCCGCCACCGCCTGTTAATTCCGGCAATGGAGGTGGAGGCAATGGAGGAGATGACGAAAAGAAGAAGGAGGGAGACGGTAATAACAGTGATTCCAGCAGTAGCGACAGCTCAGCAGATGAAAGTGACCAGGAAGAGGACGACGGAGTGATGATCGATACGGATGATGAAAAGGACAAAGTGAACAATGGGATCGACCCAACGGACGACGACTTAAGTGACGAGAGTGGTGGAAGCTCCGATCTGGAGAACTCGTATCCAAGACTACCTTCAGCTCCAGTAGACACGCTAATTGCATTCCGACAGCAAGCAGCACTGAAGGAGTTGCAGATGACGGAGAAGCTCAAGAAGGAGGTTATAGAAGATGCTAAGCAACGACTCCAAGGCCGACAACAGTCTCAGCGTTCGAAGAAGAAGACCCCGCAGTCGAAGCGGCGACAGTCAAAGCAGAGTGACAGAATGTCCAACGGCACGCACCTTGAGAGGCACCACACGAACGGCAGCACCGGAACTGCCGATATGAAGGAAGGTGCTGAAGATGAGTGGCTGGTGGATTGCTCCTGTGGACTGAAAGAGAAAAACTATGATGATGGAACGTCGATGATCCAGTGCGATAGCTGCTCGCACTGGGTTCATGCGAAATGTGCCGACAAACAACCCGAAGCTGTGGCCCAGGAGAAGTTTTTGTGCTTCCAATGCAGCTGGATGTTCGATTGTGTGTGTGATGTTCGCCAACGACCCAACCACGACGATGGTCAGCGGATGGTAGAGTGTGAGAGCTGCAAAACATGGCAGCACACAATGTGTGTGGGGATCCCCATGACCGAGGAGCCAGCGGATGATTACCAGTGTCCCCGATGTGTTCGGAAAGCTCGTCGGCGTAAATCCGCATCGAATGGAAGTCGAAGTCGTGATGATCGACAGCGAAAGCGACGTCACAGTGAGCAGTCACTGCACCGTCGAAAAAGCAAAGATGCATCTCCGGCCGTTGCAGTGGATGTGCGATCTGCAGCTCGCTCTATTGAGAATTTGACAACGCCGACTCGTGCTCACAGGAGCAGTCGCACAGAGCCCAAGGAATCGCCGAAGATGGAGAGGAAAGCTCCTCTTTCGTCCCCTCCTCCTGTCCCTGCCGTCTCACCTCCGTCTTCTCCTCCTCCTCCCCCGTCAACCCCACCACCACCTGCTCACGTCTCCGGGTCTTCAAGACATAATCGCAGTCACAGCCGCTCCAAGCGAAAAAGCGAACGTTCATCTGCGTCTAATAGCTCATCAAACCGGAAACGTGGACGGTCACTGGGTAGTAGCCCATCGTCTTCGAAGAAGGAGCATTCAGCCGACAGGGAGGAGGATGATTCGCCAGGAGTAAAACCATCGCCTAGAGGTAAAGGACTCATGCTTCGAGGGTACTCTCCTGCTGCCAGAACGGAAACTCCTTTGTCACGGTCAGTTGACGTACGTCCTCCGCTTCCACTGACTCCACGGTCAGGTAGTGACCACAGCTACAGCAGTCATAACAGTGGTGGGCGAAAGCGCAAGACCAGCTCTGCACGTGACCGGTTGGCGAAGAAGCTCAAAATCAAGAAATCGTCACTGCGGTGAAGATGACGACGCTCGGGATGTCCATAAGGCAGGTCGATAAGTGGTTCTAGCGAGGATGGGATGGTTATTGTGCTACGAAAAACACGTAGTTATTCATTTGATTTCGATTTACGTCCACGGGTAAAAGGAGGGGAAGAGAACGCTTCCCAGCACGGTGAAGAGCAGGAAGTAGCCCACTACCAGTCGACCGTAGCGTGTCAAAGCTTGGGGCGCTTCTCGCTTTACCGTGGAGTCACACATCAGAGCGGAAGGGTGCCAGAACAGTGGAGGGCATGCGCACAACAATCGAGTTGTCACTTGGATGTGCACTACGAGTAGTGCGTTCACCACCAAGAACAGCCAATGCACATAATACGGAGTGAGAGCACTGCCTCGCCAACCACATCCGTGTGGCAACGTGGCTTTCCCTGGTGTGGTGTTTCCCCGAAAGTACCCCTGAAGAGCGTGCAAGCTAAGCACAAGGATTGGTGCAGCAAGGAGGAAGTTTGGCACTTGCTTCCACTCATAGTAGCGAAAAAGCCCCACGTTCCAGTACTCACTCTGGATGAATGTGTACATGGCTGACAAATTGGGAACCGCCTTAGTGCACCAGCTACGGTCCTCCACGTCGCGAGCTCCTGGAACTCCCCAACCAAAGCTCTTTAGTAATGTCGGGCAGTATGGCACCATTGACGTGACAAAGTATATGATCTGGGGCCCAATTGCAAGAAGTCCAAGAAACGCAGTGCGTATCCAGAAGCCCAGGAACTGAGAAAACTCTCTAGGTGATGGCGAAACTGTAACACGATAGAAAGCAATAAACACTAACAAAAACCAAGAGTTAGTGACACAGATTTCAGCACTGCATGCTGAATATTAACGTACAGGACAGCAAAATGCCGTTGGATCTTGTGGCGGAGGCTGCACCGAAGAGCAGCGCGCAGAGCACGAGAGAGCTGGAGGATCGACTTGAATCTGGCGTCTGAGCATGTTTAGCCAGGAGATACATACCGCTGAAGCTCAGCAAACACATGAGACTCTCGGAGTAGATAGCCGACATAAAGATACTGGAGGGCGCTACACAGAAAAGGTAGGCTGCTCTCCTCGCGACGACTTCATCCCGTAGTACGACGCAGCCCAAACGATAGAGGAACAGTGCCGCCAGTACGAAGCTTGCATTGCTGATGAACCACCCACTCAAAAGCACAGCTACTGGAGCTTCTAGTGGTATCAATTTAGCGAGCCATCGCGCCAAAAGCGGGTAGAGAGGGAAGAAAGCGTGAAAATGCTCGAAGTCGTAACCATGCAACGCAATGTGTGAGAAGTAAACGCCGTCCCAGTTGCTCAGAACCGCGAGAGGAGACCCACCCGCCTGCAGATGCGAAGAATTGTCATAAGGCTTCACGACGGCAGACGTTGCGAGCGCCAGAAGCGTCACACACGCCCGCGTCACCACCGCGAAGGTGACAACTCGACGCTCCATTTTCAATGATTTGAACTCTATTATTTCTAGTATGCCCTGATTGGACAATGTAAATGCACTCTAATGATTTATCCACAAAATCTCTAATTGGGCCCCAACTGAACAACAATCATTACAGCTCAGTTGAGACCCTCAAGCCAGGCGAGAGTGTCCTCTGCGCCGCCTTCCTCTGCGTGCTCTAGCGCCTGCTGGACGGAACACGAGCCACGAACGTCGCTGTAGAGGAACTGGGCGACCTCTAGGTGGTCCATATAGGACGCAGCGTTGAAAGCCTCGAAGTTACCGCAGACCTCACGGTGGTGCTCAGTGAGCCACTGCACCACCGAAAGGTGTCCGTTTGTAGCAGCCAGCTCTAACGCCATGGGCGTCCAGCGCGAGTCGGTTTGCGTTGCGTCCTCGTCATCACTGGCCTCATTGTTGGCAGGCTCGATCTGGTTGTTCCGGTCGAAGTGCAGCCAGCGCAAGACGTCAACAAAACCCTGGCGAGCAGCTTCGTCTACGGCCTTGGAGCTGGTCTGCCACTTGCACGTGGTCGGCTCGACGCGAAGGAATTGCAGGATGTCAACGTGCCCGACGGCTGCAGCAGCATCCATAGCAACGGTCGAGTCTGACGAACTTTGCTTGTACAGCTCATGGAAATGAGCGATCAGCCATTCCACACAATTGCGGTGGCCACCTTCCACCGCTGCAACCAGCGCGTTCATGGCATCAGATTCGACACTGAGGTTCACCAGGTCGTTTTCGTGCAGAAAGACGAGAACGTTCTTGTGTCCGTTGCGCGCTGCCTTCTCGATTGCCTCGACGGTGCAGGCGGGAAGGTGTCCATCGACGCTCATGGGCAGAGCAGTGGCATGGTCGTGGAACCACTTGAGGATTCCGACTTGGCCGTACTCGGATGCAACATCCATCCATGATCCAGCAGCTTCCTCGCATTTGAGCGACTTCACCGGCAGTACAGCAATAAGCCACGTCAGGATCGCAGCTTGTCCGTTGGCAATAGCGGCGTGCACCATCTTGGGGCCAACACTCTCAAACAGCTGTGGGAAGTGTTCTCCAAGGTATTCGAGAATGTACAAGTGCCCGCCACGGGCAGCATTGATCATAGCGCTGGATGTGCATTCCTCCTTGCGAGTTTCACAGAGCCAACGCACAATGTGCAAGTGGCCCTCCGTGGCCGCATAGTTCACGGCGCTTGGCGTGCATCCCTCAGAGCGGTTCTTGCTAAGCCACTGCAACACCTGAAGCTGTCCGTTCTGCGCCGCCAGGTCCATCGCGCGCGTGGTGCATCCCTCCGAGCGGTTAGAGTGAAGCCACTGCACAACCGAAAGGTGACCACTGCTAGCTGCGTAATCCATGGCTTTGGTGGTGCATCCCTCGCTCCGATTGGCATGCAGCCACTTCACGATTGGGAGGTGTCCGTTCTTAGCCGCGTCATCCATGGCGCGCGTCGAGCAACCGCTGAGCTGTTCAGTGTTGTGCAGCCACGTGAGGATGTCCAGGTGGCCGTTACAGGCTGCAAAGTCCATAACCAGCGAGTTGCTCTCCTCCTGCGGAGTCTTGGGCGATGTCAGCGCCAAATGCTGCACGAGGAACTTCATGCCATGTGCCGCCGCGCGCTCCAGTGTCCACCCGCTCGAGTAGTCGAGGTACTGGTTCATGGCTCCCCACACGTGGGACAGCTCTGTCATACCGTCGCGGTTGGTGCACACAAGTTTAGCCGCCGTCAGCACCATGTTGATTCAGTCGCGTCGTCGGTTGGTTGCGAGATTGAGAGAAATCTGGTCGCAGATAGAGAAGCGAGTGAAGACTGGCGATGCGGCGGCTACGGAGCGAAAACGGAAGTGATGAGGCCTCGGCGGCCAAATTAGCATGTGGATGGCTCTGCTTCAGTTCCTGTGTCGACGACATAGCCAACGCGCCCTTTCGCTCCGTGTCCCAAATCGACATATCAGATAACCTGTATAAATTATTGGGCGAAATGCTGCAAACTGTGGGTAAACAGAATTTAAAACTTAATAAGACATTATAATTTGTAATTTTTAAATGTTGCATTTTGTAAAAGTCGATACATCGTTAAACGGGAAGCGCCACGTACTTGGCCACCGTACCGTAAAATTCGATGGTCAGCATGACTCGAAGACAGGCGCCGATACTTTTTAACATGTCAAGTTAACTCGGCACGAAACTACCCCATGAATGTCGTGGAGAAAGCCTCCCTCACGCGAGTTGAGAAGGATACATGGCGATCGAAGATTTCTGCTTCACCTCGACTCAGTTCTCAGATTCGTCGGCAGCTGTAGAGATAAAACCGGGTACAATTTATTGTAAATCGTAGCTAATAATCTACATGTAGTACATGTAATTCTTACCCTGCCTTTCTCTAGCATTTTGGAATTTGGAACATCTAAATTCCACAGGTAAGTACCGGTACCTTCTACCGTAGTACCGAGCCGGACAAAAACACTTCTAAGATACGTGTCGACTTTTGTCCAATCGGAATCGACATTCTCCAGTCGCGATCTTTCATTCCCTTTTCTTCTCTTTGGGTTGAACATCGAGACGGTAATTGGGACAGAAGAAGAGCAAGATAAACGATGGCGGTGTGGCAATCCGCAGCCTTCCTGGGCATGTTCGGCGATCCGTATCTACGGGGTACGCCGTACGAGGCCGGTGGAGACCCGCAGGCACTCGTAGGGGCGATTAGCGGCCTCTCACAACTGCTACAAGGCCAAGTGACCAACACTCCTGATCCTATAACGTTTCCACTCACAGTGGAGCAGGAGCGCGTGTTACAGACGACGATATTACCCCAATTGACACTATGTGGACAATGGGCTGAGAAAGGAGCCAAGGTGGAGGACCCTGTACAGTTCCAAGCGTTTTTAGCTGAGTGGAAGGAAGTGCTTACTAAGCTGCAGTTGGACCAACCTGTACTGGTTCCTGGTGGATATGTGGGCAATGTCACCAGCCACTCTATTATCTATGTGATAGAGAAGACCAGTGACGCTGAGTACTCCTTCACAGTGTGCAATAAAGGACCCGGAGCGGAGATGTACCACCCTTGCAAGGTCAAGGACAGCGATAAGATCAGAGTGCAGTCCTGCATCCAGATTGGTTCCATCCCAGCTACTCGTTTCTTGGATATGGCCTTCTGGGCACTGCTTTTTTCTCTTTGGGTGAAGAAACCCCCTACCGAGTACCATCGAGTGGAAACCATTTATGACGTGTTATTGCCGTGGCTTGGAGGTGGTAAGTTGTTGCCGTTGGCTAGTGAAATGACAGAGCAGTCTGCCCCTACAGACTGGACAAATGCCGCTGTGGGCGGCGTGCACACGGCACAACGCAGCCAACTGGGTTTCTGCAAGAGCGTAATTGAGGCAATACGGTACTTGTGTATCCGCAGTACGACGTTCACCAATGACGAGGTGGAGTATACTATTTTATACAAGTTGCGCTACCGCCTATTCCAGCAGGTTGTCAAAGGCCTGGAGATCGCAGATAATCCGACGAAAGCTTTCCCTGAAGGCACGCTAGACAACGCGCTGCGAACGCTGTCCACTATTTCGTTGCAAGATTCGTTGCAAGGGACGCATACCGTTGCGGAAATCAATCCTGAAGCTGTTGTTGGAATCTATTTCGCGCTGTCGAAGTCAGCAGCTTGTCGTAAGTTGACTAAAGTGCTCACTTCACTAAGTGAAAATCTTTATGCTGCGGGGAAGAAGCTCGTTATTATCGTGGTATCTGTTGATCAAGAACAAGGAGATTTTACGACACTCGTGGAGAGTTTACCAGCACACACATGGCTCGTGGTCCCTTTTTCAGAAATGGAGGCTCGAAAGCAGCTCGTCCAGACGTTTAACGTAACAAAAGTCCCCCAGTTGATTCTACGAGGACCTGATGGAGCCATACTAACGCCAATGGGCAAGGAGCTGGTAGCGTCGGACCCGACTGGTGCTTTTTACCCATGGACTGGCGAGGAATTTGAGCTACCAAAGTCGACACTATCGTTGTCCGAAAAGAAGTGCATTGGTATGGGTGTTAAACAAATCGGGTTAAAGACACTTAAACATCACGAGCGCAAGAATATTCAGGCCGTGGGTCTTAGCCACGTAAACAAGCTGATGAGTCAAACAGAGCAACTCATAAAATCTATCGGGGTGACTGCTAGCTCTGAACTGAAGCGTAAACGCGAGACGGCGACTTTGGAAGAGGAGTTTGCTTTCGCGCCTCACGGTAATGCGGAATTGCTTCAGCTTCAGGGAAAGGAAAGTGAATACGCGGGCAATGCTTCTGAGCTCGAAATTCCTGTCCTTAGCAATTTCTTGGACGTTCCTGAGCGCATCACGTCCATCGCCTTAGCAGCTGCGGCTTTTGTCCGGTGCGAAAGTTTATGCGAGTCTTTGCTTAAGCGAGCAGCCGAGGGATCTTCGTCGTCTAGGGTGTCCTTACATCATGAGGTCATTCAGCTTATCACAAATGTTCTGGTGGAGGTGTTACCGGTACCTGAACCAATTGGTGGTGATGGTGTTGCTTCACCCACTTGCATGTGGCGCCAACCTGTTACGAAGGACATGCAGCTTCGATGTCTGAATCATCTTCATTCACTATTGATGATTCTTGGAGCAGTGTGGCAGTCAATGGAGCAGCCAAGCCGCCAGTTTGATTCCGAACGCGCCTTAGCGGCGTTGTGTGTGTTGTGCATTTATGACGCACTTGTTCGCACCCCGGCATCTGACGATCCACTCGAGATTTCGCTTATGATGGAGGAAGAAGGTGGCTATGTGCTTGCGCACTCGTTCTGCAAAGCTAATTTCTCGATCCAGAAGATGACTTCGGCCATGGAGTTTGCACGACCAAATTTTTGTATGGTCCGGGGCCAAGTTCTTGCTTATTTCCACAGTCAAGATGCACTGGGCAAACGGCAACTTTTTGATTACCATATGCCGGAGGACAAGATTGAAGTGAAAAAATATTCAACGACCCTCCTGTTTTTTCGTCAGCTCATGGAGCGGTATCACTACCAGCTAATCGACCCAAACAATCAGACTCCACCTACTGAAATGGAAGCATTGATGGAGTGGTTCTGCAGTGATACCACACCGATGGCAGATGATCACCCAGAAGTGGGTTTGACTCGTGACTTAGTTATGGTGGTGAAGTTTCTAGCCACCATGGAAACGAAAGAGGTCGAGCTGATGAGGCGTCGTAATGCAAACCAGCACTGGCAGATGTGGCAACTTTCGTTTGATGATTCGTCGGCAACTCATCGGCGAAATTTCTTCGGTATGCGAGGGCTGAATCGAATTCTTCACGCTACTTTAAAGTGGGAGGTGATTAATTTTCGTGGAAGCGATCAAGATATCGCTGATGTAGAGGTTGAAGGGTTTATGGAAAGAAAGGTGTACTTTGGTGAGGGCCCGATTATTACAAGTCCTGCGAACCTGGGTGCATTGCTCGTTAACAGTTCAAGCAATGCATCAGCAGGAAGTCTCCCCACAGTTATTACGGAAGATGATATTATGCACCTTACTGATTTACCCACATACAACGGGACGCTGTCAGCGGAGGAGTCGGAGTATCTCATGAGCTACTTGACCGTGCCGTATACACGAATTCCGTTGGTTGTTTCATTCTTCTCCTCACGAGACCGAGTGACGTATCTCTTTAACCCTATGTTGCAGCAATTGTTCCGTGCTGTTCTGTTTGAGGGCGGAGATTGGGTTTCTGATGATAAGGCGGAAGAGATATCTCATATCCCGTTACGGAAATCAAACCTTGTAATGCATGAGGAGGCAATTCAACGGACGTTTGATGTTCGAGTTCATCACCAAAAGTGCGAAGATCACCTTGGCACAATGAATGGCCTTCTTCTAAACGAATTGATTCATGCGCCAGAGGCGATCGTGATCCCATTACTGAAAATGTTGGATTCTGTGAAAGAGCTTGGTGAGGCATCGGTCCATTCGGCAGACGCTCGCTTCATTCTTTTCATGATCAAGTTGGGAGTTGATGTTTTGCGCTATATGACATTTGCCCTGGACCGATGCGTTGCTGGTGACGACCGCGCTCGAGTCGAAAAGCTGGAGGGGTACAGATCTCAATTGATGGGCTACGCTTTTGGCTTCGCACACACAACCCTCAACAAGTGGAGACGGGAAGCAGAAGAAGCGAATAACCTCCAGACGGCGTGCGTTATTCATTCGTACGTGGCTCTGCTTCACGTGAGTTTGCGATCTTCTGAGTACGATACGCACAAGATAGCTGAAATGATTGGTTCAATTGCTTACGTTCACAACTGGCATTGCTTCGGAATGAAGTTATCCACCGACGGCGATGAGAAGGGCGGGCTTTCAGCTGAGGAGCGCTTGCTTCGTTGGCTTCAGGCTCAAGGTATAGATACGACAAACGTGGGAAAGAAGTCCCTTGACAAGTATCTGAAGGGACGGCCTCTCTACTTGAAAATTGGGATGCAAACAATCCAAGCACCAAGTATTGTTGCACTACGAAACAGTGAAGGCAAAGAGCTACAACTTCCACCTGCGGATGTTCTTGAAGCTGAGATCTTTGAGACTATTCAGTTGCACCGTCGATCAATTGTGCAATGGCTTGTAGGCCTATCGACGATCAATCGTAATCAGGTGCTGGGTAACATTGTCCGAATTGCTTTGCGTTCGGACGAGCAAACGGATTCTTGGGAATGGATTGAGGAACCTGGTATCGGTGGAGCTGGAAAATACAGTTGTCGACAACACGAGTTAAAACTGGATGCCCAGACTGGAGAAATATTGTGGAGAAATGACGAGCTGAAGCCTGTTCCGGATTCCATGACCCAGTACGCCGATTTCATGTCCATTTTCGGGAACAAGTCACTCCATTGTGGCCTTGTTGCGCGCCAGGAGCATCGCTTATGGGTTAATATTGTGGGCACGGATTTCCAGCTTGTCGAATGGGACGACCCAACGCACGAGATAGATCAGGGCGTTGGCGCTCCGGTGACGTATGAACCTGGGACAGCAGGCAGTTCAGCTGATCCAAGCGAAAGTCCTGAAGAGCTCAAAATGTATTGGGAGTGCCCGGCTTGTACATGTGCAAACTTTAATGGCGATAATCCAAACGCAACGTGTGACGTGTGCGGCACCCCTCGCATTGCGCATGCACCGCCTGCACCATCCCGAGGAAAGCCAGAAGACAAGCCCAAACAACCTGGCGATGATGGGTTTCGATATCTGGGCAAGGTCTTTTCACGTCCGTTTGACATATACTCCGAGGAAGAACACCCTCATGCTGACGAGCAGTGGTTTGTGGATCTCGTGGGCAACGCGCTTCGTCTAATGTACCCTCCTATACCTGATGATAAGAAGTTGCCGTACACATTATTTCTCCCAAGTGACCCACTGACAGCCAATGCTACCCGCGTGAGCTTAATTGGACTGGATCGAGGTTCTGATGACAAAGATAAGGAGAAAATCCCGACGTTCAAGGAAATTGTGGCATACAGAACGATGCAGGTGATGCACATGTATGCACTAGTATCACACGGCCGCAGACTCTATCGCAAACTCATCTTCACTTCGAATTCGCGCCTAAGTCTCCATAGCTTCCCTTTGAATATCTCTTCTGATCAAGGTCCTGTGGATCCAGCCCTGCTACGAGCCAGTGGCGAACCAGCCGAGCGACAAACACAAGGAGGGTCTCTCGTTATTTTGCGCAAAAACCATTTGCTCAACGGCACCGAGCAATTCGTTCCACCGCGCCTTCTACAAGGTGTTATTCCAAGTTGTTTGTTGGAAAATTTCCGTTTCTGGATTGGCGAAGATGGACGCCTTCGAGGCGAACCAGTGGACTCAAAGTCGCAATGGTTTCGATACCGTCTGGAGGTTGAAATGAGGAACGCTGGACAAGCTTTTATCAGTCGAAAGTCGATAATGACTTCATTTTCTCGCATACACCGCACGAAAGAACACTCAGCTGCTGGTAGCCAAATGCAGCCTCCTCCAGCTCCTGTCCGAGTACCCGGAAGAACTGTGACTGAGACTTCTCGTGTAGCATCGTATCCATCCCCTGCTTCAGTTGAAGTCAGCGATGACGATGTTGTACAACTTATGGCCATGGGATTCTCGTACGCTGGATGTGGTCTTGCGTTGCGTGAGAATGGCAACAACGTTGGCTTAGCCGCCCAGTGGTTGCTGGATGAGAACAACCAGATGAAGATCCTTGCTGCTGAAGAAGCAGCTGCGTCCGGCGAGGTAGCACTTAGCCCCGAGGAGGAACATGAGCAGAACATTGGCCTCCTCATGAGAATGGAAGGATCACCTTCACGAATTGCGGTTGAGTATGCATTGGGCCTCTTTGGAAAGGATCTGGAACTGGCGACAGCGTGGCTATTGGACCCAGCCAATCGTTCCGAAATCCAGCGGGCAGAGGCTGCAAAGAGCACTGGAAGCCATGCTTCACCAGGACAGATGGAAGAAGCACCAACACCCATGGAGATTGATGAAGAGAGTAAAGATGACGGAGATGATGAAGCACTGGAAATTGCCGAAGAATTTGTTGGGGAAACGCTTTATCTATTAAGCATGCTCGAGGCTAGTTCTGCGAGTGAAAATGACGAAGTTACTGTACTCTCTGAGTTACTTAGTCGCGTGGAAGACCTTTCGCATATCCTGGTGTGGTGTACTAACAAGGATGGAGCAACCGTGTCATCTGGGCTATCCTCTATCTCTTTTATCGAGCTACCACGTCTAAAGTTGAAGCTTCAGCCAATGAAGGAGTCGTCGACTGGACGTATCCGACTTAATGTGATGGATCAAAATGGCTGGTTTGTAAGTGATCTGACCCTTGCCATGCGAGATGGAACCTCCAAGTATCTCCGAGGTCTTGTGGAAATTGCTCCAGATTGCTTCGTTCTGGAGTCGGATACAACAGATCTGAAACTGATATGCCCCAATCACGATTTGTATCGCCCAGCAATACGCGGGGAACCGTTTTCTGCGATCTTAGTGAGTGACCGGGGGTCTATGGGCTGGCAGCAAGCGATGGAAACAAGATTCTACACTTATCCAGTGCATTCAAGCAACACCTTTTTGCTTCCATCTTCTCTAAGTTCTACACTATATCTGATTCTTACGAGCTTGCTTACCCGGAATTACGCGGCAGCAATGGAGTTAATCATGGGATGCAACGTAGACGTGAAGTTTACGGACGAAGAAAAACGAGTGTTCGACCAGTTGTCCAAGACACTTGATGATCGTCACCCGAATGCCTGTGCGTGCCGAATTCGACTATCACTAGGTATCGCTTATAGTGACAACAAGGCTCCCTGGAAGTTGAGTGGTGAGCTTCACGACTACATCACCACGAGTGGCCACGTCGCTGCTTCTTGTAAACTAACGCTGGAGGAAGAAAAGGAGGCTCTAGCCCACTGCCACCAACGGTCTCCTCTTATGCTGCTACGAAAGGAGTTTTGTGACCACGTCCAACCAAATACTGCCACTAAAATTGATTTTAAAGTGACTCGCTCGCGCGTTGGTGGCCAACCGTGGATGAAGCTTTGTTTGTACAGCAAAGGATATCTAGCAGCCCATGGCAAAAAGCTTTCGACGGTGCGATATAACCGACCAAAACATGCAGTTGGAATCGACAACAAGTTCTTGATTGACGAGGAGGAGGCAGGAAAACTCGTGTGGAACTGCTCTGTTGTTGGCGACGAGATAAGTGGCACAAACCGAGGTTTGGGCTTCCTCTTCTTGTACGAGTGCTTGAACCAGCAAATTGTTATTCGTATGGGAGGTGATGATTGCACGCGCTCATTTGGTGATTTGTTTGCGCGCTTCCTTCACTTAAAACTGTCCAGGTGGGGGCGTGAAACTGTGGATGATGGCGAAGAAGAGTGTGCTCCGTCGTACGCGATGGCACAACTTGCTATGGTGATTGCCCACCCGAACGGTGGTTGGCCATCATCCCCATGCGATCAGGAAAGTGTGCACATGCTCTCACGCGGTGCCAATCTGTACTCCAAAATGACAGTGGGGACAATGCTAAAACATTTTTTCGATTTTGGAGAGATGGAATTCCAGTCCAAGCTTGAATCTGACGACCACCAGACTCGTGTGATTGGTCCAATCAAGGCCCAGTTCAACCAGTTGCATCACTCCGCCGAATTTGTCTTCGAAGTACCACTTCCTCCTACGAACGACTCGAAGAACTTCGAAGCGTCGAACACATCGTGCGGTGAGCGCTATTTTGTGGGAAATAAGAACAGTCCCATTAACCCCGAATTCCCGCTGGAGGCGATTGATGTGCACCGTTTCATCACCTTCTGTGATCCAGAGGCGGAAGTGGGGTCAAAGTTACCATTCGACCTTTCGAAGCACCCAGTTGCTCAAACTGCAGCCGCAAAAGATTTGCTGAAGAGACTTGGAGATGACATTGCCATTAATGCAAAAGCAGTGAATGGCAGCAAAGATGCATTTATAACAGGTGTGACACCTATGAACCTGTCGTCGTCTGGGGAACAGACACCAGTAACAGATAGTGTCTTGGAAAGCCTGCGAACCCTGATTAATCTGTGCGAAAAGATGAGAATGAGCGATCGGAAAATGGTTGAAGAGGGGATCGCGGATCTTGAAACCCTGTTGAACGAGATTCGTGGCGATATTCATGGAAATGCAGAACAGACCGTGGCAGCAGATCGCTTCGTGATGCAACGACACATTGGGGTTTACCCTCGAGTGACATTTGACTTTCTTACGTCTCTTTTAGCGTCCGACGCGTTTGAAGTTGACCTAAAGGCTCGGAATCCGTTTGCAGCAAACGTGACGCCTGATCTAGTTGAGAAGATCTTGTTTGTGCTTTTCCTTTGCAGTCGCATTGTGCATATTAACCGGACTATTCAGGCGACTCGTGCACTTGCCAGCCACCTTAAGGGCCTTTCATCGCCTCTAAGTGGGGAAGACTGGTCTAGCAAAGCGAAGATGACTCGTCAAGCGTCTAGGGATTTGGCCGACATGCTGCTGTCGAAGCGGTACTACCTTCACCAAGGAGATTCTTCGGAATGGCGGTTCGATCCACGCTTCTTAGTGTTTGAATACGTCTTCGATATTTTGCTGCGCGGTCGACAAGTTCAAATGGTGGATAGCTTTTTGACCAGCCTGGCGAAGGGAAGTTCTCGCGTACAGCAAATGATTATGGGTGCAGGCAAAACGACAGTGGTGGGGCCTCTTCTGACGTATATTCTCGCTGATAAGGAGCATCTCGTGACTCATGTCATGCCGACAGCTCTTCTGGAACAGTCTCGCCAGGTACTCCGAAGCCGCTTCAGTAACCGCGTCCTGCGAAAACGTATTTTTACGTTTGAATTCGATCGCGCCATTAGTGATGACCCAACTGCTGCCCTGCAAATGTTTACAAAACTGGACCGTGCTCGGCGTCATGGTGATGTAGTTTGCGCCTCTCCTGAGTCGATAAAATCGATGATGCTGAAGCTCGTTGAGCTATTGCACTCACTGGATGAATCGTCGGACATAATTGAACTACCTCTCACCTCAGCGTCACAAAATATCAGACGCTTGAGACGTGTGCTGGAGGATCGTTCGGAGATGGCTGATGAATTGCACAAGACACTCAGGCTGTGGCAAAGTGGCATTTTGATCATGGATGAGGTGGATGTCTTGTTACACCCGTTGCGTTCGGAGCTCAACTTCCCTATTGGCAACAAGTTCCCCATTGACCTTGCTGCTAACAGATGGGAGCTACCTATTTTCTTGATTGACGCTGTTCTTGCATCACCAGACACCTCTAAGGATCCTTCGGGGATGATTCCGCGATTACACGCTGTGCTGGATGAAGGATACGCAGCTCACACGTTGCAGCGCTTCCCGCATCTTGTGCTATTGGATATGGACTTTTACGAGACCCGTATGCTGCCGCTGCTCTCGGAGATTGCAATCGAATGGCTGTTGAAGCTCTTTCGTATGGGCAAGATGGAAGTTCCTGTGGGGCGCATCAAATATTATTTGGAGTGCCCCCGTACGGAGCTGCATACCGATGACTCTCTTCGCGCTGATGTAGAAAATGGTCTATCAGATTTTTCGATTAAACTGCTTAACCTTGCACGCGACTGGCTGCGTACTATCCTGCCGCACGTGTTGTCCAAGATTAATCGAGTGTCGTACGGCCTTTTACGAGGAGAACATCAAGCCGCGGCGGCTTCTGGAAACAGTGGTGGCAACGCACATTCACGGCTGATGCTGGCTGTACCTTTTATCGGAAAAGATGTTCCGAGTCGCTCGTCTGAATTCGCGCATCCGGACGTTTTAATTGGATTGACAATCCTTGCTTACCGTTATGAAGGTATCCGCGTTTCAGACCTTGTGCGCATCGTGTCACAACTAAAACAAGACTTCAGTCGCCAGCTTGGACCGCGCGACCAGCGTCCAGCCTGTGCCATGTTCCGGGAGTGGGTCCGAACTGGTCTAGCGGCGCTTTCGTCGAATACACAAGACGCCTCTGGCGGCGTACTCCCCTTGCCTTTATTCCAGCTTCGTGATGCAGCCCAAGTGAACCGGTTGCATTTCTTGGTTGCCAAGCTTGCTGGCGTGGTATATTACTACGTCAGACAACATGTCTTCCCGTCCTGCATGAATTTCCAGAAGCTGAAGATCTCTGCTTGCGGGCATGAACTCGGCAGTAATTCATTATTTGCGAAACGTATCGGCTTTTCGGGAACGCCTTCAAACCTGTTGCCGATGGATCTGGGCGAGTGCTACTATGAGCCTCGCAGTGACGGCAGCATTTTTGAAGCTCTCACTAATAGGCGTATCGTATCGATTGAGCGTAAAGTGGACTGGACGGCACGGAGCTTATTGCTGGATATTGCTCATGCTCAACCGCCTGTGCATGCACTGATTGATACAGGCGCATTAATCACAGGTTTTGATAACCAGGAGGTAGCTGCTTTTCTGTTGGCGGAACTGCCGGCTGAGATGGAAGGAGTGGTGTACCTGGACGAGGATGATCGACAGATGATCCTGCTGCGTGATCATAACGCGCCGATGCCACTAGTACAGTGCGGATTGAGCCCCAGCAAGAGATTTACATTCTATGACCAAGTGCACACAACCGGCATGGATATCAAGCAGTTCGTTAATGCTCGTGCTGTCGTCACACTAGGCAAGGACATGACGTTCCGTGACTATGCCCAGGGGGCTTATCGTATGCGCGGGATCGCTACAGGACAGTCCATTTGTTTATACCTCATTCCTGAAGTTGAGAACCGAATTCGCCACGAGATGAAGCTTGCCCAAGTTGAGTTAAGCTCGCAGGGATCAACTCAGCAGCGGCTTGACGAATTTCTCTTGCTCGTGCCTGCGTGGCTCCTTATCAATTCTATGCGCATGGAATCGATGCAGCTCGTGCAGTTGTCGCTTCAAGAACTTCACAACACTTGGCGTAGGCGTGCTCTCCACTCGTTACTGGATGAAATTGCTGCAGCTACGGCCAAGGACACCTCGTTATCATCTCGGCTACGCCGTTTTATCGGCCGCGAAGATGACAGCGCCAAGTCATGGCTGCGCAAATGTATCGCAATATTCCGTGTGGAGATCTCTTATACAGTGGATGCAGTTGTACCAACGAAGAAGCAACTCTCGGATGTTATTGGGAAGTTGATTGAAAGTCACGAAGACTTCTTGAAAACAAGCGAGGAGACTGAACGTGTCATTTCTGTAAAGCAACGGTTGGCGCATTCGTCAGGAAGCCAGCAAATGCTTGTGGAAGATGGATCAGAGCAAGGTGACCTCCGCCTCACTGCTGAAGTTGTGCATGAGAACGAAGCTGAAGCGGAAGAAGAGGCTGAAGAAGAAGCTGAGCAGGAAGAGCAGAAAATGAGTGCATTCACACGCGATGATGAACACCCAATTCCGTGGAGCGCATCTGTTCTTGCTGAACCACCCGCAGGAGCTGCAGCAGCGAGCACTGAAGATGAAGAAATGAAGACGGCGGCTCAGCAGCAACAAGAAGAAGAGTCAAGCGTGTTTTATCCGTTCGCGCAATTTCAAGCGCATTCGGAGTGCCCAAAAATCGCATTCCCGCATGAATTGCTTATGTCTGGGAACTTTTTCCGACGTCGATGGGTGGGCCTTGGCGAACGTCGTGTTAAGAATGTCGGTCTGATTCTCGAATGGTCTCCGCTATTGCACCAAGAAGCGATGAAGGCGGTTGTGCAACAACTCTTCATGGCGTTTGTGGCCGCCGAAGGGTCTGACGTTGCTGCAAACGAAATCGCAGTTAAGGCGCTTCAAGCGGCAGCCGAAATGGTCACTACAAGCCCGGATGCTGTTTCTGATGCGATTAAAAACGCTGTGGCGACGTCGACAAGTAAAATGCCTGTGTATCTTGCCACGCTATCTCTCGCTGAGGGCGAGACGATTCGTCGAATGATCCATAAGAAGCACCCTGTGTTCCAGATAAGTCAGGTGCAACTTCGAACAAGCGAAGGTGAGCTCGTTGAAAGCTCCTCTTTCTTCTCGTCATGGGCTCCGAAGTCAGTCCCGACGGCTCTAAACGACATGGCTCCTCGTCAAAAGACGATATCTGTGGGCGTCCAGTGCCTGCGCTTCTTCAACAACGAGATGTACTACTTCCCGAACGAGCTTGAGTTGCTGTTGGAAGGATTGGCGACTGTCCCTATTTCGCAACGTCACGAGTTCTTCGAGTGTCTTCTGCGTCTACGACGACGCGAGCGTCACTTGTGGGGAGACACTCCGTTGGCAAAGGTTTTCACGGCTCATAGTGAGTGGCACTTGCTCACTGCACGCGCTCGTTTGCAGCAGTTCCAGCAGAGCCTCTTGCGAAGACAGCGCCAGTACCAGAAGAAGAAGGAGAAGGGTAAAGACCCCAAGCCGACCATGGCCGCCCTCCATCTCGCAGTAGTACTACGGCGATTTGATGAGGACGAAGACAATCGCTTGAGTGCCGAAGAAGTACACAAGTGCTTCGAAAGCTTCCAGCTTGGATTCTCGTCCAAAGAGCTGAATGAAATCATCGGGCTGATCGCTGATGCCCGCTTCACGGACGGCGAAAAGGGACACGAGCAGGGTATTCCGATGGAGACGATCTGCGCGGCCTTTGGTATCTCCCGCGAGGAGATGAAGTCTGCGCTTGTTCGTGATGAGCAAGAAAGCGCCCGTGTTGCTGCGGGTCTCCAGGCCGAGGCAACATGGGATTGTCCTGTGTGCACGTACGTGAACGACGGTAGCGCTGACGTGTGCGGAGCCTGCAGTGAGCCTAACCCGAAGCACCAGGAAGAGGACGCACAGCGACTGCAGCAGCAACAGGGTTGGCGTTGCGGAAATTGCACCTTTATCAACCAGCCAGACGAAGTGTGCTGCGCTATCTGTGAGCTGGACATGGATGGCCAGCGCGGTGTTCCGCGTGGCAAGTGGGTCTGCGCTGGCGAGCAGGGCGGCTGCACGTTCTTCAATTCGATGGGGAATTTCTACTGCGAAGTCTGCAACCGTGCGCGGCCCGACTTGGCTTCTACGCGGTTTTAGACTGTTGGTGAAGGAGAGTGAAGGAGGGTATGTTGCAGTTTTGCTGTATCTGTGACGAGGTTGTAGTTGACCATGCTGAAACAATGCACATCTTTTGTTGTGGTACACTCCAAGGGGTACTACAACGCAACGATACCAATAAAACGTCTTCGAAATAGGACTAAATTTCACATTAAGTGTCAAAATTAACAACACTAACGCTAAATTCAGGCTATGTAGCCCACACAAACTAAAAGATGAGGCGATTAGGGTATCTGTTCGATTGGTAGAAAATTGGATCTTCGCTTCAAGTGTCCAGTTTATAATTCAGACCATAGTGGAGCCAAGTGAACGCCCCTAGTGCGACTCACTTGGAAAAAAGACGCGAAGCAGCGAAGAGAAGCTCGACAATGGACCCGCACTCGATGGGGATGCAGGGCGGAGGAATGTCGATGCCTATGTCCATGGGCATGGCAGGAGCTGGCAATGTACAGCCCATGGGGATGGGCATGGGCATGAACCCGCAGACCATGTACGGCCAGCCTCAGCAGATGATGATGCAGCAACAGCAGCAGATACCCGTGGGCACCATGGGGATGACCCAGATGAACCCGAGCGTTATGAATCCTGCCCAAGTGAGCACGGGCATGCAGGGGCCAAGCGCTGATTGGCGCATCCAGTTAACCCGCGAGCACCGAGCCAATCTTATCGCTAAGATCTACAACGAGATGGTCCGGGTATCGGCTGACCCTGTACCGGGTATTAAGCTCTGGATGAACGTATCGTGGTACGAGCTGTCGCTTTATAAGGAGTCACCTACGCAAGAAGTATACATTAACAAGATCTTCACAAGACTCAAGTCGCTCAGGGCCCAGCAATCGGACATGAACGCGGCTATGGCGGCGCAGGGGCTACCCAATCAAGGAATGCTCTCGAGACTCGACTTCTCGTATTATAATACGCTCAATCTTAACCAGCGAAGCAATAGTGGGGCTCAGGTAAGCAGTTATCCTGGTCACAACCAGTTTAGTGGCCCTGGACCTCACCCAGGAACACAGCAGCAGCAGAAGCCCGTGTCAGCTAGCAACACTCCAGTGAAGACGGAGACGAGCATGTCGGCCAGTTCTGTAGCTGAATATTGGCAACAACATGCAGCTCTAAGAGCAAAGCACCAAGGAGACGTTGAGAAGGTGCATAGTGCCTTCAAGAAGTACGTAGATCATATGAAGGGCCACGATGAGACGGAACAGAAGAAGAAGCTTCGGTATCTTCTCAGCTACGTGGAACTCTGCGCCAATATCTTGAGTGAAGACAAGGCAACCCACCCGCCCAGGAAGATCGAGGAGCTTGACAAGGTTTTCAAGTATATCGTCAAGATTGTCAACCCGTATTTGAAGAAGCTTCGGACGGAGACAGATAAACGGAGCTACCCTAGTCTTGACGGCAGCAGTGTGAGTTCTTCTGGCCAGCCGCCTACATCAGCAGTACTGGCAGCTCCGGGATCGTCGACAAGTTCCGGATCCAGCACGGTCCCAGCCAATACGTCAAGTGGTTTCAGTAGTGCCATGACACAGCCACAGTCCGCCGGGCAGACTCAGCAGCAGAATGCTGTCAATACGTCGACTACTCAACAGAAGC
The DNA here is from genome assembly GCA_030324255.1 of Phytophthora capsici. Lineage (NCBI taxonomy): Eukaryota > Oomycota > Peronosporomycetes > Peronosporales > Peronosporaceae > Phytophthora > Phytophthora capsici. The sequence continues at coordinate 115,568 of CM059354.1, forward strand.
AGCAGCAGTATATGATGCAGCAGCGCGCTCAGCAAATGCAGCAACAGCAAATGCAAGCTCAAGCTCGTCAGCAGCAAATGATGCAACAACAACAAATGATGCGCCAGCAGCAGATGCAGAAGGGTCCTCAGCAACAAGCGCAGTTCTCCGCTCAGCAGTCCAACCAGATGAATCAGCAGCAGAACAGCCAGAACGCTGCAAACCAGCAGAGCGGCCAGCAGACGCAGCAGCAAATGGGACAGCAAGGGCCCTCTCGGCCGCAGCAACCAACGTCTTCACAGCAACAGAAGCCCCCTCAGCCTCAGCAGCCCCAACAAGCGCAACCTCAGCAGAACCAGACTCCGAATCAAAAGGAGAGCCCATCCATCAGTGCCGGCTTGAGCTTGGGACTGGACGACTCGCTGTATTCGAGCATGGGAAGCGACTTGCTGCAGATGCCGACGCCGTCGGGGACTTCAAGCGGCCTCATGGACTTCTCCAGCGCGTTATCGCCTACAAGTTTCGGTGGTATGGATCTGCTGGACTGGGACGACGGAACTGGCCAGGGCTCATCTGGTCAAGGTACAGGCATGTCGGGCGACAGTTCTGCAGACCTCATGACCTTCGTCGAGACGTTGTAGATGGTAGAAATCGCTCAGCTTCGCTTGCTTTCGCCCTGTAGGTAGTAGGCAATTGTAATTTTTTCTCAATTCAACCAGGGGAATTGCCCCATTCTAGCTATAACTTGAAGCAAGGCAAGTTGAAGTGGTCGATATCTCCCTGATTCGCTGAACGACCGCCTTACAACTGTTCAGTCAACAAATCGCATTGCGATCGTCCAGCAATCGGATCATGGCGTTGTTCCCGCCGCTGCCGCCTCGCGTGCCGTCCACCGCGTCCAATCTGCACGTGACTGCGTCCGACATCAGCCTATTCAGTCGCTCGGACGACGAGGGCGACGGCGCGGGCGAAGAGGACGCGATGGGCGTCGAAGATGAACAATTGGCGGTGCGGACGCTAGTCAGTGAGCAGCAGCGCGGGGAGGGCGAGACACTAGGCCAAGAGCTGCTGGAGGCTCTGCGTCTGGGCACGAGCAACTTCCTCTTGGCCTACAACACTCGCGCCGGCATTGCAGCGCTGTTGCGACTGCTTAAGTTGCTCCAGCGGCGTGACTGGAAGGCGGCGATCGATCTGCGCCAGTTGCTGGACGAGAAACACTTGAACTTCCGCGTGGACGCCGTCAGACTCGGCCTCTTCCTCGGTTGGTTTACAGGTGGATACAAGGGACTTCGAGCGCTGCTGCCTGTGATTCTACGTCGAATTCTACCCAAGAAACAGCTTCAGGACGGGAAGAAACTCAAGGAGCTCTCGGCTCTTGGCTCTGGTGCTATTGCGGCTTTGGCTTTGGGCTTCGTGGACGCCAAGCGACGTCGATCACTGGCGCTGTATGCGCTTACTAGAGCGTTGCAGTGCGGCTACAACACTGCTAAGAGACAGGAGCGCTGGCACTTCTGGGGCAGTGACTGGCAGTACGGAGATGTTCTGCTCTTCGCCTTGTCCAGTGCTCAGGTAATGTACGCGTACGTTATGCGGCCAACGACATTGCCTCCTGAGTACTTCAGGTTTATCCAGCGGACGGGACCGGTGGAGCTGGAGACACTGGATCTGGTGCAGCAAGTGAACCGTGGGGCTCCTGTTAGTGTTGCTACACTTCAGAAATTGATCAACCGGAAGCCGGGGATCCCAAGAGACTTCCCGTTGCCAGAGGACATCGTTCCTTGCAGGCTGGTGCACGCAAACGCGGACTCGTGTGCTGTGGGCGCGCTGCTGTGCTTTAAACGCGCGTTTCAGAAGACCTTCCCGCTGTACTTGTCTCTCTTCATCGTGCCGGGAGTGGTCATCCACTTCAAACGGTTCTTACGTGCGCCGTTCCGGACGTTGGCTCGCTCGACGTTGAACGCGACGCGATCCAATTGCTTCCTGGCGTCGTTCGTGACGCTCTATTTGTCCCTTGTGTGCGCTCACCGCCGCATCGTGAGCAAAGACCACCGATTCATTTATTATTTGGCTGGGCTTGGAGCCTCAACGACGATTCTTCTGGAGCCGAAAAGTCGACGCTCCGGTACGTTCTGATGCTTACGTCTTGATTCCTTTGACAGGTGATTAATAAGCTACTTTGTGTGTGAAGAATTGGCGCTGTACGTCTTGCCTCGCGCTCTCGACAGCTTGGCGATGATCCTTTACGACCGGGGAGTTTGCTCTGGCTTTAAATACGGCGAAGTGGCTCTCTTCTCGGCTTCGATGTCGGTGATGATGTACTGTTACGAGGTAAAACTTCGAGATTGCCCAAACCTGTAGATCTAAATGCACTAACCTACTTTGTTGCAGCATGAGAAAGAAGCCATGAGCCCCTTCCTGTACAGCACGATGAAGCGCTTCCTGCAGACTTCAACTGACAAGAAGCAGCAGTACGTGGCCTCTCTCGAGAAGAAGGAGAGACGCCTCTCGCAGTCAATTCCGATGGCTCCTGCTTCCTCATCCCCGTGAAGTTGACACATGGAGTTCCCATTGTTGTATTCTTTTCGCTGATGGAGCTGAAGCAAGCTCTCCGTTAAATGGACGAAAGAGAACGGACGATAGCTACATCTGCGCTACTGTTTGTTGTCTTTTTCCGAGCCTTTCGCTCGAGCACCACCAACTACTGCAACTTAAACTTGTGCGAAACGAACACTGCGCACGCTAGGCAGCTCCTTAAGGGCGTTCAACGTCTCGTCAGACGGCACGGAGTCCAGTGCAAGAATACCCAACGGGTGCTCAATGTTGCTTTGACGAGCGAGACCGAAGTTGGCGATGTTGATCTTGGCCTCCGACAGCTCGCTCAAAATGCCAGCGATAGCTCCAGGGACGTCCTCGTTGTTGAACACCAGGATGTTTCCCTTCGGACGGAAGGCTGGGAAGTCCGAGTACTCGTTAACACGCACGATACGTGGGTCTTCGCCAAAGACGCTGCCCTTTACGAGAAGACGGTCCTTGTTCTTGGTCTCAACAACTACAGCCAAACAGTTCTTCAAGTGACGGCGCACGGCAGCCGGGTCAGTCTTCAAATCACCTTGACGAACGTCAATGCCCTTCGCCATGGCGACCAGGGACGAGTTCAAAAGAGTAATCTCCGTCTGTTCCTGGTCCTCTGAAGACTCCTTATGCTCACGCATACTCTGGAGCATCCCCTTAAGCAGCGAGTTCTGCAGAACTTGACGAGCTTGCGGCGTAGTGATGTCGATCTGGAAGCCACCAGTAGCTGCCAAAGACACGTTCGTGATGCGGTCCTTCGGGTCCGCCGACAGAGTTAATTGGTGCACGAAGCGACCAAGCGATTCACTCAGATCCAGGAACGGCTTCATCTCCGGCAGCAGCGTGAGTGGCATGAAGACACCGTTGGCTACGCCGCGGTAGTAGCGTTGCGCCAGAGCGTCACCAACATTCTCTGCTAGAAGCCGGTACTTGCGGCCCTGCAGGACGTCATCTGACGCTGTACCATCCGCATGGGTACGGGTAATGACGTTCTCGTGCTTCATGAGCTCCTGCCACGTCTGGGTCAGGTCGTCGTTGGATCCGGACTGCAGCAAATCAAGAGCTACACCGCTGATCTTGCCGGACTCCAGGCCACGCAGTAGCGTATTCTCGTCCAGCAGGCCGTGGCTTCCTTTGTACTCAGCCACCGACACGATCTTGACGCCAGGCTTGCACTTCTCTAGCGCATCATCTCCAAACATGCCACGGGTACGAGCAGTTAGCGGCGCGTGGAACGTGATAAAGTCACAGGTCGCATACAGCTCGTCCATAGATACACTCTTGACGCCCATGAGCTCTGCTGCTTCCTGGTTCAAGTTGGGGTCGAATCCAAAGACTTTCAATCCCAGAGCTTTAGCCATGTCCACCACGCGTCGTCCAGCTTGTCCAATACCCACAATACCGATATTCTTCCCTGCCAGTTCAGTTCCAACAAACTGCTCGCGGTTAAACGGCTCTCCAGAGCGTGTGCACTCCATACTACGAGGCAGATGACGAGCTAACTGAATCAGAAGACTGAGACCAATTTCAGCTTCCACAGACGAGCGATCGCCCACCTGCTTGGGCTCCAATTGCAGCAGCATAACACCCTGATTAGTAGCCTCCATGAGGTCAATATCCTCACTAGGGATAGCAGCGGAAGGCACTGCCACAAGCTGCAGTTTGCTCTTGGCGCCAATTTGGAGCAGTTCACGCGGCAGCTTCGTGCCTGGAGCCACCACCAGGGCGTCATAGTCCTTCACTACGGAGGTTAGGTAATCTTCCGAGGCTGCGCGTACTTGGTCCACTACGTGGCCGCGTTGAACGAGCTCCTGGACGCACGAAGCTTCGGCCACATGTTCAGGAACGTCTACACACAGGATACGGCGGCTGCAATCGGTCACAGAAGCCGCAGAACTCGAGAACAGACGCGAATACGAAGGGAGAAGCAGTGTACGACGCTGTAGAGCCGCAACGGGCTGCCGTGCGAGGAGGAAACGCTGCCACATCCCTCCAGAACTTGCGGATCTCTTGGTGATGCTGGAAGTGGAGGCTATTGATGGATAAAGAGTCTAGATTGGTGGTGATTGGACGAAAAACACAATTTATCGACCAATGAAAAGCATCTATCTGTATACAGTGTATAGTATCCGGATCACTAACTTCACAATGGAGCGAATAAGTGCGATTTTGAATCCTGAATTTGAAGCCAAAAAGTACAATAAAAAGTGTGTGCGAACTTAGCGCAGTGGCGCCAGACGCAATTGCGACATTTTGAACTGCAAACCTCCAAATTGTATCATCGGAAAGTGCGAAATCGATTCATTCATTTTGGCGCAAAATGCAGCCGGAAAGTGCTGAAAAAAGCGCGTCACCACAGCGCGTCACATGTGTTGAGTACCGCCCCTGTCAAAAAGCAGAGTGATTGTCAAGACTCAGGCTCACTTTACTCTTATGGTGTTTGTGTTTTGAACTGCAATTTTGGCGCGAACTTAGAGCCCTTTGGGAAAAGTCGCAGTCGGTGCAAAGCCGCGAGTAAGGTTCGACTCCAAACTGCCTGCAAACTCAAGACTCAATTCCCACTTATTCGCCCCAATAGAAAATGTACCGAGCGCGGAGAGGCTATCGACGAGAAGACTGGCAGCGTATGCCTCCTTATTTGAAGGCGGTAGTAGTCGGAACTGCAGCAATTGGCGGATGTACGTATCGGTTCAATGATCAGTATAGTATTATGTCGTTAAATACGCTGTGTATGCAGTGTACGTCGTGAGTCATGTGGAGACGATGCCACTCAACGGCCGACGCCGCATCATGTTCCTGTCACCGGAGCACGAGGAGCGTCTCGGACAACAGGCGTATCGGGAGATCCTAAACAGTTCTCGTCTACTGCCACCGTCTCACCCGGTGCGAAGTGGTTGTTTACTCTTAAGTGTATTGTATTCCTAACACAGATTGCAGATGTCGAGGGCGGTGGCGCGTGTTGGCCGTAAGATCGTACAGGAGACGGATGCGCCGTTCATGAAATGGACTTTCCATGTGATCGAAGCCAAAGAACCCAACGCTTTCTGTCTACCTGGAGGCAAAGTGTTCGTTCACTCGGGTCTGTTCAAGGTGCTGCGTAATGAGGACGCACTGGCGGCTGTCATGTTCCACGAAGCTGCTCACGGTTTGGCCAGTACGATATTGGATACAGTAAACGTTAAGTCAGTGTCTATGACTAATTTTTCTCTGTTAGGACATGGCGCGGAGAAGATTTCGTTCAGTTTACTGGTTTATGGACTTTTAGCACTCATTTTTCCAGACTACGGACAGCTCAGTGACCTTGTAACGACATTTCCTGTTAGAAGACATTATAAAACCAAGCGCTGATGGTTATTTGTTGCGTAGATGGTGAAGCTGGCTGTAGATCTACCGTTCTCACGCAAGCTGGAATTGGAAGCTGACTCGATAGGGCTACGGCTGATGGCCCAAGCGTGCTACGACCCTCGCGCCAGTATTCAGATGAACACGTCGTTGGGTCAGCTGGACAAAGGGTCTCAGCTCAAGTACTTTTCAACGCACCCACCCAGTGCAGAGCGAGTGCAGGCTTTACGGTTCGTTTGCTCTTGGAATTGGTGACTGTCGTTGGTTTTTATCCTTACGAATTACTTTGTTACTAGAGAACAACTGCGTAATGCACTCGAAATCTACGAGGCATCCGACTGTGGGGCACAGAAGCAGGCCTTTTCGAAAGCTATGAAACCTGCGTTTTCTCCTGCAGGTAACGCGACTTTCGACTGGTAGACGAGCGGAACGGCCAAATGGTACGGACATCCAAAACGAACACTTCTATGAAAAAGATTTTTTAATCGTAGCATTTTAAAATGTGAAGTGTGTCTACTTAGAAAGCCATTTGGGTACCAAACGGGTAGCTACAAACTCCCAGACACTAGCCAGGATGAGTTTCGCAATGAAAAGCAGCAGTAATTTCCATCGGAAAGAGAATGGGACTGGCATCATTTGGAACGTATCGTCGATCACGCCAGTGTCGAGCAAGAACCAAAGGTTCACCGCCAGTACCAAGATCGTCAGAATAGTGAAAATGCGGTTCGTGTAGAACGGGAGACGGAACGGGTCTTTCAGGATGTTGAAGGCGATGGCTACTGTGATGTAGGACAGATGAACGAACAGCCAAGTCGTCGTATCCTCGTACGAATACTCCAGTGCCTCCATGTCATAGTCCTGAAAGACAACACAATTGGGAGATACCGTCAAATCTCCGTCGTTCACGAAGGCCAACGCGTCTTTGATCGAGCAGAACCAGCTTTCTTCGCGGTGCATTACAGCGAAAGCAGCAGCAAATGCAGCGATGAATATGGTCACTTGACCTACAATTGAAGCCACAATACTCGAGGAAAAGAGCGTATTGGGCGGCTTCTCTGCTGACAATTTGTACGTTGGACCCGTGTAGAGCATCGCGATAGAGAGACCGAGAACTATCGCCATATCGTCCCACACGTACTGGTTGTTAGTTAAAATGAGCTCCGACCCAGCTTCAGCTCCTACGTGTGCAAGGACGACAACCATGCCCAGTTGGATAACTGGATACAAACACATGAACTTAAAGCTCTGGAACGACGTCGTTAGTGCGCAGCGGCCTTCACGTAGAAGCACCGGAACATCCGAGATCGCTTTCGCTTTACTGGTAAATGGCGCCACAATCGACGCCTCAGCACTAGACAATGCCAAGCCAACATGGGCAGCTTTCAATGCACCGCAGTCGTTGGTTCCGTCCCCACACATCCCCACAATTAAGCCAACGTCAATGAGCTGCTCAACTATCCAAGTTTTCTGCTGGGGACGAACTCGAGCGAAAATTGGAGTTTGTTGGATAATCTTCCGGATCATTTCATCCCCGTAGTCATTGCGTATTTTCTCCAAGGCAGCACCGGTAACAGCGAGGTAGAAATCCTCCATCGTGTTATCGATAGTGTTGGCATCGAAACTTGCCCATTGAGCTGATGCTGATGTTTTTACAACATCAACCGAGACGAACACGATATTCCCCGTTGCGTCCACGTCCACCACAGCAATTTTAGGTTTGAATGGCATCTCCAGCTCACGACAAACGTGAATTGCAGTCAAAGCGTTGTCTCCTGTGATGATCCGAACGTCAATTTTCGCGTCATGAAGTTCATTTAACATCGCTTTTGACTCGGCTCTGAGTTCGTTTTTGAAGATCGCCAGGCCTTGGAACTCGATATCACTTTCAACTTGATCACGGTCAAGGTTGTCAATAGGAATTGCACTGGAAACGAGTTCTTTCATGCCGAGTCCGATGCAGTAGTAGCCTTCAGCAGAGTAGGAATGCACTTTTTGCTTTAGATCATTTGGTGTCGCCTTCGAAATGGCACACAGCGCTTCTGGGGACCCTTTCACAACCACAAAGCGCTTCTTGGTGTCTAAAACTTCAACAATTGCACTCGATCGTTGATGGGCGGCATCAAAGGCAAAACGCTTGAGTACTCCGTATTTCTGCGATGAGTTCTCGGTTGAAGTCACAGTGTTAATCAAACTCTTGTTTACTTGGTCATTCTGACACTCCATTTCGAACTTTGCCGCATTAAACATGGCTACTTCCAGCGGATACCCTTGCAACTCACCCTCATGTTTAGACAGAGTGTGACAAGTAGCCATCACCAATTTCACCTGCGAAGACATGTCGAGTGAAGGTGAACTAGAATCGTCCACCCCGACGAAGCTCAAGTGTTCTTCCGTTAGAGTCCCGGTCTTATCAAAGCAGTAGCAGGTAATCTGTCCACAGGAATTCACTCGACGCGAATCAATACAGAAGATCCCTCCTTTCTGCAACCTCTGCATGGCAAAGCCAATACCAGAAGAGAGAACTAAGGGTAAAGCTGGAGGTACAGCTATGGTGATTAGATCCAGAGAATGTAGCAATGTATCAACGAACGGAGTGTCTGTACCAGACCCATCGACCACTCGTTTAATGAAAGCAGCAATGGCAATGGACCACAGAACCACAAGATAGCGGTAACTATCTCGTTCGAACTCAAAAGTAATCGGTTTGGGGAAGAGAATACTACGGAAAAGCTCTCCTCGACCAGTGGAAAAGCCCGTACTAAGCACGACACCACGGCACCTGCTTCCTTCACGTACTCGAGTGATCGTTGATCCAGCATGTAGACACGAAGCTTTGTACTGGGATCTAACTACAGTCTCTGAAATCTCCCCCGTACCAACTGCTGGCTCTTTATTCACTGGAACTGCTTCTCCTGTTAGTGACGCTTCATCTGCTACACATAAGCCAGAAAGGAGAAGGATATCAGCACAAACTGGGCCTTCTTTCACGTCTACGATGTCGCCTGGGACCAGTTCCGATTCGTGGACTTCTGTGGCTAAACCAGACCGAACAACAGGGATAGTACTGTTGCTCTTAACGAGACTACGAAGACGGTTGCTGTTCGATACCTCTACGTAAATCTCGTGGGTGATTGAAGTCGCAGAGAGGATAACGATAATTACGGCGTACACTGTGTACTCCTCAAAGAACCAGATCAGTGCACTGATGACCTGGAAGATGTAAAACGGAGAAAGAAGTTTGCGAAACAGAAGCATTGGGATCTTTGGCTTGTTAATAAGCACTCGATTCTCTCCAAATCGATCAAATCGCGTCTTTACATCGTGAGTATTGAGACCATTTTCCACCCGAACGAGAATCTCTCCAAGTTCTTCTTTAATTGTTGCAAGGTACCGTTTAAACTTGTTGTCTTCAATACTAAAAATGTACCGGTGCTTCTTGAATTCAAACCATCTCTGAGTCTTGATACCGTCGTTACTACTGCGACTTACTGTGCACTCGACCCACTGGCCACTTAACCCCTCGCCATACACAAGGACGAGCATATAGTCGGCCTCTCCCATAGCTGGTAGAGGGAGCTGTGTACGAGCGAGATGAGTGAAAAAGCTGAGGGTACCAAATCGACAAAACGAATAGTAACCCGCCAGAAACCAAGCCAAGAATCGAGTACAGTGCGAAATGCAAGTAGGAAAACTTGAATGGAATCATCCGCAGCGGTTCATTCGGAGCGAACACTAACTGATTATGTTCTGTGACGGGTTTAACAGGAACCTCCAGGTGGTCGTTCATCGTGTTTACAGCTTGTCACTGCCAAGGTGGAAAGTTGGAAAGTGTTGTGTGAGTTTTGAAGAGGAGACCAGCAACTACATCGCATAGAGTCCACGTCTCATGACAAGGTCGCATTTAGCTGCTAACACAATGCTCACTCTTGGCTAACCGAAATACCGAAGTCAATCAAAAATGGATCAACGATGCATGAGCTCAAGGCTTAACCTTCTCTTTACCGGTTCGTTCTTGTTGATGGCCAGAAAAGAGATTGTAAGGATCTTTTTTCATTTTCTCCTACTTGTCAACTGTTCAGCTATTCACGCTACAGTTTCGAGTTCTTCTGGATCAAAATCGATCACGGCCACGAGGCACTTACGACGACAGGCCAAGCCATCTGTGTCCAGGGCACGTGTGGACGGCTAGTGAGAGACTAAAAGCTCCATCCGGTGATACGTACTTGCCACATTGATGTTCGACTTGAAAGCCCACGAGGTGAGGGTGCAACGCCCCAGCTGTCTAGTCCCTGATATTTACTGGGGTTATCCAAGTGTTCGTTGATCTCCAAGCAGTCTACGATTTATCTCGAAGCCATTTCAGTACTAGCGAGATCCAGCTAACATGACACATTGGTCTCGGTGTCTATTGACTGTCGCATTCGCCCAGCTTTACGCTGTTCATTGTGACGCGGCATCTTCCACTGATTTCTCACTGAGCGCGTGCAACTGCTCGAGTGAAAACCTCTACGTTGTCAATACTAGTAACCCAGAGGCGCCGTTCCCGACTGGATACGTGCAATGTGCCAATGTTACAGGAACTGACACGACACTGTGTGAACTGTGCACGTGTCGAGAGAAAAAGGTCGCGGATGTGGCTGGAGCGACGGTCGCCTGGGTCCTCTGCGTTGAAGCAACGACTTGTACCAGTACCAACAGATCCGAATTTGAGTTCTGCACGGACAAAAACTCTTCGGGTTCCTTTGACGATGTTAATGTCGGCGATTCCTCGTCCAGTACAAGCTCGGAGATCGCTATCACCAATGGAAGTGATACGAATGCAGATGTGAGTTCAAGCTCGTCTGGTAGTGACACAGACGTCGATATCAGTAGTAGTTCGAGTTTCGATACGATCAGAAGCTCTGTCGGCTCGAGCTCGCACTCGAGTCATACTGCAACGCCTAGCGCAACGGACATGCCGAGTGGATCCGAGTCTCAAGCGATGAATGAAGACAACGTCATCACGGGAGATCTCGAAACGATGGAGCCTTCTCAACCCTCTTCCCCCTCAACTGAGCAGAACATCATCCGGCCGTCGGACGGCTCGACACATCAGCTCGATACCAACAACGGCAAGTCCACGAATTCAGACTGGTCGGGAGCACGGTTAGCGGCAGTTGGCACCGTCATGTGCGGCGTCGTCGTCATCGCTGCTGTCGCCGTGTTCGTTGCTATACGGAAAGATCGAGCCAGGAAGAACAAGGCGTTGGGAACCCCAGTCGACGAGTACACGGACGATGATTCCTCCATAGCGACGCCGATGACCCATCGACTAGAAGGAGGGTATCGCCATAACAGACGCCATGGAAAGAGCCAAATGAGTGACAGCAAGCCCCTAGCTTCTATTGTTGTGATCGGCCCGGACGACTTCCAGACACCGGCAGCGTACGCTTCGACGCACCAGTACCGGTCGTATAATCGGAAGTTATCTGATAGTTATGCAAGCAGTGCCAGGTTGAACACCAAGACTAGGGCTGAACAACACTTTGATTGTTCGCACGGCCCGCCAGTATCGGAGCTGCCGTCGCCTGTCGGCCCGATCTTCGACACGAACAACACACAAGTGAGCTTCTCCTCGAGCATGAGCTCCGAGTATGAAAGTGAACCACTACCGAGTGAGCGGAGCTCGGAGTCAGAAGGTAGTTTGGATGATTCATTCCGAAAGGAATCGTCGACCTACAGCGCCGGATCTCTACAGGAGTCAGATGTCTCCACAGAGCCCAGGAAGCGCGAAACCTCACTGCTTAAGGAAGAAAAGGTGGTCGTCTCCAATACGAGTTCCCCGTCAAGTCTCTCGAGTCTCAACAGTGCGGAGTACAGCGAACATATGCACCTGTCGGAATTAGGCACCACTTCGAGTCGTCTAGCCTTGTCGTTCGACTCCGTGTCATCTTAGAGACTGATTGGAGTCTAGTTTTACTGTCCTCGTTAAGAAAAGTATCATAAAGTGGAAGTGTGTCATACTAGTAGTATTACTACCGGAAGATCGTGCCACCTTCAATAATAGGAGCCCCATGACCGAAATAGTAATCTGAAGCAAGGAGTACTATTCATCAAATGCTATGCTTTGTTTAAAAAATATTTTGAGCATAGCATAACATATTATGTGCCATACGGTATGATTCATTCCGTAAATAACGATCCGTATCATTATGATAATCACACGGTTTGTTTTACGTTATACACATTGAAGCGCCGGTGTATCTTGGTTATGACCTTCTAGGCGATGAAGAGTCTTCGCGAACAGCTTCTGGTCCCCATCGACGACTTGGCGGGGCAACGTTCGCAACTCGTTTATGGCCCCAATGAGCATCTCCGTATGCTGCCGTTCGCGTTCTCTCGTCTACGTCTCGCCAGGGCTGCCGAAAAATAAATTGATGCTGCAATTATTGCAATAAATTTGCACCGATAATTTATTTAGTAACCTTAACAGTTACCTAACAGTTATCTATTGAGCTGAACCTCTTGACTTCAATAATGTATTAAAGCTTTCCACAGACAATTTTCGTGGAGCTCCCCAAATTTACCTGAAGCTCAAGACACTTATTTGTCCAGTTAATTTACATTTTTTCTTGCATGTAGCCCCAAGAGCTGAGATTGTCAGACTTTGAGTCGGGCTGTGTCCGGGTGCTGAAGGGTCGAGCGCAGCGCTTAAGCCGGAGTGAGAAGTCTGCGCTGGAGGCTTTTCGCGTCATCCCAGCCGCGCAAGCTGCGCGTATGGGGGATGATGCCGAGACCGGGGGCTCATTCGTGGAGCGCCTTCAAAAGCGCCGCCTGGAACAGCACCAACCAGCTTACGGTTCGAGGTCGGAGGAATCCGACCTAGCACCTTGCCGAGCGCTTCTTCAGTGTCGCTCGCACTACGTTCGGGCTGCAACGACACTCGCTGCAGGCTCTTTTTGCGCCAGAATGAGATCTTCTGGGACGCCTGTACCGTCGAAAATTCGGAGTAGGTGGTGCAATAATTGATCAATGAATCTGCATTGTATCGATTATCTATTTCATTGTTTGTCTTAGTGCAATAATCTATCGTTCATGTTAAATAGCTGATGGCGATTATCTATTCTCTCTTGATAGGTGCAATAGATTACAATACAATTTTCGGCAGCCCTGCGTCTCGCACTCTTCTGCTGCTTGTGTGTCATATCTGGTGGCTCATTACTCCTTCTCTCTGTATGGTACCCCCAATTCTTCACCCGTTTAGCTCGCGTATCACTACCGTTCTCTTCAATAAGTGACGCAGATGTTATGTTGATTCATATACATGGAGATGGAGTGCGAGCTCATTGGGTCGAGTGTCCAGTGCACCATCCAGCACCAAAGGAAGATGACTACCGTACGAAAGTCCCTTGGATCTGGTTCGAGTTTAAAAAGCAGCGATATATTTATGACTATGAGCGTGGGGAATTCCGTCGCTATCTCGCAACAATTCGGGAAGATATGACCAAACTTCGAAGCCGAGCAGATTTTGGGTTGGACGATCATATCGTTATGACAAGACGAGAACTCTTCGGGCTGAACCAAATTACTATTGACAAGCCGAGTATATCGACACTTGTCTTCCAGAAACTGATACATCCGTTCTACATCTTCCAGATCTTCAGTATTACTGTTTGGCTCTTCAAGTCCTATACTAAATACGCGATCGTGATATTATCCATGTCTACGCTGTCCTTAGCATACGAAATCCACTCCGAAGTCTCAAACAACAACCGACTACGGGAATTAGTGGACAGTCACAGGAAGATTCAGGTTCTACGCAGCTCAAATACTATCCAAGTTGACGAGACGGAGGTGGTTCCAGGAGATATAGTTGTAGTAACTGAAGGTCTCGTGTGTGCTGACATTTTACTACTTTCCGGTGGATGTACGGTGGATGAGGCTTCACTGACGGGTGAGGCGATACCTGTTAATAAACAACCTGCAGTGGGGGAAGGCTTAATCAGTGAAACAATAGCACGAGAGAGATACAAGACATCCGTTCTACATACCGGATCGAGCGTCACTCGAGTGGGAGAAAGCTGCAAGGGTGTCGTAATGAGCACAGGGTTCTCCACTGGGAAAGGTGAGCTTTTCCGTGGTATTTTATTCCCCAAAGACATTTCGTTTGACTTTGAGCGCGACAGTTATCGATACTTGGCGATCCTTTGGGCTGTTGCCATCGCAGCGTTCATTAAACGTCTAGTGGACGGCTTTCACGTTGGGACTCGGTTGATGGATACGCTATTTGACTCGCTGGACCTCATTACGGTGGCTGTTCCTCCTGCTTTGCCACTTGTTGTCACTTCTGGTACCGGTTTTTCAATGCATCGTCTCCATCGACAAGATATCTATTGCATTGACTCGCAGCGAGTGAATTCATGTGGTCAGCTCTCGTGCTTCTGCTTCGATAAGACAGGAACTCTGACGAAACAAGATCTTGTATTCGTTGGAGTAGCTATGACCAAGTCATATCCTCATTCAGAGTCATTTCGTCTCGCGATGGCAACTTGTCACGGATTGTCCGAGAATCAAGGAACAGTTCAAGGTTATCCACTGGAAATGGCCATGTTCAACGCCTCACGATACTCCATGAAGAACTCTACCGATCCAAAGTACTCAGCTGTAGTGACCAGCACAGAATTGAACTCTACGGTGTACGGTATCGTCCAGCGATTCCCTTTCGATGCCTCTTGTCAACGCTCCAGCGTTGTCGTAGAGGAAATCGCCACTGGGAAACGATTCGTCTTCGTTAAAGGTTCACCAGAGGCAGTTAGCGCCGTGTCAATCTCCACCCCAGTAGATCTCCAGCATCAAACATTCTCCTTTTCTGCCGACGGGTTCTACTGCATCGGCTTCGGTGTCAAGGAGTTGGATCCGAACGTTTCCATTGACCTGAATGATCGAGACCAAGTGGAGAGTGCTGTGGAGTTCGAAGGCCTCGCGCTGTTCAAGAACGAGCTTAAACCCGAAACGAAAGCGATGCTGGATGAGTTAGACGTGGCCGACATCGACATCCGCGTGATCACCGGCGACAACGCGTTCACTGCGGTTCACGTATGTCGTGAGTTGGACATGAAGTTAAAGAGCAACGTAGCTGTGGTCGACGTGGACGACACTGGAGACGTCGTGTTCGTATCCGTCGATGACGTGAAGCAGACAGACGCAGTGCAGTGGACGAACTTGGACTCGAGCAACATGGAGTTCATCTTGGCTAAGTACGACGTGGCCATCACGGGTGTCGCTCTGGATAAACTACAGCAAGACTACGGCGTTGACGTCGTCCGGCGGATCATTCAGCAGACGCCAGTGTTCGCACGTGTGAGGCCGCAGCAGAAGGCGTGGATCGTGGACCAGTTGATGTCTCTGGGTCTAGTAGTGGGGATGTGTGGTGACGGCACGAACGACTGTGGAGCTCTGAAAGCTGCACACGTGGGGCTGGCGTTGTCCAGCGCAGAGGCTTCGATCGTGGCTCCATTCACTAGCAAGGCGAAGGCGATCTCAGACGTCCCAGTGTTGATCCGTGAGGGACGTTGCGCCTTGACGACTTCATTCCTGGGCTTCAAGTACATGGTGCTGTACCCGATCATCCAGTTAAGTATGGCGAGCGTCGAGGCACAGATCGGTACTTCAGCTGGTGTTCGGATCGAACTCACAGACAATCAGTACTTCTGGGACGACCTCGTTATTGTGCTTGCTCTTGCATTGAGTATGTTGTACACTGGTCCATCCAGTCAACTGTCGAGTGCTGTTCCTCCTAGCAGTTTGTTCTCATTGGAAGTTGTGGCGTCTTTACTGGGTCATGTCTGGATTTTTGCGGCATTTTTCGCCATAGCGTTCGTCTTGCTGGTTCACGAGTCAACTTGGTTCTGTTCTATCCAGGACGCGATAGCTTACGTAAAAGGCGATACTTCTATCTCTTCCTGTGCAGTTTTCAAGTCTTTGATCTGGAAAAGCCACAATACGGCTATGAGGACACTGTGATCTGGCTGTTCGTCCACTTACAGTACATTGTTGCAGCAGCAGCTTTGAACGTGAAGGACCCGTTTCGACAGCCATTCTACTCGAACGTTAGCTTCACAATGACGTTGATCGCGGAGCTGGTTGTGAATCTGTGGCTGCTTCTGGATAATTCGGATCTAGTCAACGAAACGTTTGAGCTGTTAGAGATCCCCAATTCATTCCGATGGAAGCTCTTAGGCCTGTTCATTGGAGAATTAACCGCATGTGTAAGCTGGGAGCTGGTTGCGACTCGAATGCTGCCGAAATGGAGACGGAAATGGATGGATAAATACTTTTCACATGGAGATTAAGTGGCAAGTTGCTAGAATTCTTCCTCCCGCAAGCTGCCGTCACTGTCACTGCTTAAACTGTCGCTGTCACTATCAAAGAGAATGGAGCTGCAGTCTTTGATCGTTTCATCGTAGTACATATCGTCCGAGTCAAGCGAGAAATACGAAGCCCCAGATTTGTTCGTGTCCAAGTCAGCCTTCCTTCGGCTATCAAGCGCACTGAGTCCACGTACACGTCGAGGAGACGAATCATCAAACTGACTGATACCTCGCTCGTTTCTGGGAGATAAATTATCCAGACAACTCATGACAAGATCCCGTCGACGTGAAGAATCATCCAGAGAGTTAATATCCTTCTCCTCGATATCCACGACTTCATCCGAAAGAGTTGACAATCGACGAGTTCGATCTTTCGTCTGTGGCATCATGAAGCGTCCACTCTCCGTCTCACTGTCACTGCCTGGTCCAATGGACCAACACGTCTCGGAGAGCTCCCTCCACGCATCCACTTGAGTGTATGGATCAGTCTGAGTGGAGGGAAATGTCGACGCTGGGGTGTTGATTACTTGGAGCTCATTCGTTCGACTGCTTCGTGAAGATCGAAACGCTGGAATTGTAGGAAGAGACGAGCGAAGCATCAGGATGGAGGCGGAAAAGACCGACTTGCCACTGATCAAACTGGTCTGTGTGTCTCTCACTGGGACGTCGGGCATATCAACGACGGAATGTTCACCCGGAAGCTCGTTAGCTGACAGTCTGGATAATTGGAACGTCTGCATGAGAGGGGAAGTCGCGACTGTCGAGACGGCACTTGATCCGAGGACGTTCGTAGATGCCGTCGTCGACGTCACCCCCTGGAACGCCGACGTGCTAGGCGATATCAATTTCGGCTCGTGTCGGCGGCGTCCAGATCGGATTAGGAAGAGAACGACCACAAAGACGATCACTGCTGCAGCGACGATACCTACCTGTAAAGGAGCGCTGATAGTTGGGTCACTGCCTTGAGTGTAGTTGACTGGTTCTGTTGGCTGTGGTTGTGTCCCATTGAGGCTCCCCAGATATACCGACGTGGCATGCACAGTGCCTCCAACGGAACTTGAGCTAGTAGACGCCATTGATGCACGAATAAGGAAATACGAAACTGGGACACAGTCCGAGAAAGCCCAAGACTCTTGCTAGGAAGGGCCATAGAACATGGAAACTACTTCGGACCCACCTCAAGTGCTTTCCGAGCCACGTACAGAATTGGCTAACGCTACTGAACTTGAGGTTCCTCTTGACAGTCTGTAGTACAGTTATTGAGTCTCCTGACTCCTTCCGACACCAAGATACAAGACACTCTCGATACAGTGACGTTGACTTAGCACAGAGAGTTGGCTCAGTCAATTAGGCGATGAAGACACCGTGTGCCGGGTCTTATCTCTCTCTCACAGCACGTGCCGAAGCACCGATGGATGACAAGACGTTACTTTTATTTACTAGGTCACCCCCCACTGTTACAATATCCACAGATCTACTTGTCTGCATCCCGTCTCCGGCATGAGTGAATGAGCCTAGAACTCGCGCTCTTTGAAGTCGTTTTTCGAGTCGGCAAAGTCCGAATTCACCGAGAAGAAGGACGCGTCCGATGCTGCTGTACTTCGGAAGGCATCGGACGAATGCTGCGTCGAATGACCCCAGTCCGAGTAGCCGTCTTCGCTGTGATCGTCGTCGTCGTCATGAGGCGCCTCGATGACTGGGATACGAGCGGTGTTGCTGTCCGCTGCGTGGTAGTAGCTGTCGTCGCTTAGACCGGAGGCCCCGGACCAAGCCATCGAGCTCACTTCGCTCACGAACGACTCGTCGTATCTGTTCTTGGCCTTGAACTTGTTGTCGAAGCTGCTCTCGTCGTACCGACTGTCTCCGTAGTTGCTTTCATCGTATCGACTGTCGCCGTAGTCGCTCTCCTCGTACTTGCTCTCGTCGAACCTACTGTCGTCTAAGCCCTTGCTTTCAGCGTACTTGTTATCGTCACGACTGTAGCCCGACTGGTAGTAGGAAGGGGGCGCGTTCGAATACTGCGGTCTCCGGTTCTGCTGCAGAGGCGTCGGGCGATTGCGTCCAGGTGCAACGACAGTCGTTGCCGACGACGCCACGGACGGTGCGAGCGATCTCGCCGTCTTAGGGGACAGAATGTCGTAGTCTGCAGGCAATGGGTCCTCGGGGATTTGGAAAACCGGACGCTTCGGTGCCGGTGGACGAGCCGGCGGTGGAGCACGAGCATTCTTCGGAATCGGGTCAGATACCGGCACCGGTTTAATCGCCTTTTGCGGTCTAGGAGGAGGCGGCGGTGGTGCCTCGAACGCTGCCAACTGAGCAAACGCCGCCACCCGGTCGTACGTGTTGCGACCGGTATACACGGTCCCACCGGAGGGTTCCGGCCCGTTGTTTGCTGGTGGTCTGGCTGGCTGCTTAGGAGACGCGAGCTGTTTACCACGAGGAGGTGTTCGCGTGACGGCTTCGGCCTGGTATCCGTTGTCCCGACGGCCACGGCCAGACGTTGGTTCGCGTCCTGCTTCCCTGAATCCACGCGGTCCGTTCGGTGCGAACTGCGCGTCGATATCCGGCGTTTTCCGGCCGCGACCGGAAGTCGGCTCACGTCTTGGGCCACCAAGAGGTGGAAATGGCGCGTCCAAGTCGGGAGATCTCCTGCCTCGTCCTGAAGTTGGCTCGCGACGTGGTCCCCCAAGTGGGGGAAACGGTGCGTCAGACTTCTGGCTCAGGTTTCGTCGCCCACGCCCGGACGCAGGCTCGCGGGTGATGTCACGGGGTCCACCGGGCGCGAACTGCGCGTCGATGTCCTGGTTTCTTCGACCACGGGCTGAAGTTGGTTCTCGTCCACCACGGGCTGAAGTCGGTTCTCGTCCACCACGTGCTGAAGTCGGTTCTCGTCCACGTCCAGAGTTTGGCTCCCGACCACGCGGTGTGTTTCGTCCCGACCGGCCTCCTCGTCCACCGTTGCTCGGTGACTGCATGGCACGCGTGCGTCGGTCGAACGCCGGAAATGACGGCGTGGCTGACGACCTCCCCGTCATATTTGTCGGTGACGTCGCGTCGAAGTTCGTGCCGCGGTTGCTGCGGTTCCTTCTGGACGCCAGTTTGTTTTGAGCTGCAGACCGTCGCATGCAGTAGGCACGGATGACCCACGACACTAGAGCTACAAACACCACTGCTACGACGATAATGACGATCATGACGGTTGTGCTCATGGAGTCGGAGGACGCGGCGTGGTTTGCTACTTTAACCGCGTCCGCTGCACTGCTCCCACTGGCACTAGCATTAGCACTGGCGGTCGGTGCTGTGTTGCTCTCTGTGGTTGCTTTTGTAGTGGTGCTGCTTGTAGCGATGTTCGATTCGTTCTGCGCTTCCGTGGATCCGGACGACTCGGTACTTACCGCACACGTGAGATAGTCGTCGCCGCTGGTCACACAGTCCTTCCCTTTCTGGAGCTGAATACAGACACCAAAGTACTTGGTGACGCCGCCCACTTCGGCGTTGGCTGCTCGGCGACAACCACAGCCGTTCTTCATGCACGTGTTGCCCATTTCCGAGCATAAGACATAGCCGACCGGCTCCTGTTTGTTACCCGGGTCATTCAGATACAGCGCCTGCACGTCGATGCCGCAGATGTCCGTCGAGGACGCGGCCGAGGACATGACTCGTGCTCCTGACGTCGGCTCGCACGGCCAAAGTGGCAATGAAGAGCGAGCGCGACCCCATCGCCTCTCGACAAGCAGAGACGGAGGTCAGGGCAGGGCCAGGGTGGGAAGATCGACGCCCGCCACATACTCAAGACAAGACACTCGCGCTTGAGCAGAGTCTGGGCAGTGCCGATCCGATGATAAAGCCCCAAAGGCATCTGACTCTCCTTCGATTCCACATGTGAACTGCATCGCGGAGACGAACTGCGTCGAGCTTTGAGACCTGCTGTGCGTCGACAAGAAAGCAGTACGAATGGTAATGATGGTAACGCGTAGGTGCTCTTGTAAGTCTTCGAGACATTCATCCAGTATGTTTTGAACGGAGTATTTCTCGAAAGTCTTGTGTATTTTTACTATCTCAATTGTAAGCGGGACATCCGGAACTCGAAAGATGGATGGATATATTTGAAAAATTGCTCGGCAGCGACGAGCAGCGATGGCTACAGCGGAGTGTATCGGAGACCAAGGACAGCACTTACTTGTAGTTCAGAACCTGTACAAGGTATCAAAGAGTTAAAGGCGAAGGTAGCAGTGTGTACAAGCCAGGTACATATCTGAGTACATTCACTTTTTCACTTCAACGTCACTTGCCCACGTAAAGTATCAGCAAAATAGTCATGAACCATTTCCACTTAAGACCTTCCCAATATATTTGGCAAAGAAGTCGTGGACTTGATCGTCACGAGACTGCGACGTATGTGGCCGAGTTGCTTTCCACGTCCAGCTTTGGCCATCAACGTCGGCTGTTTTACCAGAACCACAACTCGCGGCGTGGAGCAGCGTTTGTTGCAATATATTCATTCGTGGCCGATCGGCAGCGTAGCACACCAGGAGCCCCAACACCCACATCGTTCAAGGAAAGCTGGCTTCAGTGTCAATAGAGACGCAGGGACTGGTGTCCTGCGTAAAGGTACTGTACCAGGTAAAGTTGCCTTTTGTACCCAAGTCACTTTTTCGGGGAGAGATTACCGTCACTATTATTGTTCTGTCTCAAACTGTAATTAGTCTTCCACTGTACTATGATTTCATGTGGACTACATATACGATCTGAGTCCATCCTATCCTCAGTCTGGAAGAGGGAGAAGAAGAGAGAAGAAGAGATGGCTACATACGACAAGGGCTACGTGTTCCCATTGGAGCTGACGGACGCCTGGAAGCAGGAAATCACCAGTAAGACACGCGAGAAGCTCACGGAGATGCTGGGGGTCGAAGTGGACAACGTTATGGCGGTACGTTTTATCCTGATACATTAGTGGCTGGCGGTCCTTGTGCGCCTTCTTTTCATGCCTCAGAGTCCGATATTCACTGCTTATTAAGAGTCGAATCAGCGGGAGCGAAGAGAGAGAGGGAGCGACGCTAGGACGGACAGCTCCGAGGGGCTTCTCTGTGTTATCCATCCGTGTCTGTATATGGCGCTTTGTATACATGTGAAAAGAAGCTGAAAGGACGCTAAAAGAGGGTGTAAAATGGACCCCCAATTAGGAGCATAAAGGGACGCCACCCAGAACAAAAAAGACCAGAGGCATGACGTCCATTATGTACTGTGTATTTGACCTCGGCGGCTACAGGAATACGTCATCGTCATGGTGGGCAACAAGAAGAACATGGAGCAGATCGCCAACGACCTGGTGGACTTTATCGGCGATGAAGCTGCTGGGCAATTTGTGGCTTGGTTAAGTCACTTGCTGCCTACTTTTGAGACCCAAACTGGAGCAAACGTACCGGTGGAAGCCACTCAAGCTACAGAGCTACAGAATGATGAAGCTCCGGCCCAAATTGAGCAGCAGAAGGAGGAGGAAGTCCCACCCAAGCGTGTTATTAGCTTAAAGGGGTTATCTTCTTCATCCGAGCCGCCAAAGAAGAAAATGGTGTCGCTCAGTAGCAGCAGAGGAACGATCCGCTCACTGAACCCATCCAAAACCGACATGGACGATGTGATTGCTCGCCGGGCTCAGAGATTTGGTGTCGTGGAGAAGAAACCAGCAGTAAAGAAGTCCCCGTCGTCAGGAAAGGAGGATCATCATCAACGCGAAGAGTCAAGAGCGACCGGGAACAAGAGGCGAGCGAACGAGCGCGATGGAGGCAAAGACAGCAGTCGACTGTCGCAGAGACTTGGTCCACCTGTAAATGTGGACCAGGCTGAGCTTGATGCTCGTGATACCTTAGGATCGCACAAGAAGCGACGTGGAGACCGAGAGGATAACCAACGCGGAGGAGGACGTGCTAACCGGAGAAATGATCGAGACAGAGACCATGATATGGAGGACTCAGGACGTAATGGAAAACGGAGAAATAGTGACTCGCGTGATTCGGCGCCACCGTTGCCACCGTCGGACGAGAAGGGCGACTTCAAGGGAAAAGGCAAGCAGGGCTATGGTATGGGCCCGCCAATGGGTTTCCAGGGTGGACCAATGGGCTACGGCGGCTTTCCTCCGGTGTGTTATGCTTTGCTCTTATGCTTCAAGCCAAATTAGGTATTCTAACATGTTACTGGTGTTATGTTCAGCCGTATGGAGGTCCGATGTTCTACCCTCCACCAGGCTACGGACCTATGAACCCGTACGCCATGGGCTTCCCACCTCAAGGCATGCCGCCGTACGGCGGACGTGGTTACCCACGACCTCATGGAATGCAGAACGGACCGCGCGGTGCACGACCATTCCAGAACCGAAAGTGGGTAAACCCAAACGTTGCTAAGGCTGAAGAAGAAGCGAAGGCCGCCGAAGGAAACCCAGAATCAGACGCACCAGGAGGCGATGCGAATAGTACACCCCAGAATGCCGGTATGAACCCAGGCGCACCGGCTTTTGCGCCGCGCAACCCGTACTACTCGTCGCAAATGCGACCTCGTTTCCAGAACAAGACCTGGGTGCGACAGGACCCTGCTAAGGATGAAGAGCTGAACTCGAGTTTGCCGAAGACACCACCCAAGGAGCTTTTGGAGAGCACAGACTAGGCAAACTCTCCATTGCGCATCGGCATCTACTAGAGAAAGCAAGAGACAAGGCCAGGAAACCATTGACCATCAACCTCTGGCCACATCCAGGATAATTGACTTGCCTTGCCGCACTAAACTCGCGCAAAACTCGGTGAAATATACGCTGGTTCAACCAGTTCTTTTCCACTTTCCTTCTTAAATGAGCTCGATAATCATAGCTAGTTAACGACGAGAACGACCCCAACCTTTTCGAGCAGCAGCCGCAGAAGTCCCACCACGCTTTGGCTCTTGAGATTGAGACTGGGAAGCTGCAACCATTGACAACGGGAGTTTGCGGCGTGTAGGTTGAGACATCTGCGAATCGGATTGTGACTGAGTCGGTCCCACAATATCTTGACCACGAGCATCTGCAGGACGGACAACTTGCGTGAATTCTTGGTCCTCTTCAACATCATCTACATCCCCTTTCGCTTGAGCCTGTTTCTTGAAAAGATTGTCAATCTTGTGCTGCTGGGAAATCTTCGTCTTGGTCTGTTTGGCGCGCTTTTTAGGTGCTGGGCTTTCCGGTTCAGAATCTGAGCATAAGTCGAGCACACCGCTTGCTTGGGAACCCCGTTTTGTTGCAGCACGCTTGTTGGCAGGAGGTGCAAAGACATCGTCATCACCTTCGTCAGAATCGTTGCTCTTGCGGAGACGCTTGCGATTCGTAGGGGGTTTTCTTGCTTTTGGTGGAGACTTTTTTGCCTTCGTTGGTGACTTTTTTGCCCTCGTCGTGGTTTTTCGGGCTGACGGTCGCGGTGTCTCCATCTCTTCGTCGTCATCGTCCTCCATCTTAAAATCCTCATCTCCGTCATCCTCAGCCGATCTACCCACAAAATCTTCATCGTCGTCGGAAAACAAGGCGTTTCTTGTCGTTTTAGTCTTGGTCCTGGCTGAGCGAGCTGGCGGTTTGCGTGGTGTTGGAGGTTTCTTCTTCTTCTGGGGACTTTCGTCACTATCGTCTTCAAGATCCGAAAAGACTGATTTTCTAACAGGTTTTTTCTTGGGGGCAGCCTTCTTTGCAGAAGACCTTGGTGTGCCAAAACGCCCCTTTGGTGATTTAGCTGAGGTTTCTTCATCCGGAGTAACGCGTCTGGACTGAAATCCATCTCCTGACAAATTGTTTCCAGCTGTACCAAGATCAGCTTTGTTAGCCTCTTCTTCCTCCTCTTTCTGCAACGCATGGAGCGCATCCGTTTGCTCCTTTTTCTTCCCAACAACACTTAAGATGTCCTGTGCAGACTTGGCGTCGCTTTTTGAGCTTAATTCACGCTGAGTGTCCTCCAGCACGCTGTCCACAAACTCTTGAATTGCCGACGAATTATTTTTCAATGTGAACTTTTCCAACGCAATTCCCAGTTGGGCCTCCGGAAGAAGCACGAGTTTTCGCTCGGGTACACACAATTGCTTGCTCAGGATATCCTCGATGGTTACTGATGCCAGCGGTGTAGGTCGCACGGGACGTCCTAGCAGTGACTTCTCCAGTTCTTTACTTGCATTCTTGTCTGAAGCAATAATCCGATCTTTCTTGCGTCGGTAGAAAAGCAAAATATCGTTGGGGTTGGCCACTTTACCCACAAAAGTCGCACCAAAACGCTGGTTAACTAGCACCGGGAAGCCAGTGTGCTCCACACGTAGCCGGATCAGCACCAGTTCCTTTTCCTCTTCACTTCCATTTGCGATCTCTGGAAACGGGAACGGACTCTCTTGCTGTCGTTTCTCTCTTTCCCTCGTGCGTTCTCTTCGTCTTTCCTCTTGTTCCAGCTCAGCCTCATGCAACAGCTCCTTCACTCTGCCTTCCAAGTACTCTCGTATATGGTCTGCCACATCTGGGTCGTTTGGATCCAATTCCTCAATCTCATTCAAAATCACTTCGCCCATCTTGAATGGACGGACTGTATGTAGCTCGTGGTTCGACATGCGAAAACTCTGTCCGTTAATTTCCAGCACTGCAACGTGTTTCTGCTTGGCTTCTCCTTCCACCAACGACGTGGCCACCGACGATCCAGGCTGCGTAATGAAGAAATCCCCCTTGACACTCTCTTGGACGTCAATCAGACACTCATGTTCGTGTCCCCACACGACTAAATCAATAAAATCAGGGATCACACTTTCCGGAACGCAATTCTTGCTGCCTCGTCCTTTATCGTCTCGATTCTGGTGCACCACGAAAATACTGAACCACTCCTCTGCTCGCTCTACCGGTCTCCTGAACATCACTTTCCCCTGTGCGAACATCCTGTTGAGCCTCTCGTCTCTCATATTGCCCAGTCCGTAGATAGCCACGCGTGTGTTCCCCTTGGTCAACAGCACAGGGAAAACCTCAACGGCATCAACTTTCTCGCTTTTGCCGAAATAATTCACCAAATTGGCAGCACTCAGCACATCCAGCGCTGCAAGTGACAGAGTAGCTCCACCTCCTCCTCTCGCTGGATCGTCGTGGTTCCCGTGGATACTGAAGACTGGCAGCTCCACGTTGTAATTCGGATCCTCGAAATTAACAACTCCGAAATTAGGGAAGTTGATGCTCTGGTCGCTCACCACTTGGAAGTTAACTGCGCCGTCACCCATACAATGCGTTCGTAGTAGACGCATCGTCTCGTAGAGCGTGTGACGGCTCGGCTTGTTCTCATGGAAGAGATCGCCACCTAAAAGCAGCAGATCCACGTTCTCACGCTGCGCCAGCTGCAGAATCTCGCGGAAAGAACGGAACGAGTCGTTGCCGCGCACAGGATCCTTCTCCGCGTAGCCTAAGTGGTTATCTGTGGACACCAGCACGCGCAGAGTGTCGCCTTCGCGCGGACCATCCTCACCTTGTGACTGCATCCAAACTGCCACTGCAAATACCAAGACGTACTGATGGCTACCGATTACAAACCGGTATAATACCTGGTAAACTTCAAAAGAATGTTTGTCGTTCTAAAAATCTACAAGACTCAGATGGCAGATACGATGAAGACGAAGCCATCGCCTCGGCGGCGCTTGTCAAGCCAGCCTACTGTTATGCTTACGAAGGGAGACTGGCTCGGTACGCTACTTCTCGCAGTGGTATACGTTTTAGAGATGTCGTAGTTGAGCCTAACGGTATAATGATTATTATTTTTATGATTGTCACCGACATCCACAGACGTTATGGACCAGGCTGGAGTCTGGAACGTTGCTCGGGTGTTAAGTGTGCCGTCTCCAGAAGAAGTGCGTATTGTACACAGCATGTGTCCTTATACTTTATCAGTTACAGTAGAGGAACCCTGTTGTGGTGCACTGCAGGTTGAAGTTATGTACGATGGTTGGCCGGAGGAATATGACGAGGTCGTGCGGGTGGACAGTGACCGCGTGGCTCCATTCCACACGTTTACGTGGGCTGTCAAGTGCTGGGTCAAGTATCTTAATTGGCCGATGTGGCCTTCAGTGGTGCGTAGTGTCGGGGTGAACTGAGTTTTGTGGTCCGTTTTAATGCGTATTTGGTGTTCTTTAGATCACGATTCGGACCCCAGGAACAGCGGAAGGTATTGAGAACCTATCGAAGGAAAAACAATTGTATGTGGATTTTTTAGACGATGCCAATTTTGATAAAAGAGACCGGTACGCCCATTACTATCCTTGCTGGTTACTTCCCGTTTGTTAATGCTGTTGTTTGTGATCGAATTTGTGCTGTACATGCAGGTGCTGGCAGAAGAAAAAGCAAGTGGTGGAGTTTAAAAAACATTATGACACAAACCGAATGATGACAAACGGCCCGCAGTTCGAGAAGTCTTTGGAATATGCCCTACGGTCGAATGCAACCACGATAATGCCAACTTTTTCGAGAGGAACGCTGCCCCAGCAATATAACAAGTCAACGACGGAGTCTGTAAAGAAAATGAGAAAAAACATGGGGAACGAGCTCTGGTACCGAAGCTTTGCAAACAATAAAGATCGCCACAGCCAGACGCATGTCTACACGACACCAAAAGATGATGCCAGTGAGGACTCAAGCGGTATATTGGCCCAGATGAGCAAGCTTGAAGTACAGAGACCGATAACATCGAAACCAGTGAAACGAAGTTCGCAAGAGAAGCAGTCGCGGTCTAAAAAGAAAAGGTTGCGCAACAACGCTGCCTTGGAGAATGAACAGGCTCCTTCCGAAGAAATAGAAGTTCCCTTGGAGACTGAACAGGTTGTTTCTAAAGAAATTGAAGTTCCCTACGAGCCTGAGGCTTCGGAAAGCAACGATGATCAAGGATATATTTCTAATGGAGAATTCAATGATCAAACCAAGACAATGGCAAAGAAAAGCGTGCTACCGGCTAAGAAAACAGCACGTCGAAGCACACCACTCATGAAGATGGCAGCCAGACGAAGTGTGCCGCCGATTTCAAGGTATTTAACTTTGACGGCCAGTCCGAAACTGGGATCTACGCAATCGTCATCGTTAGCATCTGACACCGACGAATCGGAAGAAGAGAAAGGAAGTTCAACCAACAAAGTGAGGGTGAAGCAAGGCGAGCTGGGACCAAAGCGTATTGCTAATGGACGTAGACCGAGGGGTTTAACACAAGCATCGGTTGCTGCTGAATCACAGCCTTCGAAACGGAGTACGCCCACAAGGCGCGAGGAATCGCTTGAAGATCGCATTGCGTATGCCCAGGGAGTTTTACG
Organism: Phytophthora capsici; assembly: GCA_030324255.1. Classification (NCBI taxonomy): domain Eukaryota; phylum Oomycota; class Peronosporomycetes; order Peronosporales; family Peronosporaceae; genus Phytophthora; species Phytophthora capsici. The sequence continues at coordinate 143,125 of CM059354.1, forward strand.
TGATTTGGATGCGCAGAAACAAGAGTTACTTAAGGCCCCAGCACACAAAGAACAGCGGAAGAGGGCAAAGCCATCACTACCGCACTGTAAGTACTTGCACATATATCGAGCTTGTTGACTGCTTATCTACTAAGCTGTAGCCTGTCAGCGCAAGATATTACTGCGCCAAGATCAAACGGAAACCAGTCATCGTTCCTCAAGTCATCGGAGAAACGGGTCGTTGATACTAGCCGCGAAGGTACTGTGAAAAAGTTGAGATCACGCGAAAGAAACCTAACGATGTATGGAATGATATCCTAGCAGGATTTACCACCCCACTGGAAGTCGGAGAGGAAGTAACGCATTCATTTCTGTCAATAGAAGATGCAGACAGCTCTGACAACCAAGAGTCGAAACGTGTTTCGGCACCAATTCAAGAAAACGCGGTGATGCTAGACGCGCAGAGTGAACCCAAAGAAACGTGGAGATTAAGGTCACCACGTCTTACGGAACGGAAAGGCTCTAGGGATTTCGGTGACGAATTTTTTGAAGCTAGGCTCGATGCGAAATCTCAAGAGGTGCGTCGACCCATTTGTATGATGCAAGCAGATTTAGAAGGTAAACTTCATCCTCGAGGTCAGTATCAGGTAAAATTCTAACGCTATTGCTTTGTAGTGGTTTTCGCAGACTCATCAGCGATCGATGGCGAACAAAAAGCGCAAGCGAAGCCATCCAAGAAGACTGTAATTGCTGTACCGCGGAAGTTCGATAGGTCTGCCGAGAAAATATTTATGAGCGAGCCCCCGTTATCTCCAAGGGTGGCCGTTTTTAACTCGAGTGAGGGATTTTCGATGGGGAGATGGTTTAAGCGCACCATGAGGCCCAAGTACAGAAGCACCAAGCATTTCAAAGTAACGCGGTAAGGGATGGTGTTGCAGTGCGTTTGGAAGGAGCCGTATTTAGTGTTCCGTGGTTTAACTTAATGATCTAATACTAATTGACAACTTGGACGTATAAGTGAGTGAAGGTTTGCTTAATGATCTAATACTAATTGACAACTTGGACGTATAAGTGAGTGAAGGTTTGTCCGCTGTAAAGAAGCTATTGTACATTTTTAGATCACCACAAGCTTTTTCAAAGGCAACTTCAACCCATTGACCATCACTCATGATATCAGAATGATATCAGATTCGACAGACCGCAAAATCCGAAGAGCCGCAGACGCTTCCGCATTATCGAATCTTCGTGCAGCGATGGAGGTCCAAGAGCGAAGAAACAGCGTCCAGGACGTGGCGGAGGACAACCAGGAGCCTCTACGTGTCTTCAGCCAGGACGAGGAGACCAAAATGGCTTCACTCACGCTTCAAGACAGCGAAGCAGCGCGTCGAGAGACTCTCCGGACTTTACGTTTGGCTTTTGTAGGGAATGTGGACAGTGGCAAGTCCAGCCTGATAGGGACGCTGATCAAGGGAGATCTGGACGACGGACGTGGCTCCTCTCGTCAAGCCATTTTCCGCCACAAGCACGAGATCGAGTCTGGCCGCACAAGCAGTGTAGCCACTGCCTACCTTGGTTTTGATGAAACTGGGGAGCAGATTTTGTCCAAGAGGGCGGGAAAGCTCATCCCCTGGGCGGAACTGGCCAAGATGGCGCACAAGCGCATCCAACTCATCGACTTGGCTGGCCACGAGAAGTATCTTAAGACGACGGTGTTTGGTCTTACGGGGATGCAACCAGATGTGGTTGTGGTGGTTGTGGGAGCAAATATGGGCGTCAAGAGGATGACGAAGGAGCATTTAGCTATTGCAGTGGCGGTGGGTGAATTTGTGGGTCATTGTGAGAAAATGGATGTTGATATTGACGTTTGTTGGTGTGATTCGTTGCAGCTGGAGATCCCTATTGTCGTTGCGCTGACGAAGATTGATATTGCGCCCAAGAATGTGGCCAAGGAGACGCTGGCAACGGTTCGACAGGCATTACGACGTTGTGAGTTGATGGGATACTGTTAATTTTGGTTTTGGTATGACGACTTACTGGGCTGTTATTGGTAGACGGAAAAATGGCGATGCTAGTGAAGACCATTGAGCAGGCGGTGACGGCCGCGAAGGGTATCCCGTCCAACCGTGTCACTCCTATTCTGCCCATTTCGAACGTGACTGGTGACGGATTGGAAAATCTACGTCGGATACTGTACGAGACATCCCCGTCGGCGTTGTTCAAGGCTGGACTGTCTGCATCAACGCTCGCAACGACCAAGTCAAAGAACCAAGAGGAAAGTATTTCTGTTGCAACGCCCACAGCGGGGGATTCGAAGAAGAAAGCGATATCTGTGAGTGACGTTATTGAAATGCCAATTGACGAGACGTACCAAGTCCCTGGTGTGGGATTTATTCTGGCAGGGACGCTCGTTACGGGGAGCTTTAAGGTCAATGATGCCCTGCAACTTGGTCCCGACTACAACGGTCACTTCCACAAAGTAACCGTGCGCTCGATGGAGTCGATGTACATGCCATTGAAGGAGCTCGTTCCGGGACAAACTGCAGCTCTTGCTGTTCGCTCAGTTAACAAGAAGTTCGTGTTGAGTCGCTCAACATTCCGCAAAGGGATGATCTTGCTGAGTCCCGAGATTAAGGTGGAGGACTACGTGTCGAGGGTGTTTGAGGCTCGTGTTGTGATTCTGCACCACCAGACTACCGTTACTGTCGGGTACCAACCTATGGTCAATTGCCGGACAATCCGACAGACAGCACAGATTATTTCGATTGAGTCGAACCAGGATGTTATTCGCACTGGTGACCGGGCACTGGTACGATTCCGATTTATCCACGCGCCAGAGTTTATGAAGAAAGGCATGCGCTTCGTGTTTCGTGATGGACAAGCGAAGGGTATCGGCAAGGTCGTACGAATAATACCCACGGAGCAATGCGAGACACTGTAAGAACGAGGTACGGTGGTGATGCCAGGGTCTGAACCAATTTATTGTAATTTACACAGCTTTGTCGGGAGTTAACTAGCTTATCTTTCGACGGCGTACATGTCAGGGTGAGCAATATTTGCAGATACAGAAACCACACTGAACAAATCGACAAATTGCTGACCAAAACGCACTTTATTTTGATGTCGAGCAAAGGACAACTCACACAACCTCAGTTGTCTTCTTGATGTCGCGCTTCCATCGCATCGCATCACCCTCCTAATGGTAGTTACCTTATCAATGGAACTTGTACTGAATCTTCTTGTGAACCTGGACCAAAAACTCCACGTACGAGACATCGTTGCGCGTGCGGTCCTCTACAAGTGCGCTCATGAAGCGGTTGGCGCGCCAGTCGTTCTTGCTTAGAATCTCCAGAGGCTGAGAAATTGGGATGGTGGAATTCAGATACTCAACCAACGAGCGCAGTCGCTCACGAGCGCTCATGCCATTACCATCACCCTCACTCTCAAGCGTTTCGAACAGGTTTAGAGTCTGCTCAGCTGTGTCAGCATGATCCACGCCGAATAGCTCAAGCAGCAGCTCGGGCGAGGCCTTTGGACCGATGTAAATGTAGCAGCACATGGCTGAGTGCAACAAGAAAATTCCTTCTTCGTCCAGCTTTTCAGCAGTTGGCGGGAGTTGCGGGGGCAGAATAAACTTGCCATCCTCGTCCAACGAACAGCAGTCATCAGCCAAGTCGTGTACGCTGTATAGCTTAGGGTAGACGGCTGATACGCAGAACTCGACCGGGAGGCTGTTCAGCAGTCCCATCATCATCACACGCTCGTCCGCTCGAACATCAATAAATCCACGAGGAGGGTTGCCCACGAGGTTTCCTCTTAGTGCACGACTCTTTAGAGTGGCCAGTGTGTAAAGAGGAAGTAATTTCAGTGACTCCGGCAGGATGAGTTGGCCAGAGGATGATGACGAAGCACAGTATTTGCGGTAATTGAACAACACAGTCACACACTGGTCGACCAGCGACTCCTTGACTGCCATTGGTGTTGTTCGCATGAGCTGTTTGTCCACAAACTGACGAGCAGCTGAGCGCTGCCACACCGAGCAAGTTGCGTCCAGGTCGGCGAAGCGGAAAACATTCGACAACAACGGTTCCACCTGCAGGGCGAGGTTGTGCACACGTACGCAACGCAAGCCATCGCTGCGCGTATATAGGAGAGCTGCCTGGATGTACGCATCCGTGCCTTCAGCCAGCGGTTCATCGTACGCAAACGTGACACACATCGAACGGTCCTGGTCGATCACAGCAAACTCCATCTCATCTGTCGTAAAGGCATTTCCTCCGCGCGCATTGAAAAAGTTACCGTAAGAGTGCTCCACACGAAGCCCAGCACTGCATCGCACCTTCAAGACAGCCTCGTATCCACAGTCACGGTCCACAAGGCGCTGAAGCATGCTGGTAAGATGATGGCGGTTACTGGACTGCTCCTTCTCGAATTGAGGCATGTACTGTACACGGCCACCAGTTAACTCGCACACGCGACCAACGTCAGCCAGAGACGCGAACGTGTTAGCAACAGAGAATACGTCAAGAGAAATGTGGTGCTCAGCGCACTTCCGAGCAAGGTCTTCGTACGCGTTGTTCTCCTCGGGGGTGTACAGGTCCACTTCCTTGGTAGTACCATAGGCCCCGCTAACTTCTTCGCGTTTCACTCTGCCAATTCCCACACGAGGAGCTCCAGCGTGAAGCAGCACCACTCGACCTCCTGAAACGGACAGTGCGTCAGCTACACTCCAGAGTGCAGCACCTGAGACAGCCTGATTCTTGGTAGTGTTTTCGAACGTGCGTGTGATGACTTCAGATAATTCTGTAATCTTATCAGCCGCCGCCGGATCATCCATCGACACCAGCCAGCTACTGGGAGGAAGTGGAGCCACGGGATCTTCGGTATCTGGACAGATATTCATCGAGATCGACGATGACCCGTTGTCCATCCGGTAGTAGTGCACAGCAGTGTCAAACGTAATAATTCCGATCTTCTTGCGCTTGTTCTGAGCCATAGAAGGGAGCAGATACTGAATCGTCTGTAGTGCACTAACAGCGAGGCCCGTCTGGAACGAGAACAGTGACACGTCGAGGACGAATACAAGAATGGGCTCCTGCGGTGGGCGGATTGTGTACGCTGAAGGTACAACATACTCCACCGAGCCACGCGACAGCTCCGCTCGCTCCTGGATATCCCGGCGGTTGCCGTATTGATCCACGCTGCAGTAGTAGTCACGAGGCGTTTCATTGTTGAGCTGACAAATGTTGCAGACAAACTTGCGACCACCCTGGATAAACTTGGTGAAAGAATTCACGTACGCAGCACAGCGCGTGCATCGTAGCGGGCCGCTGGGGCCAAAGTCCACCAGGGGGATCGGCAGCTCGTCCTCTTGCAAGTCAGCAAGCGGACAAATAACTGCAGCCAATGGCAATCCACACTGCTTATACAAATCCTTGTTAGCAGGAACATGGTTGAGCGTCGGACGGATGAAACGCGGATTGCAGCAGCCTTCGTCAACACACACATAGTCGCTCGATGCAGGTGGGGGCATTGTAACAGTGTGACCACGAGCAACGTACTGCACACGCTCTGCCGACACCACAGGTCGAGGGATCTGAGTCGGGTCAATACGCTGCTTAGGTGCTTGAGAGGCCTGCTGTTGTTGTTGTTGAGGGTATCCTCCTTGCTGGGGTTGGCCATACGCTCCGGGGGCTCCAGGAGCGCCGTAGGGTGGTGCAACACCACCGGGTCCTGGGGGTCCTGGATACGGGCCAGCATTACGGTTCGGTTGAAGATAAGGAGCAGCTCCTCCCTGGGGAGGCGGAGGTCCTTGTTGCTGATTAAACTGTGGGCCAGGTCGGCCGCCTTGCGGAGGTGGCATATTGCCGAACTGCTGTCCTGGACCTGGCGGGCCCTGCTGGAACTGTTGTCCTTGACCGGGCGGACCCTGTTGATACTGTCCTAGTCCAGGGGGGCCCTGCTGAGGTCTCTGTCCTTGGCCAGGAGGTCCCGACTGGAAAGATCCCGGTCCTGGTGGTGGATTCTGAAATGATCCGGGAGCAGGAGAACCTTGTCCGGGGTAAGCAGGATGTCCACCTGCTGGGGCAGGAGGACCACGATTCATCTGTGGCACTCCACTATTTCCACCATTGGATGGCGGGCCTGAAGATCCAGGCAGTCCTGGCTGTTGTCCGGGCCTGAAAGAACCTTGAGAACCTGGAGCAGGTGGACCTCCTACCTGTTGGCCAGGTCGAAGAGATCCTTGAGAGCCTGGAGCTGGTGGGCCACCAAGATGTTGGCCAGGACGGAAGGACCCATGAGAGCCTGGAGCCTGCTGCTGCTGTGGGAAACCTGGGCGACCACCGAAGCCTGAGTGTGGGGCTTGAGGCTGCTGAACGCCAGGGAAACCGCGACCGGGAAGGTTTCCTACAATAACAAATATTAAGAACTTTTAATAATTATAATAAGACCATTTTTCCATGAAGACAAGTACCTGTAGGCTGCGACATCGGTTGTTGCTGGTTATTGCCATATCCTATAGAGAGACTGGAGTTAGTAAGGGGAAAAGATACGTTACGACGGTTAAAGAGGAGAAAACACACCGGCATTAGGTGGAGCCCCACCGTGGGGGGCCTGTTGCTGCTGCTGGGAAGGAGATGGACCTCCGTAGCCACGCGGCGGGTAGTTGGGCTGCTGCATATTGGAGACGTCCGATCGCCCTAGCGACTGCCACTTTGAGAGCTCCACGTGTGTGTTTTTGGCAAGGGAGGATATGCTTTATAAGAGGATTTATGCAACATAGAACGTTTTATGTGGAAATATACGAAAGGGGTTTTGAAAGTGTTAACCCATTGAAAGGGATGCAATCTGGCAGGCATACTTTCAGCTTGTGAATGAAGAGTTAACCACTCAAGTTTCCAATCTATCCGCGATTTTATCTTTTTTGTATGTTCCAGTTGTTGGACAATGTTCAGCATTCGTGCTTGATTAAAGCGAGAAATGACGGCCTCATCCGGAGTATGCGTAGCAGTATACATACGCCACAGCAGCACCAAGATGACAAATGTATCTTGCTTCCGTCAATGGAAGCTCCAATGGAAAATTGGCATTGGCAGCTTCGAACGCCAGTCGTTGAACTCGCGTCAGCTCGGTGGTACTACCTCCAAGCAGAAACGCAAGTTTAGACCAGTGTCGACCATGAACTCACCGTCGTCGCGGGGCTCGACGTCTTCGAAATAAATGCCTTCTTTTAAACAGCGCTGGTGCTAGTTGACGTCGACAGTCTCCGACTGAAGCACACCTCGCGACTGTCACATTGGCCGAAGGTCCATTCGCACATAAAGCGGTCAAGCTGTGCGTTGAGTGACAGCCGTGACAGTCGGCTTGTCAAACTCGGTGGTCGGCGGCAAGCAAAGGCCAGGACAATGCACAGCACTGCTTGTATTCTGCATTGGACCACGTACCCGTTGGTGGCAGCACCACATCCTTTGCCACCGATGATGACGTCAAATTCGTCATGTCGCACGGTTTTAACTTTTCATTGGCTCAATCGGCACGGCGCGTCACCATCGACGTCGGATCTAAGCAGCCATCCGTTTAGTGTCTCTAGCCACTTTTGACTTTCCAAAGGCTCTACAGCCATTCTGGAAATCCCTGCCGACCTGTCAAGAAGAATCCGTTATGGACGTGGAGAACAGCCTCCTGGCGCGTCTAGCGGCCAATGGACCTACAATGAGTGACGCGCCGATGCTTCTAATGGCTGTGGTGCTTGTATTGGCACTCTCAAGCGTCATCTCCCAACGCCAGAGCAAAAAGACGGACGAAGACAAGCCTCAACAGCGGAAACTCACCCGTAAACTGAGTAACATCGGTCTCTCGACGCTCGTGACAGAGGTTCCTACCAACCTATCGATCCCCGTGTCTGTACTCACTGTGGAAGGCCACATGACCAAAGAAGATTACGTAGAACGGCTCCGTTCTCGACTGTTACATGACACCTTTTTCCTTCGTTGGCGTAGTGTCGTCCGTGGTGATTACCAGACGGGGATTTACAAGTACGTGGAGCTACCGGACTACGATGTGGCTCAAAATGTGGTAGAACACACCGTAGAAGAAGGAGAAACGACCATGTCGTACGTCGAATCGGCTCTGGTTAACAGTCCGCTGGATTTCGACAAGCCATTGTGGGAGATGCACGTCATCCATGACCCGAAAGGTAACCCAGGAGTTACTAGTGTTGGCTGGAAGGTGCATCATTGTCTCGGTGACGGTGCGTCGTTGGCTACTGCAATGGCCAAGCTCAGTGATCAGAGTGAACTGTTCGACGCGATGCTGGAGAAGCGTGCACAGGCCAAGACAAACCCTAAGGCCAAGAAACCTCGGAAGCCTGTGTCTCAGGTCATGAAGGAGCTCTTGGTCTTCCTGTACGTCTGTATCTGGTCAGTCTATGTGATCTCCAACCACATGTTCGCTCTGGTTGCTCGTCGTGAACCTGCGACGGTGTTCAAACGTCCTGGAGGCAAGCACAAACGTCTGTCTTACAACATGGTCTACTCTGTACAGACGACCAAGGCTGTGGGCAAACACTTCCGAGCTACTGTGAACGACGTGATGCTCAATGTCGTGGCTGGAGCCATGCGCAAAACGATGTTGTCTGTTGGTGAGTCTGTAGCACCTACGCTCAAGGTGCGTTGTGCTATCCCAGTGGACATGCGCTCCAGCACTGAAGTCATTCGTTACACGAGCAACCGCTTCTCGTCCCTTGTGATTGACCTCCCGGTGGGCATTGAAGATTCGGCGCAACGCCTGCACCAGGTTACTGCGTCAATGAACGAGGCCAAGAACTCGTTGGAGAAATATTTCGTGTATTGGTCGAGCCACCTGATTTCCATGCTCCCTGCGCCGCTGATGCGCTTGATCGTCCACTTCACCACTGGTCGCATCTCCGTGGCTGTTACCAATGTGCGTGCTAGCGTCGTGGAAATGAGTTTGTGCAAGAGTCAGGTGTCGGGCTTTTACGGATTTGTGCCTCCACCTCCGTACGTGAACCTCGGTGTTGCCATCCTGTCTATGGGAGATGATCTCGGTCTTAACGTTCTTGTGGACCCGTGCGTCGGAGTGAACGCCAAGCAGTTCTTGGAATTTGCAAAAGAGGAGTTCACTGCGCTTCAGGAATCAGTCGAATCCAAGGAGGTTAACGCTGACGAGGACAAGAAGACCAAGTAAGTTGAAGACTCTGGTAAGAAGCTGACTTACTCGTCATTGAAAATATTGGACATAGGCTTGAAATTATGATTGCCGTTGTCTGGACGAGGAGGTCACTGTCGAAATGAAACGTAATGTTGTATGCTATGCTTTGTTCCCTTATTCCACCAGACTATTCCTAGAACAATTGTGTGTGTATTTTGGAGAAGCTGCATCCGTTGAAGATGACGTTGGAGTGAAGGCTGGCCACGTGAAAGTCATTGTCAATTTGGCACCAGTAGAGTCTCAAATGGAGGTTGCACCGGCCCACCCTATCGATATTGTCGAGTCTGTCGTAAATGAGAAACAGGCCCAGGAAGTCTCCCCGATTGAAGCTGCTGGAAACAACCACACAGAGGTTAACAACGTCGTGAAAGCGCACGAGCCTGAAGTACTACAGGCCCCAGTCGAAGAAAATCAATCAGCAGATGCGGTTGTCGCTCCAAGTAGTAGTCGCGACGGCGATGCGGTTGTACTGGAACCCCCAGTTTCAAGCCGTGTGTCCGAATCCGCCGAAGTGGTGACGCCTGCTGGTACAGTTGAGGTTGAGACGCCTCACTGCTCGAGTGATACACCAACAGAAGCAGCAGAGAAGGTGGTTGTTGTTCCTACACTTGAACCTGTCGAAGTTGAATCTCCAGTAAATACAGTCGAGTCGAAAGCAGGTGAAGATTTAACGATTGACAAGACCGAAAGTGTTGAACAGCACGACGCTACATCGAAGTCATCAACAGCATTCACTGAGGTAAAACTTGAAAATACACCTCTAGCTGCTGAACCAGCCCCAACAGATTCAGTTTCAGCAACTTCCCCGAGCAAAAAAGCCAAGAGTGACAAGAAGCACACTATCGTACGTCTCACTGTCTACTCGCTTGACAATTATTCACAGCTAACCGGATGTTTGTTTCCACAGAGCGATTCCTTCGCCAGTGATGAAGTGCTGTCCGAAGTTCAGAAGTTCCTTACACTTCAGGTACGTAAACATCGGAGTCATTAATGCTTATCGAGTTGTAGTGATCATCCTTCTCGGTTATGCAGATTGTTGAGAACCGCTGCAGCTCTCACACCAAAGAAATCAATGAATGTGAGTCGAAGTAGAACACAAAAACACATTTGGTGTATACTAACCTTCTGCACTCCGTAGTCGTTGAAACGCATCTGAATGAAAAGCAGCGAAAGCGCTACGTGGCTGCACTAGTGGAGCGCGTTGTGCAGAATATCACGGAGGAGGCTGCAGCGAAAGGTGAAGAAGTGTCCATCGAAGTTCAGTCGAATATCTGCCTCATCGAGCAAATGTTCCTCACGCTGGGTCGACGATCACCGCTCCAGGACATGTACACCGCAGAAGAAGAAGAAATGCTGGACCTGCTCTTCCACAGCAACAGCAGTGACAACCTCCCGATCAACGGCTAGTTAGATATCTTCCGACTCAGCATAATGCATTGGCTCACATTCGTTCCTCTTTATTCCTTACATTTCCCCGTTGCGGGGTGATAGTTCGTATGTGGAGGCTGCGGCTCTTCCTGGCGAAGACAGACAGAGAAGAATGGCTGGATGGAGCTGGCACCTTGTGTGTCAAACATCCCAAGCACTTCAGATCGAGTTTTCAACCAGGTAAGAACCAAGTTCACGTGCTGGTGGTGCCGGCAATAAGCTGCGTCTATCACGAACCCACTGCGATACAAAAGAATTAGCATTGAAGCTTCGTGCCAAAAGTATTTGGATGTGGTGCCGGAGAAACTCGGGTAGGAAACGGTGTCGAATGAATTAGAAGTTGCCTTTGACCATAGTGCTGTATGTTGAAATGAATCGACTACTAATACTATTATTCTGCAGACTTTGAGTATAGTACTGATCTACATTGTGAGGGGTGATTGATCGATACAAAAAATTCTCCCTCATTCCAAAGATAGTCATGGTGAAACTTTTCTGTGCGATCGTGGGTGCGATGGAAAGCGCGATATCGGTGGAAGTTGGTGAAGGCCTAACGGTGGGTGACTTGAAGAAGGCCATCGCGACTGACCAGAAGTTTGACTTCGCGGCTAGCAAACTGCAGCTCTTCCTGACGGAGACGGAGGGCGGCGGGTGGCTCTCGTCTGAGGATGATGCTGCAATTGCTATGCGAACTGGAGCGATTCCTGAGCAAGTGAAGAAACTGCTGAAGGATGAAATTGACCCAGCAGAAGAAATTGGTGACAAATTTGGGTCTGCTCCGACCAAGAAGACGATTCACGTGCTGGTGGTGGTTCCGGAAGGTGTTACGAATGTTACAGCTGCTACAGTATTTGAAAACAACAGGAAGAGAAGAAGAGAAGACGATCAGCCAGACTTTTGGATGAAGGCCATCGAGGATGATAAGGTTTTAACCCTGCCGTTGACTTGCGAAGAATTGAAAGAGCATCTGCAGAGGGAACTTCCCGTTAAGATTCCGCTCGGGGGCAGATTAAGCCAGATTGTGGAATCACAAAACGTAGCAGGAAAGATGAACTCTAAACTGTTTGATACTGAGGCGCGTCACTCTGTGACAGACGTTACTGTGGCCATTTTGAATGGTGTAATCGCCCCCGTTTGGATTGGAGGTGAGTCGCCTACAGAAGCCACATACCATTTCTTATGGAACGAGGTCATCGCGAAGGTGCTGATGTATGTGTCAGATGGTACCTGTAGTCGTAACTCGAGTGTGTTTACTTCTACAGGCTTGTTCCGACCAAATTTGTGCTTTTACAATTCCGCGAATGACAAAGTGTGTGTGTTTCGCGGTGAAGAACAAGCAAGAGGCGAGATGACAGTTCCATTGACAGACTTGCAAAGACTAACGTGGAGATATGACGATGCCCCATACGTCTTTGGCTACGCTGCGGTTGCACAGGACGTATGCTTGGTTACTATTCGGGAAAGCGAGACGAATGCGCCTGGTGAAAAACGCCGTGCCAAGGTGGAAATCATTGAAAGGTACAATTTAAGGGATCTACGTGGTCGACTATCGATCTTCCTCGCCCTTCTTAACCTTTCGACTCTTTTCCGGCCAGTTGTGGGTCGTATTCGTCCGCTGGGTATAGCTGAATACAAGACCATTATAAGACCCAACGGCGTGAAAATTGCGTTCGGTGAGAATTGTGTTGTGAAGACGTATCCACTGACCATGCCAAGCGACAAGATAATTTCCGATCTGCGTGATTTGCATTGGCAAATGAAAGAGAATGCAGTGCCAAACGTTGTGGAGCTAAAGTCGACAAACATGAGAAAGAGATCTGTGGAGCTGGCGCCTGTTGGTCGACAACTTCCTCTTGAAAACGTTCACCAGCTCTTGATGGCCATGCGCGATATACTGAGAGCATTAGTGGCACTTCATACGATCGGTCTAATGCATCGAGACTTGCGGTGGGAAAACGTGCTGAGGTACCCAGACGAAGACAAGTGGTTTCTTATTGACTTTGACGAAGGAGCATCATCGCCCGCTGTTAAAGTAGATCATTTGAAAGCAGAAACACATGCGCCCGAGATATTATCTTCTTCGACACATACCACCATGGTTGACATTTGGAGTGTGGGTTATCTTCTGGAGACATCGCATGTTCACGATCTCCCAGTGGCACTCGAAGATATCAAGACGCAATGTTTACAGGAAAATCCGTCAGTCCGACCTACGGCTCAATCGCTTCTCGAGGCCGTTGAGGCGCTGATAGCAAATTAACAACCTTCGCGGATGGACAGCATAATACCTTTTCATTTCCACAAGAAGCTTCCATTACATGTAGAAGTAAGGTTAGAACTTAGATCCATGGTGTCCATCCTTCGTACATAACGCAGAGATTCTCTGTCTTGGTGGCCTCCTCAATGAGCCACGATGCTTGCTGTTCCACAGTCAGTACTGGAGGAGCATCAGTCATTTCTGTCACTGTGCCCGACAATTTTTCCTCGATGCGTTTGAGAACTCGGAGCCCGTACTGACTCTTCTCTTCGACATTTCTTGGGGTGCTAGTAGCCGTATCATGAGAAATGCCGCTATCACCGCTACCTTCCATCACCGCACTGTTCTCTAAGTCGGGGAGAGCAACAGCAGTCTCCTCTGAACTTGCACCCTGTTCTTCTTCAACTCCAACATCATCAGCCACGCCACTATGGTTCTCATCTTCTGTGCGTGAGAGTCGGTCGGCCATTTCAGTAGCTTCGAAAAACAGTTTTACACACCCACGGACAAGGTCCCGCGTCGCAACAAGAAGAGGTATCGACAAACCTTCTGTTGCATCGCTCTGGGGGAACGTATCCTTAGCTACTCGGAGCGTCTCAAAAAGGTCGAGTAGTAGCTGAAGCAGCTTATTAATTCTTGAGGCATCTTGGTCGTTGTCATCCAGCAGTTGGTCAGCTTGAACATCAAAATCACGCAAAACTTGGTCGAGTTGAGCGACGGCTCCACGAAGATAAGTACAGAACTCGCCGTGCTTTTCAAGCACTCCCTCTAGCAACTCCAGGTGATTCACTGATCGAATACTGCGCAGAAGAATCTTTACAAGCCGATCATTCTCCATAAAGAAAAATCTTCCGGCAGTGCTCTCCACAGATATTGAACCCCCCTGTTGTTGCCGAGGGTGTGTACTTCCCAATTCCAATTGACTTTGCTTTGACGGCGTTTTGAACTTGTCAAAGCTCTTCAGCAAGTTGCGTGTCTCCTTAACGTGTTTACTCAGCTCACGCACACCTTCCAGAACCGCATTTTTGTTCTCAAGACTCAAAGTATTGAACGCGTTCTCAACAGCACGTTTTCTCAAGGTGAGAGACTCATGCCTCTCTCGGTTATGTTTCAGCTTGTCTTGGATATTTCGTACACGGGTTACCACTTCATTCAACGCATCATTGGACGCTTGCACCTTCAATGCAGCATTCGACGCTGACTGAAGCAAATTGTTACCAACAGCATCCACCTCGAGCTCCATCTTCTCTAATTCTAGAGTTGGCTCGCCGCCTGAAGTCTCAATGACACTGATGCCCTGAACAAGATCAGCTAAAGTCCGCCCATACTCGAACAGACTTGCCACATTACCGTAGCAGGCCTGGACACGGGCGTGCAGGCTTTCCTTGATTTGCAAGTCGGGGCACGTGTCTCCTATATTCGAAGCAAGGTAGTCCATTTGCTGGGCTAGCTCCAAAACATTCGCTTCAACTGCAACTTGATCAGTAAGCAGCGCGTTCAGCTGCGGTACTTGAGAAGACAGAAATGACAGCATCTGAATCCGAGAAAGATGTCCAGCTCTATCACCTTCTGGTTTCGTTGAAAGCCACGATGCATATCGAAGGCGTCTCTCGTGCTTGTTTTGAAGAGAAGAGATTCGCTCAAGCCACCTATTGGATTGCGACACGCTCCACTGCTTGCTCCACCACACTTCACAAATCGTCATCAACTCGGCTACCATCTTAGTGACATCACTGGCGTGCATTTCTGGAGTTCCATTCGGAAGTTGTATCCGCATAGACGGTATTATGTCAGGTATCTGCAAGCTGAAAAAATCTGACCACCGTTTCATGAGAGATGTTGTATCTGTATCTTTATCATCTCCGAGTAAGCAGAAATCAAATTTCCAGTCCGACGTGATGACACTGGAAAGCTGGAGCCGCAGCATCTTCATCAGGCAGTCGGAGACGAATACGTTCATGTGAGCCAACCAAATAGAAGATACAGCTTCTTCCAAAGCGGGACCCTCGTCTGTCAAAGAAAGTAGTTCAAGTACGAAGGTTATCCACCTGCCGCTGGATAAACTCTTAAAACGCATCGCTTCTTCCTCTAGAATGATCGATGCACGCAGCACAGCATCAGACAGAGAGACAACTTTCTGAATGACAGAAAAGGCAGCTGTGAAGATGCTCCGAGTAACAGGATGTTCATCAACTGTAGTTTGTAGTAAAGAGATGGTGATATTTCCATCCGAAGCAGCCACGACCTCCTTGATGCGTTCCAGTAATTCCATATGCCCATCCACGTGATGGCCATGCAGGTTTGATATCAATTCTTCTTGAACCACGGCGGCAAACACTCCTACTTCGTGCAAAATATCCTTGAGTTCATTGAGACCCTGGCCAGCAGCTTCTTCCCTAGCTTTGTATGATAGAAGCTCACTAGCTCGCAGCCTTTTCATTGACCCCTTGGGAGTTGACACCAACTCCAGCATCGTGGAACACGCGTACGTCGTGAATACCACAACACCAAACGTTGGAGGTGCTACCAGCGAAGTGGAAAGGCGAATAGTGTCGGCGTTCGGCCCGTTTCCATCACCAATCAACTGCTCAATAATACGAATAATCCACGATGCACCGGCAAGCTTCATAAGACGCTGACCTTGAGCATTTGACAATTTCATCGCAGACAGCGCATCTGAAATGTTCTGAATAAGCTTGTCTGCTTCGGATAAACAAGTAGCATCGCCTTCCTCTTCGTCAGACTGAAGTTTAGGCAGTTGGCTCAAACGACTCAAAACCACAGCTGATTCAGAAATGTTCTCCTCGGACGGGAAACTGCAAGTCACGTCGGTATTCGGGTGTCCTACTTTCTGCTCACTTGTCAGTCCTGCACAAATAGACCACCACTTGTAGTAGACGTCTTTGCCACTAACATTGAGCTCTAGATCCAAGTATTTGTCCAACTCGTTGCGCTGGTGGGCGTAGTACAAAAGATACGGAACCAAGCAAGTCGCAAGCTTTTCGATCTCAACGCGCAAACGCCCAACGTCCGCATCAACTAAGCGACATTTTGACTCCAATGTGCTCAAAAGGTGGCCATGTTGGCCAGAGTAGTTCAACGCATTAGACAGCGTTTTGTGGACGTTTAGGAAAGAAGCAGTGTCAACTGCAGTTGTAACAGTATCCAGTTGAATCACTGGATCGGACTCAGCGAAACTGACGCTCTTTTGTCTCCACGTCTCAATTTGTCGGTGTCTTGCTAAACATTCGTTTGTGAAAGAGGTCATCTTCGCCGTAATATCGTTAGCTTGAGCTGTGGCAGAATCGAATTCTACCCGTTTCGCCTGCTCAGCAATCTGGCAGGCGGATAACTCGCTCTCAACACCCAAGGCTTCGTGCATCAGTACTTGTTCTTCCTTTTCGAGAGACAGCAAGAGATTCCGCTTCTCAAGCAAGCTTCCAAACGGGATTCCAGTTCCATTAAGAGCCCTGGAAATTAGGTCTGCGAGCTGTTCGTACTGTCGGCCAAACGAAATCGTATCCTGCCGACGTTCCTCTGCCCGAGATAGGAACAAAGATAGATTCACGTTCACCTCAAGCCGCGTCTTTAAGTCTCCCGACCGTCCTTGTCGTTTGTCTTCGGCAATCCAATCCACGAGTGGGCTGTACACGAATGCTTCAAACAACGATAGCAACGCTTCTCGAACCTCATCAGAGCGCACTACACGCAATGTCGTCTCAAACGCTACACGAAACCTCCCCTCAACTCCTGTAAACCCAAGCGCGTCTTGCAGCATAGGTGTTAGCCGGAACGGGACGATTTCTGGAACTTTAAGTCTACGCCCCTTGTCAAAGCACACGTTGTGGTCGATGTGAACGATATCACCACTGTTTACACACAGTAGAATATTGTCCAGGTGTCGGTCTCCCAATCCAACAATGTATCCTAGTACCGACATGACCGCCAGGGATTTGCTCAAGCGTGCACTTTTTACCCAACTTTCTCTTAAGTCTCCACTCCAAGAAAAAATCTCCTGTTGTAGTACATTGCGAGGACGCTGGGATACAAGCTCCTGGTAAACCTGTTTTAGCACAGAAGCCGGCCACTGTGAGCGATTGTTCGGAGCCACATTCGCTATCCCGTGTTGCTTCAATTTGGCATAAAACTGAGCTGCTGGTGGAGGTGGCTGCTGGACAGGAGAGGGAACAACAGGATCTGGAGGGGCTCGACCTCCCGTATCATTTCGCGCAGTATACACTTGAAAAAGAGGCACGACATCAGGAACCATTTGGATCAGGCCTGTGTTTCGAGACAGAGGAATGACACTGTAGCTTTGAGCTGACAGATCCCGAGCAGCTGCAGCGACATCAGCTTGTAAGAAATCATTCGTCACTCGTAGGAATTGCATGATTCGCTCGTCCAAGCGTAAATCCTCGCGAGCTTTCAGCAGATACTTGTATGTTTTCCCATCGGAACCGATCAATTCTAGAGACTTTGGCTTCGTTTTCGTTCGCAAGATGACTACAGCTGAATCGACTCGGTGGATTGTGACGGGTTCCACGTGACCTCCACCATTCCAAACAAATGCACCAGGCATGTTGGTTAAAGCTAACTGACGAGAGGTCGAGGCCATCGCTGGCGAGATGTCCTGCAGCGCCAGTTGGTCCTTACGTCCAGATGCGTTCATCAACATCTTCAACACTTCTGCAAAAGGTTGCCAGACCACCTGTGGATCATTCATTGGGGGTGAGCTCACGCGAAGCTCGGCGTTAGAGTAATCGCGGAAGCTTTCCATCGCCTTTTCAATTATGCTACCATACTCCTTAAGGAATTTCCGCTCATGGGGCGTCACAGTGTGCTGGGTCCGAACACTACCGCACGTTTCATCCCAAAGCCTCTCGATCGATACGTAAATCGGCTTCATAATCGCCACCAGCTTGCGCTGAGCCAATTCCTGCTTTTCTTTAGCAGACAATGACGCATTCTTGTCAACTCGAATCGCCTCCTTTTCCAGCGTACTCGATCTACGAGCCACCTCTGCTGATAGTTTCACAAGTGTGTTGATCCAAGCTTCGTCCCACAAAATCGAAATCCGGCGAAGCTCAAAAACCAATTGACGTACTCCTTCAACCTGCCCAGCTGACACATTATTCAGCTCTCGCAAGACTGCAGCAAATGTGTTACTGGCAGACTCGCGCTCCTCCTGGAGGTTTGAGAATGTCGTCTGAGGCTCCATGGAGTCAACGACAGCAGGAAACACAATAGCGTGGGGCGAATGATGTGCTAGTCGCTTGAGAACCAGACATACCAAGGACGAAACAGCAGGTACCGGGTGGTGCGCTCGTGCGATCAACTGAGGAACAATATACGACCACGGATCAACTGGTCCGTTAGATAAGACAGTTTCCATCGTTGAAACCACTTCTGGTACAGAACCATACGTCGTCAAGAGACTCAGCAGACGCAGGGCGACCGTAGTGATATCCTGTCTAGAAACACTGGTGTCTGCTTCGCTGAGAAGCACAGTCAGGTACTTGCCGTAGCCACGAGCAGATAACGTGTGGAAGCGAAGAGCCTTAGAGTGGCAAGCTTGCTGTAGATGGGATAAATTATCAACTGCTTCACTGTTGCGATCTGGGGGTGCCAGTTCAATGCATAGCTGGTGGAAGGCGGCTAAGCGATTGCTGACCAGCTCGCCATTCTCCAAGAAATGACAAAAAGCTCGAATAACTTGATCACGGTCCGGTTCAGCAATTCCTATCTCATCCAATATAGAAGTCAACTCAGTTTCTTCGTCGGGATCTAAATGAATATAGCCATTTTGCTCCGAAATCCTTTCAATTTCACGTTTCCCTTGATTGTAACACCAGTGGCTAAAGTGCACCCAGGCCTTAGCGGATTTTGGCGCTACATTGATGGCTGCTTGAATACACTTGGAAACAGGATCATCTTGCAAGGACGACCCAAAATCAAAATCATTAACTTCGTTCAGCGCTTTGTTCCCAGCGTTAGTTGTAGCTACAAGCGCACCATCAATGAAGCGTGACAATGCTGGCGACGAGTCCATATCATCAGAGATCATAGACGATTTAGCGAGCCGCAAAAGTGATCGGACTACAACGCTTTGCTGTTCGGAATGGTCTTGGTCCAATTCAATTGACTTTACGAACATTTTGAACTGCATCTCCTGGAGCCGACGGCCTTCAGCCTCCATCCCAATGGTCTCTAGAAGCTTCTTCTTTTCGTAACTTAACTCCATAGCAGACGTACAATTCGCTTCTTTGATGGCCTCAGCTTCCCGCAAAAGTCTTTGGGCATAACTAAAATTGTGCTGCTTCCGAGCCAGTCTTGCAACAGCAGTCATTTGTAAGCATTCTGTGTCAGCATTCCCATTTTTACTAAAGCCAAAAGATTGACCCCAAATAGCGGAATCAAACAGCTCAGGACTCAACTTTGTAGCATCTACAGGTACCTCATTCAAATTGATCCCAACTGACAAGTGATTTTTGTTCATCATCCCGAATGTTTGAAGAATAACCCTTTCAGCTTGTTTGCCAACTTTTTCACCCGCGAAGCCATTCCAAGGAGATCGCTGCAACACTAATGGTATCAAATCTTTCCGAAGCTGGTCGGTAATGCTTTCAGGAAACGCAGAGCCAATTGATTGTCCAAAATGAGATCTTTCAGCAACATTCCATACACGAAGCGCCAATGCTGTTCGTTTTGTGGCACTGCTATCCAACTTATCTCCTGTCAAAATTGATTCTGTCTCCAGCTCGCATATCGTATTTATCTCCTCACTCCACATATCACTGAAGTCAAAAATCGCTTGAATCCCTTCAACATGGCAACCACTATCCACGAGGGTTTGTACAGATTCGATGAATTTCGTTGCAAACTGCCGCAACTTGGTCCACTCGCGCATAGCAACATAGCATTTAGCGCACTGCTTGACGCACTCTAGTAGTGATGAGGCTGAGATGCGGAGATAAGTCATTGGGGACTCAAATATCTTCGCGGGGCTACCATCTTCACGAGAAGAGAAAACAGGTTGCAGCAACAATTCGTATTCCTCGGCAGCATTTTCATAGCGCATTTCGGACTCATAACGCACCGCGTTTAACCACTGAAATAGTTGTCCTCCACATTGTCCATTGTCACAGTCCAGATAATCTTTGTTTAATTGATACCACTTGTTCAATGCCAAGGAAACAGATTCACCCCATTTCTGAAATCCAACAATAGGGTCGGTATCCTTCGCATCACAGTGACATCGACACAGAGCGTACAGGGCCATATCTAAGTCTGTCTGGGCTTGTCTCAGCTCACTACTGCTTTTATCTGGTGATCCCCGAGATGCAAATGACGCCATAACTCTACTGAGCTTCGCATAGCAAGCCACCATCATCGCATGACAGTGATATCGACATAACTCATACGACGAACTGTTTCTCGACATCTGCACGAGGGATGGCCGTATTCGATTAAGCCAGTCGTCACACACCCCTCTGTTCGTACGAAAGAAGAGTGAGCTTTTACACTCGTCGCTTTCGGGGTTGCTTTGGTCCACGTCAGTGTCGTATATAGTACGAGTAATTTGCATCTCTAACTCGCTCATAAATTCAAGCAGCAGCCACGTCGATAACTGGTGTCTCTGGGTATTTTGTGAATCCAATCCAAAGCCATCCGAATACTCCTGTAACAGTCCTTCGATGCTCGCAAAGCTTTGGGCCGGCCCTCCAAAGTGAGTGCGGAGTCTGTTCTGGACACACCATACTGCTGCTTGGCGAATGGCACCTAATAAAGTATTTGAGTTACTGAGGGCCTCAGTCGGCGTTGTTCGATCCACAATACCGGAGCAAACCCGACGCCATTCACTTTCGTCAAGTTCTCGAGATTGAAAGAGGCTCATAATATTTTCGAAATCAGCGCCAACGAAAGAAGGGTGCAGCGATTGAGCTTCCCACGGAAGAATAATCAATGTTTCCTGGTTCAAAAGTGCCGGAACGGCCAGCCCCGAAAAATTTGACATGATGCGGCCTTGGATTGAAAGACTGGGGTCCAACAGAAGATCAAGTACCACTGCAAGTATCCTGCCAGAATACTCACGGATATCCACTCGAGTATGAAGGGTTTCCAGAACTTGAATGCATCCTTCTCGAGCTCTTACACTGGAACAATGAACGACGGTTGCAACTTTCCTTAACAGTGCATGACAAATTTTCTGGGGAACACGTGAAATGACAATCACTTGAGACAATAGAGTATCAATCACTTTCAAATTTTCCACACCAAGTCGATAATCTTGAACCACCCAAGCCCCATCGGGCAACATACTGGTGGTACATTCCAACAATCGAAGCGCTAGGCCGTTCACAATTTTCGAGACCTCCGTTTGATCAATCCATTCACAAACAGCGCCAATAAAACCACTCGCCATCTTCAGGAGAAGGCCGAACTGATGAGAAGTCAATTGCTGCTGGCGATATCGGTGATCGCTTTTTTCCAGTCTTACTGTAACCAATTCGAGAATCTCAATAACGGAACTTTCGTCAGCATCACGATTAAAAGTTACTTGACCAGGGTTCCGACAGATTAGGATGAAGCAAGTTGCTGCGAATACAAAGTAATTGTTCCCCCTTTCACCGCTTCGGCCATTTAATCGCCTCAGTGCTTGCGTCCCTAGTACCTAGGTTTCAAAATAACACGAGGAGCATTAACATGACGAATTAAATTGATGCAGTGAGAAAAACAAACAACACACCTTCAGAGCGCCGATTCCGCCGAGCCGCAGTAGCTGCAGACACACTTGGGTAATGTATGTCACTGCATTAGCACATTCCAAATGAAACAAACACTCCATGACTTTCACCCGCTTTGGCTGCCCGCCTTTCTTGACGATTCGAAAAGGTATTTCATCATCCAGCGCGCTAATAGCAACAGATTGCACAGATATGGGGTTGGCGACGCCAGAAAAATTGGCACTTGCTAGCTTGCAAATATTCTCTAGTACCATAGAGAGCTTGCCGACCTCATTGTCGTGCCATCGAGACTGCACAGCACAGTGGTAAAGCAAAAATCTCACTGCTGCAACAGATAGAGAAGCAAAGCTGCTGTGCCTCGAATTGGACATTGACACCAAGTATTTCGAGCAGTTCGCCAAGCAGAATAAACTACCAAGGTCATACACAGTATTCGGTTGGTTTAGCAACAAATAAGTATAAGAAGTAATTGCAAAACAAATACTTACGAATATTCTGGTTGACGGCACGATATAACGCGTTGGAGCACTTTAGCGAAAACACTTTCATCACCAGATAAAGCTGTAGCCAAAGTCGAGGGAACAACATTCAAATCTTCTGCAAACCCACAGCTAAGACGCCATGTACGTACCGATATCTGGGACACACTGGGCCACCATCATAAAGCAAGCCAAAAGTGTACTTAGTCGATCATCATCACCGTCTTGGTGGTCCTTCCAGGAGTCGCATAGATTCACAATTTCCTGAATCATGCAACGGATTAGATCAAACTATCGGCACCTATTACGTACACAACTCCCCCACCTCTGCGAACGAATTCAGCAGCTGAAGACTGAACACACTATTGTCAGCCCACAGACGGCCGAAATTATTCAATAGTGCAAGAATATCATCCCTTCAATAAAAAAGTCAATAAACTCCATCGTCATCATTCTAAAGTAACCCCTCAACACCCTACCGTAGCTGACTATAAGGTCCCGTGCTCATCGTCCATCCGATCAAAACGTCCGCGATATCCACAAAATGCGTCTGCAGTTTCTTTAACATCAAGGTCCGCCACTGCTCTGCGTCTGTTTGCTGCATGAGCAAGGCTTCCAGATACTTCACCAACTGATCCACAAGCGCTGCATCAGCTGTATGATCTAGCAGTGTCCTCCACATGTGTAAAACCCGGGCGAACACTTTGTCAAGCTCCTTAAACTCCGCTGCTGCTTCATCCCACGTGTCTTCACTCTCTCTAGGAACACTCTTCTCCACCTGTAGTAATAAATCATAGCTCCACTGTACAAGCCACGGCTCATTGCCCAGCTGAGTGTTTCTAGCAATCCAGTCGCTGAACCCGGTCGGGTTATGACCTGACAGAGTCTGCAGTAGCTTCAGCACCGTCGGCTGCAGCTCCTGGCCGTTCTTAACGGGTGTTATCATCACATCTATCAACAGAAGAAGATACGGTTCATAGGCCAAAAAGAGACTGGGAGTGGGGGGCAACCCGCGGAAATATTTCTCCAGTCGCTGCGCAGCCTTGATTCGCTGCTTGACAGTCACGACGTCGGCCGATAGCAGCGTCTGTAGCGCCACCAAAGGGTTAAAGGGCGCATCCGAGGCCGGGGGAGCTGCTGTCGTGGGAACGTTCATCGGAGGGCAGTCAAGGCGTCTCGTTCATCGTCCAGACCCGCACGATCGTCTCCAATGCGGAATGCTTTCAGTGGGGGCAAAATTTCCACCAATCGAAAACATCATGAGACGGGCGCGAACTTGTAAAAGAGTTTATCTACAACTTTGTAAGCAGAAAGTGTTATTTATATCCAATCATCATTAATTATTAAAAACACTGAGACGGGACGTATTGCATTTGGCTTCAATCGCTGATTGGATAAGACGAGGTAGTATACATCTGTATACTGATACTTGTACACACATTTTTGTTTCGTGATGCGGAAGTGGAAGGCCAACAGCTACGTATTGAGCGTGTGTGTCCTCATTTCCGAGTACGTACGGCAGCAGCAGCAAGATGCCAAGAGAAGTAGCGCTGGTGACGAATCAGCGGCTTCACTGGTGGACGCTCCGCACACGTCTGATTCCTCTCCGGTCGTCAGTAGATCGTCACTGAACGCTTTGGCTCGTTTTCTGAGTCTGGAGATCCAGCATCCCATGAATCAGAATCAGAATAACGAGACAAGCTTCACAAGTCTCCACAATTTATTAAGACGATTGGAACGAAATGTAGAGAATTCTCAGGACTTTGAGCAGATATCCTGGCAGCTTGTGAGCATTTTGACCCAGATCGAGAGCCCCGACTCGGTGTGCAACGTCGTGGAGCAGATTTCCGAGTGTGTAACACTGTTAAGCGCCCAAGAAGAGGGTGAGGAGGTGGATGTGGATTCGGCCAGCTCCACGTTGGCGCGGACGAGTTTACTGGGTGTTTTCGTGCGTAGTTTCTTGCTAGCGGTGAACCGCTTGCTGTTTGACGGTCTCTCGAGGCTTTTCGACGATGTGCAGCAGTATTTGGAGCATTTCAAAGAAAACGTGGAGAAGGAGAAAAATATGGAGACGGAACGAGAGAAGGACAGCAGCTTGGACTTCATGGGGTCTCCAGCGTCGCAGAATGTATGGAATGAAGGCAAAGTTGACAACGACGAGCTGCTGCTCTCACCGATTCAGTCGAGCAGTGCTACTCCGCTGCAAAATGTACAACAAAGTAGTTTGCTGACTCCCGCTCCCATGAAGCTGGACTCGCAAGGTTTGGCAGAAAAGCTGCTAACTGTTGATGCTGTTCGAGGCGTAGATGACCCGGCGATGTGGTCGAACGACCAGCTAAACTACATCCTGAGCGACATGGCTCGAGGGATGGAAAGAGGACAAAGGGATCGTCAACACACTTCACAAGCAGAAGGACAGTCAACAGAGGTGCAGCTACGACAGCTTCGGGAGAAAATGGACGGCTCTAACCCTACTGTGCTCTTTGTGAGATATCTATCATTCCTGCACGACCGCGACTACCAGGGAGCTCTTGACAGTTTACACCAGTACCACGACGTGTTATCCCCCAGTCAAAACTCGCGCTCAGACGTTAACGGGAGTGGTGACGGCACGAACTCCACATCAATATCCTCAGGTGGGTCTGGACAACATTTCCGAGGAAGTGGTACCCAGTACGCTGCCCTGAATCTGGCAGGCTTACAGATCCTGTTTGACCATTACAACGCCGCACAAGAAAACATCCAAGAAGCCATTCGAGTTGCTCAGCACCATGGAGATCACATTTGCGTGGCCTTTGCTCTAGCGTGGCTCATTCGCATTAACCAGAAGCTTGGAGAGCCCAAAGATTCTGTCCTACAATTAGTTACGAGCTGCTTAGATCGCGCGCGGGAATTGCGCCTTCCTTCACTGCAAGTATTGACGACTTTGACGGCGGTGGAAAGTGACCTGATGCGTGACAGCACCACGGGATTGGAGACGGTGGGGTCAGCTGCACAGTTTGTCCCTCATATGATTGCTGCTAACATACCAGCCCCTCGGCCGCTTCACATTTGGTCTCGTCTTCAAGAAGCGTTGCAATCTATTGCATCCATAGCGACTCCAGCTGCGAGCTTCTCAGCCACTGGGACACGAACGATGATCGCACTGCAAATGCAAGCGGGCGTTGCCTCTGGCGAGGACTCTTCTGCCAAAGCTACTGGAACTGGAATGGACTGGATAAAATCGACAGAGGCGATTCTTGATACAGTGTGGAAGCTGAGCGGGAAAGTGACTATCTCAGCCGCGGTTGCATGGAAAATGTTCGGCCATCGTTCTCTAGAGCAGGTTTTCGCGCGCGTGCATCTTTCGTGCTACGAAGACTCGGCTAGCACTGGAGAAATCGCCCTAACAGTGAGTCAAATGGCAATGTCCAAGTTAGCAGAGGCAACATCAGGCTCAGTCGTGTATCAGCTGGCACTTACCTTCCTTGTCGATGTTGTCGAAGATGGAAATAGGCATTTTCTACACGATATGTCGTATCAGAAGACTATGCACCGCATATTCTTCCAGTGGGCAGTACAGCGAGGTGAATTTGCTCGTGCTGAGTTCCACTTAAACGCTGTGTTGGCTCTTTCTCCCGAAGGAAAAGATTTCCCTGCTTATCTGGAGGCGTTGACTCTAAAAGCAAGTCTATGGACTGCCGCTGGGGACTATCCTCGAAGCTTGGCGTTGCTCGAAAGCTTAGAAACTACGTGCAGCGAACATGGTTTCGTCTACCTACAAGCTCAAGTGCTGATCGCGATCAGCCGCACTCGTTTCCAAGCCTCTGCACCTCACGCTCCGTTTGCATCTCTGACTTCTCTGCTTAAAGGTGTGGACATCTGTTCGAGGCACCACTATGATCTCCTGCTGGCTGAGGCTCATGTTGCTATGGCTGAAATCTATATCGCGATGGGCAAACTTCAAGACGCGCACACTCTCATTAACGACCAAATGCCTCTGGTCATGGAGCATGGCAGTATTAATCTGCGTGGCGAATGTTTGCTCGTGTTGGCTAAGACAATGATCGCGAGCATTAAACGATCAAAGGATGGTGCGAAAGAGCCGACTCCTGCGGCCAGCAATGCAATTCAAATGCTCAGGTCAAGTGCTGAGGCGTTTTCCATGGTGCAAAATCTGCGGCGGCTAAAGGAGATCAACTATATCCAGTCTTTAGTCTACAACCACATGGCAGCTCAAGCACAAAGGAGCAGCAATGATTCATCTTCCGTGTGCACCCAACGGGAGGAAGCAGCAGATTCCTTTCTCCAGTACAGCGAACAGCTTAAACACGCCCCGTTCGTAACTGTTGAGCCATTCTTCGATCTCGAATTTCCTGACAACATCCGAAAAGTTATCGCCCATCGTTCACGAGAGATCTGAAGCCTCGCCTTGAAGTAGCTGGTATGCCTGACGGGCGTACTCAATGAGAACGCTCTCTAGCACAGCCATATCGTCTCCCAGATTACCGACGGCTCTCATTCGCACGTGTGGATTCATCTCGAACCGCTTGACTCCGAAACACGAGGTCTCATTAAACATCTTTTCTCCGTTGAACGACTGGATTTTGGGGAATAGCTCGCTGTCTCCAGTCGGGAACTCTTGTAGCGTGTGCCAAACGTGTCTGTCATTGCCTCGACCGCTCAGTTTGATGGTGTTGCGGTGCCAAAAGAGCATTTCTTCTCCGTTGAGGTCATACTGGACCATGGTCACGCCGCAGTAGCGCTGGCGGAAGCGGTTTACGACACCAAGGGTCCCTGGAACACGGCGGTCGTTGTAATAGAACTTCTCCTGCCTCTGCAGCCACGCCAACCGAAAAGATCCTTGTCGCCCCACACAAGCTTCAGCTTCGTGAACAGGTTAGGCTCGTGTGTTGCGTAGTACAGCAGTTGTTCCAGCGTCCGTCTACTCCTTTCACGATCCACCAGCACCTGACCACTCTCTTGCTCTAGCATATCAACGTATTCGAGCCCCAGCAGCTCCCACACCAAACTCTGTGCGTGGAGGTTGAAGATTGAGTTGCCCGGGTGCCAGAAATCGGGCCAAAACACGGCCCCAAAGTGCTTCATGGCCCAGGAGGCGAATAGTGGCGTGGGGTCTCGTACTGCGAAGTTGTCGGCGTCCAGAAGCAAGACGCGTGAAAACTGGGAGTAATACAGGGCATGTACCTTCACGTTGAAGCCACGTATCCGCTCATCAAAGACCCGTCGCAAGTGAACAGGCCCGTAATTGGCCATCAACAGCTGCAGCACGGGGTTTCCAGGTGCAAGTTCGTCGTAACGGAACCAGAGTTCAACTGGAAGTGAGCAGCCAATGTCTCGTAGACGCCGAATACTAGCGAAGGCACTGGGGAGGACGCTCTCGTACACTGCCATGGCAATCCCCTGCGTATTCAATTGACTCACTGTCATCGGTGGGTCGTGACGATACTCAGCAGCATTGAACCGGAACGAAGAGAACGCTCTTGCCAACTCACACGTGAATCGTGCGTCGTCTTTTAACGAGAGGCTCGTTGTCTGCATAAGGCGAAACACTTGTCCTGAGGTCGTATTCATCACCTCGCAGTATCCTGCGTCCCCCGCTTGAATACGTTGCCAGCAAGTTCTTGTCGTTCCCAATTGGTCTCCGTCGTCATCTGTCTCCACCCACTGCAGACACTTGAAGTCCTCCTTCCAGGCTTGACGAGGGTATTCACTGTCGTTTTCATCGACTTGCTGCTTAAATTCTCGAAATCTTTGGTCTGCTGCACCGTTCTCCATCTCGGCCCACTTAATCCAGATAATAATCGTCGATAAAAAGTAGAGAACCAGAAACACGATAAACAGTTGCGCTGCCCGCGTAAGAAGACACATCCTGGCCATATCTCTTGTGATCCCTAGGAAAATACACTATACTCATCCATCAATCTGTCAAGTCGTCTGACCAATTCCTCGAAATTAGCACCAGTCGTTGCAACTTTTTGGCGTTATGGCTTCCTTACCTCGCAGTCCTCAACGTCACGGGCCAGCAGTGGAAGTATCTGAAGGACCTTCAGCACAGGAACAATGCGAGCAGTTGCGGTGTGAAAGCGAAGAATTGAGTTTCCAACGACAGCTCAAGCCAGCGCATGGAAAAGCTGTGACGGCTTTGAAATTGGCAACAGAGGTTTATGGCAAAAACTCCGTGCGACTGGTGCCTTTTTACTTGGTGCTGGTCGACATTTCACTTCGAGAAAGACAGCTCAAGCCTGCGGAGGAGATACTGTCACAGGTCAATTGGTTGCTCGTTAAAAAGCGTGATCCTGCGTCTGGAATCTTGCAGATTGAAGCTTCCTTGACGAACCTACCGGAAGAAATGAAGAACTTGTTCGTGATCCGTATGAACAAGCTCTACAGTCTGCTGCATCTCGAGTATGGAGTGTATTCCGAAGGACTGCAGCGTGCAGCCCATGGAGCTTACCACTGTTCACTCCTGTTTGGGCCTGACCACCTGTACACATCGGAGCTCTACTTCTGCCTGGGCTTGATCTTCCATCGCATGCAGCGAGCCGCAGTCCGACAACAGCAAACACAACCACAACAAGAGGCTCAACAACAGCAACGGGACTTACAGCAGCGCAACCAGCAGAACGACAGTGCGCTCGCCATGCTCGACAAGGTTGTGGATATCTGGTACCGGTTTCTGACCAACCCTCCCGAGGATACGGCAGCTTGGATGCTGGAGCATCAGCGCCTGCGCGTCCAAGAAGCCAGCACAATGCTCCAGCAGATCGTCACGATCCGTCAAAACCTGCTAGGGGCGAAGCATGTCGCCTCTGGAGAAGTACTGTACACGCTGGGACTGCTCTTCCTCTTCTTGGGGGACCACACACAAGCGAAGGCCTTTGTGAAACAGGCGCTGGACATCTACGTCGATGCACTCGTGAGTTTCTCTATTACTCATCAGACTGGTAAGGGATCAACTGACCCGAATTTCGCTGTTGTACAGGGATCTGAGCATCCATCGACTGTGGATGTAGTCGGAGTACTTCGTCAGCTAGATGAAGCTGGAGTTTAATGCCTAGTTGACGTCTTCTTCGCAGCTTCCTCGGTCTCTTTGTGTTTACGGTACGTGATAGTGCACACTTCGCGCTCACTGGGCACGATAGACTCAAAGGGATCCGGACTCTCGAAGTACAAGTCCCCGTATTTCTCCTAAGCAATTGCAGATACACAAAAGGAAGCATAGTCAGTTGGGTCATCGCTCTATCATAACCAACGTACGAACCTGATCGACTGGACGTCCACGAAGCCAAATTCTCCACGCGTGCAGCATCATGCGAGGAGCTTCGTCCTCCTGTGAGCCGTAAGTGACATCACCTGCAATAGGAAAGCCGTGGTGCGCAAGGTGCAGCCGCAATTGATGTCTTCGGCCATTTAGCGGTCGTAGAAGCACCTTTGAAACCGGTTCTCCATCGTACATCGCGTGACCCAACACGAAACAAATCGTAGTGGACTGTTTTGCTGACGTATCTGCTTCAGTCCCGACCAACATCCGGAAGACGCCCATACTTCGGTGTGGCTCGATGATCGGTGCGTCGAAAATGTAGGCCACAGGTTCGTTCGCTTCCTCACGGTCCAGACACTCGTACTTCCGCTTCCTAGCGAGGCGGACCTTCTCCTGACTGAGGAAAGCACTGAACTCCCGTAGAAAACGCTGTTTATCTTCCTTGGCCTTCTCTGTGTACGCGTCCTTCTCCTCCTTGGTCAAATCATGCCAAGTCATTTTAGTAAACGCTAGCTCTGCAGGCGTCAACTCCCGAGCTTCAGCTCCTTCTCCACCTCTAGAGTCTCGTAGCAGCTGAGCTTGTTCCATAGTAAAGAGATTTGGTCCATGTCGAGCTCCACGTGGGTAATCGGACATCTTTTGGTGTGCCCTAGATCCACGCTGCTGATTCCTCAGTCTCTCCATCTCCTCCATATCCTGAATCAACAGTCCCAACTTGGAAAATGTGCAGGCCTTAACAGAACCACTGGTGTTTTCCGCTGGGTTAAAGGGCAGATGCCCACGCACCACCGCCAGATACTCTTTCTGCACTTGTTTCTCTCGGAAAAGCCGACATCCTGTCGCAGTAGCTCTACAAAAGAAAAAAAAATAACAAAAGGACAGTCAGATTCCTACTCAGAACCGCCTAGTACTTCAGCCTTCACTCACGCTTTATCTGCCCCCACTACCAGCACACCAGACGTCGCTATGACCAGCAACTTAACAACATCAGTTGCTATCAATTAACCGGCAACTATTTAACCCGTACCAAAGTCCAATTGATGAATCCACCGGAACTTCTCAACCTGAGGGAAATCTCTCGCCAACTAACCACAGACACACCACTCAATAACTCCTTCCCTTTTGTACCCACTTTGCTGCACTGTAACGATTACTTACCGCCTTCTCCAGCGTCACATCGAACGCGCCATCCATCCGCTCATCAGGACCCTTATTCAGCACCACAAAGTGCTCGTTCTTGGCCAGAACCCGCAGCTTCAGCTGCTCCAGTGTCTTTGGTCCTCCACGACCATCGTCTACGCCATCTTTTAGCTTATTTTCAGTCTTTGTAAGCGTCTGATCACCCGGTAAATGGCTTTGGTGTCGTCGAACTTTAGTCACCAAGGGGTTTTCGGTGATTTCCGAGCCTCCTGAGACGCGCTGAGCACCAGAAAAAGACGAGAGAGAAGAAGACACACCGGTGATGTTGGAGGGCGCGTTCATAGCTCGCCACGAACGCAGCGGAAGACGGTAAACACGGGTAAAGCTGAGAGACATGCGACCCAGCAAAGCGCTGGTGGTTGATGTGCTAAAATGTGGTGTAACGTTAGTGTGTTATGTAACAATGGTGTGGCGCCAAAGATAAAGTGTGAAGTGAATCTCGTTACATGTATTGCAGTGCAAACAACGGACCAAGCAGTGTCAAGTCAACTTCTCTCGGTAGTTGGTGGCGTATAAAGTCTCAGCATCAACGAAGAAACCACCACGGACACAGACGACAAGGCCATTGCAGCGCTGGCGAACATGGGTAGAATTCGAAACCCAACGGGGTAAAGCACTCCAGCAGCCAGTGGAATCAAAAGGCAGTTGTAGCCAAACGCCCACACGTAATTGAGACGAATCCGCTTGAAAATGGTGCGAGACAAGTGCAGTGCAGTGACTACATGGCCCAAATTCGACTGCATGAGCACCATCCCAGCCGTCTCGACTGCGATCTCCGTGCCACAACCGATGGCAATACCAAGATCCGCTTGGGCAAGAGCAGGCGAGTCATTGATACCGTCGCCAACCATAGCAACGATTCGCCCAGAAGCCTGCAGCTCCTTAACCTTAGAAGCCTTTTGCGATGGAAGCACGTCAGCCATCACGTTGGTTCGGGTCAAGCCCAATTGCTCGGCGATAGTGAGTGCTGTGCGTGCGTTGTCTCCGGTGACCATCCAGACCTCCAGTCCTATAACCTGGAGCTTCTTTAGCGTACGATACGCCTCCTCTCTGGGTGCGTCTGCTACAGCAAAGACAGCGCTCACTTCACCGTCGACTCCCATGAAAATCGGTGTCTTCCCAGCATTTTCAAACACGTTAGTGGTCTGCTCCACCTCAACGTCCAGTGGTTTCAGGTTGTTCTCTACCATCCACTGCCTGTTCCCGAGAATGATCAGGTGCTCTTGGACAATGCACGAAATTCCTCTTCCAGACACCGCACGGAACTCTGTTGGTTGTTCAAGATTGGGCGTCAACGACTTGGCGTACTCGACGATAGCGTTGCTCAAAGGGTGTTCGGATCCGAGTTCTGCCGATCCAGCCATGACAATCAGCTCCTCGGTTGTAAACGTCTTGCTGAGCACAAATCTGTCTGTCACCGTCGGCCGTCCGACCGTCAGCGTCCCGGTCTTGTCGAAAATAATCGTCTTGACACTGTGCGCAGCTTGAAGTGGCTCGCCGCCTTTGATTAAGACGCCGAACTCAGCCCCAACACCCGTCCCGACCATCACCGCAGTGGGTGTCGCTAAGCCCAGAGCACAGGGACATGCCACAACAAGCGTCGCGATGGCAAAGTCAAGTGCAAAGACGAATTTCCCATCCGAATCCGGGACCCGAACGACATCCAACTCGCACAAAACGTACCAGACCACGAACGTCACAATCGAAAGACCCAGAACCGTCGGAACGAACAGGGACGAAATGTAGTCGGCGTACTCCTGAATCGGGGCTTTTGATGTCTGTGCGGTCTCCACCAGCCGAATGATCTGGCTCAGAGCTGTCTCACTGTCGATTCCAGTCACGTTCATGTGGAACAGGCCGTCCACATTCAAAGTCGCACCAAGTACACGATCTCCAATGCCTCTGTGGATTGTTTTGGACTCTCCAGTCAACATGGATTC
Organism: Phytophthora capsici; assembly: GCA_030324255.1. Classification (NCBI taxonomy): domain Eukaryota; phylum Oomycota; class Peronosporomycetes; order Peronosporales; family Peronosporaceae; genus Phytophthora; species Phytophthora capsici. The sequence continues at coordinate 175,644 of CM059354.1, forward strand.
ATCCAAGCGACCTTCGCCGTACACGATCACACCGTCAGTAGGAACGGACGAGCCACGAACAACCTTGACAATGTCACCACGCTGCACCAACTCAATGGGGACCGTTTTCTCTTCAAGGATACTGGTTCTTTCACTGTTGAAGACCAGAAGTGTGGCCGATTTCACTTGGAGCCCTATCAATTTCGTAAGTGCCGCCGAAGTTTTCCCTTTAGCAATTGCCTCCAAGAGCTTCCCAAGAACTACGAACGAGATCAGTACAGACGACGTCATGAACATGTCCATATTCACGATACTCGCGTCGTCTAGTACGATGGCTCGGATAACAGTGAACAGTCCGTAGGCGTACGCCACATTGGAGCCCATGGATACCAGGAAGGCCATGCCAAGTACACGATTCTTCATCCCCTTCCACGCGTCGATGTGGAATCGACGAGCCGAGTAAAACTGGACTGGCGTCGCGAGAACCGCCACAGCAAACGCCTCATACGAAAGACCAGGAACAATTTCCGACATTAAGCCATGTTTCAAGTCAGGGATGTTCTCGAACAGCAACATTAAGAGAACAATCGGAAGCGTGAAGATAAGCGCGATAAAGAAATCCGTACGGTAACGTGCGACCTCTTTAGCACGTTGATCTCCAAGTGCTTGCTGAGCTTCAGTGTCTGACACGTACGAAGCTTCATACCCGACGTTTTCAACCGATTCGATCAAAGTACGGATGCCCACAACGTCCTTGTCGAAGTGGATCACAGCCTTCTCGGTCGCGAAGCTCGCAGTGGCAGACACGACGCCCTCTGTGCTCTTCAAGACGTTTTCAACTGAATTGGCGCACGAGCTACACGTCATCCCTCCGATCAACAGCGTCGCAGTAGCAAGATCCGATTTATCCGTCTTGACGAAGACACCAACATCCTCAACAATGGCTTCAACTGGCAACTCAGTACTCGAATGTACGAGTTGAGCGCTGAACTTGGATCCAGCAGCTTGAACCACTGCCAGCAAAACCTCGTCGTTAAACGGACGGGTTGGATCTACATCGACAGTAGCTCTCTTGGTCTTGAAATCCACAGACGCGGCCACGACTCCCTCTGTCGCACTCAGCGCTTGTTGAACCTTTCGAGCGCAATTCTTGGCACAACTCATGCCTGTGATCTGGAGAAGAATCGTTCGAGGTCTCACCATGGGAGACGCCACCTCGTAGTATTCTCCTTGATTCGGTGTCGCCATTGGTCTTTGCACACTAGTGTCAATTGTACAATGGGGAGGCAAGCATTGGAGTTCCAAGCTTGACCCACGGGTCGGGTATCACCTCAGGTTGACGCGATGAAGACGTCAACATGCGTTGAAAGAAATTGACACGAGTGGGATGCGGTAAGGTTGAGACGAGGCTGCTGTCCTGCAGAAAAATGTTCCGCCCAACAAAGAAGGTTACACAAACAAATGATGATTAATTGCAACTACTTTCCTGATCCAGCGTGCTCATAACGATAGCCGATCCATATCGCCCGAGACACGCCACAGCTCTTCCAGCGTCTGGAAACCATCCATCTTCAGGTCCGACAACCGCCCCACGTCTCCAATTTCGTTTAAAAACACGTCCAGGCTTCCGCGACCAGCCAAATTCTCGCTGCTACCAGAGCTGCGCATCCGCCGGGCAGCCGACGCCCGAGCAGCATCAATACTAAGTCTTGGCTTGACTTTCTTGAGTGAAGGCTCGTTTGTCCTGCCATTTTCGTCATCCTCGTCCGCTGTGTCATCGTTGGATTTCGTAGACCCAGCGTTGCTGCTGGGCATCGGTGGCTTCTGTCCTGCCTGGAACCGCATAGCGAAAGCTGCTGCAGGGTTGAAAGGCTTCTGAGGACCAGCTTGAGCCATCTTGCTCGAGGCACTTGGCTGTTTCTGCTGTTGCTGCATCTGCATGAAGGCAGCGACTGGGTTGCTGTTGGCCGCAGCAGGGGACGCCTTGGCTGCCTGACTCCGGGCAAACATAGCAGCCGGGTTCGCCATCGGCTGGGAAGGTGTGGGCATCGCCTCCTGCTTCGGTTGCACTCCATTCGAAAGTGGTTGCTTCATTTGCTGCTGTGATACTGACGGTTCCTTCTCTGGGTTCGGCTGGTCTTGTTCGTGCACAGGAACACGCTGTTGAATCGGAGCGTGCTGCTGCATGTGAGGTGGAACAGGTACCGGCCGATCCACGTACTGATGTGAATGTTGTTGTCTCTGCGCGAAGCTTGCAGCAGGATTCATGGAATTGCTGCTAGGGTGCATCTGGTGGCTCGAAGTTCCTCCATTCATGTTTTCAGTCGAACTCGGCGCTGGTGGCATCCCGTAGTTATAAGACATCATCTGCGAGTGTTGCATCTGCTGGGGCTGGTGCTGTGATACCTGGGAACCATTATACATCCCTCCCGAGCGGTAAGTGTTCATTTGCGGAGCGCCACCATACATCGTCCCATTGTCCATGCCTCCACTGGACGTCGAGGATCCAGTGGAGTACATGCCGCCATTCATGTTCTGAGAATAACCTGATGACGGACCTTGGTAGTCTTGGCGGTATCCGTCTTGAGAAGGTGCCGGCATGTCGTTGGGCGGTAAACTCACCAAGTTTGACCGGCGGTCAACAGGTGGATAATCTGAAGCATTATTGCTTGGCATTGGCCCTGAAGGCGGCAAGGAGTGGCCATACCCATTGTTCACGATATGCTGCTGCATCGGGGGCTTCCGGTAGTGCGCCATGGTCGGATCATAGCCGCCACCGCTCATGTCGCTTTGATACATCATTCCACTTCCACTCATACCGGACATCATCGTCGGGTGGTGATGTTGACCTCCGCCCTGTATATTTGAGGTCGGCATCATTTGGCCATTTGGAAGACGCACCATTTGGGCACCTTGGTGCTGCGGGTGCATTGAGAACGCCGCCACTTCTTCACTCTTGACCATTCCTCCGTCAAAGCTTGGGTTCTGCTGCATCATCTGTCCAGGCATCCCCATCATACCTTTAGCCGTCATCTTGCCCTTCTCATTCTGTCCACGGCGACCTTGCCTGCAAGCACCGATCACGTTAACAACCCGTTACCATTGCAACTACCACCTGAACGTACCCTTTACGGACACGACAGAGCGACTTCCACCGGATCTTCACTGCGTCTTCTGTGCGTCCAGGCAGCATAGCAGCAATAGCCGACCAGCGGTTGCCCAATCTAGCTTGAGCGTCCAGGATCATGCGGTCCTCCTCAGCGGTATACTCTCCACGAATAATACTCGGGTCCAAGTGATTGTACCAGCGCTCACGACACTGCTTGGACGTACGACCAGGGATGCGTGTAGCCACTTGTCCCCAGTTCTTGCGTCCCTCAGCGACCAATTCCTTGAGCAAATCGTCCTCTTCCGGCCGCCAATGACCCTTTACAAGTCCAGGAGCCAACACCTTCGTCCACCGCTGCAGACACTGCGTGTGGTTACGACCAGGAACTTCTTCAGCAATTGACTTCCAGTTCCGTTCTCCATGGCGTCCCACAGCTTCACGGAGCTTCTCGTCCTCGTCCTGCGTCCAGCGCTTGGGTACAGCTTTGTCCTTCGTCTTCATGATCTGTAAAAAAAGTTTAGTCTAATTAACATAACGAACAGGGTTAACATGACATACATCATGCTGTTTCTGGCGAGGTACGCCCTTGATCTCTGTGAACACTCGCTTGCTACCAGTCTGAGTCTGAGTCTGAGTCTGAGACGCAGGCTTGGCAGCTTCTTTAGGTGCACTGGAGCTTGCAGCTTGGCCCTCCGTGAAGAGCAACTTGCCAAAGTCCGAGATGGACGCACGGCCGTCCCCTTCCATGGGGAATCCCTCCACCAGCTCGCCCATAAGCTTGGAAATGGACTCTCGACTGACGCTGATGCTCATTTTGCCGTGGAAAAAGCTGCAAGAGCGAGAGATTAGGCAAATGCGAACAGCCAGAGAACGGGTGGAGGATGTCTTACACTCTACAGACGTCAAATGCTCGCAGAAGCTGGCACAAATGCACGACAAAAAGCAAACACGTACGTGGCCTTTAGTCTATGGGGCGGTTGGTCTTCCTTTTTCCACCGTCGACCGGCCTGTTTATGTGAATTCTGGCTCTAAAACTCATAACTGACAGCTCGTATGGTATACTCTCTTCAAGTGCAAATGAAGTGACAGCTGTTCGGACGCCCATTATCTATGATAATCTTGATCTCCGTATGTCCAGTACCACTGCGTCCGGTTCAAAGTGCCCCATCATAACCACTACTACTGGCGATCTTTCGGCTATTGGAGCCATTCGCTCCAAGAGACACCTCGAGGCGCCTGCTCGTAGACGACGTGCGCCATTCCTAGGCCTTCTAGTAGCTGCAGAACTTGATAGAGAATGTCGTCCGCTTATGGCTCACGAGGTGGCGCGAAGGCCAAAGGCGCGGCCGCTAAGAACAAGAAGTTTGAGCTCACAGAGGAGCAAAAGCAGGAGATCCGCGAGGCTTTCGACCTGTTTGATACGGACGGAAGCGGTACTATCGACGCTAAAGAGCTGAAAGTAGCTATGCGTGCACTGGGCTTTGAACCCAAGAAGGAGGAGATCAAGAAGATGATCTCGGACATCGACAAGGACGGCAGCGGCACCATCGACTTTACGGAGTTCTTGGAGATGATGACGTCCAAGATGAGCGAGAAGGACTCGCGCGAGGAAATCCTCAAGGCCTTCCGTCTGTTTGACGACGACGAGACGGGCAAGATCTCGTTCCGCAACCTCAAGCGTGTGGCGAAGGAGCTGGGAGAGAACATGACGGACGAGGAACTGCAGGAGATGATCGATGAAGCTGACCGTGACGGGGACGGAGAGATCAACGAGGACGAATTCCTCCGCATTATGAAGAAGACCAGCTTGTATTAAGACAGCAATGGCTCACAACACAATTGTGTCCATTTATTTCGCTTCCACATGTGCAACATAACACAAGACTAATGAAAAAAACAAAACAAAAAACAACTTGCCAATGTATCTATTCATGCGTAAGGAAGATCTGTACTTACTCCTCATCGGACGAGAAGTTGAAGTCGCCCACCTCGTCAGCAGCGTCCACTTCGGCCACAGACTTCTTGAACTCCTTCAGAGACATCTTCTTCACCTTGGCCACCGTCTCCTCATCCACTGGTGTGCCGTTCTTCTTGGCCTTTTTGTTCTTCTTTTTGTTCTTCTTCTTCTTCTCAACCGGCTCCTTGTCCTTGGAGGCCTCAGCCGTAGCGTCCAGCTTCTCCTGCAGGTCTGATGCGTCCTTCTCGAAGATTTTCTTCACAGCAGCCTCGCGTTCCGAACGGAGGAAGTCATCCAGCTGAGCCGTGTCCTTCGGAGACAAATCCAAGCCGCTACGCTTCGAACGGATGAAGTCGCCACGCTTCTTAATGCTGTCACTAAGTCCACGCGCTTGAGCTTTCCACTTGGGGACGGAACACGCGTGCATGAACTTGTTGAGAGAGAGCTGCAACGGAACTGCAAACTCTGGGAAGGCCACGTTGAACTTGTACACGTCGCACTCGCGCTGCAGAAGCTCAAAGAGCCTTACAATGATCTGGTCGTGCACACGCTTGGCATCCAGAGCGGTGGTCGACAGTTTCACGCAAAGCTCCAAGTCCACCTCGACGGTGGAGTTCGCACCCTTACCTCCCTTCTTACCGCCGCCTGCCTTGTACGACGAACGGAACGGCTCCAGCTGCAGCACTTCAAGCAGCGCCGGGCTTGTCGGAATAAAAGAGTTGGTAGCAAGCGCTAGTTGCTGTAGCAACTTCACACAGTGGAATCGCAGAGGCGCAAAGCGAAGCGTGCTCGATAGTCGCACAACCGCGAGCAGGAGCTGACTGAGCGGGTACACGAGCGCACGGAGCTGGTTTTCGGCCGGATACGCGCACACCACGGCAGTCCATACACGCAGCTGGTTAAAAAACTGCCAGTTGAGTACGGCCTTGAACGAGTCGGGGCCTGGGGATGTGATAGTCTTACGCACAGCAATCGCCAGTTCACGAATGTACACGAAAGCGTGCTGGTACGAGCTGCTAAGATCCAGGCCGAAGAGCTCGACCACACAGTTACCCATAAGGATGTGGTGAGGCAGCGTCACCTCGTTCGTGAACTTAGTGTTGCGCATGTACGTGACGTAGATACCCTTCAAGCACAGCTCCAAGAACGGGAAAGGAACAGCCAGAGCCATGTCACGGATGCGGACAAACGCTAGCATGCACACATTAGCGTTCAGCGACTTGGCCCACAATTTCAGTAGAGCCTTTAGCATTCGACGCGAAGTCTTGGGGCACGGCACCACGAACGGAATGTAGTGAACCAATTCACGCAGCACGAAGGTCTGGATGTCCTGGCCAGTGGTCTGTTCCAACAGGTAGCACGCGCAGCTGAAGAAACGGCGGATCACGAGGGAGTATTTCTTCCACTTCTTGTCGTCAATCTTCAACTTGTTGTCCTCCTCAGACGAAGCTTCAAGCGCCACGAGAGTGGTCAGCGTTTCGTGGGTCTTGCGGAACACATTCACCATTAGTCGGTTGTACACAGCACTGCTCTGCACGTCAAAAGTGATCTCTCCTGCCTTGCTGGAGTCGGCAGCATCACTGGAGCGACAGGCATCACTGAAGATCTTCATCAAGCGCCGCAGACCCGAGACCGACTTGGTCTCGAAGCACTCCTTCTCCGCCTTCTGCAAAATAGCCATGGTAACAACAGTGCGGCCAGCTCCCTGTTGTTCCTCTTCCTCCTGCTCCTGTTCAGCTTCTTCCTCCTGGTCGTCAGCCTCCTCCTCACTGTCGTCGTCGGCTCCAATAGGAGTTCCAGTCAAGTAGCGAGGGTCCAGAGCACTCTCATCCTCCTCTTCACTGCTGCTCCCGTCATCCATCTCATCGTCGTCCTTCTCCTTGGTTTTAGGCATTTTCTCTTCCGTATTAATTTCCTCGTCGTCAATGTCCTCATTGTCTGAGTCCAGGAAATCAGCGTTCAGGAAGTCGTCCACGTCCATCTCGTCCAGCATATCGGGCTCTTCCTTCTTGGTGGCTCCTTCAGTGCCGGTCCGCGGCTTTTTCTTGCTGGGAGCGTCACTGTTGCGCTCGAAGCGGTTGCGCTTCTTGTCCTTCATGGCCTGGAACTTCTTCTTGGCATTGCGCTGCTTGATCTTCTGACTCAGCAAACCTTTGGCCACGAACTTGGCCTTCTTCTTCTGCGCACCCATTGCTGCTGCTCGAGACTCAACGAGCAAATGCGGCCGATATGATGGTTGGTCTGGGGATTTGGCTGGCAGCGATGGCAGCAAGGAAACTGGTACAACGTTGGGTACATTTGTGTGATGAACACCATATTTCTGCTCTTCAGTTTAATGACCACCATTTTTGGTGACCCTTGTATACAACACGTATACAAGAAGTTCTGGCATCTAAGCCCTTTGTTTGCCGGTGCTGCAGCCTGCCAGTGCAGGAGCTTTACAAGCGGTACCGGTATTAATACAAACAGAGCCTTTTACTAAAAAGGCATCACTATTAGTGGTGACCGCAATCACAGCTGCAAACACACGAAAAATTATCTTGCCACAGTAATGCTGGCGCGTACAGCGTGTCTCGATCAGAGTTTGGTGGGACTTCGCGCAAGTTTCGCTCACTCGATGCGATACTTCGTATACGTGCGCGAACCAAAATTGTACGCAAAGGACCGCAACCCCCGAAACCCTCCGCAACTGATAGGGCAGCTATTAATACGACTACATGTACAGCACCGGAGCATTTTTGAAGGGCTCACTTGCGCGGAAACCTCCAGAAAACAAGGCAAGATCTCAAATTACTTCACTGGGACGCATGTGGCAGTATTATATGAAGCACAAGCTATGCCTGGCGCTCTGCCCAGCAGCGACATCACAGTGGTTGAACTGCGGCGCCATCACACCGTGTCTCCAGCCGGCAGACGTCAAGGCCACATAGTCAACTCAAGTGTTTCGAAGAAGTCAGGTCTGCGACTGGTCAACACGGATCGATTTTTCCGACCGCGGCTTTTGAACCAATCCGAAAAGCCGCAAATCTCATACTTACCCAATCAGCGTTGAGAGAATCTTCGAACACAGTCTACAGTTTCTTTCAAAAACCCCATCGCAACGCGGCGATCCCTTCGCGCCGTCACCACAGTGAGTAATTGGCACAGCAGCCTTCCGCCCTCCTTACGAAGCTACGAGAGCGCTGGCGCTCGACACGCCACTTCCAGATCGATCCGCTACAGCACAGGTCGCTATGGGTGCCGCTATCATGAAGAGCTGCTTCGTCGGGGAGCCCGTGGAGCCCCCTCGCCGCCCGCACGTGTCACACCACGACGCACATCGCCGTTATGAGCAACAATCTACGCGCTTACTAGCCAAGACGCTGCCGCCCACAGCCACACACGTGCGTCGTAGCGATAAGGAGCTGCTACGGAAGAAATGCGCCGACCGCCGTGCGTTGGAGCTGGCGCAGACGGCCGTACGTCTACAACAGGTCGGGAAGAAGAGCCCAGCTAGCTCTGTATCATCCGAGGCTGCTACGATGTCCGAGAGTTCATTCGTAGCTGATTCGCCTTCACATGCAGCCAGTCCCGTACGCCGTAGCCCCATGGGCCGTGCGTCGACTAGCTTCCGCTCACTCCTACCTGATGACTATGTACTGGAATGTGTAGCCGGTAAAGGTACGACGTCCACGTGCTACAAGTGCATGCGCAAGACCGACGGCCGACGCTTCGCCTGTAAAATCATCGAGAAGAGAAAATTGGCCCCGTCTGCACGGAAGAGAATCGAGGTGGCTGCTCAATTGCGCCGTGAAGTGGACGTGCTACGACGTGTAGACCACCCGCACATTGCCAAGCTAGAACAATCGTTCGAAGATGACAACTACCTCATTCTGGTCATGGAACTCATGGAAGGTGGCGAGCTTTTCGATGCGATCGTGGACAAGGGCCGCTTCTCAGAACGTGAGGCCATCCACGTGGCCCGATGCATCCTCTCGGCCATTCAGCACATGCACGAACGTGGTGTTATCCACCGAGACCTCAAGCCGGAGAATATGCTGTTGGCTGTGTCGACACGTCGTGGACGTCGTCAGGATGTGGCCAGCGCTTTGGACATCAAGATCATCGACTTCGGCTTCGCTAAGGTCCTCAAGGAAGGTGCAACGTCCACTTCCTTCCTCGGCACGGGCGGTTATTTGGCCCCCGAGATTTTACTACGGCAGCCGTACGGCACATCGGTGGACATGTGGTCCTTCGGGGTGTTGACATATCTCCTGCTCTGCGGTCGACTTCCATTTGCAGCTACCACTCAGCTCCGACCAACCCAGAAGATTCAAACGTTGTACAAACTCACCTTCCCCAAGAGGTACTGGCACGGGATCAGCCCCGTCGCCATCGACTTCCTACAGCGTGTACTGGTGCTAAACCCATCCACGCGGTTTACCGCTACTGAAGCGTTGAACCACCCATGGCTTCGGTGCTGAAGTGATCCGACCAGTGTTAGGTATTTATTCAATGGAGTATAACTTTCGTGAGCTCTACCGTGGACGTGTGTGGAATAGAAGATCAGTCAGTGCTATTCTTCAGAAGGTTAATGATTATCGTTTGAGATGGCTAATGTATCGTAGGGAAAGAAGCGCCAGTAGACGAAACACTACGATGAGGATACCAAGGATCAGGACGTTCCTTGTGATGTTGTCGGACTTCATGTTGAAGGCGAGTTCAACGTACTGCTTGAGGGTGATATTACCAATCGTGGGTGGTGCGTTCTTCAGGACTTGACAGCCAAGATGGCTGCTCGATCCTTCAGGACAGTCAGCAAATACAATCGCCACCAGAGCAGCAATGCTATACGTTGGTGGAGAAATGTAGTAGATCCACTTGTACCCTGTTGGGATGTTGTTTGCCGGTGGGTTGAAGCCCGCGAACAACATGAAGATGGAGCTCAGCAAGGCGCCTGCAATAGACGCCACCGCTACACTGGGTAGTGCGAAAACCAAGAGCTGACCGAAGTAGACGAAGAGCAGCGCGTTGAGAGACACCACCAGCCAATAGTTGATAAACGTTGCGAAGCCGCTGAAGCCAACGCTCGGGAAGTAGATGATAGTGAAGGCGAGTGCAGACAGCAAGACGTACGGGATTTCCACCAACGTACCAGCAATGAAGTACCAAAGCGCGTGATACGTTTCCGACGCTCTTTCACGGTAAAATGCTGTTCGCTCGTCGGCTGCCACGGGCATAACGCTGTTAAAGCCAATGATTCCCAGGAAAACCGTACTGATAAAAACCAGTCCGACGCCTGCGTTGGCACCGGTAAACGTCGTATAGTCGGTTGCTTGGTAAATCACTCCAAGAATCGCTCCAAGCATGACGCTGATCATCAAGCGAGTGAGGTTGTATGTTGGAGTTCGCCAGTACATGTGAAAAAACCGACGGCACAGCAGATCGAACTGCATCCAACCGGTAGAAGCGAACTGTTTCGAGAACTTCAGCTCGGGGAGGTCTGCTGACGGTCGAAGGACACTGTCCTTGTCCAGATTCTTGTCCATTAGTGCTTTCAGATCGCTCTTAGCAAAATATTCCGCGAAATCCGTGCCAGAACCAGTCGCGCCAACACCAGCGCCAATGCATTCGAGCATCCACGTCGCTGGGTTATATCCAGGCTCAATCGGCTTCACTCCTGGTACTGCTTCGAAGTAGTTAATGAGGTTGTTGGAATCTTTCCCCAACTCACCGAAAAACACCACCCGTCCGCCACGACGCAGCAGTAGCAGCGAGTCGAAGAAGCTGAAAACCTCCGAGCTGGGCTGATGAATGGTACACACAATCGTCCGACCTGAGTTAGCGATTTTGCGAACTCCATTCATGATCAACTTGGCCGAACGAGCATCTAAACCACTGGTAGGTTCGTCCATGAAGATGATACTTGGCTGAGCGACCAGTTCCACTCCGATAGTTAATCTCTTCATTTGTTCCGTTGACGAGCCTCGAATGATCTTGTCCGCAATCGGTCCGAGCTCCAAGAGCGTGATACATTCATCAACCGACTCCATCTTCTCCTTCACAGATACACTAGCAATCTGTCTTAGCATCGCTGAAAACACCAGTGCCTCACGAATGGTAGCCGACTCGGAATGAATGTCCATCTGCTCGCAGTAACCCGTGCATCTCCGAATGGCTAGATCGTTAGCAGGATAACCATTGAGGAGTATTTTGCCGCGGATTTTACCACCAGTTTTCCTCCCTGCGATCACATCCATCAACGTCGTCTTGCCTGCTCCAGATGAGCCCATGAGTGCCGTCATCGTCCCCGGTTTAGCGTAACCGGATACACCTTGTAGTAAGTCGATATCCTCACCCTTCTTACCTCCAGGCATCGGTACAGAATACCATAACTCGTGGAAAGCCAACGTTACCGGTGGAGCTCTCGTCCTTGGCGTCATAATGGGGACGGCAACGTGTGCTTGTGGTGCAGGTGCCACCTTGATGTTGATTTTAGCGTCCGGAGGTCCTGCTTTCGCGTCTAGATCAGCTTGAACCACCGTGGTGCTTTCCGGACTTTCATAGCGTTTGTACTCAAGAACGAGGTGTGCAGCGACCACGAGCACTAAATATCCTACGAAGAAGTAGAGCCACCCTAAGTAGATCCAGACAGCTTCAGTGGGTAAACCGGAGAGCTTCAGACTGTACTTGCCGAACGTCGTGCCGAATCGAGAGCAATAGTCGATGCCACCATACATGCAGACGTCAAACTTTGGTGCCAAATACTGGTTAATGCTCAGAGAGCGGATACTCCAGGCGACCGAGTCAATCCAATAGAACCAGATGAAGTAGTCCGGGATGTCCGTCTTCCTCAAAAGAAATCCCCCGAACATGACGAAGAAGAGGATGGAAACCATCATCACAGGCTGTGCAATCGTGATACTAGGTGCTGCCGCAGACAGGAAGAAGAAATACGCCGTGAACCACATTTGACACAGGAACAGAGTGACGAGGAAGGAAATGAACCGGTCGGCGAGCGCCACGTATCCGCCCATCCAGTAGACGATCGATCCGAAGAGAAGCGTCTCAAAAATGGCGAACGGGATCTGCGTGAGCGATGAGGCCATGACGTACGCGAGTGACCGGAAGAAATTGGCTCCGCGTTGCTTGTAAAACACGCTTCGAGCCTCCATGAACGTTGGCAGTTGGGCCGCTTGACCCATTGAAAGGAACATCGTGCACGAGAACAGTAAGCCCAGGATAAGCTGGCTGTTGGCGTCGTTCATCTGCCAAAACACGGAGCCGTAGAGCAGACCCATGACCAGAACCATAAAGCCACGGCCGATGAGGAACGTCCTATCGCGCAGTTTAATTCTCCATTGGCGACGCAACACCGTCGCTAAATCTTCAAGAAACGATTGTCGGAACACGCACGGGTCCTGCAGTGGATCGAAGAGATCCGATTTGTGACCTGAACGTGTTCGCATGTACGTTAACGTGTCCTGGAAGATGTTGGACTGGCGGAATCGCTCGGCGAAATCTACAGACTCAAACGGGACGTTGTCCGGATGGTTGTCACCGATGTACGCGTGTTGCTTGTCCGTCCCGAGATCTAGTAAGAAATCCGCTACATCCTTGCGAGGAGGACAGTGGAAACCCATCGCTTCGAAGTACTCTTGGACCTGTTCGCGCGGGCCATGGTACATGACGCGTCCTTCGTTCATGATGAGGATATCATCGAAGAGGTTGAAGACCTCGGGCGGCGGCTGAAGTAGAGACACCACGATATTGGCCTTGAAGTGGCGCGTTAAGCTTTTCAGCGAGTTGACGATGTCAAACGTAGTGGCTGCGTCCAGGCCCGTACTGATCTCATCTAACAGCATAGCGCGTTTCCGACCGAACGTCATTTCTCCAGTTGTCACGCGCTTCCGCTCACCACCGGACACGCCCCGAATCATGGCATTCCCCACCATAGTATCCTTACAGCGATCCAGACCGAGCGATTTCACGCGAATATCCGCTGCAAACTTATGCTGCGCTGTCATGACCTTGACGGCTCGTTCGTGTTGCTCCCCTTTGCAGTTTTGCAGTGCCTTCAGCACCCACGGCTCGAGATTGGCACCTCCACAGCATCTGTGCGCGAACTCGAATGTTTCTTGAACGGTCAATTGAGGATAGTGATCGTCTTTTTGGTTCGTGTACGCGATGAAGCGTGGCAGGCGAGAGAGCAACTGAGATCTCGGAACACCGTTGTACGTTATCTCCCCGGAGACTCCAATGGTCTTGTTCATAGGGAACCGACCACTAAGGATCTTAAGCAGGGAAGACTTGCCTGAACCTGGTTGTCCTAGAACCAACGTGATGCGCGTTGGCTTGAAGACGCCCGTGACTCCTTTCAAAATCTCCTTTTCGGCCGTTTCTTCGTTGGAAAAGCGTTTCATGACCCCCTGCTTGACTTGAGTCCAAATTGTCGGCACTTGCGGTCCTTCGGAGCCTGGTTTTGCCAATGGGAGACGCGCTGCAATATGCAGGTCCCGGAAGAAGATCTCCACCTCTGGAATTGGTCGACCTAACGTACCCTCGACTGCAGCGGCTACACTCTCATGCATGGCGAACATGCCACCAGCCAGCAAACCATCGACGCTGGAGTAGTCCGGCTGCATCATGATGGGCTGGACTGGCTGAGGTGATTAAGGAGAAGATGTAGTTCCGAGAATGGACCGTTTAAAGGCATCACCAGCATGAGACGATGCTCATTGGTTTCGCTTCCTCGCAGTGTTTACGGGCATCAACGTAGGTTTCATCACTGAAAATGGCATCGACTATCAGTACGACGTCATTTGCTTACGCATGATCGCTTGGAGACTCGAAGCGATTGATACAGGAACATGTACATGTACATGTATCAATCAAATCTCATGGCTTTGTGCCACCGACATGATCGATCGTCCTGGTAAACAGCGACCGCCGATTCGGATGTAATCACGTGTCGAATCAGGATCCACCCGTCACCATCGGCATCGCACTTCGCGTTTCGCGCTTCCTCCACCACAGCTTCAAAGTCTCCGATATATATGTGGTCCAACAAGCACGGCGAGTCTCTCGGACTCTTCCCGGGCCGCAAGACACTCGGTCCGCTGTTCCTCATGACGGTCACGCCCGTCGCCGCCACGCTCATCACGCACGTGTTCGTGCAGCACGGCGGCTCCATCAACGCCTTCCTTGCATCGGGCAAATCGTTGATTGAGATCTGGCCGACGCCCTGGGACCCGACGGCCTGGAAGCTCATCGGCGTCTTCATGGTCGCGCAGCTCTTCCTCATGCGCGCGGTGCCGGGCAAACCGTCGTACGGGCCGATCACACCAGGCGGAAACGTACCTGTTTACAAGGCGAACGGCTTCCAGTGTTTTGCACTGAGTTTGGCTCTGTATCTGGCCGGAGCATTCGTCTTTGAACTTTATCCGGGCGGTATCGTGTACGACTACATGCCGGAGATTATATCGGCGCTCAACGTCTTCAGCTATATCCTGTGCTTGTTCTTGTACATCAAAGGTGCTTTCCTATGGCAATCTTCAAGCGATTGTGGCACGTCCGGTAACCCCGTCTTCGACTTTTACTGGGGAACGGAGCTGTACCCGCGAGTGCTGGGTTGGGACATCAAGCAGTTCACTAACTGCCGCTGTGGCCTCATGTTCTGGGCTGTCGGGGTGCTCTCGTACGCGTGCAAACAGCGTGAAATGTACGGATATCTGAGCGACTCTATGGCCGTCAGTGTGGCGCTGCAGCTCGTGTACGTGGCCAAGTTCTTCTGGTGGGAGGCTGGTTACATGTGCAGCATCGACATTATGCACGACCGTGCAGGCTATTATCTATGCTGGGGTTGCCTTGTGTGGGTGCCGTCCGTCTACACATCGCCGGCCATGTACCTCGTCCAGAACCCCATTCATCTTGGAACACCGCTGGCCCTCGCCATTTTCATCACGGGAGTCCTCATGGGTACGCATCAATGTCGAAATGCCGTCGTGCTTATAGCTAACTTGTGTCTGTGTTTTCAGTTGGGATTAACTACGATGCTGATCGTCAGCGTCAAGGTTTCCGCGCAGCCAATGGCAAGACAAACGTGTGGGGACGTCCAGCCGAGTTCATCGTGGCCCGGTACGAGACCGAGAAGGGAGAAAAAAAGCAGAGCTTACTGCTTACATCCGGCTGGTGGGGACTTGCTCGCCACTTCCACTACGTCCCTGAGGTGTTGGCTGCAGTTTCCTGGACGATCCCAGCACTCGGTTCGAGTCCAGCTCCATACTTCTATTCCATCTTCCTGGCCATCCTGCTAACCGACCGAGCTTATCGTGACGACGCTCGCTGTGCGCACAAGTATCGCCAGGACTGGAAGAAATACTGCGAGCGCGTACCGTCGCTCATCCTGCCAAAGATCCTGTAAAAAGGCAACTTCAACTTGACCAGTCACTAATTTGAATTGTCATATGTGACGTGGAAAGGATTCGCTTCAACCATTGGCCACATTTTTTCAGCTTCAGTTATTGGTCAAAATTTTGCAACTCAACCACTGACGTTCACTCTGACTCATTCCGCATTCCGCAATGGACTGGAGCGCCGTATACGACAACAGCGGAGACGAGAACGGCCACTGGGAGGACCACGGCGAGACCCGCAGCTCCCGTAATGCCCATCGTCTTCTGCACCGTCAGGCGTCGCTCCCTCTCGTGAAACAGCAACAAGTCAGCGCCCAGTACTCGCCCCTAGTGGCCTATGCCTTCACAGTCAACTACATTTTGGGTGTAGGTTCTTTGGGGATTCCTTACGCGTTCTATCGATCTGGACTCGTGATGGGTAACGTCATGATCGCTCTAGTGACTCTGTTGTCTTATATGACAGTCATGTGGGTCTGTGAAAGTGTGGCTAGAGCTCGAGAAGCTTTTGTGATAAATTTCCTACTGGATGAGTCAACGGCGCTCAAGTCCTACTCATTCTCCACCCCAGAGTCAATTTCTGGACACCGTACCCCTTCTACTAATAGAAGCAGTGTGGCTATGGAGTATGACGACTTTCCAGAGGTTACACAGCTCTGTGACAGGTTTCTTGGCCCCCTCGGCTCCAAAATGTACCAGATCTCTCTGTTAGGCCTCATGTACGGGGGACTCGTGGGCTACAGCCAAGTGTTCGTGAATACTTTTCTCACTCAAGTGAATCATATAGGAGACTGGGAACTCAGCAGTGTTCATGCAGCCATTTTCTTCGCCTGCATTGTGCTCCCGCTGTCCTGCTCAGATCTTACGGAACAAATCTACGTCCAGCTGACCATGTCGGTTGTACGCTTTGTGGCACTACTAATTATGATTTTCAGCGCTGCTTATGCGGTCTATGGAGATCCCTATGACAGTGGAGCAGAGTTTAAGCCCAGTCCAGTGTCAGGCCCGTACGTCAGTGAATACGCACTCGTGGACTGGACCGGGTTCGGCGTCATGTTCAGCACAGCGGTGTTCTCGCAGTTGTTCCAGCATTCAGTACCTGGTTTGTTGGCGCCATTGGGTGTCAGCAGACAGGAGAAAGCGCCAGCGATTTTTGGGAGTACACTGATAACTACGATGTTGTTCTACATCGCGCTGGGCTCGGTCTGCTCGCTGTATTTCGGACCAAAGTTGGCAACGAGTGTGAATTTGAATTGGGCTGAGTTTACGTGGGGGATTAACGAGTCGATGGACCTTGTACCGATTTGGGCGAAGCTCCTGTCAATGATTGTCGTGGTATTTCCTGCTCTTGATACTCTGAGTGTGTTCCCTCTCATTTCTGTGACTCTTGGAGACAATATGGCTGCTGTGGTGCCTAAGAGATGGACCCGGGGTGGACGAAGGTCATCATGGAAGCTGTTGTGTAGAATTGGAGCGGCTTTGCCGCCACTGGTGATATCGATTTTTGTCTCAGACTTATCTGTCACGCTTCAAATTAGTGGACTGATGGGCATTTACGTGGCATTTTTTGCACCTGCGTTACTTCAATTGCAAGCTAGCCGTGAAATCCCCACCAATAACGTTTACAGCGGAAAGTTTAGCGGGAAAATGTGTGTGTACGGCGTGCTGGCATTCGGGTCAGTGGCCCTGTTTGTCCTGCTCTATCAGCTCGTGCTTCAGATTATTGGAGAATGAGCAATTCAGCATGACCGAGTCACGCTCGTGCTGACATCTTTGTGAGATGCGACCACACATAATAGAAAACTAGCATTCACTCTGCGTTGAGGAAGGCAAGAAGGGCAAGTTTCGTGGCGTGAAGTCCCGAGTATTTGGCCTCTCCCTTCGTCGATTCACGGTGACTGAAGTGAAATGAATTGAAATGAATGATTATATGTTTTGACGTGTCGCTTTCCCGTTCTTCTAACGTTTGAGGTGGTTGATGTAGCGAAGGGAGAACAGTGCCAACATGCGAAAGGCCACAATCAAGACGATCAGGATGAAGACATTCCTCCAAATGTCACCGTGTCATGTCAAAGTTGTTCTCCACGTATTGCTTCAACGTCACGTCGCCTGTTGATGGAGGTGAATTCTGGAGCTTCTGGCAGCTAATACCGTCTGTACTACCATCAGGACAGTCAGCAAAGACAAGCCCCACCAAGATAGAGATGGTATACGTCGGCGGCGAGATGTAGTGAACCCACTTGTATCCCGTTGGAATACTACTCGTCGGGGGATTGTAACCTGCAAACAGCAGGAAAATGCCGCTGAAGAGAGACCCGAGGGTGGTTGCCACCGCCACGCTTGGAAGAGCGAATACCATAAGCTGCCCCAAGTAAACGAAGACCAACGTATTCAGTGAGATGACCACCCAATAGTAGAAGAACGTCGTGTAACCTGTGAAGCCGACACTGGGGTAGAAGATGACGCAGAAGAGAAAGCTGGCTAGAAAGACGTACGGGATTTCAGCAAGAGTACCAGCGATGAAGTACCAGAGCGCGTTGTACGTCTCCGAAGCGCGTTCACGGTAGAAGGCGGTGCGTTCCTCCGCTGCCACAGGCATCACATTGTTGAAGCCAATAATTCCCAGGAAGAGCGAACTGACGAAAATCAACCCCACACCGGCATTCGCCCCACTGTATGTGGTGTAGTCGGTTCCCTGGTAGATGATGGCGAAGACGCAAGCCAAGATGACGCTGATCATGAGACGGGTGAGGTTGTACGTCGGCGTGCGCCAGTACATGCGGAAGAATCGGCGGCAAAGCAATTCAAACTGCGTGAACGATCCAGAGGCGCGCTTGGTGTCGAACTTGAGCTCAGGCAAATGCGGCGACGGGTACAACACGCCTTCTTGGTCGAGATCTTCCTCCATCAAGATCTTCTGGTCGCTCACTTCGAATCGATCAGCAAAGTCCAAAGGCTGCGATGGATCAGCACCCGCAGCAGCCTTACCACCGCCCACACCAGCACCAATGCACTCAAGCATCCAAGTCGCAGGGTTGTATCCAGGTTTGATCGGGTTCACACCAGGGAAGGCCTCGAAGTAGTTAATCAGGTTCTTCGAGTCCTCTCCCAGCTGACCGAAGAAGACCATACGACCACCACGACGGAGCAACAGCAGCGAATCGAACAGGTTGAAGACCTCCGTGCTCGGCTGGTGGATCGTACACACAATGGTGCGGCCAGAGTCGGCAATCTTGCGCACGCCGTTCATGATGAGCTTGGCCGAACGTGCATCCAAACCACTGGTGGGTTCGTCCATGAAGATGATACTGGGCTGAGCAGCCAGCTCCACGCCGATGGTCACGCGCTTCATCTGCTCCGTGGACGATCCGCGGATGATCTTGTCGGCGATCGGTCCCAGCTCCAGCAGTTCAATACATTCGTCGACGGACTCCATCTTCTGTGCGGTGGGGATACTGGCGTCCTGACGCAACATGGCCGAGAAAACGAGAGCCTCACGAACAGTGGCCGAGTCGGAGTGGATGTCCATCTGCTCGCAGTAGCCCGTGCATCGGCGGATAGCGAGGTCGTTGGCGGCGTGTCCGTTGAGCAGGATCTTGCCTTGAATTCTGCCTCCGGTCTTGCGTCCTGCGATGACGTCCATGAGCGTGGTCTTACCAGCACCTGAAGATCCCATGAGTGCGGTCATCGTGCCAGGCAGAGCGAAACCAGAGACACCCTTGAGCAGGTCGATTTGCTCGTCATTGGTGGCACCAGGCAGCGGAACGGAGTACCAGAGATCATGGAAGGCAAGAGTGACCGGTACAATCTTGAATTCGGTGGATTCTCTGCCAGCTTCTGGGGCCTCCGGTATGGCTACTGTCTGGATTTCGATTATTTTTTCTTCGGATTTTGGTGTTGCTGCCATCTCAGAGTAAGCTGCGTGAGGCTCAACAGTTTGCTTATCCTGTTCTCCCATAGCAACGTTCGTGGGACTCTCGTAGCGCACGTATTCAAGCACGAGGTACGAACAGAATATGAAGAAGAGGTATCCGCTGACCAAGTAAATCCAACCGTACCAGATCCACATCGACTCGGTCTTCAGGTTGAAGACACCCAGGGTGTATTTGCCAACCGTTTGGTTGTACTTGACGCAGTAGTCAACGCCTTTGTAGACGCATACGTCAAACTTCGGAGCCAGATACTGGTTCAAACTCAGCGCGCGAATGCACCAGGCAAGTGGGTCGATCCAATACATCCAGATCAAGTAGTCCGGAATATTATCCTTTGCGATGAGGAAACCTCCAAACAACATGAAGAACAGCACGGCCACGAACATGATCGGTTGTGCGATGGTCAAGTTGGGCGATGCCGACGACAACAGGAAGATGAAGCTGGTGAACCACATCTGGCACAAGAAGAGCGTGACCAGAAAAACGATGTACCGGTCAACAAGCTCCACGTAGCCACCCATCCAGTACACGATGGAGCCAAACAGTATGGTCTCCAATATGCAGAGCGGGATTTGAGTCAGGGAAGTGGCCAACACGTATGCGCCTGAACGGAAGAAGTTGGCACCACGCTGCTTGTAAAAGACCGAGCGAGCGTCCATGTAGGTAGACACTTGCGAGGCCTGACTCATGGACAGAAACATGGAGCACGAGAACAGCAGACCAAGCACGAGTTGGCTGTCGACGTCGTTCATTTGCCAGAAGGTTGAGCCGTACATGAGCCCCATCACGACGACCATGACCGCACGCCCCATCAAGTACGTTGTGTCACGCAGGGTAAGAGTCGCCTGCCGCCGCAGAAGTGTTCCTAAGTCGCCTATAAACGACTGACGGAAAGGCTGTAAATCAGCAATCTCGATGGAATCTTTCGGCGGCGCATTAAGCAGCTCAAGAGTGGACTGAAAAATACTCGAGGCAAGGAAGCGATCAGCAAACTCCTCGGACTGGTACGGCACGTTGTTTCCGACGACATACGTACCCTGCTTGTTAGTCCCCAAGTCCAGCAGGAAGTCAGCTACATCTTTGCGAGGCGGACAGTGGAAGCCCATTTGCTCGAAATAGGGCACGGCGTCCTCGCGCTTGCCGTGGAACATGATGGTACCTTCATTCATCAACAGAACGTCGTCAAAAAGCTCGAACACTTCCGGAGACGGCTGCAGCAGCGAGATGACGACGGTGGTGTTGAAATTTCGCGCGGCACTCTTCATGGACTTGCAGATGTCGTAAGTGGCAGCACTATCAAGACCCGTACTGATCTCATCAAGCAGCTGGATTCGCTTGATGGCTACAGTCATTTCTCCCGTGGTGACGCGCTTTCGTTCACCTCCCGATACACCACGAAGCATGGCGTTACCCACGATCGTGTCCTTGCAGCTATCAAGCCCAAGTTTCTTAACCGTTAAGTCTGGAGCGAACTTATGGTGAGTAGTTACGACTTCAACGGCGTGGTCATGCTGCTCCGGCGTGCAGTTCTTGAGTGCCTCGATCACCCAAGGTTCCAACTCCTTACCGGCACAACATTTGTGAGCAAAGTTGAAGGTTTCCTGGACTGTCAACCGAGGGTAATGATCGTCAACTTGGTTGGCGTACGCGACGTAACGCGGCAAAACCTCAAGCATCTCACTCCGGTTTTTGTTGTTATAGGTGATGTCGCCATTTAGAGTAATGCTCTTGTCCATGTGGAACCGATTCGCCAGAATTTTCATGAGCGAGGACTTCCCGGAGCCTGGCTGGCCCAGAACTAGAGTGATTCGACCAGGTTTGAACACACCGCTGATCTTGCGCAGAATCCTTTTTTCTACCGTGAGCTTGCTGGACTTGGGCGCGCACAGGTTGCCCAGTCCCTGTTGCACTTCGCTCCAAAGCGTTGGTACTTCCAGTTGGCCAACCTTGATCTGAGGCACCTCAGCTGAGAGCTCAAGGTTTTGAAAACGGACCTCCAGCCCTGGAACAGGGCGACCCAAAGCTTCCTCGATCACTTTTGACAGAGTCGAGTTCATGGTGAACACTCCGTCAGCCATGAGGGCGTCAGCGCTAGCCAAATCGTCTTTCGTAAGTTGCTGGGGCTCAGGGTACATGCTTTTCGTTCGAGGAAGCCTATCATGGTCGCTGGTGGAGCTGAGTCGACGGGAATTGAAACGAGGCAACTTGTACGCGGGCGTCTTCGGAACGATGAGCTTGCCTGAGGCAACATCATTGACATTTTTTCTGTCAGCTGGGTCTCTCTTGCCTTGAGAAGGGCAGTCTTGCTTTTCCATGGCTTGAAGTAGTTCGTGGGATGGTGTTGCTGCGCGCTAGCAGATTGAAAACTGGCAACTGCTGGCAAGCGATACACGCTGTTGTTACTGCTGAAATGGTTACGCTGGTGGTGGTGCAGGTGTCAGAAATACAATTTCTAGTGACAAACGCGGTGGCAAACTTGATGAAGGATCTGCAGATTACTTTTGGTGGTCAACGGTAAAGCAACGCGCATGATTTCTCGCATTACGCGATGGTTGGTTGCACTGTGCAACTTGCACATCCAAGGTTATTCCCACAAGGTATCTACAGCGTTCACGGTGAATTGGCGGCGGCTTCTTAATAGTTTGTTGTTTGATGATTTTTTTGATTCGGAAGAGATGGTTTGGATGCAAAAGGTACTGTTATTTTTTTAATTGCCGAGCAGTTCGATCCTGCTCATTAGTGTGGCTTAACGTTTGAGGTGGCTAATGTAGCGAAGAGAGATCAGCGCCAAGACGCGGAATGCCACGATCAGGATGATCAGGATCATAGCGTTTCTCCAAATGTCGTCATGCTTCATGTCGAAGGTGTCCTCCACGTACTGCTTGAGCGTCATGTCACCGATCGTGGGTGGCGCGTCCTGGAGAATATCACAGCCCACCTTGTCACCAGAGCAGTCGCCAAACACCAGCGCGACCAAGATGGCGATACTGTACGTCGGAGGAGAGATCCAGTGCACCCACATGTATCCTTCTGGGATGCTGCCTGTAGGCGGGTTGAAGCCAGCGAACAGCATGAAGATGGAGCTGAGAAGAGCACCAAGCGTAGTAGCGACGGCCACACTTGGGAGCGCGTACACCAGAAGCTGTCCGAGATACACAAAGACCAGAGCGTTCATGGAGACCACCAGCCAGTAGTAGAAGAATGTGATGTAACCCGTGAAGCCGACACTTGGGTAGAAGATGACCGAGAACAGCAGACTTGAGAAGAAGATGTACGGGATCTCTACAAGCGTACCAGCGATGAAGTACCAGAGCGCGTTGTAAGTCTCCGAAGCACGTTCACGGTAGAAGGCAGTACGTTCATCAGCGGCGACGGGCATAACACTGTTGAAGCTGATGATACCCAGGAAAACGGTGCTGACAAAGATGAGACCGATACCAGCATTGGCGCCACTGTACGTGTAGTAGTCGGTTCCCTGGTAGATGATGGCGAAGACACAAGCCAATACGACGCTGATCATGAGACGGGTAAGGTTGTACGTCGGCGTGCGCCAATACATGCGGAAGAATCGGCGGCAAAGCAATTCAAACTGCGTGAACGATTTAGAGGCGCGCTTGGTGTCAAACTTGAGCTCAGGCAAATGCGGTGATGGGTACAACACGCCTTCCTGGTCGAGATCCTCCTCCATCAAGATCTTCTGGTCGCTCACTTCGAATCGATCAGCAAAGTCCAAAGGCTGCGATGGATCAGCTCCGGCAGCAGCCTTACCACCGCCCACACCAGCACCAATGCACTCAAGCATCCAAGTCGCAGGGTTGTATCCAGGTTTGATCGGGTTCACACCAGGGAAGGCCTCGAAGTAGTTAATCAGGTTCTTCGAGTCTTCGCCCAGTTCACCGAAGAATACCATACGGCCACCACGACGGAGCAACAGCAGTGAGTCGAACAGGTTGAAGACCTCCGTGCTCGGCTGGTGGATCGTACACACAATGGTGCGGCCAGAGTCGGCGATCTTGCGCACGCCGTTCATGATGAGCTTGGCCGAACGCGCATCCAAACCACTGGTGGGTTCGTCCATGAAGATGATACTGGGCTGAGCAGCCAGCTCCACGCCGATGGTCACGCGCTTCATCTGCTCCGTGGACGATCCGCGGATGATCTTGTCGGCGATCGGTCCCAGCTCCAGCAGTTCAATACATTCGTCGACGGACTCCATCTTCTGTGCGGTGGGGATACTGGCGTCCTGACGCAACATGGCCGAGAAAACGAGAGCCTCACGAACAGTGGCCGAGTCGGAGTGGATGTCCATCTGCTCGCAGTAGCCCGTGCATCGGCGGATAGCGAGGTCGTTGGCGGCGTGTCCGTTGAGCAGGATCTTGCCCTGAATTTTGCCTCCGGTCTTGCGTCCTGCGATGACATCCATGAGCGTGGTCTTACCAGCACCTGAAGATCCCATGAGTGCGGTCATCGTGCCAGGCAGAGCGAAACCAGAGACACCCTTGAGCAGGTCGATTTGCTCGTCATTGGTGGCACCAGGAAGAGGAACGGAGTACCAGAGATCATGGAAGGCAAGCGTGACTGGGATCGCAATGCCACGGCCAGTGGGTTGGACTGGAACACTGATGGTAGGGATACCGCCCAGCGCGTCGTCGGTATTGTGGAATTCAATGATGCTTTCGTGCTCCTTGGGGGTCGTTGGCATCTGGCTATAAACCATTTGGTCTCGGGCGGCCTGTTCGTCCTGCTCGACAATGGCGACGTTCTCTGGGCTCTCGTAGCGCTTGTATTCCAGCATGAAGTAGGCGCTGAAGACGAACACGAAGTAGCCGGCAATGAAGTAGATCCAGCCATACCAAATCCAGGCGGATTCCGTTTGCAGGTCGAATACCCCGAGACTGTACTTACCCATGGTGAGATTGTACTGAGCGCAGTAGTCGATGCCGTTGTAAACACATTCGTCAAACTTGGAGGCCAAGTACTGGTTCACACTCAGCGAGCGGATGCACCAAGCCAGCGGATCGATCCAGTAGATCCAGATGAGATAATCCGGGATGTCGCCCTTGGAGATCAAGAAACCTCCGAACAACATGAAGAACAGCACAGCAACCATCATCAGAGGCTGCGCAATCGTCAGGTTGGGCGACGCGGCAGACAGGAAGAAGAAGAAGCTCGTGAACCACATCTGGCACAGGAACAGCGTGACTAAGAACACGATGAAGCGACCGACATCGTCCACGTAGCCACCGAACCAGTACGTGATCGCGCCGAAGATGATCGTTTCCAGAATGCTCAACGGGATCTGCGAAATCGACGTGGCCAGGACGTACGCGCTCGTTCGGAAGAAGTTGGCGCCACGCTGCTTGTAGAAAATCGTACGCGCGTCAATGTAAGTGGACACCTGAGAGGCTTGACTCATGGATAGGAACATGGCGACAGAGAACAACAGACCAAGGATAAGCTGGCTGTTAGAGTCGTCCATCTGCCAGAAGGTAGATCCGTACAGCAGACCCATGACGATGATCATGACAGCACGGCCCATCAAGTACGTTGTGTCACGCAGAGTGAGTGTAACTTGACGAGCTAGCAACGTGGACAAGTCTTCGTTGAACGTCTGACGGAACGGTGTGAAGTCTGCGAAGACCATCGATTCCTCCACCGGCGCATCAAGCAGCTTCAACGTGGAGTGGAAAATGCCAGACTGCTCGAAGCGGGAGGCGAATTCCTCCGCCTGGTACGGCACACTTGCTCCCCCCACAACGTACGTGTCCTGCTTGTTCGTGCCGAGATCGAGCAGGAAGTCGGCCACGTCTTTACGGGGCGGGCAGTGGAAACCCATTTGCTCGAAGAAGGGCACGGCTTCCTCACGTTTGCCGTGGAACATGATGGTACCTTCGTTCATGAGCAGGACGTCGTCAAAGAGCTCGAACACTTCCGGAGATGGCTGCAACAAGGAGATGACGACGGTAGCGTTGAAGTTACGAGCTGCACTCTTCATGGACTTGCAGATGTCGTAAGTGGCAGCACTGTCGAGACCCGTACTGATCTCATCCAGAAGCTGGAGACGCTTCATACCGAACATCATTTCACCCGTAGTGACACGCTTCCGTTCACCACCAGACACACCACGGAGCATGGCGTTACCAACGACCGTGTCCTTACAGTTGTCAAGACCGAGTTTCTTCACCGTGACATCGGGAGCGAACTTGTGGTGTGCGTTGAGGACCTCGACGGCGTGGTCGTGCTGCTCCGGTGTGCAATTCTTGAGTGCCTCCACTGCCCACGGCTCCATGCCAGCTCCCGCGCAGCACTTGTGAGCGAACTCGAAGGTCTCCTGGACCGTCAGACGAGGGTAATGATCATCGATTTGGTTGGCGTAGGCGACATAGCGCGGCAGCACCTCCAGAAGACTGTTACGGTCCTTGCCGTTGTAGTCGATGTCGCCGTTCAACGTGATGTTGGTATCCATGTGGAACCGGTTGGCCAGTACTTTCATGAGCGAGGACTTGCCCGATCCAGGTTGGCCCAACACGAGAGTGATGCGACCAGGACGGAACACGCCGCTGATTCCTCGGAGGATCTTCTTCTCTACTGTCATCTTGTTGTTGCTGCAGCACATGTTGCTGAGCCCCTGTTGCACCTGGTTAATCAACGTCGGCACTTCGAGTTCCCCACCTTTGATCATCGGCACTTCGGCGGACAGTTCGAGGTTACGGAAGCGGACTTCGAGACCAGGGATCGGGTGACCCAAGGCGTTCTCAATCACGGTTGACAGTGTCGAGTTCATGGTGAACACACCGTCTGCCATCAGAGCGTCGGCGCTTGTGAGGTCGTCCTTGGTGAGCTGCTGCGGCTCCGGGAACATACTTTTTGTGCGTGGAAGTCTGTCGTAGTCGCCCATGGAGCTGCTGGAACTGAGACGGCGCGAACTGAAGCGAGGCAGGCGGTAGGTGGACACGTGAGGGTTCATTTCGGGGACCACATCACCAACACTGTGATTGTCGTCTGTGTCGCTATTGGCTTTGTTAGCCACAGGGTAGTTATGGTTCCCCTCCATCCAAGTAGAGTGGAATGCGAGGCGTTGCTCGGCTTGAGGAGAATTTGAGAATGAGGATTTTTATTGCTACGCCGGACTCTCGGTGATACTTGCGCGGGTTCGGCAGGTTCCACATGGCAAGACATTACGCTTTCCGCCTGGATGTGCCTCATGTCTATTTGGTGCCTCGCGTCAACCGCTCGAGATTACGGCAGTGTGCTAACTTGGCTGCCAAGCGGAAAGTATGCGAGTCAGCGTTTGTATGCAACAGCCGCTGAGTAAACTGCGGCTTGGCAGACTATTGCAAATGTTACAACGCAGTTTTGCAACCCTCGATCGATAAACGCTGGAAACTGTTCCCGAAATTCGGATCTCTAAAGGGAAGCTACATGTGCATTACCACGTGCTGTTGCTGCGTACGATACATGTAACGACAACCTTGATGGTCTGCTCCAACCTCAAGCTTTAAGGCCAAAGGTGCAAATTGCACGGCCACAAGTCGCCGACATAGAGTGCGAGACTGTCCAAACGCGCCAAATTGGCACTGTCTACTCGCACCGTTTTGCAGCCGATGTCTATCTTGATTATGCCAAAATGTAAGTTAGACGGGCCCACACTCAAAGTGCGGTAATTCACGTAGGTAAAGTCACCTTGAGTACACTTGAGCTGACATACCGGTATGCTAAACTCTGGTGCCCTCCACGCGAGCTACCAAGAGCTTTTATTACACTGACAGAATTGTGTTCACCAGGTTAAAAATTGTAGCTTCTAACATTGTTTTTGGCATCAACCTTAGTGGCGACATGCTTTTACGACTATCGAAGCAGCGACAATGGAGAATCCAGCGATATAAATCACTGACGAGACTGTCAGTCTGACTGTGACCATACAAAGAGCGTGCGGTGCATTGCGTGCCTGGTCGATTATGGCAGTGCTGCTACATATATATCGCAAAAAGGGCAGTAAACATGAGATTATGCCAAGCGATAAGAAGCTCCCCATGTGAGAGTAAACTCCCTCAGGTATCACGCGAAAATCAAACCGATGGTTGCTCCTCGAGCTTTCGCAGACGCCGCACGTCATGAGTTTGACCGAATACTGTCACCACGGCCAATGGATACTGCTTTGTTTCGTCGTTTTACAGTTTACTCCACCCTGAGTTGAGACGGGATTGCAAAGGCGAAAGCACCGACTGTACCTACGATTTAACTGTCAATACGATACTCTGGTTGACAACCAGTGGTTGTCACTGAGATTATTAGCTGCTAAATCCTACAGTTCGGCATGGAAAGTTTGACTCAAAGGCAACGATCAGGGTGATCAGGATACACTGCAAAGCCACTACCGCTTCAAGTGGTTAATGTATCTCAGCGACACCAACGCCAATGCACGGAACGCCACCATCAGTGCAATCAGCACCCCAACGTTCCTCGCAATGTCCTCGTGCTTCATGTCAAAGCTTTTCTCCACGTACGTCTTCACTGTCACTTGTCCGATGGTCGGCGGTGCATTCCTTACCAATTCGCAGCTATCCCCACCTTCACTCGCATCTCCCGAACAATCTGCAAAGATAAACGCCACCAAGACTGCCACAGTGTACGTCGTGGGTGAGATCCAGTGAACCCACTTGTACCCCGTTGGGATAGTCCCTGCGGGCGGGTTGAAGCCTCCGAAAAGGATGAAAATGGAGCTGAGAAGAGCGCCAAATGTCGTCGCCACTGCCACACTCGGTAGGGCATACACCAACAATTGACCGAGATACACAAACACCAGCGTATTAAGCGACAACACCAGCCAGTAGTAGAAGAACGTGCTGTAACCGGTGAAGCCGACGCTCGGGAAGAAGATGATGCAGAACAGGAGACACGACAGTAACACGTACGGGATCTCAGCCAGAGTTCCAGCGATGAAATACCATAGCGCGTTGTACGTTTCCGAAGCCCGTTCACGGTAGAACGCAGTGCGTTCCTCAGCAGCTACGGGCATGACGCTGTTGAAGCTGATGATACCGAAGAAGACGGTGCTCACGAAGATCAAACCCACACCGGTGTTTGCACCACTGTACGTTGTGTAGTCGGTTCCTTGGTAGATGATCGCGAAGACAGTCGCCAAAACGATGCTGATGAAGAGCCGAGTGAGGTTGTAGGTTGGTGTGCGCCAGTACATCCGGAAGAACCGAAGACACAGCAACTCAAACTGCGAATACGGATCCGAGGCACGTTTCCGGTCGAATTTGAGCTCCGGTAAGTGTGGAGACGGCAGAAGAATGCCTTCCTGCTCCAGATCTTCCTCCATCAGCAGCTTCTGGTCACTTGCCAAGAAGCGCTCAGCAAAATCGAGTCGATGCAACGCACTACCGGCAGTTCCCTTACCACTACCGACACCAGCTCCAATGCACTCGAGCATCCAGGTCGCTGGATTGTAGCAAGGCTTGATGGGGGTCACATCCGCGAATGACTCGAAGTACTCGATTAACTTCTTCGAGTCTTCGCCCAGTTCACCAAAGAAGACCATACGGCCACCACGACGGAGCAACAGCAGCGAGTCGAACAGGTTGAAGACCTCCGTGCTCGGCTGGTGGATCGTACACACAATGGTGCGGCCAGAGTCAGCGATCTTGCGCACGCCGTTCATGATGAGCTTGGCCGAACGCGCATCCAAACCACTGGTGGGTTCGTCCATGAAGATGATACTGGGCTGAGCAGCCAGCTCCACGCCGATGGTCACGCGCTTCATCTGCTCCGTGGACGATCCGCGGATGATCTTGTCGGCGATCGGTCCCAGCTCTAGCAGTTCAATACATTCGTCGACGGACTCCATCTTCTGTGCGGTGGGGATACTGGCGTCCTGACGCAACATGGCCGAGAAAACGAGAGCCTCACGAACAGTGGCCGAGTCGGAGTGGATGTCCATCTGCTCGCAGTAGCCCGTGCATCGGCGGATAGCGAGGTCGTTGGCAGCGTGTCCGTTGAGCAGGATCTTGCCCTGAATTCTGCCTCCGGTCTTGCGTCCTGCGATGACGTCCATGAGCGTGGTCTTACCAGCACCTGAAGATCCCATGAGGGCGGTCATCGTACCGGGCAGAGCGAAGCCGGAGACGCCCTTAAGTAGGTCGATTTCCTCGTCCTTCTTACCACCGGGCATCGGGACGGAGTACCAAAGGTTTTCAAAAGCTAAAGTGATCGGGAGTGAGATGCCACGACCACTAGGCTCAACTGGGACGCTGATAGTGGGGACTCCACCCATGATATCATCGACGTTGTGGATCTCGATAACACTCTCGTACTCCTTTGATTTCCTCGGTGTAGTTGGCATTTCCAAGTAGACGTTCTGATCCTCTTCGTCCGCGATCACGGCTACATTTACTGGACTCTCGAAGCGCTTGTACTCCAGTACAAGATACGACATGAAATTCAACGCGAAGTAGCCTGCAACCAAGTAAATCCACCCGTACCAGACCCACATCGACTCCGTTGGCAGGCTGAAGACCCCCAAACTGTATTCACCGACGGTTTGGTTGAATTTCTCGCAATAATCAATGCTTTGATATACGCACACGTCGAACTTGGGCGCCAGATACTCGTTCACACTCAGTGCGCGAATCCCCCACGCCAGTGGATCCATCCAGTAGATCCAGATGAGGTAGTCTGGAATCCCCTCCTTGGCGACCAAGAAACCACCAAACAACATGGAGAAGAGGACGCAAACCATCATGAACGGTTGAGCCATCGTCAAATTCGGGGACACTGACGACAAGAAGAAGAAGAAACCCGTGTACCAAGTCTGACACAGGAACAGCGTCACCACAAACACGACAAATCGGTCGACAGCATCGACATATCCACCCATCCAGTACGTGATCGATCCGAACACGACCGTCTCCATAATAGCCATTGGAATTTGAGAAAGCGAAATGGCCAACACATACGAGCTGGAACGGAAGAAATTAGCGCCTCGTTGCTTGTAGAAGACCGAACGAGCCTCCATGAACGTCGGGACTTGGGACGATTGGCTCAAGGCAACGAATAGCGTGCACGAGAACAACAGACCCAAGATCAACTGGCTGTTCGCGTCATCCATCTGCCAAAACGTTGAGCCGTAGAGTAAACCCATGACGAGAACCATAACGGCACGGCCCACGAGGTACGCCGTGTCACGGGACTTCAGCTTCAGTTCACGACTCAACAGCGTGGCCACTTCCTCGACTAAAGTCAAACGGAACGGCTGAGCATCGCGGATGTCGAGTTGGTCTTTGACTGGGGAGTCCAGGCGCTTCAGCGTGCTGTGAAAGATGGTCGATTCACGGAATCGGTCGGCAAAATCGGCTGATTGACTTGGAACATTCCTCGGATCGCCTTCAACGTACGCGCCTTGCTTGTTCGTGCCGAGATCCAAGAGGAAATCGGCCACGTCCTTGCGAGGTGGACAGATGAAGCCCATCCGCTCGAAATACGGCACCACGTCCTCGCGGTGCCCGTGGAACATGACGCTACCGCCGTGCATGAGAAACACGTCGTCGAACAGCTCAAACACCTCCGGAGACGGTTGTAGCAGTGAAACCACGACGGTGACGTTGAAATTCCGCGCTGCACTCTTGAGGGACTTGCAGATATCGTAAGTTGCAGCGCTGTCGAGACCAGTGCTGATTTCATCCAGCAACTGAAGCCGCTTCTTACCAACCAGCATTTCACCCGTTGTCACGCGCTTCCTCTCTCCCCCAGACACTCCTCGAAGCATGGCGTTGCCTACAATCGTGTCTTTACAGTTGTCCAGCCCGAGCTTCTTGACCATCAAGTCCGGCGTGAACTTGTGGTGCGCCGTCATCACTTTCAGCGCGAGCTCTTCTTGCTCTGGCGAGCTCTTCTTGAGCGCTTCGACCACCCACGGCTCCAGCTCTTTACCAGCACAACATTGATGAGCGAACTCGAAGGTTTCCTGCACTGTCAAGCGTGGATAATGCTCGTCGATCTGATTCACGTACACCACGTCCTGATGCAGCGTGTCCAGAATCTCAGCTCGGTCTTTGCCGTTGTACGTCACGTCTCCACTCAACGAAATGTTCTTGTCCATGTGGAAGCGGTCGGCCAGAACTTTCATAAACGAAGACTTCCCCGAGCCAGGTTGACCCAGAACGAGCGTGATCCGACCGGGTCGGAAGACGCCAGTGACGCCACGTAGAATCTTCTTGTCTACGGTGACTTTCTTAGCTTTCGAACTCAAGATACTGCTTAAACCTAACTGTAACTGAGACCAGAGTGTCGGGACTTCTAACCTACCACCTTTTAACAACGGAACTTGAGCTGAAAGCTCCAAATCTCGGAAACGGATTTCGAGCCCGGGAATGGGACGACCGAGAGCGTTCTCGATGACGGTGGACAGTGTCGAGTTCATCGTGAAGACGTCACCAGCCATGAACGCGTCGGCACTGATGAGGTCATCGTTTGTGAGCTCTCGGGGCTCTGGGAACATGCTCTGCGTGCGTGGCAATTGGTTGTTCGAGCCTAAGGAGCTTTGGGGCGTCAGACGTCGAGAGCTGAAGCGA
Source organism: Phytophthora capsici (assembly GCA_030324255.1). Lineage (NCBI taxonomy): Eukaryota > Oomycota > Peronosporomycetes > Peronosporales > Peronosporaceae > Phytophthora > Phytophthora capsici. The sequence goes on from CM059354.1 coordinate 207,587, forward strand.
GGGAGACGGTAAGTGGACACTTTGGGAGCCAAAAGGTGGTCCGGGGCCACGTCATGCTCGACTTTCGTCTCGTCTTGGAGATCCATTGGACAGCGGCGCAAATCTGAAAGTGACGGCTGAAAGTGACGGCTTGGCACCGCTTGAACGGTTGATGATGTCGATTCGTATCTTTCATGGAACAATAAATAAATTGTACCCCCTCAGGTCGGGGGTACATTTGTCCGCCTCATCGAATGGAATAAAATAATGACCCAATGTTTTTTTGGGCACTTTGTAGCTCAACCTACAGCCACATATACAGCCGCGCCCGCCTCACGTGAAAATGCGTACAGTAGTGATGTGAAGGTTCAGGCGCTGAACCTTTGTGAACCTCCCTTTGCTTCCACATCCAGAGGTACCGGTGAAAGGTATCTGAATCCCCCCAAACCGCCTTGAACTACCTTTTACATCCTCATCGGTACATCAGCGTTAAACTAAAGGCTTAATATATTCAAGTGTTTTGATCGTACATTATTGTTTATCTCTGGTCGAGGAACATTTTCCATTTCAGCCGCACTCGCGCGGCAATCACACGACTCGCTCGCTCCATACGCCAGCGCCTCGACGTGTGTTCTCCTACGACGAAGAAGTGCCTGCCACAATGCAGGCTTTAGTCCCGGCTCAACCATTAAGATAATTTTCCTGACAATAGCACCAGCCCAAGTCAGAACTCGGACTGGAATTTACCAAGTTGACCTGCTCAATAGCCGACATTTTGCGCGACCAGAGCTGGACGAGTCGAACGGCAAGGCCATCGGCGACAAGGAGACAACGGACATGGTCCGAGGTTTTAAAATGTGTGTTGAACACTGAATAGAATTTTCAAGTATAAACTACCACGGAGGTTCAAGGAGGTTCAGAGATGCTTCAGCGGAACTATACAGCCCGCGAACGCACCAGTCGTAAACAGAGGTTCAGCTGAAGGTTCACACCACTAGCGTACAGTACCGGTATTGGGTAATAGGTATAGTCTAAAAATATTGCTCAATGGTACAGTATACCGGTATTTTGTTTATACTGCATATGACAGGATAAAGAGTTAGCATTAAAGCTCACCGAGTACTGTATGTAGACAATGATGTTGGACCCGGTCTGTGTCATTCCACGTAGCCTCCGTTCCCTCTGCGCCAGTCCATCTGTGGGCGAGAACAATGGAGAATCCATACTGGATCCCAAAGACTCGCGACGCCAATCTTTGAAGATTGCTGGACTCGTTGATTATGTTCCCGAAGAATGGACTTTTGTATGCGGTGCCAGCGCGACATAGCGAGACTTGTTGACGTGCCAGCGGTGCAATGGACCCGGCACCGCATCTGCGCTTGAATGGACCGAATCTCTCGAGGTCCCTGACCGTCAGGCTGACGATTCGTCAGTGACGACCCCAGTGAGTTCACCCACTTACCAATTCGACTCGGATTCCACGACAGCAATGGACAAGAGCGATGAGCACTCGCCGGTCCCTCCCAATACTGATGCTGACGACAACCAAAGTGTCGGGGATGTCGTCCCGGAGAAGCTTCTAGCGCCCAAAGTGTCGACGTACCGTCTTCCACGCTTCAGTTCTCGGCGTTTGAGTTCCAACAGCTCGTTCGGAGATCACGACGTGCTGCCCCGTACCAAGAGCATGTTCCCGGAGCCCCGGGAGCTCACAAAGGACGACCTTACAAGCGCTGACGCTTTGATGGCCGACGACGTTTTCACCATGAACGCCACCCTGTCAACAGTGATCGAGAACGCTTTGGGACATCCGATCCCCGGTCTCGAAGTACGTTTCCGTAACGTTGAGTTATCAGCTCAAGTACCGCAGCTTAAGAGCGGAAGTCTCGAAGTACCGACGTTGTGGACGCAAGTACAGCAAGGAGTGGGCGGGATCTTCGGTTCCAAGCAGTTTACAGTCGAGAAGAAGATTCTGCGTGGAGTCACCGGTGCTTTCAAGCCTGGACGGATCACTCTAGTGCTGGGTCAACCTGGTTCTGGCAAGTCTTCGCTGATGAAAGTGCTGGCCAACCGCTTCCACATGGACAAGAACATTACGCTGAGTGGAGACATCGAGTACAATGGCAAGGAGCGGTCGTTGATGCTGGACATGCTCCCACGTGACGTGGCCTACGTCAATCAGATCGACGAGCACTACCCGCGCATGACAGTACAAGAGACGTTCGAGTTCGCTCACCGTTGCTGCGCCGGAAAAGGCTTAGAGCCTTGGGCGGTTGAAGCACTGAAGAACTGCACGCCAGAGCAGCACGAGCACGCGTTGAAGGTCGTGACGGCCCACCATAAGTTCGCACCTGACCTCATGGTGAAGAAACTCGGCCTTGATAACTGTAAGGACACGGTCGTGGGTAACGCTATGCTGCGTGGTGTTTCTGGTGGTGAGAGGAAGCGTGTTACCACTGGTGAAATGCTCGTGGGTCGAAAACGTCTCCAGCTTCTGGATGAGATCAGTACGGGTCTCGACAGTGCTGCCACTTACGACATCTGCCGGTCGCTCAAGAGTGCAGCTCGTAACTTCAACGCTACAGTCGTCATCTCCTTGTTGCAGCCATCTCCTGAAGTCTTCGAGCTGTTCGACGACGTCTTGCTGTTGAACGAAGGCAGTATCATGTTCCACGGGAAACGGGAGGACGCCGTGCCGTACTTCGAGCAAATGGGTTTCCACTGTCCGCCTCGTAAGGATGTGGCCGACTTCCTCTTGGACTTAGGAACGAACAAACAGAGCGCGTATGTCGTCGGAAACAACGTGCCGTATCTGTCCGCTGAGTTCGCAGATCATTTCCGGGACTCGGACATCTTCCAGAAAACGTTAAAGCGGATGGATTCACCCGTGAAGGAACCACTCATTGTCCCCGACGTTAAACCGTTCCGTCTCTCCTTCTTGGAGGATATGATCATGCTGCTGCGTCGTCAGATGATGCTCACTTCTCGTGATACGACGTACCTCATGGGTCGAGCGGTGATGAATATCGTCATGGGGTTGCTCTACGGATCGACGTTCTATCAGATGGACGACGCTAACAGTCAGCTGATCCTCGGTCTCTTGTTCTCGTGCACCATGTTCCTGTCGTTGTCTCAAGCTTCACAAGTGCCGACGTTCATTGAGGCGCGTTCGGTCTTTTACAAGCAACGCGGCGCCAACTTCTTCCGATCGAGCGCATACGTGTTAGCCATGTCGCTATCTCAAATCCCGATGGCTGTAGCGGAGACGGTGGTGTTTGGAGCGATCACGTACTGGATGGGAGGTTACGTCGCGCTCGCGGATCGCTTCATCGTGTTCCTGGTCACGCTGTTCCTGTGCCAGATGTGGTTCACCAGCTATTTCTTCTTCTTATCGTCGGTATCTCCAAACTTGACGGTCGCTCAGCCTGTCATGATGGTGTCCGTGCTGTTCTTCATGCTCTTTGGAGGTTTCTTGATCACAAAGGACAATATCCCCGACTATTTGATCTGGGTCTTCTGGATCGACCCGCTTGCCTGGTGCATTCGAGCGTTAAGTATTAACCAGTATCTCGCCCCGAAGTTCGACGTCTGTGTGTACGAAGGAATCGACTACTGCGCCACGTATAGTGAAACTATCGGAGAGTACAGTCTTGGCGTCTTTAATCTTCCGACCGAGTCCATGTGGATCTGGTACGGGTGGATCTTCCTCTTCGCTGGTTACTTCTCCTTCGCCTTTGTCTCGTATCTCGTGTTGGAATACAAACGCTACGAAAGTCCCGAGAACGTCGCGGTGGTCGTGGACGAAGCTGAAGAGGACCAGACAAGTTACTCGGAGATGCCAACCACCCCAAAGGAAGCCAAAGAGCACGAGAAGGTGATCGAAATCCAAGATGTCGACCAAGTTATGGGTGGAGTCCCCACTATCAGCGTCCCAGTTGAGCCTAGTGGCCGTGGCATCTCACTCCCGATCACTTTAGCTTTTGAAAACCTTTGGTACTCCGTCCCGATGCCCGGTGGTAAGAAGGACGAGGAAATCGACCTACTTAAGGGCGTCTCCGGATTCGCTCTGCCTGGTACGATGACCGCACTCATGGGATCTTCCGGTGCTGGTAAGACGACGCTCATGGACGTCATCGCAGGACGCAAGACTGGAGGCAGAATTCAAGGCAAGATCCTGCTCAACGGACACGCTGCCAACGACCTCGCTATCCGCCGATGCACGGGCTACTGCGAGCAGATGGACATCCACTCCGACTCGGCCACTGTTCGTGAGGCTCTCGTCTTCTCGGCCATGTTGCGTCAGGACGCCAGTATCCCCACCGCACAGAAGATGGAGTCCGTCGACGAATGTATTGAACTGCTGGAGCTGGGACCGATCGCCGACAAGATCATCCGCGGATCGTCCACGGAGCAGATGAAGCGCGTGACCATCGGCGTGGAGCTGGCTGCTCAGCCCAGTATCATCTTCATGGACGAACCCACCAGTGGTTTGGATGCGCGTTCGGCCAAGCTCATCATGAACGGCGTGCGCAAGATCGCCGACTCTGGCCGCACCATTGTGTGTACGATCCACCAGCCGAGCACGGAGGTCTTCAACCTGTTCGACTCGCTGTTGTTGCTCCGTCGTGGTGGCCGCATGGTCTTCTTTGGTGAATTGGGCGAAAACTCGAAGAACCTGATCAAGTACTTCGAGTCTTACCCGGACGTGAAGCCGATCACCCCTGGGTACAACCCTGCGACTTGGATGCTCGAGTGTATCGGAGCTGGAGTGGGCGGTGGCCATGCTGACGCTGGTGCCCAGCCACTGGACTTCGCTGAGCGCTTCTTGGTAAGTGACCAAAGGGTCTTAATGGAGGAGGACCTAGACCAGGATGGCGTCCTCCACCCGTCGTCACATCTACCGGAGCTGAAGTTCGAGACGAAGCGCGCGTCCAACCCGCGCGTTCAGTTCCAGTTGCTGTGTCTCCGCTTCTTCCGAATGTATTGGCGCACGCCGACGTACAATCTCACTCGGTTATTCATCAGCGTGTTACTGGGTTGCGTCTTTGGCGTGATCTACCAGGGCACAGACTACTCGACGTACGCGGGTGCCAACTCCGGCGTGGGTTTAATCTTCGTCAGCACCATATTCCTCGGACTTATCAGTTTTAACAGTGTCATGCCCGTGGCTGCCGATGAACGCACCGCTTTCTACCGGGAACGCGCTTCGGAGACGTACAACGCGCTCTGGTATTTCATTGCCGGGACGTTGGTGGAGATCCCGTACATCTTCCTGTCGAGTCTACTCTTCTGCATCATCTTCTACCCGAGCGTCGGCTTCACTGGTTACATCACGTTCTTCTACTACTGGTTGGTGGTGGCGATGAACGCGCTGTTGTTCGTGTACTTCGGTCAGCTCATGGTCTTCGCGTTGCCCAGTGTCGCAGTGGCATCTACTCTTGGAGCTCTATTCAGCGGTATCTTCATGTTGTTTGCCGGTTTTAACCCGCCTACAGGCAGCATCCCGACAGGTTACATGTGGGTCCACTGGATCTCTCCACCGACGTACACCATTGCGATGCTGGTGTCATTAGTATTCGCTGACTGTTCGGAAGGCAAGACGAGCGGCATCAGTTGTCAAACGCTACAGAACGCTCCCCCCACGATCGGAGAGATGACGCTGAAGGAATACGTCGAGGAGACGTTCGACATGAAGCACAGCGATATCTGGAGAAACGCGTTGATTATGATCGTGCTGATCGTGGTTTTCCGTATTTTGGCCTTGGTCTCACTGCGCTACATCAACCACCTCAAACGCTAAGGGCATCTTCCGAATAATACATTTCCTCGTTTTCGATCCTAAACAAATTCACACAACCCTTTTCTAGGATTTGAGACTTCGGATTCTATGGATTGAATTGCACATCTAGATTTTAGAGCACTTCAAGGTCAAGTTTTCAGTCGACCAACCTCACTTTTTAACCCACTGCCTCCGCCTCAAATCAACTCCAAAATGAAGATGTCAGCTCTATCCCTGCTTGTGATCGTCGGACTCTCGAGTCGAACTCTTGCTTTCGCAGCCGAATGTACTGCTGATGATCTCACCACGATCTCCACTACCTACTCGGATACTGCCATGAGTGAGGGCGCCGCTAAGTGCCCGGACTTAACGGAGACCAAAAACTACTGCGATGCCTCGGACTGCCTCAACTATATGACCAACTTGCTCGACCTCCTCCCGGACTGCACCAGTGGCGGAATCAACGTCCGAGCTGGACTTGAAGCTGCAATTGACTTCTGTGAGACTGGTACAGTCGATCCGGACATCGTCGAGGGTTCTACGTCCTCGACTACTTTGCTTCTGCGATCAGGTTCTTCGTCAACGGATTCCTCGCCAACTATTTCGTCGTCGTCGACGGGTTCAACTACTAGCGACCAGGAGAATGAGATCACGGCTGCACCTTCGGCCGAGGGGTCATCGTCGGCTTCGTCGGTCAGTGTGACCATTTCAACCGCTGCTCTCGCTGTGACGGCGTTTGTCGTCACTGGCGCTCTGTAAGTTGGTAGGAATGCACGCAAACGACATGTTTGCAATTCCACAAATCCACTTTTTTGCTTTAAAATCCTTTTTCATTTTTAGAACCAAGATGTTGACCAGATTACTCGAAACGGTAATGGTCTGAGTTTCCATTTCCTCGGCACCAACGAGTTGAGCCGCTGCACGGCCATCGCGATATTCCAATTGGCTTTGTCGTTCCGTCAGAAGCGCCGCGGAAGGGAATCTAGCTGTGCAGGTTGAAGCGGAAGGAAACAACACGGTTTTCGTATTTGAAGTTTAAAAACTTTTTTCACCACGAATTTATTTTTTGCAAGTGCAAATAATTATTTAGCAACCGGAGATGGCACTTCGTACGTGAAGACTCCAATTAACGTTCAAGTTACGCACAATACCGGTACTACTTCAAGTATACCAGGCCATTCGTTCTGACCTCGACATCAGCTAATTTACCAGGAAAAGTCAAAATGGTGGCACTCCCTGACACTCGGGAGGGCGTTCAACTGCTCACGAATGTCTCGACCCGCAACTCCACCGCCCCAGAACACCATCGCTTGGTGATTCGCCCAAATGCACTTGTTGAGTGCCTCAGATTCCCGTAGAGCTCTCTCTTCTTGCAGGAGCTCCAAGTACCGTTGCCGGATCGAGACGGTCGACGGTTTGGCCTCCACCTTAACCTTATCCAACGCCCCAAGCACCACAAACGAGGTGCGTTTAGCCATGAGCTTGCGTATTTGCGTTTCCAAGTTGATCCACTCGGCCTTGTCACTGGATAGTTTGCTCTTCATTCGACTACGGTAGGCCTTCTCGTAGCCATGTTGTTTGTCTCTACGTCGCTTTTTAGCGCCCAAGACCGTCGACGGGTCTGCGTTGTCCTTTTGACTGGGTTTGGCTGCACGTTTGCGCTTGATGGGGCTGATGGTTGGCGTACTAGGTTGGTGTGTGGGCTTCATTAGGGATTCAACAACCTTGATGTCTTTAATATTGAGCGTGGTGTTCATGTCGAATTGGGGCTGGTTGTTGGTTGAAGGTTGGCAGGAGATGATGCTGTGGGTCTTGGTTGCTACGGGGGTGCAAATGCTGGGGTCATCCATGGTGATTGGACTGATAATGAAGTTGTCGGGGATTTCTTCGTCCATGTCGAAGCTGATGGATTCGATCCAAACCTGGATCGGCGGTTCCCACTCAATTGCCGAAGCCATAGTCATGGTGAAGAGGAGAAGGGGAGAAAGTACTGGGTAGAGTGTGTTGATGCCGCTGTGGCAAATTCAAGAGTGAGAGCTTTCATTCGCAGTGGAGTGGTCTTGAGAGAGTGACCGTCGGAAGTCGGAGCGGGCAGATGCAAGTCAGACTCGGGTCAAGTCCCTCTCTTCACAGATGAGGGGCTGACATCTCGAAAGAGATCGGCCATCCATAGTGCAGCGTGGCGTAACGGGAACACTCCGTATAGCGGAAACGGCCATGGAAGTCTGATATCCGCAGCGCTGAGCCAACCATGCACAAGCCCCGCTTCTTCGGTGATAGCTTGGATACGGACGTGACGCCACCAAGATCGAAAAATCTAGAGCAGATACCCCACCGTATTCCTGCGGTTGCAACGAAAAACTCCGTAACAACAGTCAAGAGCGTAAAGCGTCGGGTTCTCGTTCGAGAAGGCAGCTCCGAGTCGGAATGAGGAGGTGCAAATGGCAACTTTCCGCTTCAACATGGTTGTTAAATCGTCCGGATTTTCTACTACTGTCTCAACCGAGTTGCACGAGTAAGTTGTCGATTTCTAGGGGACAAGTGATGACAAAAGGTTGCGCGTGCAACACTAGCAACAGTAACGCTGTATTGGAGAACGCCCTACTTCTTCTCTACTTTATGTAAGCAATCATCTCTATGGTTAGAGAATTTTTGCAAAACTTTTGATGTTCATACAGTTGCAATTTCTTGCAAATCTGTCAATTCTAATTTGTGTTTCTGAGCTTTTGTTTGTATTTAACGCAATAAGGCGGGACTAGACTACTAGTTCACCAAGAGTAAATGCATTTAAAAAGCGCTCTTGATGATCTTCTCGAACTCAGGCTTGAGAGCAGCGCCACCAACCAGGAAGCCGTCAACATCAGCAAGAGCAATGAGCTCCTCGCAGTTGTCACCCTTGACGGAACCGCCGTAGATGATGCGGACGTTCTCAGCAACTTCCGGGGACACCTGGCCGGCAATCCAAGCACGCAGGTCCTTGTGGGCCTCCTGGGCCTGAGCGGGGGTGGCCACAACGCCCGTGCCAATAGCCCACACGGGCTCGTAGGCAATGACGATGCGAGCCCAGTCAGCCTCCGACACAATGTCGGTGAGGGCCTTGGTCTGACGGATCAGAACCTCCAGCGTCTGGTTGGCCTGACGCTGCTCAAGCGACTCGCCAATGCAGAAGATGACCTTAAGGCCCAGGTCAAGCGCGCGCTTGGTCTTCTTGGCCACAATCTCGTCCGTTTCGCCGTAGTAGGCGCGACGTTCCGAGTGACCGGTGATGGTCCACTCCAGGCCGAAGTCAATGAGCTGCTCGGCCGCAATCTCGCCGGTGTAAGCGCCCGTGCCAGTGAGACTCACGTTCTGAGCACTGACAGCGATCTTCTTCTGTAGAAGAGACTTGGCCAGGTCAATGTGGATGGCAGGGGGCGACACCACCACCTCCACCTTGTCCGAGGTGATCTCCACCTTGTTGAGCAGAGCGCACAGGTCCTTGACGGACTGCACCGTGCCGTTGCATTTCCAGTTGCCACCGATGAGGTACGTACGGGCCATTGAGGTAGTTTTTAGCTTGCGAGGACGCGAGGAGATTCAATTATGAGCGAACGAGAAGTGCTGCAAGGTGAGGTCCGTTAAGATACGCAGAGCCATGTGGCGGGTCGGCTAGCCGTTGAAACCTGGTTGGTTTAACTGGACGTTTGTATCGATGACGCCGACCCGCGGGTTTCATGGGACATGGCTTCGTGAGCAATCGACGCGACGATGTCACCAACGCAGATTTATGACGGCTGACGCGTTTTTCTGTCAAAAAAAAACACGCCAAGCAGAAAAAGTCAGCGAAGGATCCTTGCTTGCATGTCAAAAAGCTGCTTGACGACGGGGAAACCGACACTCGAGGCAGTCCCTTGCAGGCACTAACCAGCCGAAGGTGCAAGGTTGCCACAGTTGGCTGAGAAAAAGTTACGGGGCTGGCGTGGCACGCTCTCTCGGACCGCTGTTCTTTCGAGTTGAGGACTTCTTCCGCCGATGGAGCATATCCATCCTTATCCTTTGCTGGTCAAGGTTTATCGACTGCATGCTGTGGTATTGCCAGAGCTGCTTTTCGAATGAAGATTGCTCTGATTGGGTCAGCTTGACTCAAGCAGATACCAAGATCATGAGTCTAAAACATGGTCTTGAACGAGCTGCGCAGAATCCGATACGACCCGACCGTGAGAATTCAAGAGTGTAGACTAGAGAGCTGGAATTCTGATAGTTAACATCATTTGCATTGATAGCGATAATGGTTTCGAGTGAACAGTAGTAGTTAAGAGGCGTCAGTAGCTTCACTGGAGTCTTCACGAGATCAACAGCAAAGACGTGATTTGGCGCATTCTGCCTTCGGCACTAAATAACTGCTCGAGTATTCATGAAAATGAAAAAGCCTTCCATTGCAAATCGAGATTTCTGCCAGCCAGCAAAGAAAAGAAAGCAGCCCAATTCTGTAGTGGGATCCACACTACGCTTCAGTAGTTTCCTCCGTCTCCTGCACTGGTTGTTCATTCGGCTGCTCGTCCATCGGTTCCTCCCTGTCCCCGTCGTCCTCCCGATGACGGAATCTCGGGTTCTCCTCCTCTTTATTCTCCTCACTAGGTGAGTCAGGGCGTCGTTGGCGACTAGCTGGCGGTTCGTCCATCGCCAAACTGTCGTCTCTCGGCCTCTTGACATGAGCCGAGCGACGGAAGTGATGACCATCAGCCGTCGCGTCATCTCCGCGCCCATAGCCGCCTCTTCCAGCGTCGTAGTCGTCCTTGGAGCGTCTGTCATCACGTACCTGGCCGCCAGACAGTCCTCGGCCGAACTGGCGTCCCTCGCGGAAGCCTCCATCCATCTCACAGCGAACCACACGGTTGTCCAGCTTGGTCTCGCTCAGGAACTGAGCGCAGGCTTCAGCTTCAGAGTGGGTACTGTACTCGACGAAACAGAAGCCACACGGGGTCTTCTTGAAACGATCCAAGCCCATAATGACGCGTTTTACGTGGCCTACGCGGCTGAACAGCTCGTAGATCTGCGCCTCAGACGTGAAGAACGACAGGTTGCCCACATACAACGTGCTGGAGCGCGACATGGCTCGCTGCTGCTCAGCGAAGGACGAGAACGTCTTGCGGTCCCAGTACTGACGCTGCGACGGCCCACGTGCCAGCCGCTGCTCCTCCTCCGCCACCTCAGCGTACAGCTCCGCCATTATGAGAAATTGAGACTTTGTGGAGATTGAGCGGGATTGTTGACAATAATTGCTCAATACAATATATTATGGCGAAAATGATAAAACCAGATGATATAAGCGTTTTTACACTGTTACGTGTTTTACAGGCTGTAAAACGTAAATTACAGCACGATGCCAACGAGGACGGCAACCTGTAGGCTACACTACAAGTTTACAAGTTGTAGCACTACCGGTAGCAGAGTTGCTGTCCATAGCTGATAGTGATGCAGCGACTGGGAGGCTGATTTTGAAGCGGGGACGGCGTCGGACGCAGCGTTGCAGGAGTTAATGGCGGTGGTGAGCACTGTGCGTAAATTGTAGCTGTTTACTTCGCAGGACGGGACGCTGGAGACCATGCTGGTGAGGTAGGCAAGGCACGAGCTGTCGGTGCAATAGGTAGTTGTCGTGGTGGACAGCGCATCGTCCCCGCACACAGCAGTGACGTTGCTTCTTAGTGTCGAGAGCTCAGCGATTTGTGCTGAAGTGCAGTCAGCCGCGAGTGTAGTCTGGAGGAAGAAGAAGCAAACGAAAGCAACACAGCACAAGAAGCGCGAGGTGAGCGGCATTTTTGATGTCGGCAGGTAACTTCTCGCTAGTTAGCCGCAAATCGGATTCTGAAAATGTACTCGGGTTCACTATGGTCGGAATGAATGTCGCAATGCTGATTACTTGATCGAAAAAGGCAAGTTGCCTTTTGCAACACGATACAAGTGCAAGAGTTTGACGTCAAAAACGTCTTCCTCGTAGTTTTCGACTAGTAAATAATACACATTAATAGGTTCTCCAGACAACGAGCAGGATAAAGCAGCCCTGCAATGCCAAAGCGCTCGAATCGATGCGAGTATGTACGGACGGTGCTCCACTGCTGCCGCTACTGCGTGAAGTGGCTGCGGTTTGAGCTGCCAACGTGGCAAAAATACCGCTACGAAGCTCACTAGTGGACACAGTACGTGGGGCTTGTTCGAGCTCTGGGAATGTGTACGAGGAGATCTGACGGACGCAGAGATCTTTCTGTCCGCGACACACGGAGCAAACCTGAGCGTACGAATGCCGCCGGCAGCCAAACTGCGCATCGTAGCAAGCCTCTGCATTTTCATAGCAAGGAGGGTTTGTGTCGCGTATGGCATCCAGATCCGTCGGTAGCTTTTGCATGTGGTTTGTGGTCTTGTCCGCTAGCTCGTTATACAGAGAGATCATCTGCTGCGTGCGTGCAATGTTGGCCTCGAGTGAAGACGGATTCTCCCAGAACGGAATACTAGTCACGTTTTTCAGTCCGAGAGTCTTGTCCTGATCGTACGAGTGGAATTCCACGTTCCCAGCTTTGCAGAACGCGTTGTAGCTCGTATAGAACTTGGTTGCAGCTTTTTGAACGCTACTAATTGCCGATGGCCTTGATGAGCTTGTTGATTCGGAGCCTGAACTGGAGCTCAGTGATGAGCTTGATCCGGACGCATTCGAGGTTACACTTGAATCGGTAGCTTTGACCTCCGTTATACCCACCAGTTGATCGATAGATAGGTAGCCCAAAATCTTATACGAAAACGTGCACTTAACTCCATCAGGTTCCGTTCCAAACGGACACAATCCGCCCGGGTTTTGGTCTCGGCATGTATCACTCTTTCCACTGGTCCAGCTCGAAGTCGCGCAACTATTCGGGTACGAGAACCAAACAGTATCATAGTATGGGGCCACCATATCTGCTGAGAAAGCTTGAGCTCCCACACAGTGCCCAATGTCCGGTTGACCGTCCAGTCCATTGAACTGTTTGCATTCGGGTGGGTGTTGTTTTTCCAAACTGCTTGAACTTGCATCTCCATCGTCTTGTTCATCTGCAAAGATGCATTCTCCATCCTTCATGACGACAAAAGGGCAGAATTCTGGGTACATATATCTCTGCTTCTGGTACTCTGCCAACGCAGCATTAGGCTGCACAATCTGCACCTCGAGGAACGTGATGACGCTCACATTATTCTTCCGCTGGCAATTCACGTCCATTGGATCCACTCCGCGGTCAATACAATCGCGCTGAAGGTACATGAGCACTCCTTCGATACTGGATGTAGTGACAGAGTCCATTGTCGCCCGGTAGCGTTCATTGAAAGTCAAATTTCCACCAGAAGACAAGGAATGCGGGATACCAGAAACGAACACCTCGCGGTCAGCGTCCCATACAGGCGCATACGTCTCTACCCGCGCCTGGTAGGACGTCACAGCCCGCATATTCCAAGCATTTGCTTCATGTAGAGCTTCTAAAAGCGATAGCAACAGCACCGCTACCCTCATGACACAGGAAGAGATGAATTGGAGCTGCTCAACTTGCCCGACCAGAAAAGGGGCTAGCAGCCAGTTTGTGTAGAAAACACTAACTGAAGTTTTGCAACTGCAAAAGTGAAACGTACAACTACAATTTGCAAGTTGGCAATGAAAATGAATGTGGATATACGATTGCTAGGAGCTCAATGCCTTCTCTGTCACTGACCTACAACTACAAGTGTTTCCTTCTACGAGGAGGAAAGGTCTTAGTACTCACTCACATTGGGGCACGGTTCCTCAGCTTCTTTTTGAAAGTGAAGAGTGGCTCATATTTACGACGAGCACTCTTCACCCTTCGTGCCGTCTGCCGGAATGTACCAGCAGTGCTTGGTCTCCACGCCACCGACGGTTGTGTCGGTCATGCTAGACCCGAATGACCACTTGGAATCGGCCGTGTGGTATTGCAGCTTCAGCCAGTCCTCAGACGCTGTCAGCGAGAAGAAACCATACTCGTCGCCTGTGTAAGTCCAAACGTTGCTGACGTACTCTGCCGCGTACGTGGTGAGGCCACTGGCAGACTCCTTCTGAATACCACCACCAGCGCCGTTCTCCACGAAATGCACACCGAGCGATTCGGAGTAGTCGTGCTTCTCGCCGTGAGTGTGGCCGTACACCCAGGCGTGGACACCCGAGCCTTCCAGAATATCGAACCACTCCTTCATACCCGTCTCGGCGTAGTGCACACTAGGGCTGTAGTGGCTGTTTACAATCTTCCACGTAGCGTTAGACGACTTAACCTTCTCGGCGAGCTGTGTACGAGAGTCATCACTCCATTCCGTGAACTTGGCGAAGCAAGAGTCGTACATGTCGGTGTCGCCGCCGCAGCAGTATTTGTCGCCTCGAGCAACACTGTTGCACTTGTCGTCATCACCGTCCGAGTAGCCGTAGCACTGGCAGCACACCTGCTGAGCAGCGTGGACATCAGCGTCTCCCGAGTCAACATTGAAGATGTCAATGCTGACACCTGAGTCCGCGTCCTCAATTGTGTAGACGTAGAAGTGGTCCTTCAGCACCCAACGGTCGTCGTTAGGGCTCGTGTACTCCTGCTGCCACTTGAACTTGTTCTCCAGAGCTGTAATGAGTTCATCAGTAGTGCTGCACTTGGCATTGTTGTCACCGTCCGAGCAGATGTAACTGGCACCACCGTAGTCGTGGTTACCCAGCACGTTCACGAAAGGAATACCAGCAAGGTTGTCGCCATCGAATTTTCCCTCGAAAGTGGTCGTAAAACGGGAGTCCCGTCCGTTCTCGCTGTTAATACCTGTCCAGTAAAAGTTGTCACCGTGGCTGAGGATAGCCTTGGGCTTCACATCGGTGGCACCGGCCTGCGTGTTCATCAGGTTCGACACCACATCTTCTGCAACAATATCGAAGTTGTTGTACGTCTCCGAACGGGTACAGCACGAGTCCTGTGTGACGGTAGTGCCCCAATCTCCGATAGCAAAAGCTGAAAGCGAGTATGTCACTGGGAAATGTAAAAAAGCACAGAAAATCCATCAATTAGTCTCTCCCGCTGGAAAATAGACCGGAAAGATATCGCCGTACCTGACGTCGGGTCCGAAGTGACGGTTGATGTTACGGAGCTGCTGCCGGTCGTGGAGTTGGACGACTTTTTGCTGGTAGACGAGGTGCCGCCGCTGCTTCCACTGGAGGTCGAGCCATTCGAGTTACCTGATTCCTCTGAGGACGTGGAGGACGAATCTGATTTAGTGGCCACAAGGACACCGACGATCGCACCTACAACGGCGCAGAGCACGACGATGCCTACAATTACTAGGCGCTTGTTGATCACCATTGGGCTGATTCACACAAGAAAGAGCTCCTTGTCCACTCGAGCCGAATTTGAAGAGTGGCAAGATAGGTTGACCCACGGAACAGATAAAACCTAAAAACCTTGTGCGCAAAAGATTCGCATCTGATTTCTTTTCAACAGTACCGTAGTGTGAAATTTGAGCACTTTGGAATTGTATTTTCTTGATAAATTGTATTGAAACTTTGCTATCAAAACGTTTAATCGTCTTGTGAAAACTGATTCAAGTAATTATTTTATACTGTGCAGATTTTTATGAACAGGTTTGTAACTGTATTTTCCATCTGGTGCAGACTAAAATCTATGTGTCGCACTTTTGCCCACACCGATCAGCCACGAAAGTTTTTGCAGGTCATGGATTGCAACTTGAAATTTGCACTGCAAAATGAAAGACAGACATGTAATGCGTAGCCTGGCTGGCAGGAAGCAGTCCCGAAAGTAGCTAACGTTGGCATACTGTGGAGCATTTCTCCATTGCGTTGTGGTGCTGTAGAAGCCTCGACTAACAACTCCCGTTAATCAGCGATAGTGTCGGAGCCATTCTGCAACACATGGCGTGGAAATCGTGGCAAGCACTCCCGACAGATCCAGCAGCCAAACGAACAGCCCACTGAATAGTTCGCCACGCAACGACAGGCATTTATTGTGCTGTGCTGTGCGTCTCACAATCGATAGTTCAGTTGAAGACTTTCCATCGTAAAACGTCTTAGCGGTACAAAAAGTTGTGTTTTTCGTATTGATAAAACCCATGGCGAAGTCTTTTTCCAAACTTAATTCACACTGCAAATATCAACGACACGTTGTTGTTTATCTGAACAAACTCTTTGACAATGTAATTCGAGGTCCACGAACGGCAGCATAATTTCTACATAACGCTCGTAGACTACAGCGTTTCGAGTATCTCGATCTTAGCATTCTTTCCCTTCGCCACCGTCCACAGGAATGTACCAGCAGTGCTTGGTAGCTACACCTCCAACTTTAGTCGACTTGAAGCTTTCAGCAAACGACCACGAATCGTCTGTCGTGTGATACTGAAGCTTCAGCCATTCCTCCGACGCCTCCACAGACATGAAACCATACTCTTGTCCTCCATATGCCCACAGAGCCTCCACATCACCAGCAGCAAATTCAGGGATACCGCTAGCAGATTCCTTCTGGATACCACCACCAGCACCATTGTCCACAAAGTGCACCTTGTACGACGCAGAGTAATCGTGGTTCTCGCCGTGGGTGTGGCCGTTCATCCAGAGCTGGATACCAGAGTCCTGAAGGATGTCAAACCATTTCTTCATTCCGGTTTCGTCGTAGTGAGCGTACGGGGAGTAGTGACTGTTGACGATCTTCCACGTGGCCTTGGAAGCCGCGACTTCCTTCGCAAGTTGCTTGCGCGAGTCGTCACTCCACTCCGTGAACTTGTCGAAACAAGCATCGAACATCTCGGTATCTCCGCCACAGCAGAGTTTATCTCCACGAGCAACGTTCTTACACTTCTTGTCACTGCCCTCAGCGTATCCGTAGCACTGACAGCAGGTCTGTTGGGCGCCGTGAGTACTGGCATCACCAGCATCTACATTGAAAATGTCGATACTAACTCCAGAGTCCTTGTCTTCGATGGAGTAGACGTAGAAATGGTCCTTCAGGACCCAGCGATTGTCGTTGGGACTCGTGTAATCGGACTGCCACTGGAACTTGTTCGACAGCGCCTTGACTAACTCATCAGCAGAAGAGCATTTCGCGAGACCGTCGTCATCTGAGCAGATGTAACTAGCGCCACCGTAGTCGTGGTTGCCCAGTACATTCACCCATGGTACATTCTTAATGTTGTCTCCTTCGTACTTATCCTCGAACGTCGTCGTGAAACGGGAGTCACGACTTCCTTCACTGTCAATTCCTGTCCAGTAGAAGTTGTCGCCGTGGCTGAGGACGCACTTAGGAGGTGCAGATGCTTCAGTGGCCTGTTTGTCCATCAAACTGGCCACAATGTCCTCAGCATTGACATCGTAGTCGTTGTAAGTGGACGAACGTGTGCAGCACGAATCCTTGTTGACTGTAGTTCCCCAGTCTCCGATAGCAAAGGCTGAAAGTGTAAACTTGGCTAAGTAAAACAACAACAATCGATCAGTCTGAGTAGGGCTGAGTTCCGTATACTAGCGAAATCGTACCAGAAGTTGGATCGGACGTTATTGAGCCGGTACCCGAGCCTGAGCCCGACGTCGCTTTCTTCTTCTTCGACACTGAGCTCTTGCCGCTAGATGAGCTGGTGGTCGTCGAGCTTTCACTGTCACCAGTCACGCTGGAGCCTGAGCCTGAGCCGATAGTTCCTGACGATTCACTGGCCGAACTGCTGTCGTTGTGACGAACCACCATGACACCGACGATGGCGCCGATAACGGCGACAATCAGCACAATGCCCACGAGTTGAGCCTTCTTGGTCATCATCTTGGTTCAGTATCTGCTGTGGGTCCTGTCCTACTGACGGGGGGTGATACCTCTCCTCCTCGGCAAAAGTGCAAATGAGCTGGAGCCACACTCTGTCAATAAACGCGGCGGCCTATCCGATCCCACGTGCTTGTCGGCCGGCTCTATTTGATTCAGATTAAGGGTTAGTGGGACGTTGTCGTGCAAATGTAGTTTGCAAATTAAAACTGGGAGAAGTTCGGACACCAAGCTCTACATGTAGACGAGGCGTTTGGCGACTTTGCTCCTGAATTGACTCTCGAGGCAACGATAAATTGCTGCCCCTTCGTATCGCACTCTCCGTCTCAAACAGCGTTCGTGGGTACGAAATGTACTTTGCTTTTCTCTCTTGTACCAAAATCCACCTCAGGTTTTCATGGTTTTGTTAAAAACGATCTGGTTAAAGTTGCAAATGATTCATTTATCCAAAACGCATGTACTGTAGAAGCTTTAGCACTCCTTGCCTTGGCCACCGTCCACAGGAATGTACCAGCAGTGCTTGGTAGCTACACCACCGACCGTAGACGCCTTGAAGCTTTCAGCATACGACCACGAATCATCCGCCGTGTGGTACTGAAGCTTCAGCCATTCCTCCGACGCCTCCACTGACATGAAACCATACTCTTGTCCTCCATACGCCCAAACAGCTTCCACATCACCAGCAGCAAATTCAGGGATACCGCTAGCAGATTCCTTCTGGATACCACCACCAGCACCATTGTCCACAAAGTGCACCTTGTACGACGCAGAGTAATCGTGGTTCTCACCGTGGGTGTGGCCGTTCATCCAGAGCTGGATACCAGAGTCCTGAAGGATGTCAAACCATTTCTTCATTCCGGTTTCGTCGTAGTGAGCGTACGGGGAGTAGTGACTGTTGACGATCTTCCACGTGGCCTTGGAAGCCGCGACTTCCTTCGCAAGTTGCTTGCGCGAGTCGTCACTCCACTCCGTGAACTTGTCGAAACAAGCATCGAACATCTCGGTATCTCCACCACAGCAGAGTTTATCTCCACGAGCGACATTCTTGCAAGTCTTGTCGTCACCCTCAGCGTATCCGTAGCACTGGCAACAAGTCTGTTGAGCAGCATGTGTACTAGCATCTCCCGAATCGACGTTGAAGATGTCAATGCTGACTCCGGAGTCCTTGTCTTCAATGGAGTAGACGTAGAAATGGTCCTTCAAGATCCAACGGTTGTCATTGGGACTTGTGTACGTCGATTGCCAGGAGAATTTGCTCTCCAATGCAGCCACAATAGCTTTCGAGTCGGAGCACGCAGCAGTGTTGTCACCCTTAGAGCAGATGTAGTCGGCACCACCGTAGTCGTGATTACCCAGGACATTGACCCACGGGATGCTCTTAATGTTGTCACCCTCGTACTTGCCCTCAAAAGTGGTCGTGAATCGGGAGTCTCGTCCATCATCGCTGTTGATACCTGTCCAGTAGAAGTTGTCGCCGTGGCTGAGGATGCACTTGGGTGCAGCCGAGGCAGCACTGGCCTGTTGGTTCATGAGGTTTGCCACGACATCCTCAGCGTTCACATCGTAGTCGTTGTACGTGGACGAGCGCGTGCAGCACGAGTCTTTCGTGACGGTTGTTCCCCAGTCGCCAATAGCGAAGGCCGACAAAGTGAACTTGGCTGTTGGAAAGCAAATCATCAACGTCAGTGTCCTCATCTGGCCCCGTCTCACTACTAAAAACTGTCAGGAAAAGCTCACCATCGGTTGGGTCGGAGGTGATGGAGCTGGAGGAAGAGCTACTGGTTGAGTTCTTGAGCTTGTAAGTTGTTCCAGCTGAAGAAGACGAAGCGGTTGTCTTAGACGTCCCACTTCCACTGCTGGTGCTTGTTGCACCAGAACCGGAGCTGGAAGTGCCTGAGGACTCACTAGCCGAGTCGCTGGACTTGCGTGCGACCAGAACGCCGACGATGACGCCGATGACGGCCAGAATGACCACCACAGCGGTGATCGCAGCCTTCTTGCTGACCATTTCGGTGGGGTTGGAGTACTTCGAGCTGTCTGGGCTGAAGTTGAGGGGGGATCGGAGTCTGCGGTCCACTGCGAAAGCGCAAATGAGCCGAGACTCCCTACCGCCCGGCACACTGACTCGCAACTGTTCCGGCTTTGGGGTTGTAGTTAACGTTCCCGATCTCTGATTCGTCAGTGAAAGGTCAAAATGTGACATCATTGGATAAATTGAATTCGATGTTCGAACACAACCTCACAACGTGGGACAAAAGTTAATTTTGTTCATTACAGTACGAACACCATTTGAAAGTCATGTGTATCAATTTCACGGACAAGATGCCATGCGGAGACAACCACCATCCAGCTCCACACAGCAACTTGGGACAGACACCAAAGCCTACGGCCGTTTAAAACAGCATGGGGTGAGCTCTAATGAAATGCCAAAAGCTCAAAATCCGTCGCAATACGACTCCACTACAAGTGGATAGTCAGTTCGACTGACGCTCGCGTCTCTATCCCTGACAACGAAGCCACGAGAGATCAACTCCATAAAGAACAGCAAACGATCTTTAATGGATACATTTCGCCTACGAAGACGAAGATGAAGACGTGCATTCTTGTCCGTAGGTACCGTCGTTCGGGACGTACCAGCAGTGTTTCGTAGCAACTCCACCAATAGTAGTCGAGTTGAAGCTTTCCGTATACGTCCACGAGTCATCCGCCGTGTGATATTGAAGTTTCAGCCACTCTTCGGAAGCGGAAAGCGAGAAGAATCCGTACTCCGTACCATCATAAACCCACAAGTTCTCCACGTAATCCTCAGCATACGTCGGAATTCCACTAGCTGATTCCTTTTGAATGCCACCTCCGGCCCCATTGTCGACGAAGTGTACACCTAGTGAAGATGAGTAGTCATGGTTTTCACCGTGTGTATGCCCATTCAGCCATAAGTGGACGTCGCTGCCGTTGATGATGTCAAACCACTTTTGCATGCCAGCTTCCGCGTAATGCGCGTACGGATTGTAGTGGCTATTGACGATCTTCCACGTCGCTGTCGAGTTGGCAATGTTTGCAGCGAGTTGCGCGCGAGAATCATCGCTCCACTCTGTGAATTGGTCCATACAGGCGTCGTACATGTCGGTATCTCCACCACAGCACGCGTCGTCACCACGGACAACATTGGAGCACGCGTCGTCGTCGTCACCAGCGTATCCGTAACACTGACAGCAAGTCTGTAAAGCTCCGTGGGTATCGGCGTCCCCCGAGTCAACGTTGAAAATGTCAATGCTCACGCCTGAGTCAGCGTCTTCGATCGTGTAGACGTAGAAATGGTCCTCCAAGACCCAGCGATCATCATTCGGACTCGTGTACGTAGACTGCCACGAGAATTTATTTTTTAAAGCGGTCACAAGCTCATCGGAATCGGAGCAAGCAGCTGTACCGTCGTTTGAGTCGGAGCAGATATAATCCGCACCGCCGTAGTCGTGATTCCCCAGCACATTAACCCACGGGATCGGCTTAATATTGTCGCCGTCGTATTTCTCCTCGAATGTCGTAGTGAATCGACTGTCGCGGCCGTCGTCGCTGTTGATACCCGTCCAGTAAAAGTTATCCCCATGGCTGATGATGATTTTGGGCGTGACCTCAGCATTTCCAGCCTGTTGATCCATGAGGTTTGCGACGATATCCTCGGCGTTAATGTCGTAGTCATTGTAAGTAGACAAACGGGTGCAGCACGAGTCCTGCGAGACGGTCGTCCCCCAGTCTCCAATAGCGAAGGCGGACAGTGAGTAGGTGACGCTAGTAGGATCCGACGTGATACTGGACGATCCGCTGCTAGTGCTCTTGCTCACCTTCTTCTTGGTTACTGAAGTACCACCAGAACTGGTTGTACTGCCTGAGCTCGACACACCAGTATCCCAGTCGGTAGTGCTAGTCGAGCTTGAGCTGCCGCTGGTCATTACAACGCCGACGACCACAGCCACGACGGCACACACAACCACGACGGCGATGATGATCCACGCTTTCCTGGGGATTCCCATTGATTGATCTCCTTGCCTGTAAGTTTTTTCCCTGCAAATGCACAAGTGACTCCAGGCCGATGCCATCCTGTTTTCCAACGCACGGTAGTTCATAATGCTTGGATCCGTTAGGCACTTGTTTATTAGCCGCCTTGTATACTGAACGCAAGTCTTGGCTAGTCAGAGTTCTTTACCGATCAACGCGTACGACACTTTGGTGCATCGACCCGACTAGCGATTCCTACGATATCGAGCGACATTACGTAGGTGCATGAGAATGTCGTGACTCGCGACGAAGGTGGTGGGAAATCCAGAGTCAAGTTTATTCGTGTGTCGAGTATTTTGGGAACTTCAATTCATGCTTTGTACATATTTTTGCTTATCAAAACCTCACAGTTGTTGAGTTGACAATAAATCTACGAGGAGCCCGACGATGAAGTGCATTCCTGACCTTCTCCACCATCGTTGGGGACGTACCAGCAGTGTTTGGTTGCAACTCCACCGATAGTAGTGGAGTTGAAGCTCTCTGTGTACGTCCATGACGAGTCCGCCGTGTGGTACTGCAGCTTCAACCAGTCTTCGGATGCTGTAAGCGAGAAGAAACCGTACTCCGTGCCATCGTACACCCACAGGTTCTCCACATAGTCCGTCGCGTACGTTGGGATGCCACTGGCGGACTCCTTGATGATACCGCCACCAGCTCCGTTATCGACAAAGTGAACGCCCAAAGACGACGAGTAATCGTGATTCTCACCGTGAGTATGGCCGTTCAACCAAAGGTGAACACCTGTGCCATTGATGATTTCAAACCACTCCTCCATACCAGCTTGAGCGTAGTGAGCGTACGGATTGTAGTGGCTGTTGACGATCTTCCACGTTGCGGTTGAATTGGCAATGTTTGCCTTAAGTTGCGTCCGTGAATCGTCCGACCAAGACGTAAGTTGAGCCAGACAAGCATCGTACATGTCCGTGTCACCTCCACAGCAGGCGTCATCACCACGGGCAACGTTATCACACGTGTCATCGTCGTCACCAGCGTAACCATAGCATTGGCAACACGTTTCCAGTCCTCCGTGCGAGTCGGCATCGTTCGTGTCGATGTTGAAGACGTCAATGCTCACTCCGGAGTCAGAATCCTCGAAACTGTAGACGTAGAAATGGTCCTCGAGGATCCAGCGGTCGTCGTTAGGACTGGTGTATCCTGACTGCCACGTGAACTTGTTCTTTAGAGCAGTGACGAGCTCTTCCGAGTCAGAACATTTCGCGGTGTTATCACCATCCGAGCAGATGTAATCGGCTCCACCGTAGTCGTGGTTGCCTAACACATTCACCCACGGAAGGGTCTTGATATTCTCACCATCAAACTTATCCTCGAACGTGGTCGTGAATCTGGAGTCACGACCATCTTCCGAATTGATACCCGACCAGTAAAAGTTATCTCCGTGGCCAATGACGATCTTGGGGGCAACGTCAGCCGCTGCAGCCTGTTGGTTCATGACACTGGCCACCACATCTTCAGCGTTGATGTCGTAGTCTGTATAACCCGAAGACTGGCAACATGAGTCCTGTGTGACGGTAGTCCCCCAGTCACCAATGGCGAAGGCAGCCAAAGAGTAGGTGACGCTGGTCGGGTCCGATGTGATAGACGACGAACCACTGCTGGTACTCGTCTTCTTGGCGGAGGATGAGGACTTGGTAGTGCCGCCTGAACTTGTCGTGCTGCTACTTCCTGAAGCCGATGCGGAGGATGTGCCGCCTGTAGTGTTAGATGAGTTGGATGAGTCTTTGGTGACCACCACGCCCACAATGACACCGACAATGGCTAGCACGACCACCACGCCGATGATAATGAGCGCTCGTCGAGGAATTCCCATGTCGGTCTACTCTTCCTCCTGCTTTATTGATTCGTTGCAAGTTTTTAAGTGACCAGGTCTGGACCCCCATTTCCTCCCCGTCTCAACAGTTGAGAGGATTTTAGACCAGTGAAAACTAGCGAAACATGATATGTTGGGAGTCATCTTGCCGGGAGTATGAATACGCGCCATGCAACATGTGCTGGCTCCGGTGCGGCACCGATCCCCACGCACGGCGAATGCATTGCAAAATCCAGGAGCTAGATGCATTCGAGAAGAAAGAATGGAGTTTTATACAAGAGCTTCCTTAAATTCGAGACTTTTGATTGTAGAATAAGGTGGAGTCCACACGAACAATGCACTGGTTACTTGGATTGCCCTGAACGTGCTCCAATGCTATAGGTGGTATTGCGTGTGAAAGAGGGCGGGGATGAGGTCGCATATGAGCGATAATAAATATACATAATAATAATGCACTGTATCGAGTTGTAAGTCGTAAAATTGCAACGTAGTGCAATTGAAGTTAGATGGCATTGTGCTGTACTAGTAGCCACTGGACTGCACTACTGTACCTCCAAAAACGATTCTCGTTAATAACTCACGCCCCACGCCTGAACACGAACTTTCCTTTCGTCAACGAGCACCTCATTGGCAAACATCACAGTAAAAAAGGTCAAAAACCGAAACAAATGCATTTCATTTGTGAGAAATTAGTTGTCGAAGCGATTCCGAAGAGCTTCTACGTATTTGTCATGAAATTGCCACTAAGTCTACGACGACGAAGTAGTGGAGGTGCACTCCTTGCCCTCCGTACCATCATTCGGAACGTACCAGCAATGCTTCGTGGCTACGCTACCGATCGTGGTCGAGTTGAAGCTCTCCGCATACGACCACTTATCATCAGCTGTATGATACTGGAGCTTGAGCCAGTCCTTGGACGCAGTCAACGAGAAGAAACCGTACTCCTGACCATCATAGACCCACAGGTTCTCCACATAGTCCTTGGCGTATTCCGGGATACCACTAGCAGATTCCTTCTGGATACCTCCACCAGCTCCATTATCGACAAAATGAACCCCCAGTGAAGACGAGTAGTCGTGGTTTTCACCGTGAGTATGGCCATTCAGCCACAAGTGAACGCCTGTAGCGTTGATGATGTTGAACCACTTGTCCATGCCAGCCTCAGCGTAGTGAGCGTATGGGGAATAATGGCTGTTCACTACTTTCCAGGTCGCTGTCGAGTTGGCAATGTTCGCCTCAAGTTGCTTACGGGAATCATCACTCCAAGCCGTAAACTGCGCCATACACTGGTCGTACATATCGCCATCACCTCCGCAGCACGCGTCATCACCTCGTGCAACATTGGCACACTTAGCATCATCGTCACCAGCGTAGCCATAGCACTGGCAACAAGTCTCCGTAGCGCCGTGTGAGTCCGCGTCACCTGAATCGACATTGAAGATATCAATGCTCACACCGGAAGCCTCGTCTTGGATACTGTAGACGTAGAAATGGTCTTCGAGGACCCAACGATCGTCGTTAGGACTTGTGTACGTCGACTGCCATGAGAATTTGTTCTTCAACGACGTCAACAGATCGTCTGTAGATGAACATTTGCCGGCACTGTCACCATCTGAACAAATGTAGTCGGCTCCGCCGTAGTCGTGGTTCCCGAGGACATTCACCCAGGGGAGGGTCTTGATGTTGTCGCCGTCAAATTTCCCCTCAAAGGTGGTCGTGAAACGCGAATCACGACCATCTGCACTGTCAATTCCGTTCCAGTAGAAGTTGTCGCCGTGGCCGATAACGCACTTAGGAGCGACCTCAGCAGCCGCTGCCTGTTGGTTCATGACGCTAGCGACAATATCCTCAGCGTTCACATCGTAGTCGTTGTACGTAGACGAGCGCTTGCAGCACGAGCTCTTAGTGGTGGTGGTTCCCCAGTCACCAATAGCAAAGGCCGCGAGAGAGTACGTCGCACTTGTAGGGTCCGACGTGATCGTCGACGCGCTTGAGCTCGACTTCTTCGTGGAAGACGACGATTTGGTGGTCGTTCCTGAGCCGCTGCTGGTCGTCAGCGCACCACCTGAAGCAGAAGACGAACTGGAGTTTCCGTCGCCTGTGCTGGACGAACTGGATGAGCTTTTACTCACCACTACGCCTACGATAACACCGACGATGGCTAAAACCACGATGACGCCGATGGCGATCAACCCTTTTCTAGGAATCGCCATAACCTGTTTGCTCTGTACTACCGCCGAGTAGTTTAGAAATGATCCTTTGTCGTTCACGCTGCGAATTCGTCAGTGAGGCTGCTGAACCACCACGCAAAAGATAAAAATGCTCAGTGCAAAGCGTGTGCTCCAGATGCAGGACGCCTGTCTCAAGCTTCGAGCAGTGAAAGTCTCCGGTGATTGGCTCATCGCGATGATCAAGTGCGAGTGATCCCACGGCACGCACGAACAGCATGCAACTTTAACGCGGTGTGGTGACGGTAAACGAAGATAAAATCACTACGGCAAGCTTTTTGTCACGATGTTGCTTTAAATTTGGCACGTGAGGGCAAGATAAATCGGAAAAAAGTAGCCAAACAATTGGTTGAGTTTTCGTTCCGAAAAACCTACGACGAAGAACGGGGCAGATTTTTACTTTCGTTAGGGATGTACCAGCAGTGTTTGGTAACATCTCGCCAATTGAGCTCGAGTTGAGTGTTCAGGTAGTACCCTTTAGCAGGAAGTTTGTTACATGTACAGTAACAAGCTATCAAAATCCTGTCACAAATCCAGTCTGCACGATTTCGAATCTTAGAACAGCAAATAAACTGACAAGCTTCGAGAAGATCAAAATCGAGTGAGGAATTCATACGGAATGCATATGCACTTAGACTTCTAACATTGTTGTCTGATCGTGAAGTTGTGCTTATTTGTTCGTCGAGTTACCAGTTTTCTCTTAGCAAAAAAATGAGATTATCACAGTTGAGTATGATTTCGATCTTGGGAGCTTTTCTGTAGTACGAAGAAGCCATCTTGGGGACAAATTCTACTCGCTTAAAACCGCTACAGTGTGCTTTTGTCGTTGGTAGCGTGGAAAGATCAACATTTGCCTCTTCAACAAGAACAGAGCGAGGCTGATGCCAAACATAACATAAATCTACTTGATAATGGATGCAGTATTCCTAAAGTGATGCTGGTAGGTGATATCGGTACTTCATAGGTATAGCACAGCGACAAACTGCTTCTTAGTTTTTGTTTTTAACGGACTGTGCTGCAAAACCTACTGGAATGTCATCCACCAGGAGAAAATTGGGGTAACTTGAACGAAATCTGAAGAAACGACTCAATAACTTGCCAAAACTCGCGACTGTGGAAATGAAAAGAGACCTAGTGAGGTCGGCCTATCGAACCCAAAAATGCCTACGGGAAGGTGACCAGCTGCTGGATTCCACGTTGTGGCATTTCCGGCAGATAGTCAGGGTATGCGCTGCGCTTTTCACGGATAAAGTCGTGGTGATCGCGCCACAGCATGGCGCTCTGCAACACCCACAACTTGACCTGGTTGATATCACCAGGGGCGTAGTGAGGCGGCTTGGGAGCTTGCACAATCGGTGTCGGATCCAGTACACCATTCCAGAAATGCTGATTCTGGAAATGCGCCAACGAGGACGCAGCGTGCATCTGACTCGTGAGCTTCTTGTGAAGCCTCTTCAACTCCGTGACGCTTCTCATTGTCCCATTTGGAGCAACGACCGCCCGTAGAGACTCAATCGAAGGAAGCGACGTACGACCCTGATTGTGTGCGTTGATTGCGTCTTTGACGGTCTTGGCCAGCATCAACTTGATGTAAGCGAGGTTGCTCATGAAGAACACATCACGACCGTTCCGCATGGACCCTGGGATCTCCTCCGTCATGTCAGCATTGCGTACGTCCAGGAACGGCAGGTCCATATTCCCCCAGTCATAGTGGTCATCGTCTCCAGTTGTGGCGTACCACTTGATAAAGTCGTAGGCCTCCTGGTACTGGTCCAAAATGAGCATCAGCGTCGGAATAACCTCCCGGATACCAAGGTTATCGACACGACACAGTCTCATACTGTCCATGGCTTCAGCTAATGCTGCTTCAATGGCTGGACGGGACGGAATGGTGGACAGCGCCCGGATCACCTCCAGCTTGGCAGTCATATACGGACGCGTGCCACGCAGCCCCCAGAAGTGTCCAACGTGCGTTTCGAAGGCATTGGCAGGCGTCCAGAAGTCCTCCGTGGAGTTGCGGACGATTTCTTCCTCCTGTGCCATTTTCTCTCGCATCTTTTTGATACGCCTACACGTGGCCTTGTGCGACGCGAAGTCCTCGGTCTGGTGCTCACGGCCGCAGTACAGTACAGACTGGCAGCGGGAGCACTTGAAGAGGGACTCGGGGGACGCAGTAGCGCTGGGGCCACACACTTGGCAACAGGATGGCAACGGCATTTTGCACTTTTGCAGAAGTTTGCAGTTTTGCTTATCAAAGGTAAGATACTTTTTTTGCTTAAACGTTCGGTTTGAGGCTATCAGTGTAATTTAAACAAAAATCAATGTAAAAAATGTAAATAAAAAAGCAAAAAAAAAGAAGAAAGAAGAAGTACAGTTAGATGATGTGCGTGCGCTTCGAGGTGTATTAGACATATACAGGTGAGAAGAAGAGGACTTTCTTGACGACCTACTTGAGTTGAGCACTACGCCACTTCGCGAACGCTTTAGCGACACCCGCTCCGTACTTGGCTTTAATCTGAGCAATCTGCTTGAGGAACGGGAGCT
The DNA here is from genome assembly GCA_030324255.1 of Phytophthora capsici. Taxonomy (NCBI): domain Eukaryota; phylum Oomycota; class Peronosporomycetes; order Peronosporales; family Peronosporaceae; genus Phytophthora; species Phytophthora capsici. Next base: position 235,784 of record CM059354.1, read on the forward strand.
TCGAGAATTGTTGGAAGTTGGTGATTCTGATCGTGCCGAGAAGCTTGTTCAAACCTACTGGAGCAGCTCTCTCTTCATCCGCAATGATTTCGTTTTTGCTGCCTTTAAGGTAGCGGCGTCCCTGGTTGGTATCGGTAACTTCGTGTGGGGAGTTGGCGCTCGTGGCTTTAATCCCGAGCGACGATTCAGCTGTTGTGGCGGTGTTGCAACACGCCATGAAGACGACAGCAACCACCAGGATAAAATGACTGTAGCGCATGCTTATCGCGAGCGTAAAGGTTACTTCAACTTGGAAAGTGAGCGGAACGGAGCAAATTCTGAAATGAAAAGTTCTCCCAGACTGTGAAATTGATGCAATCTGCTCAGAGCAGAGAGCATTTCCGAGAGTAGATCCGTTGAGCCTCAACACCGTGTTGCTGTTGAACACATGGGAATGGCTCATCGATTTTATCTTCCGCTTTGCGAATGTAGAGCTAACAACGGTTGGAATTAACACAAACACTATACATACTTCGAAGTACTACTGTAGTATCAAATTAAGATGGCTCGCGAAAACGCGTTCACAATGGACGTGAACTTTAGACACACAATGAAAAAAAGTTTGTACTTTGAGCACCAAGAGTTTTGGATCTGTCATACTTATTAAACCCTCATTGAGCAGTAACCAATGGTTACTAACCATAACAGTCTCAACACCTACCAGTTGATTTGTTGGGATGACACATCCGAAAACCGAATCGGATGCGGAGTTCGAATTTTGTACATGGATACTGTCGATCTTATTGAGATGAGAGAGAAATCGGAAGTGAGATTCATGGAGCTGCAGAACAGGGATCCTTAGGAGTTTCGTAACTACTTCATGTGGGAGGTAAAACCCCTCTCCTGGGTCCAAACATCCTCCCACCTAATCTACGGTAACTGCATGACCAAACTTCAATACTCCCCCATGGTCGATTGCTTCTCCTGCAAACCTTCAGCACTCCCCCATACTAGGAACACCATAGTGAGCTCGAGTTCATGAACAGCACCTCCATAATCTCAAACTTCTTCTCGTGGCCAGCCAACACCCAGCTTGTCCGAAAGCCCCGTGTTCCGTCGCCATCACCTGCAGCTGGTACTCAGGTCGTCTAAGAGCTTCGTACTCAGTCACTGCGAATGCAAGCCAGGCCGTAACCAAAGTCGTAGTAGATCCTTCGATCTAAAAGCTTGGTACGCTGCTGCTTGACTTCATAAGCCAGCCCACCCCCAGCTCGTCCAAGAACCCCGGGTGCCGTCGCTTTCCACCTCCAAGCCAGCCCACCCCAGCTCGTCCAAGAGCACCGGGTGCTGTCGCTTGGGATTCAATTTAATCCATTAACTTCCAGAAACGCTTTCCCAGCTTCTGAACACCCACATCTCCAGTCACGTCACGAACTCCAAGCAGCCCCCGTAATGAACTTAATACATCTACAGTAACAGCTTTGGTTAGTAAATCAGCTAAGTTATCTTTTGTACTCACGTATTCGATGACCACATCTTTCATAGCTATCCGTTCACGAATAAAATGATATCTCGAATGAATATGTTTCGTCCTCTGATGGTGCACAGGATTGTTTGCCATCGCGATTGCAGACTGATTGTCCACATTGACCACTGTCGGACCTTGTTCCATGCCCAGCTCGTCAAGCAATTCACGCAAAAATAATATCTCCTTTACCCCATGTGCGAGTGACATATACTCAGCTTCGGTAGATGATAGCGCCACTGTCCTTTGACTTTTGCACGAGTACGTGATGGCACATTCTCCTAGCTGCATGACGTACCCAGACACGGATCGTCTCGTGTCGATGTCTTTAGCGTAGTCGGAGTCAACAAAGGCGGTGAGTTGACCTCTAAGGCGACTTCTACCATCGATAACAAGGCCATGACCAATTGTTCCTTTCACATAGCGTAGAATTCGTTTTGCCGCGTTCCAATGGGCGATACCGGGATTGTTCAGGTACTTGCTGACACATTGAATACCAAAAGCTATGTCGGGTCTGCTTCCTGTCATGAGGTACATGAGAGAGCCGACAAGACCACGATAGTCTTTATTCTTCATCTGCTCGCGTTCGTCACTTGTTGTGGGGCAATCGGTTTTTGAGAGAACAACTCCAGGATCACAAGGAGTTTTGCACGGGTTGAGCTGCAGCAAATTAAACTTCTCCAATACACTTTTCGCGTAAGTAGTTTGGTCAATAGAGAGAGTTTTAGTTGCTCGATTTCGACGTACGCGAAGACCAAGAATGTGATGCACTTCGCCCATATCCTTGCACTTAAATCCAGAGAAGAGCATGTTCTTAATCTCTTGTACACCAGTAGCGGTATCTGCAATCAGTAGTAGATCATCCACGTAAATTCCAATTATTGCAACTCCTCCTGATCCAGAACGCACGTAAATACACGAATCGCTGTTTAGCTTCACATACCCATTGATTTTCAAGAAATCCGTTAGCTTCTTGTGCCACGCTCTTGGAGCTTGCTTTAACCCATATAACGACTTCAAAAGTCTGCACACGAGATGTTCTTTTCCAGCTTCCACGAGGCCTTCCGGCTGTAGCATGTATACTTCCTCAGTCATGTCACCGTTCAGGAAAGCTGTATCCACATCCGTTTGGTGACATTCCCAGTCATTGATTGCGACTAGAGCTAACAGCATCCGGAGAGACTCTAACCGGATAACAGGAGCAAATATTTCATCATAGTCAATGTACTTCACCTGCTCGTATCCCCGAATAACTAATCTAGCCTTGTATCTCTCCACGTTGCCCAGAGAATCGTACTTGATCTTGAATATCCACTTGGATGATAAAGCACGTTTTCCTTTTGGCAACGGTACAAGCTTCCAAGTGCCGTGCGCAATGAGGGATTGGCCTTCTTTATCAATTGCTTTTCTCCAGTGTAGTGCCTCAGGTCCGTTTACAGCTTCTGCATGGGTTTTTGGTTCTACGCGGGTAGCCATACCGTTGACTTTAGTGTTTTCCATTTTACTCGCGTTATTTTCTGCTGAAACTTGAGACTCAGCTTCGTTCTGCTTCACCGAAAGCTGATCTGCTGCACATATGGTAAGCGCTTGTGGTTTGCTTCCAACGTCAGGTAAGTTTCCATTATCATCACGCAATTCGTCGAGCTGGAAATCACCAATAAATTCATCCAGTTGCTGGAGTTCTTTGTCATTTTCACTTGAGTGTTCTATCACGGGCTCCGCATAAAACACGAGATCAGGAATTGAATTAGCCAAGCGGGATGGTTGAATAAATTCCAATCGATGTAGCTTTTCAAGTCGATGTAGCTCAAGCTGCTTTAGTTCCATCGCGGCAACTGAGCCAGATTCATCAAACGTGGCATGACATGTTTCCACAATAACTCCTGTACCACAATGGAGCACACGCCATGCCTTTTTGCAAGCTGAATATCCGACAAACACGCCACGAATGCTGCGGTTGTCGAGCGTTTTCCGTTTACCAGGTGTTGCGGTCAACTGGAGGCGCTTCGAGTGAGTTTCAGTCACGTAGGTGTAGGCGAGAGATCCAAAGACACGGAGATTGCTGTAGTCAGGCTCCTTTCCGTGCCAACGCTCGTAGGGAGTTGTATCCGCTCGTCGAAGCGGGCTAATATTACTCAGCACTGTTGCTGTCAGGAGTGCCTCCCCCCAAAACTGTTTTGGTAATTGAGCCTCGATGAGTAGTGTGCGAACCTTTTTAAACAAAATGCGAAATCGTACTTCAGCGCTGCCATTCTGTTCTGGCGTGTATGGGGTTGTTTCGCGACGTACGATTCCGCTCAAAGAGCAAAAACGAATCCAATCTGGCGCCACAAATTCACCACCGTTGTCAGAGTTTACCTGTTGTAGAGGCATGTTGTGCTTCACTGCCGCCATTGTTACATATTCTCGAAAATGGGTTAAGGCTTCAGACTTGTGAGCCAGCAAGCGCGTGGTGATGTAGCCACTATAGTCATCGACAAATACGAGAACGTAGCGCTTGTTGGCAAACGTGGGGACTTCGATAGGCCCCTTTATATCTGTGAACACCAATTCATTCACCTTTGATGCATGTTGCGTATACGTTCTCTTGAACGAAGCTCGCTGTTGGTTCGAACGCTCACACACATCGCATACCGGGAGTTCAAGCAAGTCGCGCTTTTCCACTCGAAGTCCATGAGCCCGCCCACTTGAAACCAGTCGAGCAATGTTCTGGTAGCCTAAGTGGCCACAACGAGAGTGCCACAGCTCGAGTAATGTTTTTCCAACAGTAATATACGCTGACTCAGCTGAGGGTGTATTAACTCTGTTGGTCTTAAAGACGTATAGCTTGTTGTACGTATTTGCTGCAGACTTAATACGCATACGCCCTTTCTGGAGAACAGCACGGTCGGGGAAAGTGCTGAAGTCGGAAATGATTCCTCTATCACGAAGACAACGTACACTCAGCAGGTTTCGCGTCATTGTTGGCAGATAGAAGCATTTGGATAGGGTTAAGTTCACTTTGTTGCCATCTTCATCAGTAAAAATCAGCGTGGCTGCGCCAATACCCTGGACCTCAACGTAGTTGTTATCTCCCAGATACACCTTCTTCTGCAGAGGCTCGAGGTTCGAGAAATACGTCTTATCGAAGCACATGTGGTGCGTACAACCCGAGTCAAGGACCCAAGCGTCTTTTGCCATGGTTGGGTCCTCAGATGTGGTCACTTGTAAAGCTGTGTCCACCTTGCTTTCCATTGCACAAGCGATCGCCAGAACATCATATTCATCAGGTTCACCTTCGCCGTTATCCTGGGTAGCCACTGCAGCCGTGTCTGCGACTAGATGAGGCGTAATTCCTCGCTCACGGTCATGCTTTTCTCTCAACCGACAATCGCGAATCAGATGTCCGGGCTTCAGACAATAGTGGCAAAGCTTGTCACTACTGGGACGTTGGTAAGGATGTCCGCTAGTTGGTTTTGACTGACGACGAAATGGCAAACGTCCTGGAGGACGTTGGGCGGAGCCTTGCCCAAAGTGTGCCGATTCGGTGTTGTGCTCAGTGCAGCACCCGCAATGTTGCTCATTTGAATGACAGCAGTTTGCAACGTGTGCGTGTTGTTCCATTGAAATATGGCTATGTTTGCGAGTATCCATTTCGAGTAAGAGTTTAGTTTGTAGATCACGCCATTTTAACCCGTCTTGATTCTGGCACACCATCACCAAGTTTTTCCACGAATCAGGTAAAGATCCAAGCATCTGCATCACCTTCTCTTCGTCGTCTACAGGACGGCCAAGCCGGGCTAATGTTTCGGCTTTTTCTTCAAGATCATTGATATGGCACTGCATGTCATCTCCGTCCTTGTACTTCATGTTGTGAAAGTTGTTGCGAGCATGGTAAATGCTTACCGTTCCTTTCGATGCGTATACGCGCTGCATGTGCTCATACACGGACCACGAATACTGATATTTGCCCATAACCTTCACAGTAGCATCGTCAAGTGAGTTTATAAGAAGCTGGAAGGCCTTCTTGTCTCGCGAGATAAAGTCCTGCCGCCGTCTTAGACTCCATGAAGAACTATAGACACACTCTCCACACACAATATCCCAGACGCCTTCGGCTTCAAGTAGGGCACGAATCCGAATCTGCCAGGCTGTGAAGTCCTTCGTGTGGGAGTCAAAGTTCCAGCAGTCCTTCCAGGTTGAGCGAGACATAGTGCTACGTTTTTTCTTTCTTGTTCACAGGTTGCGAAGTTGGGCTCAAAACCTATTGAGATGAGAGAGAAATCGGAAGTGAGATTCATGGAGCTGCAGAACAGGGATCCTTAGGAGTTTCGTAACTACTTCATGTGGGAGGTAAAACCCCTCTCCTGGGTCCAAACATCCTCCCACCTAATCTACGGTAACTGCATGACCAAACTTCAATAGATCTGGCTATAGTGTTTGATGCATTACAGCCTGTAATGCATCAAACACCTGTAATTTACAGGTATAGGAAGTACACTGCGCGACAGATCACATCGGACACCCACTTACAGTGCTCTAGCGCCGTCAATACTACGAGTTAGGCAATACTATTTAGATATATGCGAGTTGTTGACAGTAGGAAAAGCCTAGTAGCGCTAACGAGCGCAGATTCGGCCGCTGTGGGGGACCTCCAATACAATTTTCTACTTTCAGCTCCACGACAGATCAGATCGGACAGTACAGACTATACAAAAATCAAGTATAATTTATAGCTGAGCATTTGTGGCTGCAGCGCGTGTACCTGGTGGGTGGCTGCAATGAGCGCGGAGTGCATGGCTCATTCTAAAGATGCCGAAGACCAAGAAGCCTCGATTAACCGAGCGAGAGAGGGGGAGAATTGACGGCCTCTTTGAGGCTGGAGCCTCCAAGCGCGCTATCGCGCGCAGCCTCGGCCGCAGCCCCGACACCATCTGCCGTGCACTGGCTCCCAAGCCTCCACCCAAGGCACGCAAGACCGCGAAGCTCCCCAAACGAAGCGGAGCTCCCCCAGCACTGACGGACCGCGAGGTCAGGCGTCTTGTGCGCACTGCATCGCGTGGCGAGCACTCGGCGGCGCAGTTGAAAGCCGAGTTGGACCTCGACGTGCACGTGAGGACCATCCAGCGCGTCCTCTTGAGGGTCGACTGGCTGGTCTACACGAAAATGGTTAACACGCTTCCGCTGAAGCCGGAAGACATGGCCGCACGCTTCACGTGGGCAACGGAGAAGCTGTTGCTGAAAGACGCCGGGCCCTATTGGGATTCCATTATCTTCTCTGATGAGAAGAAATGGAACCTCGATGGGCCCGACGGCTTTCAGCAATATTGGAGGGACTTACGCCGTCCTCCCCGAAGGACCAAGAGAAGGCAAGCAGGGGGAGGGTCGGTGATGGTTTGGGCTGCGTTTAGTGAGCGGGGAAAGTCTCAGCTGGTGGTTTTGAATGGGAAGCAAAACTCGGACGACTATGTGTACACGTTGTCCGAGTTTTTGCTTCCCTATGCACATGCCAACTACGGTCTAGACTATATCTTCCAACAAGATAATGCTAGCATCCACACCTCAGCCCGCACTAAGGACTTTTTTGCGGACCAGGAAGTCAAGGTGCTCGACTGGCCGTCTAAGTCACCCGACTTAAATCCTATTGAAAACCTATGGTCAATAATGAGCCGGCGCGTTTACAGGAACGGTAAGCAATTCGACAAGGTGTGTGATCTGAAAGAAGCCCTATTCGAAGCTTGGAATTCCATCCCTCTCGCTTTGCTGCAGTCACTGGTAGAGTCAATGCCGCGTCGCTGCTTAGCGGTTGTTGCCGAGAAAGGAGATAGAACGACTTACTAAGGAAAATATACTTGATTTTTGTATAGTCTGTACTGTCCGATCTGATCTGTCGTGGAGCTGAAAGTAGAAAATTGTATTGGAGGTCCCCCACAGCGGCCGAATCTGCGCTCGTTAGCGCTACTAGGCTTTTCCTACTGTCAACAACTCGCATATATCTAAATAGTATTGCCTAACTCGCAGTATTGACGGCGCTAGAGCACTGTAAGTGGGTGTCCGATGTGATCTGTCGCGCAGTGTATGTAGTATTTGTCAAAAAGACTAATAAGATGTGTCCTCCTCACTCAAATAGCAGGGCTCAAATTTTCCGCCGCGACGTCAAAAATCCAGCGAATTGTCGATTGTTACCAACACTTATCAAAATACCTTTCAAGGACCAAAAGAACTACATGCAGTAGTAGTACCTTGCCTTGAAGGTCTTTCTTCTGTGGTTCAGACGGTAGAAAAAGTTGTACACTGTAAGTCTGAATAACAAACGCAGCGAATTGTTCTTGAATGCCACTCGAAATGGTTGCTGGTAGGCTGTCCACGAATCTCTGGAACCGACAGATGAATTCCAGTGCCATTAATGATGTTGAACCATTTTTATATGTCTGCTGCATCACAACAGTGACCTTCCACGCTGCTGTCATGCGTAGCGTTCAGCCTGAACTTCAGGCGTGTCGATGGCGTGTTTCGACCAATTTACAACGTGCGACGAATGTCGAAAACCACGAGTCACACTACCCAAGTGTACTGGCAGTGCAAATGTCACCACTGCCGTATTAGAGATTCGTCAAATACATTTGTTCACGGCCTTAAATTCCGAGCCATTGCGTTTGTCTCCAACGTGATCATGATCGAGAATCACGTACTATTGATGCTGCTCCAATATGAACCTTGGCTGATAAACGGACTTCGGCATCACACTCCCTTCGTTGACTATCGCAGTCAGTGAACATCGCAGACTGGAAAAAACAAGAGCTTCGTAGTTCACCCTTCTAGACGAGTACAGGTTTCTCGCACTGGATGGCTCAGAGATGATACTGGTAGACCCACTGAAAGTGGAAGGAGACGCAGACCGTCAGGTTGCCACTGGAACTCTCCGTCACTGTAGCGGTAGAATTACCATGGCCGAATGCAGCAACCACATCAACACTCTCCTCGAAACCACCATTTCCACCGTAGCTCTCACGAAAGTTATTGTATCATCCCCGCTGCAACACAATACTGAATAGCTCTGCTTGATCCATAAGCGCAACTTCAAAAGCGACAAGGGCGAACACTCCTGTGATGAATGCGCATCGATGGATCACACCGACAACCTCAATCAGCGTCGTATCGAAGAGAACCCAAACATACAATGTCGAGCTGCACCCTCGCGTTCCGTTGCCGTTATCGACTGTCGAACACACGTAATGCCACCACAGCCGCAGCTTTTTTTGCCCGAATGAACCTCTCAAGTTCTCTCGAGAGAAGCAGCACAGCAGTGTCCTGCAGTATGTGCACTTACCATTCTTCCAACTGTGTGCTCGCAACCCAGGTTGACGACGTGGACAACATGTCGCTGCAGACAAAACGCTAATCTTTGGGCTTTGATCTGCCCTGAACAATTATAACCTCCATGCTTTCATTCGAATACACTACGAATAATATATATATTTTATTCTTTAATATAGTTCTCTTGTAAATTTAAATAAAAGGAATAGCTGAAATATTTCATTTAGTACTGTATCTTCCCGCTAGGAATATTCGAATCCGTAATCCCTGTCCAATCCGTTATCAACTTTAATGGTCCCCCTTGAAGCTGCGGCGTCACTGTCATACTCCAAAGAGCGGAAACCCCGAGCTCAAGTAGATCTGCAGCTCCCACGTCGTAGCGAAGCGTAGGAGGATCGCTGTCCCCCCTCCTCGCCTCCATCTCCTTCTTCTCTTCAAGCGCTCTCGACTCGTGCAAGTCTCTTCCTCTTTCTCCTTTTAGAAGCCAAGAAACCCCCAGTCAAACATGAGCTATCAGGTATCCTCTGTCTTCTTACAGAAGCTCTCGCCCAAAGAAATTCACGAACTTAAGCGAGTCTTCAAGGAACACGACCACGACTATGCGGCTGCTGTGCCTGTGGGCGAGCTACACACTGTGCTACAGAAGCTGGGCGAGAACGTCACTCCTAACCAGACCAGCGTCATGCTACAGCAGACGAAGCTCAACAGACCCGAGCAGATCACATTCCAGGAGTTCCTGGAACTGATACACGACTTTCGCAACGGAGCGATCGCTCTGGACCCTTCTCTGCTCCTGGAGCACGCTGCTGTGGCCCCCGCACCAGTAGAAACTTCCGTTCCAGCGCCTTCTGCTCCTGTTGCTACTGTAGAAACGACACCGTTCTTTGCCGGAGAGAAGGCGCAGACTCAGACGTCCGAGCCAGCTCCACAAGCTCCAGTGTTTGCTCAGAAAGCTCAATGGCCGCCTACTGGAACCCCGTCTACCCCTACGGCAGCTCCGGCGCCAGTTGCGAACAAGCCGCAATGGCCACCAACCGCGAATCAAGCTGCATCATGGGGTCATACGCCTTCTTCAGCTCCACAGGCTCCAGCACCTGCAGTTCCTACTCAAGCGAAGGCCCAGTGGCCTCCTGCCGGCTCTGCGAAACCCCAATGGCCTCCTGCTGCGTCATCTGCACCTGCTCCTGCTTCGACTTCTCCAAGCGCTGCGAAACCTCAATGGCCACCGGCTGGATCGAACGCTGCACCCAAGAGCCCCGTGAAGAACGCGCAATGGCCACCGGCTGCATCGAATACGGCACCCAAGAGCCCTCCAAAGACTCCGCAATGGCCTCCTGCTGGAAATGGAGCTGCGAAACAGTGGCCTCCAAGTGTATCAGGATCTGCTCAGGCGACCCCGTCTCCTGTTGAAACTCCAAAGCGTGCGCAGTGGCCACCTGCTGCCAATACACCACCGCCACCAGCTCCTGTGGTTCGCACTCCTCCTCGTTCTCCAGCGAAGCCGGAGTCACCTGCAGTCCGTACTCCTCCTCGATCTCCTGCCAAGAACTTAACACCAGCTTCGCCTGCGACAGAGTATGTTGGTGCCAATGTCGATGCACACACGTTGAGTGTCCTCCAGCGACGTGCCAGTGCAGCAGCGCAGTATAACTCGACTATCCACGAAGTGAAGGGCACTGCTGGCGGTCTCCATTCGTACTCGGAGGAAGAAACTGTTGCCTTCACGGAGCATATTAACAACACACTGAACGCAGACAAGGATGTCGCGTCGCTGATGCCTATCGGACTGGACGCGGGCTTATTCAGGGCGGTGTGCGATGGTGTACTCCTTTGTAAACTGATCAACCGTGCAGTGCCGGAGACGATCGATGAGCGTGCGTTGAACTTCGTGAAGCGCGCGAAAGAGCTGAACGTGTACCAGAAGACGGAGAACCAGAACTTGTGCATCAATGCGGCCAAGAGCATCGGTTGCAGCGTGGTGAACATTGGTCCTGACGACCTGATCGAAGGCAAACCCATTCTTGTGCTGGGCTTGGTGTGGCAAATTATCAAGATCCAACTCACATCGACTATTAACTTGAAAAACCACCCAGAGCTGATGCGGCTTCTGCTGGATGGCGAGACGTTGGAAGAATTCATGAAGCTCCCGCCGGATCAGATCCTGCTGCGATGGATGAACTACCACCTCAAGGCAGCAGGTCACCCGAAGAAGGTGACGAACTTCAGCACGGACGTTCGGGACGCCACCGCTTACAGTGTTCTACTGCACCACATTGCCCCGCAGCACTGTGATTTGTGCAATGAAACTACTTCAGAAGAGCGCGCTGCCCATGTTATTCAGAATGCGCGTCGTCTGCAAGTGGAGACTTTCATTAAGCCTGGTGATATCACGAGTGGCAACCCGAAGCTGAACATGTCGTTTGTGGCACAGCTGTTTAACACGTGTCCTGCCTTGGATGTTATCGAAGAGGAAATCAAGCAGCTCGAAGAGATTTTGTACGATGACATTGGCGATACCCGTGAAGAACGTGTATTCCGTATGTGGATTAACTCGTTGGCTATCGATGACGTGTACATCAACCACTTGTACTCGGATTTGAGCGACGGAATGAAGCTGCTTAAAGTTCTAGACAAGATCCAGAAGGGCATCGTGGCCTGGAATAAGGTGAACATGGTGGCCCCCAACAAGTTTAAGCAGGTCGAGAACTGCAACTACTGCGTTGTCCTAGGCAAACAGCTCAAGTTCTCGTTGGTTAACGTTGGTGGTGCCGACATCTTTGAAGGTGCCAAGAAGATGATTCTGTCCATCGTGTGGCAGAGCATGCGGTACCAGCAGTTGAAGATCTTGAGCGAGTTGGCTGCGGGTCGTGGAGAAATCACCGACAAGGACATTATCGGATGGGCCAACAACAAAGTCCTTAATGGTGGACGAGCGAAGGGAAGTATCGTGTCGTTCCGAGACCCGACGCTGTCGGATGGGCTTTACCTACTTGACTTGGTGCACGCAGTTGAACCCCGAGCTGTGAACTGGGAAATGGTTTCGCAGGACAAGACAGAGGACGCGAAGGCCAGTAACGCTAAGTACGCTATCAGTTGCGCGCAGAAGATTGGCGCGACGGTCTTCCTGACGTACGAGGATATCGTGGAAGTGAAGCCCAAGATGATGATGACATTCGTGGCGAGCCTCATGCTCGTGGACCACCAGCGCGCATAGGCTGATCGCTGGACTGAGGATTATGCAGCGAAGTGACAGTTGCTAGAGCAGTAAAAGACCGGTATAGTAGTTATTTCGCCGACAGCTTGAGTCGGAGAGGAACTACAAACTAACCAGAAACACATTTTTTTTAAGTTTCTTGACAATTGGCCCTCTTCAACATCATGTGCTACAAGTTGAAGTGCTTATATATCAGTTCTGACAGGTTAATATTTTACCGCTCCACAGTTTTGCCACAAATGCTCCAAATTCGTGACGATGCAGCTCGAGCACAAGGCGAGCTCCAGCCAGTGCCTAGGCACCAGTAGCTGCGCCTGCTTGTAATGTATCAAACAAGTCTCTCTCTGAAGTTCAGACTCTGAACTTCAGAGTCTTGTTGGGGATAAAGAACGAGCACATCGACCTACACTGATCATTCACGTAATGTCCGCATGCGGTATTTCATTTGTAATTTGTAAACTACGACAAGTTTCACCTACGGCTCTATCCGAAAGTAAGAGCTTTTCAGTGTGGTACCGCACACACACACGCACGTGAAAGGCGACTTGGCTTCTTGGAAACTTCCTGGCCACAGCAAGACCAGCTCGCTCCTCACAACTCAAAGTCCCTCACACAAGACTCAATCTCCCAAGCTCTTCTATCGCAATGGCATTCCTTCGCAACACATTCACCGTCTTTGTGGCTTTCGTGGCTCTTCAAACTTTCGTCAACGCTGCCAACTGCACGGACGATGAGCAAACGACCGTGGACAATGTGTACGCCGACTTGGCCAACAGCACTGCGTGTGGGGAGTTGCTGGCTGATACTGGAGCTACGTCACTCAACTACTGCCAAAACAGCGACTGCCTCTCGGAGCTCAGCAGTGCCGTGGACCAACTACCGGATTGCACGGGGGACGACGAGATCGACCGCAAGACTGGGCTACAGACGATCATTACGTATTGCGATGATGTGACTGAGGTGCTGGACCAATCGGCATCGGCCAGCAGTACAGGAAGTGGATCGGTCGTCTCGGGTGCCTCGACGGGAGCCTTGGCGACGACTGTGGTGGCTGCGCAGGTCTCAGTCGCGCTCTACTTCTTCGCTGGATATCTGTAAACGCCTTGAGGCTTTTTGTAAGGAAACTGCATGAACGAAACCTTGTTGATATTTTTTGGGTAAAATAACATTCATGCAGATTCTATCCTTGTCCGTTGGAGTTCATCGCACCGTTGAGATCTCGCTGGACTATTTTGATCAAATTCCTAGAAAAACGTCCTGAGTGACATACGCTTTGGCTTGGTGATGTAAGATCGGAATGCTGTTGCGACCTTCTGGTAGCAGTTCATCCATATTTTCTCTAGATTCTCAACGTTCGCTGTAATTCGCCCATCAACGAGCTGACACGTGAACCCACTTTAAAACGACTTGCATCGTTGCCATCTCATTTCCGAAAACGATCCAGACCGCTCAAGTCTCAAGCTTTTTTTCTCCTCCAAGGCCGATGCATTCTCGAGCCACCGCGCTGCTGCCGTTGCTGACATTATTGTCGTTGCTCTTCATTACCACGGAAGCTGCCGAGTGCACCGACGCCGAAATTACCGACGCCGTATCGATCTGGGCAGCCGCAGCTCAAACTTCCGCGTGTGCTTCGTATGTGACGCAGACAGATCCGGTGTTCGTCAATGCACCATGTACTGCAACCGACTGTGTCGCTGTTGTGGAAGGTGTGGCCAAGGATCTCCCAGACTGCACTTTCAGAGGAATTAACAACAAGATTGAGGTCCAAAATGCCCTCACGTCTTGCAATGGGGGTGCAACAGCGGACGCAGGGTCCCTAACGACTACCACAGATGCACCACAGACCACAACAGGAACAGATTCAAGCGCAACTGCTGCATCGGGTACTACATCTTCCTCATCAGAGCTGACACCAGTTTCCACGACTTCAAAAATAAGCTGCACGACGACAGAAATTAAGCAATTGTGGAAAGCGTACGTCGATGCAGCTACAAGTGACGAATGTTTATCCGATTCCGTTGTCAGCGACGAGAATGTTGAGATTTTAACGGATTGTGGTTCCAAGTGCATCGATGCGATCGGAAATTTGGCATATGAACTCCCGGATTGCGTATATGACCACGAGTCCATGAACAAGAAGCAAGAGGTTCTGGACGCGCTCAACGGGTGCGATGGAAGTGCTTCCTCTGTCGCTTTATCGGCGACCCCAGACATGGCTGTCATTTTATCGTCGTCAACCGGTTCCGAGTCCGCTCCCGATCCCGCTCCTGAGATACCCTCTTCCTCCTCTGGTTCGGGTTCAATTGTGGTTGGGAGCAATAGCATGTCTGGATCAAACCAACTTCGTCCGGGAGATGGCCCGTCGGACCAAGCTGTGGACTCGTCAACCGGTGGCAGTGGAAGCAGTGCGTCTCCTGCGCGCACGGGCGAGCTTCACCTAGGGATCTCGCTTCTGGCTATAATGATTGTTTTCTTTATGGGCTAACCACTTGTGCGTAGACCTCGATAACTACACGCATGACACAACGATCAATAAACACATACTTCGTACGTTCTTGCTGAAGATTGTGGCCTATACGTTGTTGCTCGAAGACAAATTATGATAGTGTTTTTCGTTGGAGCAACACGTAGCAGCTAAAATATAGCTCTAGATGAATCTTTTACCGGTAGTTGCGAGTTGCAATTTGTGCTGTGTTGTTAGCTACAGCATGATGCCCATCACCACAGAGGATCCAAAGTCACGAACGATGAGACAAAAAATCAAAGACACCATATTTGACACAGTGATTATGCCTAGGATTGAAGGACGAGTACCATTTCAAGCTTCAATTCAACAGAGATACAAAATACCTTGATCTAGATACGTTGCTGTTGTTGTTGGGGAAACGATTTACAAGGACTTTTAAAGCAAATTACCGCGTGCACGAGACTTCTGCTTGCGGGCAGCGCATCCACAGTCACTGCCGGTCAACACTGGAATCAAGTACAGTATTGGGATTCAACCCATTGCTAGTCCTTGAAGGTGGATACAGTACAGCATCTTTTAGTCGCTTAGCACTGTTCGAAAGCCAATCACCTTGCAAATCACAAGTGCAAAGCAACTTCAACATCCTATATGGAATCCTATATGGATACACTTTATCCGACATAGGCTTTACTTGTCACTTCTCAATCGTCTTCGCCCCGCTCAAGCGTCTTCTCAATCCCAATGCGCCAATTAGTCTTAACGCTGCTGCTAGCGTTGCTCTGTTGGACATCTGATGCCGCTGAGTGTACCGAATCAGAATGGAACTACGACAATTCCCTATGGACCGCCGCCGCTGCCACATCTTCCTGTGGGCCGTACGTGGTGACAATGGACCCAGTGTTCATCGACGCCCCTTGTAGTGATACAGGCTGCCTTAATGTCATGGAGGACGTGGCAGATAGCCTCACATCCTGCACCATCAGCGGGGTCAACTACAAGATCAATTTGCAAAACGCTTTAAGCGTCTGTACGGGAGGAGGCACTACAACGACAACCACAACCACTACAACGCCGACACCGACGTCGTCATCTACTACGGAGTGTACAGCAGCTGAGTACCAGAGCACTGAAGACCTGTACGACGCGGCCGCCGCTACCTCTGCGTGTGCGGGTTACTCAACGACTTCCGACCTCTTAGTGACTTTTAACATGCCATGCTCGGCTACAAGTTGCGTTAATGTACTGGTAGAGCTAACTGGCGCCCTACCCGATTGTCTGTACGATGGAACCAACAAGAAGGCAGAGTTAATAGACAATCTCGGTATTTGCACAGACGTGACTACAGACACGCCAGATACTGCAGGCGGTACTACCGATGCTTCTGGTGGCACAACCGATACAGCAACTCCGTCATCGCCTACACCAGCGTCGACAGCATCGAGTACGGGTTGTACGACCACAGAGGTCAATGATATGTGGGATCTGTACGTCTCGACAGCTACCAGTGATGAATGTGCGGCCGACTCCACTGTCAATGACTTCAGCGTCTATATCTTCACGACTTGCGACTCGGAGTGCGTCGACAAGATCAAGGATCTGGCTGAAGGGCTGCCCAACTGCTACTACGACTACGAGTTCATGAACAAGAAGCAAGACGTTCTCGAAGAGCTCGACAAATGTGCATCTTCCAACTACTATCTCACGGTCACGATATTCCCGGACAGCACAGTCGACGACACTGTAACCTCCACGTCCACGCCCATATCCACACCTTCGGGTGGCTCGGAAACGCTCGCCCCCGAATCAGGAGAACTACCGGACACGACTCTGGATTCGTCCACCACTGGCGCAGAAAGTGACACGCCGCAGATCTTTGCTTCGTCGTTCCAAGTCATGGCAATTGTTGTAGCTGCAGTCTTCCTAACCTTTTAGGACTTGTCCTCACCGAGAAGTGGCCGTGTACTGTACATGAAGTAGCACATCCTATGTCGAACGAACATTACTCAACTGGTTGCGGCACTTTTGTGAGATTAATTCTTCTAATCCATCCCTTACCACCTACCACTTGTACTAACCACGTGGCGAAGTAAAAGTCTAGAGGAGGCAAGTGATATTTTAGCGATCACTGCAACTCTCTGGCTTAAAAGTGACAAAGCTGCGTCTTCACAACGTCGGCACCACCCGGTCCTTGTGACCTCAGCTGCAACGCAAGTGCAACGACTTCAAACAGCAAAACAACTTGACCATACGGCACTCTCCACGAGTTTTCTAGCCACCAGATCAACGGGTACATAACCAGCCATTTGCAACCGAGGTTGTATTTTCCTTATTGACTAGGATTTCATTGGTTAATATTAAGATTTGCACATGGTATCAGCTCTCGTTTAGCCAATACCTATGCATTTGTAGCAGTGCCATTTGCAAAAATAGTTGCACAGGGGGTTTGCCCTTCTATTGCGTTTTGCAACCCGTGGTATACAAAAACGAAGTGTTGCGATTTGCCCGGGTTGCAAAACTTAAGTATCCTACAATAAAAAATGGATCGTGTTAGAACCACAGAAAATGAAACAAAATGACACAAAATGATGGTATCATTTTCAAGCTGCTGAGGATGGATGTCATGGCGCTCAAATCCTGAAAGCGATCCCCTCGGAATCGAGTATTCGCCTCGCTTAGCGAAAACGAACCATGGGAACATGGTTTACGCCTCATTGAATAGCTGACACGTAGGAGGTCATATCCTAGAACCCAGATTGGATGGACAACGCGCGCAGCAAAATAATTGAAATCGCCATTGGGGTGGATTTGGCGGGTTTTAATTCACCCTCCCCCTGTTAAATTTTATCAAGACAAATGAAGTCTTTGACATATTATACTTTGTTGTTGAAACCGAAAATACACACCAAAAGCACCAAAAATGTTAAACTTTTTGGTGTATTTTCTGGGGTTCTAGCGTGTTCGATAAAAAATCTACTACATGTACTTCAATTACTCGTGCAATTTGTACAAAAAGAACGGGAGATGGCTGTCTTGGCGCTGCCTTAGGTACCCAAGGCAGCCACCTCCTTCTACTGCAGTTTAACATAAGTTAAAGAGCCAGAGATGGCTGGCTTCGAGTACTACAAGCCAGTCATCTCCTACTGCTGAGTAAGCTGAAATTCACATTAAAAAGCATGAGATGGCTGTCTTGATGTCCTTCAAGACAGTCATCTCCGCTTGTAAAATAGTAAATGAACGTGCATTTCTACATATATAGTAGTTCTAAGTAGAGTATTAATATGTATCAATGACCGGTACGATAAAGGACACTTAACCCCTAAAAAAAAGTAGATGCTGACGCTCGTAGCGTCAGCATCTGCTTTTGTTGTTCTTGTACAGCTATCTAGATTACGTGGGAGTATATAGGAATTGAGGTAGATTAATAGGTAGTGACATTATCGGTAGGTAGGTAAGTGGGAGATCTTACGTCCGATTCATAGGGATATTGCGTACTGTTTAACCTTCTAAATTACTTTGTTAATGCCGCTGCCCATGGACACTAAAGCTTTGTAGTGAATATTAGTCTTAGAGCTCATTGTAGAGCCACAAACTAAAGACAGTCTTCCTGACAGTACTTGGAGTGTGACATTACATTATTAACCAATCAAATCGTGGTTGTATATAGCGTTGCACGCTAGGCCGATATTTATACAGTTCCCCTTCCTACACTCACCAATGCAGAGCAAGTCTCTGCCCCCAGCTGTAGCAGGTATCCACAAAACTACTGCTAGTATCGACATGTTCATTCTTGAAAATCTCCCGTGCCACCAAAGCTGCGGATTACCACGTCAATTCCTCCAGTCGCCATGCTTCGATCCATTTCATTGGCGCTTGCTCTCTCCTCGTTGCAAGTGAACCTTGTCAATGCTGCTGAGTGCACGGACGCTGAATGGCAGTCCAGCCAAAGTATTTGGAGTTGGGCAGCTACGACGTCCGCTTGCGCTCAATACGCGGTCGGAACCAGCTTCGTTAGCGCTCCATGCAGCGCCACGTCCTGCGTGTCCGTCATGGAACAAGTCGGTGAACAGCTTCCGGACTGCACTGTGAGTGGAGTGAATAACAAGATCGAAGTTCAAAATGCCATGACGGTCTGCAACGGGGAAGACACAATTGAGACGGACGCGCCGTTCGTATCGCCACCGACGGCAGCTCCATTGATAACAACTGCCCCCATCGTAACTAGTGCTCCATTCCAGACACTGGCTCCGTTGTCGACTTTAGCTCCTCGTCCAGGCGGTGACGCTAGTGGCACATCGGGGACAACAACGACAGCGCCTACGTCCACCGACGGATCTGTTGATTGGAGTCTTGGATCCTCCAGTACTTCATCACCGGCAGCTTCCAGTTCTACTACCAGTTGTACGACGTCAGAGGTCTCCACCCTCGTAAGTTTGTACACTGAAACGGCCAAGAGTTCTTCGTGTGCGCCAGACGCCACTTTGAGCTCATACAGCGTCTACATCTTCACCAAGTGCGGCTCATCGTGCGCTACTAAGCTCAAAACCCTCGCGAATGACGTCCCGAACTGCTACTACGACTACGAGTCTTCGAACAAGAAGACGTCACTGTTGAAGCAGATCGATGATTGTTCGGGACCGACTGCCACCTACATCAGCACAACCGTCTTCCTCTCATCGACGTCCGCCAACTCGGACGCTTCCAAAACAACCCTGTCATTTGCCCATGCGTCGACATTAGTACTTCTAGTTGTATCAATGCTGCTGTAGGTTAGATGTTCGTAGCGTATGGCAAAATATACATCGCCGATACTACAGATGCTTGTTGTTTCTCTGGTCTTCATCTCTCCCGATAACTACAGCTGATGAAATGTCTCGACCGCTTGAATGGAACGCGACGACCTTGGCTGGCCATTTCCTGAATTGTTTTAGAATCGATGAAGCTCCTGACCGCTGCGGTGCTGCTTATGAACTTGTCGTACGCGTCTTCCTGGTTAGTGGACTCTTCTCGATCTTCTAATGCGTCGGACTGGACACCTTCAGCTCGGAACTGTTCAACACAAGAGATAATAGTCATGAGGAAGCTCTTCATCGGCGTTGCAGCCCACACTGGATGTGCCAACGAATCGACAGTTGACAAGTACGAACTCCACGTGGAATCCGAATGCTCTTCACTATGCACTCCAGCGCTACAGAACCTAGAGGAGTCGTTACCAGATTGCAACTACTTCCTCGAGGGCTACGAGAACAGCAACAAGAAATCAGACGTGTAGTGGATCCTAAGCTTTCAAGCTTGGTTCCAGCTTGCAATGGCTGCATATGCCCCAAACTGACATCACAGACTGCTCCCTCCAGCGTAAGCTGAGGGAATTGCATATACTACATGTTATGGCTGGTCAGGCGGTCAGTGCCTGACCTAGCTTGCACTTGGAGCTTATACATGTATATCTAGCTACGTGTATCTTTAGGGATGAATGCTTGGCAAGCAGCAGCTTCTAGAAGCTCTGTCCAGAAGGGTTCAATCTCTTTGAGTTGAGGCTCGTTGCCTCCGCTCACTCTTCAATTTCTGTTGAATACACTAGGCTAAAGTTCCTGCGGGTTTGCCCCCGCATTGTCTTGTGTTGACAACATTGAATTTCGACCCGGGAAATACTACAAAGAATTCTTTAGTAGGTTTTTCCACTGAGGTGCACCAACGTGTTGTACTTTCGGTGGACAACTGAAGTTGAAGACAAGTCAAGATGACGGACAACGGAGCGACTGGTTCTGTACCACTGTTCACCCCGCTTATGCCACCAAAGATAGCGTCGACCTCTCACGGCTCACTGGTACACTGGAGGAAGGAACGGCGCGATTATGAGGCGAAGCTACGCGCTCGCTGCAGGGTCACCGGCGAGGCATTCGAGGCCGTGGTCGAGCCTGTCGCAGGAGCATTTAACCCTCACCTCTTGGATACATTCTGTGAGTTTCAAATGGGCGTCTCGGCGGCTACAGTCACTGATGCCATGTTGACAGCTGAGATTGAGAAGGTCATTTCGAGCGTTAAGAATGGCTCCTTGCCCGACATCAAGGACCTTTATGAGCGCGAACTTAAGCTCAACATGGCTGAGAGCGATGTGAGAGCCCGCTATATTGACTACTTCATGCTGTTTAACACCATTACGTTGGAGAATGGCTTGACGGACTGCTTCTCAGATGCAGATGGAGTGAAGGAGAAGTGTAAGCGGCTGATGGCATCGCTACAACCTGAGGCTTTGAAGAAGGAGGTGAAGCAGAGAGTGCGTTTCACGGACAAGGCCGCTGCTACCAACCCGAAGCTTCTTTTCGATTTGATAGTCGAGCGTGCGATGGAGCATGAGCGGCATTACCTGCGCCAGAAGAAGCAAAGGCAGGGAGTGGCTGGACGCGAGGCTAATGTGTCAAATAAGCCTAAGTCTAAGAAACAGAGCAAACAGCCGAGTGGAAAAGCACCTCCAGAGCCGACTACCACAGAGACTGCGAAAGTGAAGGTTGATTCGAAGACCAAGACCAAGGCTAAAAATGCGGCTCCACGTCCACCGCCAGGCCCATGCCCGAAATGCAAGGCTATGCATTGGCTTCGTGAATGCACCGAGGCGAGTGAAGACGAAAAGAAGGAGATCGTGCAGAAGTTGCGTGATGCACGTAAGACCAAGAAGGCCCGTACGAAGCGTCTAGGGGAGTTTCTGCCTACTACAGAGCGACATGTGTTGCTGAATGGAGTCTTGGAGTTACCGTACTGCCCGGACAGTGGATCGGATTACACTGTGATTGGACGTTCGCATTGGGAACAACTTCGAGCTGCAGATCCAAGTGTGGTTAAGGAAAAACTCAATATTCCCGTCCACACACAAACATTTGGAGCTACTTGGGTGACATCTGAATGGAAGGCTAAACTACAAGTCCTAATCCAAACTGCGGCTGGTCCTGTTGAACCCATGGGGCTGGTTGATGTGCTGATTGTTGATGTGGACGACGAGGAGTTTATCGTCGGGAATGATTTGTTGGTGATGCTGGGTATTGATGTTGATAGACAGCTCGAGCAATTGGCTGTCCACAATGTTGATGACATGTCTGGCGATCCTGTGGAGCTCGAAGCCGACGACATGCCCATAAATCTTAACGAAGACCCATCTGAAGACGATGACATTTTCGCTGCAGTTGAAAGACTGATAGATCGTGCTGTGGAGAATGGATTTCCTTTGGATCGTGTGGAGCAATTGAGGACCATCGCGCATGCGTATGATGTCTGGCGTCTTGAGCTTCGCGGTGATCCACCTGCGAATGTACCTCCGATGGAAATTCGCTTGAAAACTGGGGCTCGCCCAACAAAATGTAAGCCCCGCAAGTACCCACCGCATATCCGGAAGTTTTTACGTGAATTTAACGCGCGTCTTGTTGCACTAGGACTGGTTTATGAAAACCCCGACAGTCGATGGGCGAGTCCTGTGTTGCCGGTGAAGAAAAGCGCAGATCTAATGGACCTTCGGCAAACAACAGACTACCCAGTGTTGAACGACCAGACTGAAGTAATGGCTGCGGTGATGCCTATTCTTGCTGTAGTCATGGAAAATGCACGTGGAATGAAGCACTTTGGCCTTTTCGATTTTCTTAAAGGGTTTTGGCAGCTGCCACTTGCTGAAATTTGCCAGGAGTTCCTATCTTACATGACAGACGAGAAGATTTTCACGCCCCGACGTGTTCCTCAGGGCAGTAGCGATGCAGCTATATTTTTTCAGAGGACTATGGAGACGTGCTTTGCAAGCCTGTTGTACGAGCATCTCTTAATCTGGATTGATGACCTGTTGTTGTACGCCGCTGACATGGATACATACATGGATAAGCTGGCTGAATTCTTCGCGTTACTGGACCAGTTTGGGCTCAAGCTGAGCGCCAAAAAGTCAAGCCTGTACCAGACTGAAGTGAAGTGTGTGGACGAGTGCTGGATCTGTGGTGAAGTGGGAATCTTGTTTGACGGAAAGGACCGGATCGGGATCACTGTGCCACTTTGGTGGTACACCGTCTCCGTGATCACGATGTGACGCTACATGACCACGGTACCGTTTATATGGTACGGTCCGACAGGATCACGAACATGATCGTGGCCCAATCATTCCATCACAAGTCGAAAGCGATCATCGGGGTCCGGTACAATCATTTCGATACACCAGGGTGATCTCAAGGTCGAAGATCGCAGTGATCTCAAGGTCGAGATCGCGGTGATCCCCAGGGAATGGTGCAGTCATTCGAGTACACCAAGCGCGATCCCCAGGGAAGATCAAGGTACCATAATCATGGTACATGCTGTGGTGATCGCGGTGTGTGGTGATCGCGGTGTGATCAAGGCATCGTCAAGGCTAAGTACGATTGTGGAGCCAGTTTGACAACGTGTGGCAGAGAGGCGTCGAGGCTTGGGGGAGAGGTTTAGGGAATTGCATATCAGTGTCGAATTTACTTTCTAGGGAACAAGTGCCTTCTAGCGAACAAGTGAGTTAACACTCAACAAGAGAGGGAGTTCTTCTTATATATCAAGCGTCCTACCTATTCCAGAGCTGGGAAGTATATTGGCCCCCTCTGACGACCAAGGACTGCAGCGATCTACAAGAAGAAGCGCAAGAACGCCTGGATAGCTTGCCCAGGTCGCCCACGCTCTTTTCTCACCCCCCTCAAGATCCCTGCCAGAAGGAGGCAGTCAAGCATCGTATTGGAATTATTGGCCTTTGGTGAACACACCCTAGGACCCCCCGTGGATCTACGCTACCCCGTGATCTACACCCTAACCGACGGCAAGTGAAGAACTGCCACAAGCCGTCAAGCCGAAACCCAAGTGCCGTCCACACCCACTCAACCCAGATCAAGCCCGGCATCTCTTCCGAGTCATCAAGAAGAGCGTAATCGTCCAACCCGACGGGTACACAAGGTGAGCAAGTCTTCAGAGCCCCCCACGGCAAGCGGAGTACCCCCCCGTCAGTCGGGAGTCCGGACGCCAAGTGTGTGAGTGCCCCTCGCGTCGAGTTTCCTCGCGAGCCACTACGCCACAATGGTGCGCGTGCCCGGATCTTCTGGTGACTCCGGATATCACCGTGAGTCCGACCAGGAAGATGCCAAGATCAAAGTTGAGCCAGGAATCGGCGCGTCGACGGAAGGTGAATCGCCGTCGTCGCATCTGAAGAGTGAAGGATTCACCGACCGCCAGAGCACTGGGAGGAACTCTGGCGAAGAACAGGAGGCAGGTCCAGCAGTGGATCTCGAAGAGAAGCCTCACCCTCCTCCCTTGGGCCCTTCGGGGCCCCCTGCGGATCGCGATGCGAATCGTGATCCGCCGGATGAAGATCCAACCGTGAAAACGGAAGGATCTTCACCCAAAACCACTCCCCCTACACCTCACATCTCCGCGAAGAAGTCGGCGTCGAAGCTTGGTAAGCCGAAGTTGAGAGCACCGGACGAGGAGGAGAGTGGAGACGTCAGGCATTGGACTCCGGATCAGCTGCAGAAGATCTTCTACAGGAAGCAGCTCAACGCGTTCTTGTTAGAAGATCCCGTGATGATCGTGATGAAGCCGAAGCTGATTGGAGACCTCCAAGGCCCTGTGACCCCCTTTGCCAAGGCGTCTGACCTCATGGTTGCGATCACCAACCTGATGAACCTGTTGGAAGAAGCGGGGATTGTCGCCGGAGCCTTCGACGCTGAAGCTGTGTTCGAGCTCAGTCTAACCACCGTCGATGAGTCGGCCAAACGTCTGCTCAAGCTGCTGAAGCCGCTGGTAGGCGTGTCCGCGTCGTCGTCTAGCCTCGGCCCTACGGAGGAATACCCGACCTCGGCCTCCTCGCACTCGGGTTTCGCGTCCGCGAAGGCGTCTGTGTCGTCAGACATCGGGTCGGATAGCCCCACCGGGCCAACGAGAATGACTCTTGGTCCATCGGGAGCTGCTATGATCCAGGCGAGGAAGATCAAGGAAGAGAAGGCGCCTGTTAACCCTGTGCCCGTAACCAGAGTGTCGACGAACGCTCACAACCCGGATCGCATGCAGTCGTTCTTCGACTCAGCCATGGAACGTTTCTTGAAGGAGCAAGCCGAAGAGAAGAACCGCGACGAGCCCAGAGCACGTGAGGCGTCCGATGTCGACATGGAATCGGTGGGATCGGTCCACGCATCTCCGGATGAGTATGATCCCGACGACTTCAGCATTGACGTTCCTCGCCGAGCAATCGTTGCCTCAGCAGAAGCGGCCGCCTCGGCCGAACATGCTGCTGCGATCCCGCGAGTCCGGATGTCAGCAATCTCCGAGCTGAAGGAGTTCTCCGGCAAAGACACTGACGAGGATCGCGCCCGCGGCTGGCTGGGCAAGGTGAAGTCTGCGTTCGTCCGTGATCAAGCCCCTGATAGCGAGAAGTGTATCGTCTTCGGGAACTTGTTAACTGGTCCTGCGCGGAACTGGTACCAGCAGTTGGGAAGAACGACGCGTGGCAAGTGGAAAGACCTGCTGGATGGCTTCAGGGCCGAATACTGCGGTCTGGGCGTGTCTCTTGCGAGGCAATATTACCATGCCAGGAAGAGGTCTGACGAGTCGCCACTCGAGTATCTTCATCGCCTGACCGTGTTAGGACTCCGTGCGAAGTTGCCAATCAAGACTGGCCCGTCGTCGGCCCTCCGAGAACACGTGGAACACTTCATCGAAACCTTGGACGATCGCGATCTAGCGGAACAGCTGACGCTACTACGCCTTGGAGATGGGGACGCACTGGCAGACGTGTTGCGCCTACGCCAGCGTGCCAAATCACGGCAAGGAAAGGCGTCCATGGGATCTTCGAAGTACCGCCAGAAGTCGTCATCGTCAACACCTCCACAAGCGTCCACCAAACATGCCCGAGCGATTCGCGCCATTCACATGGCCCATGACAGCGAGAGCTCGGGATCGGACTCGGACTCCGGAGGATCGGACCTCGAACGAAGTAGATCCCAGATCTATCTCGCTGCCGTCGCTGATCAGGGCAAGTCGGAAGACCAGCCTCAGCCACGCCGTGACGCCAAGGACCAGCAACTAACCCAGAGCAACCTCATCGCCCTCGGAACGACGATCGCGTAGAGAGATGTTCCCACTGCGGGTCCACGCGGCACACGGATCTCGGATGCTGGAAGCGTTTGACTTGTCAGAAGTGCGGAAGAAGAGGACACCCTGGTGATCACTGCCTGTACGTCTGTCGAGCATGCGGCGAGGTGCATGAAGCCGGAGAATGCCCGATGGAGGAGTTCTATAACTTGATCCGTCAGTGGTATGATCCCACGCGCCATGCCGGGATGTTTCCCTCGAAGGCGGAGAAGATGTTAAACTAGGACGCTCGCCAGGTTGGAATCTGGTACGAGCCGAGCGTTCTAAGTTCTGCATATTTGCATACGTTGACAGGCAAGCACAGTCGAAGGTCAGTTCCCTGAAGGATCCTATCAACAATACACGTGGAATTCATGAGAAACGTACCGCGACGATCGCGAGCTTGCGAAGAGATGAATACGCGCGATCGGATGTTGTGATGGAACTGGACTTGGCTGATGGGAAGACCCGTGGATACTGGAGAGATCATGCCCCGGATACAGAGCCCGGCGAACTCAAGACCGTGAACTCGCTGACGAGACCCCCGCCAGATATTGGATGGGAGCTCCGACCCGGGGAATCGCGAGGGTACTGGAAGTACTACTCGCCCGGCAAGTGGTTCAAGCAGGCGAAGATCACCGGGAAGATCAACAACTCGAAGGCGACCATGCTCTTGGACTCTGGCGCAGAAGTCTCAATTGTGGACACCACCTTTGCTCGTAAGGTTGGCTGTATCATAGACGAAAGTCAGAAACAAGAGTGTGTGGGAATTGGAGAGAACGCGTACTCAACGTTGGGACGTACCACCATCAAGGTCACGCTAGCGGGGTATCTCGTGTACTTCTTTGACGCCTGGGTTGGCCCCTTGTCGGGTCAAGACGTGATCTTGGGCATGGACTTCATGATCCCCGCCGGGATCCGCCTTGATCTCGCGGACGGCACGATGTGCCTGGCTGACGAAGTTCGGATCCAGTTGTCAGGACGGCGTCCACCGTACGGTCGAAGCAGACACTCGCTACTGCTGGAAGATGACGTTGCTATCCCCGTTGGAGGATCTGTCGAAGTTCCCCTGAAACCACCACGCGCGTTAGAACGAGAGAAGTTGTGGATCATGCGTGGAGACAAGTGGGTACCTACCGTGTCAAAGGGGCTTGGCCGCAGACGACACCTGAAGATCACCAATGTTGGCGACTGTGAGCTGCGCCTGGGACGAAACCTCGAACTGGGGATGTGGCTCGCCGAAGATCTTGTGCCTCGAGTGCCTGGACACGTGTCGGTTGGATCGCGGCGGTACGCAGAGTGGCAAACTCTAGCGTTTGAAGCGACGACTGATCGCCAGGACGACGAAGACCTTCCCGCTGAGGAGTCCGGACCGTTAGTGGAACGGCCGGAGTACGCCACCCCAACGCAGCTCTTGCGAAGGGGCGAAACGGCTCCTCGTCCAACGGTGGCTGCGACGACGGTTCGTTGGGCCGAGCCACTTGTGAATAGGCCGGAGACGACCGAGACCAAGCTGGACTCCGAAGAACACAGGGCGGAACCGGAAGCTGACCTCACCTTGGAAGCTGACGCGAAGGAGCCTGATGTCGCAGAGGAACCGGCGGAGATCCAGCTGGACTCCGAAGAACACAGGCCGGAAACGGAAGCTGCCCTCACCTTGGAAGCTGAAACGAAGGAGCCTGATGTCGCGGAAGAACCGGCGGAGATCCAGGAAGACGCCGGAGGATACTACCATGACGGCGGGAACCTGTTCGCGGAAGACCTTGAAGATCAGATGGCCGTCTTGCCGGAGATTGCGAGTGCCACTGAAGAAGTGAAGATCGAAGACATCCAAGCAGGAGATCCTAAGCTGAACACGCCGGAGGAGATTGATCGACTGAAGCGTATCATCTGGAAGCGGAAGCACCTTCTGATCGGGAAGGGGAATGCCTTGCCACCCGCAGCAGTCGGAGTAGTCTGTGACATCGACGTGGGAGGAGCAGCCCCGATCGCTCAACGCGTCCGCCGAGTTGCGCCGCAGTATCGCGAGAAGCTCTCCGACTTGATCAAGGGCTTGCTGGCTGCGAAGATCATTGTCCCGTCAACATCTCCGTGGGCGTCCCCGATCGTGATCATCATCAAGAAGAACGGGGTAGACATCCGGCTCTGCATCGATTACCGACTTGTGAATTCCTTGACCCGGCTGATGGTGTATCCGATGCCCTTGATCAACGACCTCTTGGAAGATCTCGACAAGGTCCTCTGGTACTGTTCCTTGGACATGGCAAGCGGATTCTGGGTGGTGCAGATGACGGAACGCGCGCGGAAGATCTCGGCGTTCATTACACCTTTTGGCTTGTTCGAGTGGACTCGTATGCCGTTCGGCCTGAAGAACGCGCCACAGATCTATCAGCGGTTGCTTGACAACGCCCTCTATGGATTCCTCCGAATTGGGAGCGGCGATGATGCTGAAGGTGAAGTCGACGTCTTCGAGTCTGGTGAACCCGAGCTGGATCACCAACCGTCTGTCCTTGGTCGACGATCGTATATCGACGACATCTTGGTCACGGCTGACTCGTGGGACAATCTCTGCGAGAAAGTGGAGCGGCTGCTGGACGCCTGCGATCGCTGGAACTTGTCGATCAGCGTGGTGAAGAGCTCCTGGGGCATGCGAAAGGTCGATTACCTCGGCCACCGAGCCTCGATTGAAGGACTCGAAGCGCACCCGAAGGATCTTGAGTCCCTGTGCGACTTGCCCTTCCCGCAGACCTTGCGCGCGATGCAGTCGTTCCTCGGCAGCCTGAATTACTACAGCCGCTTCATCGAGGACTTCGCCGTGTATGCCGCGATCTTGTACGAGCTCCGCGAGTCGGACTTCTTCGAGCTGCGTTGCCGAACGGTGATCCCGGAGTATTCGGCGTATGCAGGGGACGTGGATCGCGAGAAGGCCGAGAACGATCGCTGGACGAGAGCCACGGTAGCGTTCACCATGCTGAAGGCCAAGATCATGTCGACCCCGATCTTGAAACACTTCGACCCCGATCGCCCACCAGTGATCGTCGTCTATGCGAACAAGTGGGCGATCTCTGCGGCTCTCATGCAGGATCATGATGGCGTGTACTGGCCAGTGACCTTCACCAGCCGCATCCTCAAGACGAACGAGCTCAATTACGGGATCGTCGAGAAGGAGGTCTTGGCCTTGCTGAGGATCTTGGACGTTTGCCACACCGTGCTTGTCGGTCGAGCCATCAAGGTGCTGACTCGACACTCGACACTGGCTTGGCTCCTCAAGTCTTCAGGCTTGCAAGGCCGGCTGGGATCATGGGCCGCTCTCCTGTCCCAATGGACGTTGGAGATCGTGCGATGCACGAGAGGCGAAGACGAAGTCCTGGGGACGCTCGCCGCGAGCATCACTCCACGAGAAGAAGTCGACGAAGCCCTCATCGCTGTCGCGCCCAAGAAGCAACCCCGCCAGGTGATTGTCGCGCCTACGCCGACGGTCGAACCAGATGAAGAGCTGATCGTCGTGAGTTTCGACGGGTCCGCCCGAGTCAAACGCGGCGGCGGGGCGTACAGCGCGGTGGTCTGGAAGTTGCCCGAGTGGTCGATCATCACTGCGGCATCCTCATACGCTGTGGAGATGACGGTGAACGAAGCCGAGTATCATGGACTGCTCTTGTGCCTGGACCTCCTTGCACCTCTAGACAGGGGACGCTTGGTGATCTGTGGAGACTCCAACTTGGTGATCCGACAAATGCGCGGCGAGATCGCATGCAAGGCTCCGGCTCTACAGCTTCTGCGTGAGAAGGCAATGGGGAAGCTCGCGTCCTGGCCTCAGCACGAGTTCGTGCACGTGAAACGCGAGTGGAACAGCAGCGCCGATCGACTCGCTAGCGAGGCCCTGAAGAACGAGGCCGGCACAGTCGTCACGTCCGCGGAGGTCATTGAGGACTTGATCACGATCAACCGGTTGGGCGAGATCCTGAAGCCGAAGAACGAGGACGAGATCGTCCAAGTAGCGGCCGTGACCCGGTCGTCCGTGCGCCGACGATCCCCACCAGAATGCCTGCAGGAACCTGTGGTCCAAAGCATGAGGTTAGAACGCATTGCTAAGGCCCAAGGCGAAGAGAAGTGGATCGCCGATCTGAGGACGTACCTGACTGGGGACGTGGCCGACTTGACGGCGAAGGACGCCCGGACTTGCGCGAAGATCGCCGATTCCTATGAAGTTGACGGAGATCATCTCCTGTGGTACTGCCCGTCTTCCACGAACGGCGTTGATGAAGAGCGGGATACGATCGCCAAGCTGGTGATCCCTGAGCGACTTCGTCAGGACTTCTTGCATCACTACCACGCGAGTCTGGAAGGTGGCCACCAAGGAGTAGGAAGAACCTACGCGAAGATCAAACAGCACTTCCACTGGAGAGGCCTGTTCAGAGACGTTCAACGTTACGTGAGTGAGTGTACCGATTGCGAGACTGGGAAAGGAAGACCTACCGTCCAAGGGAGATCACCCGGAAATGTACAGGCAACCTACCCGTTCCAGATCATCGCCATGGATCACATCCCTTCGCTTCCGAAGTCATACAAGGGGAACACGGAACTCCTAGTCTGGGTCGATCTGTTCACCGGATATGTGATCGCCAAGGCGAGCAGCTCCCGAACCGCTCAGCAGATTGCTGAGAACTACGAGGAGAGCGTCTTCCGCCGTTTTGGTGCAAGCGAGGTCATCAGACATGATCGCGAACCTGGATTTATGGCAGATGTGTTCCGAGCGTTCAATCGAATAGTGGGCCAACGGCAGAGTCCCACAATGGCGTACAGGCCTCAGGCCAATGGAACGGCGGAACGCATGGTGCAGACGCTGACGCGATCAATCAAGATGTATGTCGCCGACATGAACCAGAAGGATTGGGACGAGTATGCCGAGAGGCTGACATTCGCATTGAACACAGCTCAGGATCGTGTTCGCGGAGATACACCGTTCTTCCTCGTCCATGGTTGGGACCCCCGGTCAACGCTGGAAGCATCGCTGCCTGTGGGGAACACGCGCAGCCACGATCGCGATCCCAGAAGATGGCGTAATCGGGTGCAAGGCCACTATCAGCGAGCGCGCGAAGAGGTGAACGAACGCCTACGGGAAGCTATCCAGGGTCGTGCAGATCGCCACAACGAAGATCTTCGTCCACATAACATTGTCGCCGGAGATCAGGTCTGGCTGTACTTGGATCGCGTCAAGGTTGGCTACGCTCGGAAGCTCGCACACCTGTGGCATGGGCCGTTCCGCGTGGCGGAGATGATTGATCAACACGCAGCGAAGCTGGAGATTGCGGGGACCGAATACCGGATCTTCCCGATCGTGCACGTGTCGAAGCTCAAGCTCGTGAAGCGCTTCCCTGATCGTCCGAAGACTGAAATCGTGATCGCCGAGGAAGATCGTGTGGACTTCGACGAAGCATTTCTGCCAGCAGACAGTTGGGAACGAGAGTTAGACGAAGACGAGTACGAGGTGGAGAGGATTGCGGACGTACGATCATCTCGGAAGACGCGATATGGACGAAACCGTCGTGAGTTCTTGGTGCACTGGAAGGGATATGACGAGCCGACTTGGGTGGACGAAGTGGACTTGAATTGCGGAGCTCTGCTTCGCGAGTTCGAAAGGAGTCAAGTCAGCCGCAGTCGTTTTGGCGTTATGCAGTCTCACGAAGAGGAAGTGGGAGGAACCCCGTCGCATTAAGTGCGAAAGGGGGAGTGATTCGTGTGGGAGGGCCGCACGAATGGAAGGAGGGGATATATGTTTATGTGTGTATAAGAAGGGACACATCTCAAAAAGAATCTCTGAACTCAAGACGAAGAGCTACGTGTCAGGAGGACTAGCTACGCCTAGTCGCTGTCATCGGCCTGGAAGAACTTGCGGTCAAGGCGCGCGAGGCGTGATCCCGGGTGGTCTGCGATGTTCGCGCGGTGCTGGTTACGCCATGGGTCAGCACGGTCAACGATCTCGAGGGCCGCAAGGAGATCAGCAGGGCACTGCCTCTCCCCTTGGCCGGGATACCAGCAAACTTGTTCACCACGCGCTGGGAAGTGCAGGAAGTATGGATCAAGTAAGAGGTCGAGATCACACTCGCCACTCTTGAGACCTGCCATCAAGTGCTTCAGCAGCCTCTTCCACCTAGGGCCGGCACGCATCCGACGGACTCGGCAATCGTTCCGGTACTGCTCCAGAAACGGCTCGGCAGCACACATGGCCGGCGTGATGGGGAGTTTGTGCGTGGTCTCCCAGAATACTTGACGGCTGGCCTCCTCGAAGTCTTCGTATCTCTGACAAAAGTCAGCGAACCAGCCGCTCATCTCGAACGAGCGAGGCACCACAATGCGACGCAGAGCATCCCACGGTGGGGGGTTTGCTGCATAAAGCGCACGGATGTTGGCCTCGGTGATCAACCCGTGATGCCAACTGCCGGCAGGAGGAGCACGCGGATTGCGGGGAAACAACCAGAACTTGGGACGGGTCCACTGGGCAACCAACGTGTCCAAACGCAGTCGACGGATACATAGCTGACTGATCTCTACCAGTGGCCAAGGATCGCAATCGCGTTGACGGCGATAGACAGTGGGCCGACGATAGCCTGGGATCCAGCGCTGACGTGAGATCACTGTGGGCAGGAGATCGTCGTACTCTTGGGCCGCGAGGAGAGTGTTGTCCGAACCATGCGAAGACAGGGAATCGGAACTTCCGTCGTTGCTGTCCGAAGCCCCACTCTGGTGAGGATCAGAGCTGCTGCTGCCATCACCGCTACTGTCACTGGGATCGCCGTCAGAACCTGGGCTTCCTCCGTGGGGACGCTTCTGATTGCCCCCCGGAACGATCGGTGGAGTGGCGGGTGGAACCGGCGGACTACGGTTGTCGGGCGAGCCTGGATGATCCTGGTCCTCATGATTATCAGGGCTCTTGTCGGCATTGTCAAGACCCTGAGAGTTGTTTTGGTTTGCCGGGGTATCAACGTCCTCGTGATCGTCTTGATCTGGAAGGTCATCTTGATCGCCATCGACAACGCTCCCAGAGCCCGATCGAGCTTCAACATCTTCCTCCTCGCTGAGAATGATGGGACTGCTTGGCGTCCCGCCAGTAGCCGACCCACCAACGACCGGAGGATGGCCCGACGAGCTTCGTGTTACTGGAGGACTTGGACGTGGACGTTTGGGCCGAGGAGTTCCAGATGACGATCGCCGACTCCTCTTGCGAGACGAAGATGGCGAAGGCTTCCGTGAAGGGACTGACTGGCTGCGAGACGACGGCCTTTTAACGACAGCAGGGGGCTGAGGAGGCGTCTGGACGGGGACACCGAAGAGCGAACCTAGCGAACTCAACTGCGCTTGGACGGTCCGCCGTTCAGCGAGCAGACGATCGCGAGCAGCTTCAGCGTCAGCTTGATTCCGGAGCGCCTGATCGCGATCAGATTCGGCGTCAGCCCACGCTTGTTGCGCGGCCGCGAGGTCGTTAGAGAGTGCAGTTTTCTCTGATTCCAGACGACGTACGGAGGACTCATGTTGTTGTGACGACCCAACCTGCCTTTCGAGACTGGCGATCCGAGTCCGTTGAGCGTCTGCCTGTGCGCCTACATGGAGAACATGATCTGGTTAACTGGACGGAGTGAGAATATGAGGATCAGACGCCGGCACGTACGAGCGGAGATCAGGTCTTGCTGGGCACGTCGCTGAGCGTGTAACGCTCGGACCAAAGCTGCTTGTCTGCTGTGTAGATCGTCGGTAGCTTGATCGAGTTTCGCCTGGAGCTCATCGCGCGCTGCCAAACTGAGGTCGAGGACACGCCGAGAGCTAGTCTTGTGACGGCCTAATTGATCGTGAAGATCAGTGATCTGCCTGCCCATAGATGTGACCTGCTGGCGAAGGAGGCGAGCGGCGTCTTCGGCATCTTTCAGAGAAGCGGTGCGGGACTGGATCTCACTGGCTAAGACGTCACATTCCTTCTTGGCTGCTGCATGAGCAGCTTGCGCTTTGTCCCGAGTCTCCAGAGCAGCATCTCGATCGCCGACGGCAGCATCGCGATCTACTATAGCGGAGTCGCGATCACGGAGTGCCGAATCGCGTTCAGAAAGGACTAGAGCTAGAGCCGCCTCAACATCTTCGCGATCCTTGATTGCACGGTCTCGATCGAGTATAGCAGCGTTACATGCTGCGACGGCGGAATCACGGTCGGCGATTACGGAATCACGTTCAGCCACAGCGACGTCCCGAGCTGCGACAGCTGAATCACGGTCGGCGATTACGGTATCGCGATCGGCGACGGTGGAGTCGCGTTCGGCCACAGCTACATCTCGAGCAGCAATGGCGCAGTTGCGGTCAGCGATGGCAGCATCACGTTCTGCAGCGGCGACGTCTTGATCAAAGATCGCCTGGGCAAGTTGGCTAGTGCTGATCGCAGGACGAGTTGAAGCCAAACGAGCCTCCAGTTCGTCCACGCGCTCGTTATATTCGGCGACAACGTCGGCGTGCATGTGTTCAAACGCGAGTAATCGATCGCGAATGCAAGCGATTTCCACGGAGTTGTCGCGACGAACTGCTAAGGCGGATTCCATCTCAGCAAGTCGCAACTGAGTCTCTTCCAAGCGATGACGCAGAAGATCATAGCGGCGCTGGCAGAAGGACACGTAGGGAGCGGCCTGCTGCAGGGTTGACGTCAACTCGGCACGTAGCGTGGTGATTTCTCGACGGAGCAGAGCATGTTCACGCTGGAGATCTTCGAACTCTCGCTGGAGATCATTGTACGCTGCAGTCTGAAGTTGGTATGCCGTCAATTGTCCCAGAATGTCTTGAAGATCGCCGATGGAACGCCGGAGGGCGTGCTCGTCGACCTCAGCAGGAAGCCGATGCACCGTGGATGGAGCATGGTCGGTGAGCTGCAGAAGAGGGCGTGATTGAAGCGGTGGTGCACCTGTGATAAATTGCCGAGGAGTTAGCCAACAGAGGAGAGTTGCTGTGCAGCGAAACGAGGGGCACACCTCCTTCAGAACGGGCCGCAGCATCTGATCTCGTTTGTGGAGCTTGACCAGAGGGAGCAGGTGGAGTGTCACGAGCAGCTAAGTGGAGATCAATGGCGACATGTGATAAGGAGGATGTTCAAGGAAGATCGTATGGTTGACACGTACCAACAGCAGCGTTCGTCACCGTGGGTGAGATTGGAGGGCCACCAGGGGCAGGAGAATCACCCGCGTTGGGGGAGTCAGACATGAGCAGGAGGTTCCAAGGAGTGATGGCGACGCACGTGTCCCGATCGCCGTACGAGTCGTTCTCCGTGCGGGGGACGATTGTGGTGAAGTGGGAATCTTGTTTGACGGAAAGGACCGGATCGGGATCACTGTGCCACTTTGGTGGTACACCGTCTCCGTGATCACGATGTGACGCTACATGACCACGGTACCGTTTATATGGTACGGTCCGACAGGATCACGAACATGATCGTGGCCCAATCATTCCATCACAAGTCGAAAGCGATCATCGGGGTCCGGTACAATCATTTCGATACACCAGGGTGATCTCAAGGTCGAAGATCGCAGTGATCTCAAGGTCGAGATCGCGGTGATCCCCAGGGAATGGTGCAGTCATTCGAGTACACCAAGCGCGATCCCCAGGGAAGATCAAGGTACCATAATCATGGTACATGCTGTGGTGATCGCGGTGTGTGGTGATCGCGGTGTGATCAAGGCATCGTCAAGGCTAAGTACGATTGTGGAGCCAGTTTGACAACGTGTGGCAGAGAGGCGTCGAGGCTTGGGGGAGAGGTTTAGGGAATTGCATATCAGTGTCGAATTTACTTTCTAGGGAACAAGTGCCTTCTAGCGAACAAGTGAGTTAACACTCAACAAGAGAGGGAGTTCTTCTTATATATCAAGCGTCCTACCTATTCCAGAGCTGGGAAGTATATTGGCCCCCTCTGACGACCAAGGACTGCAGCGATCTACAAGAAGAAGCGCAAGAACGCCTGGATAGCTTGCCCAGGTCGCCCACGCTCTTTTCTCACCCCCCTCAAGATCCCTGCCAGAAGGAGGCAGTCAAGCATCGTATTGGAATTATTGGCCTTTGGTGAACACACCCTAGGACCCCCCGTGGATCTACGCTACCCCGTGATCTACACCCTAACCGACGGCAAGTGAAGAACTGCCACAAGCCGTCAAGCCGAAACCCAAGTGCCGTCCACACCCACTCAACCCAGATCAAGCCCGGCATCTCTTCCGAGTCATCAAGAAGAGCGTAATCGTCCAACCCGACGGGTACACAAGGTGAGCAAGTCTTCAGAGCCCCCCACGGCAAGCGGAGTACCCCCTCCGTCAGTCGGGAGTCCGGACGCCAAGTGTGTGAGTGCCCCTCGCGTCGAGTTTCCTCGCGAGCCACTACGCCACAGATCACCAAGGTGTTCGGCATGATCCTCAACGCATCGATACTTTACGACAGATCCCGTACCCTAAGACAGCAGGAGAGCTCCAACAGTTCGTTTGCGCCATTAACTGGATGAGGGAGAGTATTGTTGACTACGCAAGGCAGGTTTCACCACTTCAGAAGTGCCTGGACACTGCGATCGCTGGTACCAAGCGTACTCGTCGTGCTGCAGCTGGTATTGAACTGGAGTTATCGGAAGAAGAACGCACAGCGTTTGATAATGTGAAGGAGCTGTTGGCTACGTGTGCTACACTCGATTTTCCGGATGACTCAGCAACTACCTGTTTATTTACTGATGCGTCGGATATCGGTTGGGCTTTGATCGTGACTCAGGTGGTAGATTTCAATTCGAAGTTACCAGCCACTGAACAACAGCACCGACTCCTCCACTGTATGAGCGGGACTTTTACTGGAAGTCAGCTGAACTGGACGGTGACGGAGAAAGAGGCACTACCTATTGTGACTGCTTGTGAGAAGCTAGACTATCTCCTCCTGCGACCGAAACCATTCCGCATGTACTGCGACCACAGAAACCTTATCCACGTCTTTGCCCCACACCAGAATGTGAAGAAACATGTCAAGGGAAAGTTGTTGCGGTGGTCGATGAAACTTATGAACTACCGATATGTCGTGGAGCATGTGCCGGGCCCGGATAATGTCTGGGCTGACATGATTTCACGATGGGCTGGCAACCACATCGCCCCTAAGGTGAAAAGTCTCAGAACGGCCCACGAGCAACCAACAGCACCACGCGCGGCCTTGGACACATTACCAGTGAGGAATTTGCTTCGACCATTGGATGACGACAATTTCGTTTGGCCCAGTGTGGCGGAGCTAGCTGATGTCCAAGCGAACTTGATGCCTCCTGATGGTGCTGCGAGAGCGGATAACGGACTCTGGGTTATTGACGGGCGTATTTGGGTGCCGCGTGAAGCTACCAATTTGATACAACGCATTTGTATTGTGGCGCATTGTGGTGCTCAGGGTCATCGTGGCCAGAATGTGATGACCACGCATCTGACTCGGATTTTCGCCATCGACAACATCACGAGCATTGTCCGGACTTTTGTACAGCAGTGTCTGTTGTGTCTGCACTCTCGAGGGGGGAAAATTATCCCACGCCCTTGGGGCGAAGTGATCGATTGTAAAACTCGGAATGGATTGATGCACTTCGATTATCTCTACATGGGTACCAGTTTCGGGAGCAGCAAGTACATCCTAGTCCTCAAAGATCATGCCACTCACTATTGTGAGTTGGTAGTTGCAGACACAGCCGACAGCAGAGTTGCAGTGGAGGCACTTCTCGATTGGCACTCGAGATTCGGTTTACCACCAGAGTGGGTGTCTGACTGCGGTACGCATTTCAAGAACGAGATTATTGCAGAGCTTGCTCGTCGCCTCCGTACGCTACAGAAGTTCACGCCTGCGTACTCGCCTTGGATAAACGGGTCCGTGGAAAGAGTTAATCGTGACATCTTACAAGTTGTTCGGGCGATGATATTGGAATACAAGATCAGCTACAAGGACTGGGTCTATTTGGTGCCGATAATTCAGGCAAACTTGAACCACACAGCAGTTCCTTCTCTGGCTAATCGTGCCCCAGTGGAGCTGTTCACGGGTTTGGAATGCCCGACACCATTGCGGGAGTTCTATCTACCGGGCCAACATAAACTGCAAACAATTCCTGACTGCGAACGAATTGATGAGTTTCTCGCACAGTTGCGCTCCAGCATGCAAGCGATGCACAATGCTGTGGAGGACCAGCGACTGAAGCAGAGACTTCTGAATAAGAAGAAAGAACGGGGAGAGAATCTCGTCAATTTCACTGAAGGTGATTTCGTCCTGAGATCACGTGTGGATGAAAAACACAAAAACAAGTTGCAGGTGACATGGGTGGGACCGTATCGGGTAGTACGTGCCGACATGCATTCTTTTCGCGTCCAGCACTTGGTCACTGGTGATGAGCTTGACGTTCACGCTTCTCGCTTGAAATTTTACGCTGATAGCAACCTTGACGTCACTGAGGAATTGTTGGAGCATATAGCTTCGCAAGGGATTTTACTAGCGGTGAATGAACTGAAAGCGCATCGGTGGAATGAGGCAATCGAAGACTTTGAAGTGTTAGTGAACTGGAAGGGATTAGAAGCCATCGAGGATTCGTACGAGCCGATGAAAAACCTGGCGACCGACATTCGTGTGCTACTAGGCAACTATGTAGCTACGTCAGGGGACCTACGGCTATATGATTACTGGAAGCAGCTCGTTGGAGGAGGTGAACGGCAAACTAGCACTGCAACGACGGAAGATCAGTCTGCCAATGAACCGAGGCTGCCGTCAAGCAGTACGGGGAAGTCAAACCGCCAGCAGTCTGGTGGGAAGCGCCAACGCAAAGCTGCAAGGGATGCTGTTAGCAGTACTCATCAGCAATGCGAAGGTGCAGACAGTGACGAGACAGGAGCTGAGCGCTCAAGTACTCGACGACGTGTCCGGCGATACCCAGATGAGAATAACTTGCCTCTAGGACGCCGGCTAAGGGTTGTTACTGCTATAGCGGATGTGCCATGTGCCCAGAACAAGAATACGGTACAAGGGCCTCCCAAAGCGCAGCAGCATCAACTACGACGTTCCAGTCGGAAACGCAAGACGCGTACGACTGAGACAAAATAGCTTCGCCAATGTGAAGTACAGAAGGTCAATGCTGCCGAAGCTGAAGCCTTGCACGCTTTCCAGAGGAAGGAGTGGGGAACCAAGCTTTGGGGGCAGTGTAGTGGATCCTAAGCTTTCAAGCTTGGTTCCAGCTTGCAATGGCTGCATATGCCCCAAACTGACATCACAGACTGCTCCCTCCAGCGTAAGCTGAGGGAATTGCATATACTACATGTTATGGCTGGTCAGGCGGTCAGTGCCTGACCTAGCTTGCACTTGGAGCTTATACATGTATATCTAGCTACGTGTATCTTTAGGGATGAATGCTTGGCAAGCAGCAGCTTCTAGAAGCTCTGTCCAGAAGGGTTCAATCTCTTTGAGTTGAGGCTCGTTGCCTCCGCTCACTCTTCAATTTCTGTTGAATACACTAGGCTAAAGTTCCTGCGGGTTTGCCCCCGCATTGTCTTGTGTTGACAACATTGAATTTCGACCCGGGAAATACTACAAGACGCGTTCAATTCACTCGCACAATGTGAACAAGGGAATTCCTCCGAGCCTGTTTCCATCCACTTCCATTCCAACTCGACAATCACGATCCGGACCCCATCTTCAGCGTCCGGAAGCGCCATGATGGATGAAGTTTCAGCTTCCTCAAGCAACGGAAGTCAGTTCGTAGGTAGTTCCAGAGCTTCCCGGAGGCAAATGACATGGATCGGACCGGTAATACTTGCTGTAGGCTTCGCTTTAGCATAAGTTTTCCCACATAAGTTCTATCCCACATGCACGGATATCCCACACTCCGGCGTGTATCACATGCATCACTTCATACCTGAAAACCCTCTATCTCTACCATGCATCTCTTGCTCTCCGTTATATTTTTCTGCTTAATTGGCACGATCAGCGCGGCGGAATGCACCGACAGTGAGGAGAAAAGTATCACGGACGCGTACGCCGCAGCCGCAGCAACGAGCGCTTGCTCCCCGTGGTCCAGCAGCAACCTCATGATCCTCATCGTTCCCCCCTGCTCCGCTACAGACTGTGTCGCCGTCATGGAGGACTTGGCCGGATCAATCCCGAACTGCACAACGTCCGGACTGTCGACTAGTGAGAAGGATCAACTCATTCAGTCGCTTGATATCTGCGCTACTCCAGCTCCTACACCGGCATCAACCGCTTCAACTACAAACTGTAGCAGTTCCGAAGCGGAAGCGACTTTCAACGCCTTCTACGAAGCTGCCAATGGCTCATGTGCCAGTTCTACGACCTTCGAACACTACAGCATCATCATCGACACGCCGTGCACCTCAACGTGTGCTGCTACAGTCCGAGACTTCGCTCAATCACTGCCGAATTGCAAGTATCAGTTGTCGAACGAAAACACCAACAAGAAGCAAGACATCGCCACACAGTTTAGTTACTGCGAGATGTTGGACAACGTTACCAACATCAGCGTCTACGTGGACTCAGTGAACGATCTCTTGGGGTCTACCGAAGGGGAGACGACCGTTCTACCTAACTGCACTACCGAAGAGATCGAGGAGACTGTCGCGTTCTACTTGACCGTCGCAACCAACGAAACGTGCGTGTACGACTCGTCCATCTGCGCCTACGACGTCCACGTTAACGCTGACTGTGACTCTCCATGCGGTCGACTCATTCAGCGTCTGGGATTCGACGTTCCAAGGTGCTACTTCGACCATATCAACCACCGAGAGAGACTATCAGACAGCTACTACCAGTGCGACTGGATCGTGTTCCCCGAAAACATTTCCACCAGCTTCCACTACTCGGAGATACTGAACGCCACAGGGAACACGTCGAATCGATGCGATTCCAACTTTGACTCGACTGTCAGTAGCTCCGACGACGTGCTTGGAGGCAGCAGTCACGATGACAGTATCGCCTCCAAGTCATATCAAACGTTCATATTCTTTCAGCTTAAGCTGAAAGCTACCGTGCAAACAGCGTTTCTAAAGGGCACCTTTTTGATTTTTTTGAAAATCGGGGTAGTACCGTAGTGTTTGAAACCGATTGTGACAAAACCCGGGTGTTTTTTTGCTGTTTATTTATGTCGCATCTTGCTTTTTGTATACCGCCCCCGATCGCAAGAGTCGTATGGGACACCCTCAAACTTGTGAATGTGGCCAATTTTTTTTCCCCTTTACTAGAGAAATTATACAGGATAAGGACGTCTACTTAACGGTAGTTTCTAAGATTAAGTAAATGGCTGCAGATATAAAAAAGTAACATATAAATATCTAATTAGAAATCGATAGTTCACCGGGAAGCAACGGTTCGCGAAGTATCCATGTAGCCATTCGTAAAAGTTGACAAGATAGCCAATGAAATGAAATCACTAAATATGGGGCGCCTGCTCACTTGATTCCAGTATGTGTCAGTCTGCTTTCCCCAGGTTCAACTGTGCCAGAATGGTACAGTGTTTCTAAGTGGACACTGTGGACCACACAGTTTCTGTAGGCACCTTGTGGTATTTCCAGCAGTCGACGACCGGGCATCGGCATGCCTGTTATGCTGACTCGCAAGCACCCTCTGCTCCTGGATGCTGATGTAATTGCCAGTGGTGTCGTGGGATCAATCGTTGGTACGTATCCAGCGCCCAACGAATTAGAAACAACGCGATATAGCGTAGAAGGTGTTATTATTCATCGGCTCGTGCAACGTCCGCAGTTGCTGCTTATTAAACTGTTTGGACCCCACACTACACTTGTCGCTGGATACGAAGAAGGCGTTGTTGGACTTCCACTTCTACATACACGTCTTCAGCTGAAGAACATACCCAACTTAGCCCAATCTTTTGTTACCGTGGACCAATTCGCAGCTGTGCCCGCGTTTTCTTGTACTACCGAAAAACTGCAGGGCCAGACTTGCCATAATGGAGTTGTCGTAACACCACTTAAACGCCAACGAGGGACAGCCAACCAAACCCTATACGTAGCTCTCTCAAGGGCAGTGAGTTTGAATGGCCTCACCCTCACCCAAGAAATCACTAAAGAATATTTGAACAAAATTCAAGCCGAACGAAGCGACCGTGACGGAAATCCAGCGCCTCATCCAGCTTGTAGCTTTACCGCCTTACTCTTCTACTGTAGACCAACATGAGTTCAATCAGAGGAAAGCGCAACAACACACATAAGTTTTCTATAAATGATTCTCACCAATACGTAGTCGTCATCAAAATCTACTTCATCGAGTTAACCTTAACAAACAAATGCGGAGCAATCAGACCACAAACAGCTCTTCTACAATTACACCTACCTTCTCCGTCTTGGATCGTAGAGTGAACGAAGCGTCACAGCATCTAAGACGGAAACAAAGTATTTTTAGTACGAAAACTGCAACGTAAATATAATAGGGGGAGTCAAAGTTGGCCGAAATCGTGTGTGTTTTGTTTGGAAAATCGTGTGTGTTTTGTTTCGAAAAACATAGCTGTTCAGAAATGAACCTGCCCTGTAGCAGGTGCGTTTGAAAGATGGCCGTTTCAGTAAACAAACAAACCCTCTGAAAGCTGAAATCGACCATCACTCCCACATTTCCTTTGCGGTAAGCAGCTATACGTTGGTCTCGTGTGCTTCCTGCACAAGCGCCGCCCAATTCAAGGCACTGATAAGCTCCTGTGTTGTTTACTTCTGTAAGTATAGCCTCTGTGACTCATATTTCTCTGGTTAAGCGCAGCTATGAGCGAGGAGACCGCGTCCAAGGTACATCTTACGAACGATGACTACCGCATTATTGTCGGTTGGATGGAAGAACCAGAGCATTTCGAGTTGATCCACGGCTCATCGAAGAAGCCCCCAGTCGGCGGAAAGCCCAAGATAACCAAGGCGGCAGCGTTTCGCATGCTAGCGCAGCATCTCTACATATACTCCACAAATCCGAACAAGCCTGAGCTCACAGCAGCAAGTATGCGTAGTCGGTGGTCCAGATACAAAACAAAGTACACGAAGACCCTCAAGATAAAGGAGTCAGAAACCGGAATGGGCCTCACAGCACAGGAGAGCAACAAGGGCATGACCATCAACGACAAAATTAATGATATGTGTCCACATTTCGAGCGAATGGATAGCCTCTTCAGGGAGAAGCCCAACTTCTGCCAGCAGCCACGACCCAGCTAGGCGCTGTCACACCACAAAGTGCGACTGATGAGCAAGGATCTTGTAGCCCTGACGATGCCATTACTGAGTACGAGTTTCGTTACGACGGTTATTCCCACCTCGATCGGAAGACAATGAAGAAAGAGATGCCCGCGTGAACCAAGGAGAAGCAGGGGAAGAAGGTGTGACGCCGGATGAGACGTCGGGTGGGAATAGTGGAGCAAATGGCCAATCAATGGGCAGTGAGGAGGCAAGAAGTGCTTCTGCCAACGACTCGGCATCTACAACAAAGTCCTGCCATACAAACACGTACTCTTCACACAAGAGACAACGGAATCGACGTTCAGTTGATTTTCAGCAAGTATCAGATCTAGCGAGCGGAAACAACACCATCGCAGGAACCGAAAAGCCACCCAAGCGTCAGACAGCCCAAGAATCGCGCATGTCGATTTCCGCTGCTTATGCCAAAAACAACGAAGCCAAGTTAGATTTCTTCAAGCGCAAACTTGACCAAGACAGTCGCCAATGGAAGCGGGAATTTAAAGAGCGAAAGATGCAACAAGATGCTGCACGCCGAAACGACCTCGTTATTGCATTGGTAAACCAAGGCAAATCTGCCGCAGATATCGAAGCTTATATTAGCATCGTGGAACGTGCCTACCCTACTCGTAAGTGTACGGAAAGTAGCTCATTACATGTAGACTCACCGATGTATATTCCTGTAGGAAATGGACGCACAGTTGGCGCTGAAGCGGTCAAAATGGCCAGCAACAGCGGCGATTCACTTTCTGATGAAGAGGATTATGCAGAATGAGATTTCGAATGCAGTAGCATTACCAGAGCCGTCAAGTTTTTATTACCATCTTGAGTAGGACCAAATGCTGTGATTTTCACTATCCAGTAAAATTCGCGCGGTACCACAGAATGCCACCAACGTTCTTTCCTTTTCCAATTGCCTTCACTTTGACCCGGCGTCGAAAGAGAAATGGATCTTGATCAGCTGTCAAGGCAGGGTCCTCGTCATTTTCGTCGTTTGAGGCGTCACCACTAAACCCATCGACACTAGAGCTGTCATCACTAGAGTTTTCCTCACCGGAACTATCATCGTCACTGTACCAGTCATCACCGAAGGTGATGACCATGTT
This sequence comes from Phytophthora capsici, assembly GCA_030324255.1. Lineage (NCBI taxonomy): Eukaryota > Oomycota > Peronosporomycetes > Peronosporales > Peronosporaceae > Phytophthora > Phytophthora capsici. The sequence goes on from CM059354.1 coordinate 279,708, forward strand.
GTGCAAGACAACACACGCATTTACCCAATCCAGGATCCTATTCATGTCTTCCTTTTTGTTGAGTTGTATCCGGAGCTCTTTCAACGACGACCACCGTCCTTTAAGGACTCCAATTGTGTGCTCGTTGACCACTCGAACATGGGCAACGCAAGTGTTGAACGCTTCGATATCGTTGCCCTTCATGTTTTTCTTGAACGCAGGAATCAACGTATTGTTAACACGATCCGCAGGATAAGCCGAGTCTGCAATTAAGTATTGCCCTTCCGAGAAGTAGAGCGGCTTGCAAGAAGGTTTAGCGAGCTGCATGTTGCGGTACACTGTACTATCCGAGCAAAAGCCTGGCCACCCAGAGTAGAATGCAATAATTCTCCTTTGGTCATCGCAAACAACTTGAGCATTGATACTGTAACGGCTCTTTCTGTCGAAGTAGCATTCGCCGTCGATCGCTGGCTTCTGAGAAAGAGGAAACGTAGTCCCATCGATAAACCCCACACAACCTTTGAACCCCTTGACTTGCATCCTCCTGGACATTTCCTTGCGCTTCTTCGCGTTAGGCCACACCACAAACTTCTTCTGGAGAGTTTTTAGAGCCATCATAACTCGATACGTGTAGAGGTGAACCGTCCCTTTGCTAACTCCCCACAGCTTCAGCGTTCGCCCCAGTGACGCCCCATTTCCATAGTTCCCAAAGCGGCCCAACGCGACTGCTACACGCCCGCTTGCTCATTGTTGCTTTTGTTGTGGAAAATGGGGTGATCCTTGATCTCCGATAACACGTAGAGGAACGTGGGTTTTGTCATCCGCGTTAGCTGGCGAAAACTGTCGTCTGGAAGCAGGACAAAGTAGTTCATAGCGAAATCACGGCTTTTGGTGTAGAGATCGCGAGGGGTGATGTAGCGGCTCCTATACACCAGCGCGAATATCTCCGCTAAGTCCTCTGTCGGTGTGTCCAGGGGAAACGCCTCATCGAAACCATCGAGGATGTCTAAAGCGAACCATACTTCGTCGTCATCGTTTTCTAATGCCGACACAGCGATGATATCCACTAACTCGACGAGAAGGTGCTGTCGCTCGGAGGCATTCGGCATGGTGCCGGGAAAATAATGAGTGCGGGTTGAACCCAGTTCTGATTGGCTACGACCAGAAATGTAACTACTACAGTAGTATTTGTTTTATTGGCTACTTTGACCCCCTTCGCTATGATTGTGGTCATTAATTTGTAAAAATCGTGGGCGTTTGTTTGGGAAAACCCTGACCGCCTTTTTGGTTCGTTTTGACCCCCCCTAATCTCTCTCTCTATATATGTATACAACATTTCATTCGGGGCCCGAAGCGAAGAAGACGCGTCACTACACGTTCGGAGTTCTTAGTAATAATAATAATATCCTATCTTGTAAGTACAGTATAAGTTTTTATGTTTTCTGTATAAGATAGGAGGAGAAGTTTTCTACTTCATCTTGTAGTCATTGCTGTAGTAAGCTGAAAGACCTCGTGCGCGAACGCGCGCTACTGTTATCCATGACTGCACTGGTAGCGCTGGCATTAGCTGTGTAAAGATAGTAATACATGTACTTGAAGTTAAATTTCAAAGGTGCAACGGTCAACCCGGACACTTTCTTCCATGAATGAGGCTGTTCGATTCAACGTCATTCTCGTCTCTACTCGGTCACAATGACGCGAGTTGTCGTTGCTTTGGCTTTGTTTACCTCGAGATCTCTAGCAGCTACCTGCACTGTGTTCCAGATCCACACTACCATTCAAGATATTGACGGGGTTCTTTCAAACGACAAGTGCGGTGACTATGTGGTCAATAGCTCTTCGTTATTGGTACCTTGTGAGGCCTCAAACTGCGTTTCTTTCGTGGAAGAACTAGTGACGGAGCTACCGGACTGCACTTTGTCCGCTAATGACAACGGCGGTAACAGTGTGAACAAGAAGGAGGAACTACAGAATGGATTGGATACATGTAGCGAAGATTCAAGTGCTTCACTACTCGTTCAAGCTGTAGATACTTCGACAACTTCAACCACGTCATCTGGAGATGAATGTACTATGGATGAAGCGAGTATTACAGCAGATTTGTACCTGGAAGCAGCCAGATCTTCAGCTTGTGAGCGATACGTGACGACGGACGAGTTGGCTGTGTACATCTACGCTCCTTGCTCTGCTACTCAATGCGTCGCTACTATGGAGGAATTGGTCGAGCAGCTTCCCAATTGCTTTATGGATGGAGATAACTTAAAGCAAGATGTACAGCAATCTTTGGCTTCATGTACTGGATCCTCTTCCTCCCTGAGATCTGGGAACGAATGTACTAGCGACGAGGTATCGAGTTTGGCCTATTTGACCGATTCCATCGTCACCAGCAAAGACTGTGAGGCCTACGTGATCACAACAGAGACGGAATGGTTTATTCAAGTTCCATGTAGCGCAACTACTTGCCTCTTTGTTATGGATGAAGCGGTGCAGCAGATGCCCGACTGTGAGTTCGAAGGGATAAATTACAAACAAGAGCTTGGTCTCCAGCAGCAGTGCGTGGACTCTGTCGGGAGTGATGAAGCCCGTGGAAGTGCATCAAAAAGCTCATTATCAACAGCAGCTCCAGCTTCGGACGCTTCAAAGTCTACCAACGCGAGCGCCTCAACGCTTTATACTGAAGTTGCTACATTATTGGTACACGTTGCGATCATAGCGCTAGCCTTTGTTTAATGGAAAAGTGTTGAAGTTTAAGAAGTTTTCGCCTTCTTGAACACAACCTTTAGAGTCCTACTGCGAAAATGAAAGCTGCCATTGCAAGCCCAAGACTCGAAGCAGCCAACGCGATGTTCGAAGCGGAAGATGATGCACTACCAGAGTCAGCAGCGATGTCGTTGCCCGTGGTTGAAGCCGAAGAAGATGCCGTTGAATCTGGAAGATCCGAACTGCCCGAAGTGGATGAACTGGACGAATCGGCTGCAATTATCGATGAATTCGACGCTGGAGATGAGCTCGAGGACGAATCCGGTGCAGTTCCCGAGCTGGAAGTGGTGCCAGAGGAATCCGTCGAGATGTCCTCACACAGGTCGAAGGCAGCTTTGAGTCCATCTCTGAGGTTGAAACCTTCGTGGATACAGTTGGGAATTTCGTCGACGATTCCCGGATGACCTCGCAGACACGCGGCATACTCGCAGTACTTGTCGGTGTTTCCAGCTGGCGCCTCAGTGGGGCAGGATGCTGGTCCGTCCGCTTTTGCATTGGCGTAGACCTCATCGATTGTTGCTAGATCGTCAGCCGTGCAATCACCACGGACGACTGAGTCCGTTGTAGCGAGAGCCAAAGCTAGAACCACAATGGAAGGCTTCATTGTGGTCTTGTCTTTAGGCGGAGATTGAAAAAGTGAATAAAGGAATGGACGCCGGATTGTTTTACTGTTCGAGAGGGGACAGGCTGGAAACGTAGTTTCCAACTTCCACTGGCCACATCTAATTCATACCCGTTGCAAACCCATAAAGGATCTTGGAAAGAAGGAAAGCAAGTAGATTTATGAACTGATAGCGATGTGGTCTTACGATCTCATAGAGCGCTAGTGAAAAGAACAGCAGTCACAGCGAAAACGGCGCTGGAAATGGCTACACTTAGAGATGAAGCCGACGACGACGATCCTCCAGTCGCAGGTGCACTTGTGCTCTCGTCGTCGCTAGTAATTGAACCCATAGTTGCAGAACTCGAAGAAGAAGCGTCTGAGGAGGAACTCGATCGCAAAAGCGAACCGGAAGATGTGGAGTCCGTAGACGTCGCAGTGGCATCACCTGTCTCGCAGAAGTCCAAATACGTTTGCCATCCTGCTCGGATGTTGACGTCAGCGCTGGTACAGTCCGGGATACCGTCGACGATGCTTTGAATGAGCTTAACGCAATCTGCGGAGTCGCAGTATCCCAAACCTCCTGTTGGTGTGGACAATTCAGGACACTTCTCGTCGACGTCATTCCTGACAGACTCCGTGACGACTGTGCCAATCGCAGTAATGTCTTCCGTCGTGCATTCGGCCGCGAAAATGACGTTCGAACTCGAAATTCCGATGGCCACAAGCAGAGATAGAGCTGGAGTCTTCATCTTGTCCTGGGAACGGTGTGTGGTGAGGCAGCAGATTAAAAAGTGAGGTAGATTAAAGAGGTGGAGGAATGATGGCAGACACGAGATGAACCCAAGACGAGAAGTCGAGATGTTCACTGTACTCAAGCCCGAACGGAATCTTCGTCGCGGATGCAATCAGAAAATCACTGGAGTTTCCTGAACTCAACGTTACAATCCTTTCGATAGTGAACACTGTTCAATGAACAGTTCATAGTGAACATTATTCTAGCGAAGATTTATTGAGAACAAATGAGCATGTTTGAAACGTACACTGCAGTTTCGAGTCAATCTTCCTACGTCTTACAAAGTGGCGAAGATAAAGGTCGTCACAGCGAAAGCAGCACTGGACATGGCCACACTGACAGACGAAGCCGATGACGACCCGTCAGCGGCAGGTGCAGCCGTGCTCTCACTCTCCTTGTCGCTCGTTTTCGGGCCGGCAGTGGTCGATGCGGATCCAGTCCGCAAAGAGGACGCGGAGCCTGTGATGACGTCGGACATGTCAGCTGTACCAGTCTCGCAATACTCAATTGCAGCTTTCACTCCTTCCCGGACGCTGAATCCACCGCTGGTGCAATCCGGTAGGATATCGAGCAAGCTGGTCATGTAGTCGATGCAGTCCGAGTCATCGCAGTAGTTGTCGGACGGCGTTGCTGAGGTCAAATCCGCACACTTTGAGGCGCCCTCGCCCATACCAGCTTCCGAGTAGGTGTTGGAGATCGTCGTGAGGTCTTCCGAGGTGCATTCGTCTGCGAAAACAAACGTCGAACTGGAGAGTGCAATGGCTGCAAGTAGAGACAGAGCGGAGATCTTCATCTTGAAGTGGTCTTGGGCGAAGGAAGCAGATTAAAAAGTGACCAAGTGACTGAGACTTGTACTATATGGCTACATCCATAAACCTTCGAACAGTAAAATATAGAGGTAAATATAGAAATTCCATTAGTCTATAGGTACACTTTACCACTTCAATATGGACCAAATGATTGGTACAGCACATTACCACATTGTGTATACCACATTACATTTAAATAGTCCTACACAAAAAATGGCTGCACGTGGATGGGAACGAGATGAAGACTTGGCTCGCCGCGAGGACGTTCCTGGCTCTGTTGGCGCTGCACCGTCAACCCGAGAAGGGGAAGGAGGTACAGGGAATGCAGACGCACCAGTCGTGACTCAGAAAAAGCGTCGTAACATCCTACGAGAGTCGCATTTGGTGTCTTCTGAGGGCTTGAAAAAGGTCCACCGCACATTCCCGTACCAAGTGAGTGCGGACGTCACAGGCCGTGAAGCTCAAGCTTTAGCGTCGTTGATTAAAATGTACAAACAATGGGCCTTCGACCTGTACCCGGGTCTGAATTTTGAGGACTTTGTGGACAGAACGGAAAGTTTGGCCAAAGGACATCAGGTGCAAGGGCTCATGATGGAACTGAGGGAGAAGGAGAGAGAGAAAGCAATGAAAAGAAGAGAAGAAGAAGAACAGAAGGAGAACAGTGACAGTGAAGGAGAAGAAGCGATGCTGTAGATCTTTTTTCTGCAAAAAATAATACTTTAACAGTGCAGGAACTCGACCTCATTGCTGATCTCTTTCAGTTTCTCCATCGTCTTTGCCTCCAAGCACACAAGCACATCCAGTCCGTCACTTCCTCCGATAGCTTCAGTGATCAGTACAAATCCATCCATACACTGAACGCGAGGAATTTTCGCAAACGCAGGCTTCTGGCCGTCAAATTCTGCTTCGTACAGCCCCATTTTGGCCCAACACGTGAACGCGACGTCCGGACCAAAGAAGAAGTTGACGTTGTCGTTGATGGCCGTCGGATCCTTCTGTTCGGACAGGAAGGAGATGGTATCGCGCATGAATTCGTTGTCACGTCTCAAGATCGAAGCTCGAACGCTGTGGGCTACCCGAGACAGCGTTAAAGGCAACAAGTCGTGACTTTTGACGCTGAGTTCCTCGTTCTGGTACGTCGAAATCGCGTGGAAAACAGCGTTTCCGGAGTAATTTGCTGGTAGTGGAGGATCTAGGCGCTGTCGTCCGTTTACTGCCGTTGACACCTGCACTGGCTGTCCATGGCCGCGAGCTCTCGAGATTAAAATGGTAAACAACGCTGTGATAGCGTCAAGAGTACTGAAGTACGGGGCAGTTTTCGCTTGTACAACTTTCCTGTCTTTGGACCTGAAAAGCGACACGACCTTAGCCACGAATCGATCCCTTTTACGCATCGGTAGTGGGTCATTTTCAACGAACTTCTTGAGTTTTGCCATGTTTGAAGAGGAAAGATGAAACACGTGCTCGGAAGTTTTCGGGGGTGTAACAACAGCTTTCGGCGCTAAAGATCCGTCTTCCCTTCGGATTAAAGGCTCCACAGGAACCAGTTGGAACTCAGGATGCGGAAGTTTAGCAGCTTTTCTAGTTCCACAGAGCAGATGCCTCTCGTGGTTGATAACGAGGCGATCTTCGTTCAAAACGCCACTGTAGTGCTGCCCCCAAGCTCGCATGAAAGTGAGCGTTGCTTCTCCGTCGAACAGAACATGGCTACAATCCACACCGATAGCCATCCCCCCATCCGATAGAATCGACCCTTTGACGGCGATGATCTCTCCATTACTACGAGGCTTCGGCATGAGATCCCATGATCGAGATTCCATCGCGTCTTCAGTCGACTGCGAGTTTCTTGAGTTCGTTTCAAAGCGGATTCCAGCTCCACCTTGTTCTCTTGCTAACGGAGTTTGTTTAATACTTGCCGCCCCTGTTTTCTCCTCGACGTGAAGTTCTCCAACTAGAATAGGGTAGTCTTCATCTACCAAGGTGACAAAGGAGTCCTGGAGCTTCGTTAAGCTGTAGGTTGTTGATGAAGGAGGGTAAATGTAGAGAACCACGACCCGATACGTGTTCATGACAGCGTCCATGACTGACAAAGGGATAAACATGTCGTCTTCGATTGCCACTGGAGAGATGACGTTGACCATAGCTTCAGATCTGCTGGAAAGTCGTCACACCTTGAGAGAGAATTGAAAAATGAGACGACAATGGTTTCAATCTACTGCAGTCATTCCTGCTTATCAATCTGAGTTGTATCATGAGAAGTGAGCTCATTAGGAAGGGAGTGCATGTCATCCCTCGGGTCTTTTACTGACGTCATTACCTTGACTGGTACTACCGCCCGGATGATCGGAAGGGATTTACAATGTACCTCGAAAACATACCCGTCCTTGCGCAAATGATCAGGCATAGGCCCATGATTATTTAACACTTGTACGGTCAACTTATTTGCGATAACGTAAAACCTTACTTGTACATGTAGTTTCCGATATAATTAATTACGTGGTTAAGTACGTCAGCTATGGGTTGAATTGATTCTCGCGGTAACACGTAATGAAGCTCAAAGGCGACAATTTACCACTCGAGAGACGTAGTACGTTGTATTGTTTTGCCTTAGTACAGATATGTGACGTCTGCAAACATCCGCTTGACTTTCTCCATAGCAGAACACTCAAGGAAGACCCCCACGCCAACCCCATCTCCACCTCTCTGAGCCTCTGTGACCATGACAAACCCGTCGTAACACGGTAGCTTCGGGGCACACGCGTACCAGGGGTGTGTGCCATCAAACGCTGCGTTATACATTCCCATGTGCACCCACGACGTGAACATGAGGTCAGGCCCGAAAACGAAGTCGGTACCAACCTGAACAGCAGAAATGTTTTTCTGTTCCATGAGGAAATCGATAGCGTCCCGTAAGTAGGCGTTATCTCGACGAAGAATCGATTCTCGCACGCGTTTCGAGAGCTTCCCGAGTGTGGAAGGAGATACTACAGTTTCTTCCTCTTCCTCCGGCTGTAATTCACTGTTGGTGTACGATGAGAATGCATTGAAGATGACATTTCCAGCGTAATTCACAGGCAAAGGGGGCTCCAGACGACGTCGAGCGTTCACTCCGGTCGTAATACGCACATTTTGGCCATGGCCGCGTGCTCGCGAGATCAGCACAGTGAAAAGAGCAGTGATGGCGTCAGTTGTACTCACATAATATCCTTCTAAGCCTCCAGTAGCCGCCTCCTTGATCTTCTTCATCATTAAAGGGGTGAAGTGGAACAATTCATGGGCTGTCGGGGGTGGCGTCTGAGCTGAGGTTCCAGCTTTATCTACAGTTCCAGGATCTTCTTGAACCACACGAAACTCCGGGTGTTGCATCGTCGATCGACCTCCCGTTCCCGTAAGTAAGTGTCGATCGTGATTTATCACTAATCTTTCCTCCTTCTTCACTCCACTGTAGTGCTGTCCCCACACTGTCATAAACGTGAACATCCCTTCTCCATCAAACAGAGTGTGGGTGGCATCCACGCCAATCGCCAAGCCTCCGTCCGCCAATAGACTTCCTTTGACTCGAATCAACTCCATCTTGCCTCTCGTTGTGGGCATTAAATCCCAGGATCGCTCTTGCATCGCCTGTTCCGTTGTCATAATGTTCTCCGGATTCTTTTCGAAGGGGATCCCTTTTGCCCCCTGTGCTCGAGCCTCGGGTGATTGCTTCACAGTGTCGATCCCTGTTGCAGGATCGACGTATAATTCTCCAATGAGAATGGGATAGTCTTCTTCGACAGTGGAGATGAAGGAGGATTGTAGTTTGTTGAGGTCATAAGGGGATGAAGAAGGAGGGAAGATGTACAAGATTACGAAGCCGAAGCTGTGCATCACCGCATCCATAGGCGATAGAGGGAGTAAAACGTCGTCCGAAGGTGTAGCCATATCTGTAGCGACTAGTGCCTTGGATGCAAGTTGGGGAGTGATCACTAGCGGATCTATAGTAATACTATAGATCCGCTACTACATGTATTAGTATTGATACCGCAAGAAACGTTGCGCTCTTGTTCGGTGCGGTCGATTACCGGTATAATTTCAAGTATTATCAAAATGTACCGGTAAACTGAATTTATGCATCGGTATATTTCATCGTTCCAAATCTGCAACCGATACAAAACCAATACGTAACCCTTTTCTAAAAAGTGTAACCCCATTCAAATCTGAATGATGTCGGACACGAACACGTCTGAGCTGCTCGTGACTGTCGTCTTCGGCAAGTTATCGGCGTCTCTAAGCGTCCCAGCGCAGTCTCCAGACGCTTTGGCGCTACTTCAGACGAAAATTTACGAGAAATTCCAATTAGAAACAAAGTTCCAGCGGCTGGTGCTACGTGGTCACGACGTCAAGACGTCGACAGTTCTTACCAATGGCTGCAAACTGCTTTTACTTCGGAATCGAGCGTTCCACGAGCAAAACGGAGCTGCTAAGCCAATGAGCAACAGTGAAGTGTCTTCATTGGATATTTCTCCACCTCCAGTAAAAAAATCCAGCTCTAAAACTGTTCCTAAAGCGCTCGAAATCGATGTGAACGAGTTGGAAGACGATGCTTTATTGGTGCAAGTTTTTAGAGGGAAAGCACGCTACGACGTCATCTTTTTAGGATCTAGAACTGTTCTAGAACTCAAGACGAAGGTGGCGGTCATGCTGGGACTCAGTTCACCTCAAGCTTTGAGGCTGGTGGTTAAAGGGAAAACGCCAAAGGATGAAACGCAACTGGAGACTTTGGCCGGGAAGAACAAGACGCTCAAGGCGATGGCACTGCTTCAAGCACAGCAGCATGTGGTCCAAGAGAAGGAGGAAGAGCTGAGGGAGCTACTCAACGATCTGACCAGTGCTCAAGCGGCTTTGCAACGTGTGAAGAGGCAAATGGCACGCAATTTCCTGTCCCGAGACGAGAGTTTGTTTGAATTGTCTCGAGTTTTGGATGAAGGTCAAAGGATTGAGAGCAATTTGGAGCTGGTGAAAGAGCATTTAGTCGGTAAGGCAAATGCTCCAAGGGCGAGTGAGAAGACCAGTGAAGCCGTAGCACAAGCCATTGAAGAAGCGGTTCAACTCACGCAGATTATTGAGATGTTGCTCGAGACGCATTCGACGTTTTAACTGGTAATACCAATAGGAATGCTATCCTTAATTAAGCATCTGAAACTGTCGGTTGTCTAAGACACGATGCTCCTTTTGTTGTTTGTTGTGGTCTTAGGCGTTTGGCAAGCTCAAGCAACGAGTTTAAACTCGCTGGAGCTGTTCGTGGCCGGAACCAATCAACAGACTGGAACTTTGTCTGTATCTGGACAAAAGTTCTTCAGATGCTGTACGAGTGACGCCTACCAGTGCTCATGTGAGTTTCCAACCGAGTTTCGTGGTTTTTAACTCGAGTGTTTCGGTTATTGGCGATATCACCGCGAAAGCGAAAAGAAGTGGAGATTTTACGATCACGTACGTCGCAACAGTAGAAGGAAGCGATACTGGAAGTGCAGTACTCTATTCCCAATCTGTCACTGTATTTCCCGTTCCAACAGCTTACCGTGTCGAAGCAACTGAATGGAAGGGAGTGGTTTTGCAACGTGATTCTTTTGATAATACAGCTGAAACTTCGCTCACATCTTCGTTATGGAGTGAACAACAGCATGGGTACTCCAGTAATGCGTGTGGAGGTGTCGATGGGACAAATTCACTCTTTTTCACGTCATCAGGCGATCGATTGGCACTTACTGCGCCGTTAAAACTTGAAGGTTTCCATGGTAAAATGCACTTTTACCATTTGTACGGCTTTGAAACCGATTGACGATGTGCAAATTGAAGTGAGATTGAATGCGCCGGTATTTTCCTTATTAAATAGCGTTGGAATTGGAGGCAGCATGGTTAAAATTGAGTCGTCAGTGCCTGGAAGCTGGGTCCAATACACCTCTGGAGATGGTACACAAGCGTTCCCAGTGTGTAGCCCTTCAACCCCATCCGATGCTTCTGATAAGGCTACTGTTACAATGGATAAAAGCGGCTACGTCCACGCTATCGCTTGTGTTGTGACCAACAACTTGCTCATTAGTAGCTACCCCGTGTGTTCACCTAGACTATTCTAGGGAACCAACTTTTACGAGTCGTCTGGATACATCTGGAAGCGTCGATACCTGGATTTTGGATCTCAAATGCCCCGACTGCGAGTCTTTCAGGTATATCATTGTGCCTCTTGCTGGAGAAGGATCTTCTTTTGTACCAAGTTGCAGCTTTGGTTCGGAGATTAAATCATCTACTGGAAAAATTGTGTTATCGTTCAACTCGAAGCTCCGGCTTGTGGAACAGATTTACTTCCCAGTAAACTGGTGGAATCGGATGATTTTATCATTCACCCTCGAGTTCCTACGTTTAAATACACCAATCCACTCACAACCATTTCAGGAAATATGGATCTCTCAATTATCCCGCAACCATCCACCGACCCGCAAATAGGCGTTGCCTACGTTCTTGTCTGAAAATGACAAACCTACCTGTACTCTATCTTTACGACTTTTGCGGTAGTGGTCCACTACTTTCCGGGGAGAAAAAGCTGGTAGTGAAAGTTTACGATATTATCCGAGGTTGTCTGCGCTGATAGTGAAGTTGCAACACGGGGTCCTGTGAAGGTTAAAGCCGTAAAGCCAACCTACATCTCTGTCTGCAGTACTATCAAGCCTCAAACGTTGATAATAGAGTTTGCTACTGTCACCGTTGATGCTAGTATACGCTACCAGATACTAACCACTGCCGTCCAACCTTCTTTATCGTGTTTATCTGGAACTTTATACGGGAAAACGGTGGAAGTGAGTACTGGAGCTGTAAAAGTCGTGGCGATTAGCTGTTTGAATGGCCTCCAGATGAGTGACTACACTGAAATCGATGTCGAATTGGGTAAATCCTGTTCTGGACGAACTGCCTACACTTTCCCTTCCTGTTCTCATGTTCTTCTACTTCAAGACGATTTTACAAAATGCCCTGGCGAGACAAATACGAATTGGAATCCCATTACAACACAGTGGGTGGTATTAATGCTAACGGAGGGGTCCACTCGGATAATGTCCGGTGTGTACAAGATGCTACTCTCAGACAGGTGCTGGAACTGACTGCAAATGGCGATTTATTCACAGGAGCGCCACCTGTAGGGGAAATAATGAGTGGCAGAGCCCTACGAGACCGAACTGAGGATGACAAACTTACGAAGTGGACTTCGAATGAGATAATTCTGTCGTGCGATCAGCTTGAACACTGTCCTGTTCGTCGAGTTGGCGCAGCTGTGACGTCTGTACTAAAACTTAACTCGGGGGTTATGATTGTGAGAATTAAACCCTGTGCTGCCTCTAACTCAGATCTGGTGGGGGGACTATGAAGATGCCGATACTAAAGTCGAGATTCCGTTTCTAGCGCAATGGAAGTCCGCCTTATCTCAAGCGAAAACTACACGTAATATCCCGTTCACACCGACAGCCCCACAATCTACGAAATACACTGAAATTGTCATGCAATGGGATGCAAAAGCGGCACGACTACGTGGACGTCCAGCTAGTACAGAAACAAATGGGTGCAGGGGGTTCCTCAAATGCTGTGAATTCACTATCGATCGGCGTTTGGTTCCCGAATGCTGTGGCAGGTGACCCAACATTTACGACATGTCATACCTACGTGGATCAAGTCCAAGTTTTGGATCTCGAAGTCACAGCGGGGAAGTGGTGCGACTACGAAGTAGACCCGATACCGTGCAGTAAAGACGCCGATTGTGAGGAATGGGTCCAGTTGAACTGCTTTATAGGTATCTTTGAGGCGGTTTGTATCAACAAGCGGGCGAATGACATTGACGACAGTATCTTGAAGAAGTTTTGCCACTTTCGATTGCAACCGACGGTCGAAACGAGCATCTCCAATACTGCAATGGCCACTCGAAAGACGACGTTGCAATGGGAAGAAGGCTAGCCTTAAGTTTTTTTAGTGGTTAGTGCTCAAAAACAAACATTGAGTGGGTAAAATCTGCTTTATTACCCTGCGGTAATATATGAGCTCTTTTACTTCACTGTAGCATGAAGACTGTCCACAATTTGCTCCAGGGCGGGGTTTCCTCCGAGCGAAGCTATTTCGTTCCGGATTTCCTCCACTGTAGCGTTCATCTTGGTTAGAGTCAACTCCACAGCCCCCGTTTCCCGCAGATACTGGACTGCGTATTGCTTGAGCTGCACACTCTTGGTGCGTTGCTTTAAAATACTCAGTAATCTCGTGTCCTGCGGGTTCTCTCGAATGGCCACAATAAGCGGGAACGAGAACTTCCCCTCGGTGAGATCTTCACAGAAGCTCTTGTTTTCCATGTATGCCTCGTCCAGGAGGTTCACATAGTCGTCACGAATCTGGAAATACACAGCTAGAGCGTTCACAAGTGGCGTAAAGTCCAAAGTGCAGTCACTAAAGGCTTGCATGAGCCCCACCGCCAGTCGAAAGAGTCCTCCCGTTTCTACATCATCAAAATATTAGTAAACTAGGCATTTAAAATGGTCCTCCTTGCACTCAACTGTTCTGCACCATCTCCAGATACTCGTCCACCGTGGGACACTGTAGATGGTCCCTCCAGAAGATATCGAGGCCTTGTCCTTGATGGAGACGAAGCATCTCGTCCGTGTAAACCTGCATCGCTTTAGGGTTTCCCAACGCCTGGCACTTCTGCAGCGACAGGAAGTACACGTAATTGGCGCAGTTGATGGTGGCTGGTACGCCAAAGATCTGGTGGGCCACAGGCTGTCCACGTCGCATCTCGGAGTCGTCCTCAATGTCGTCAATTAACAGACTGGCGTTGTGCAGCTGGTCCACAATGCTCTGAATGCTCTCCACAGCCTCGGACGGCGCGTGTAGCCACGACTGGAAGGCGCCGATCATCTTACTACGGACTTTCTTGCCCGGCAGCTCGCTGATGTACGCGTAGGGCTCCAGAAGCTTCGACTCATTCTCCTGTATCGTCGTCATTTTTATTATGTGGATATTTAAGAAAAAAGGAGAAAAAAAAAGATATAAAACCGTACGATATACCGGTAATTGTGCTTACTATAGCCGGACGATGTCCATCTTTCTCTGTTTGTTCGGCAGCAACTTCTTCTCAACTTCCAGTTTCTCTTCACATTCCTTTAATGCAGTGACGCTACCAGCAGACTTCATTGCTGTTAATATCTCATCGAATCTAGCAGCAGTAAACACCGCATTAGTATCTCTAGCTTCTACCAAATAGTCGTGATACAAACCTGCGCTGTGCTGCTTGCTCGTCCTCGTTCTGCTGTGCTAATTGTCTCTCCAGCTCGTCAACTTCCTGTTTCTTGTCCTTGAGTTTTTGCTGTAGCTCCTCAGCTGAAGATGCTAGTCCACCAGTCGTCACAAATGTGTCGTCCGTCGACTGGACACCGTTGAGCAGCTCCTTCGCCCATTGCGCGTTCTCCTGAAGCCGTTCGAAAGCACGATGACGCGTCACACGCAGCTGCTGCTGCAACTCACGCGATATCTCTAGTGGTGTGGTGCTCACAGGCGGTACGGGGACCTGCGGGCCACGACTAACACGCACGTGCTGCATTTGCATTGCCTGTACAGTATTATTGTGCTAAGTAAACGAAAATGATCAATTGTAGCCATATCGTTTTTATTTGCTAGTGTGACCCACATGAAAGTTGAAATGGTTGAAGTGGATGATCCAATCAAATTCAATGAAAAGCTGTATCCGACTCTGTATGGTCCATAGCTGCATATTCATCCGTCGCTTTTGTGTTTCTGTTTGTCGCTCGTCAAGGGTCCAGCAGAGCCGCCAAAGGTACATGTACTGGAGAACCCACCTCGATGAGTTACGAATGACGACGACATAGCGACTGTAGCACGGATGTGACTGTCCACCGTCGTCCACAAAGCGGCAGTTAGTGGCTACGATAGAATGCACCCTAGGCCCGCCTTCTACTTCCTTTAGACCCGGAAACTTGCCTCTCGTCGTGTTGTTTTCCGAAGTGTTAGTGGCAGGTACAAGTAAATGGGAAAACAACTCGTAAGCGATAATACTGTCGTGGGAAGATATACTGATTGAATCAGTCTGATTCGCAACCGAAGGATGCGCTGTAGGCCATCCTCTTTGGGCAGGGTGTGCAGCGAGGATCATCTACTGTATGCTACCCTCGGAGTGGGCCGAAACGCACTGCACTGAAAATGGTCGTTGTTTAATAGAAATACTAAATTTAGTGAAAAGTGGTCGTGAAACGAGTGGTACCTCTTTTTAACCCTTTGACGTTCTTGCTTGAAGCAAGTTGCTTCAGCAAACGTCGTTGGCCCATAGGCACGGTTCTACACTACACCAACTGAATCAGTCACTGATCCCTCCACGAAGTCCAGTTCGAGCAGCACGTAGTAGCATCGAAACTCAGAGAGGCACAGGATTCGTCAATCCCCCACAACAAAGTGACCAGCAAGCAAGAACATTGGTATACCCGTTGTCAATCAGTTCGAACAGGAGCAGACCGTCCGCTGTCTGCAGTGGC
Source organism: Phytophthora capsici (assembly GCA_030324255.1). Taxonomy (NCBI): domain Eukaryota; phylum Oomycota; class Peronosporomycetes; order Peronosporales; family Peronosporaceae; genus Phytophthora; species Phytophthora capsici. The sequence goes on from CM059354.1 coordinate 295,203, forward strand.
TTTGAGGCGTAGCTGCGTACCGTTTCCTAAGGCTTTCTCCAGCCCTTTTTGATTCTCAGTGAACAGTTCTGCACATCGAATGCCCTCCGAATGCCTGGGATCTCTCCACTGTTGCACGGTTAGCATCAGCTACAGTTTCCTCTATGAAGAATATTACGTACGTATCCCTCGTCGATACTTGTTTAATTAAAATCCTGGCATCAGCCGCAGCTTCAACACGATAAGATTCGCACCGGTGCTACATGTAGTCTTTAACAGGCTAATACTGTATGTATAACGCTGGCTAAGCAACTCCGGTGGAATCACCATCAAAGCCGCTTCAAATGGAGGCCCGACTCCATTCACAGACTCCCGGCATCACAACTTTGATGCCCGACCTTTTCCTGCACAGCAACATTCTGTGCACCGGCGTCCACGGTTGCGCACTCAGTGATCCCCACGGTCCCACCCTGCAGTGGCAGTCATTGCCCACTGTCCTCTGACCAGTGGCCCACTGGTCAGAGGATCTAAAGGTCGGAAAGAGCCCCTTGCTACGTAGAGCCCACGCGTCGAGGCATCGCTTTGGTGCCTTAGAGGCGCATCTCGCTGCACGGTGCTCGTAAAGTTCTTGACGCCTCATGCCACTATCCAGCCTTATTCATTAGAGGCTCCTGTTGGAGCTGTGGATCGCGCTCTTGAGGCCCACCCACGACTGCACAACGACACTTTAGTGATCCCTTTGGACCACTTCAACTGCTGCGTTTCAGTTCACAATTCGCCATCTAAAGCGCAGATCTCCATCTCAAAATGGACGACTTTCCTACCTCCGGGTACATCTTCGCTGAGGAATTGGACGTCCACTATTTGGCGCTAGACGACTTCCACTCAATGTTGCTCCAAGAAGATTCCTTTGCGTCGAAAGACACGGCGGTGAATAGCTTTCTCCACCCAAATGAAAGCTGTTCCTCACCCAACTCACCGTCATCGGTAGTCTACCTGCCTCCCTGCCACCCACCGACCGACGGATTCGATGACCCGCTCACGTTCAATAAGCAGGAGCTTCTAACATTCACCCCTGAGTTTTTCATCAAACTGGAACCAAAACACGACGTTGACAACCAACCGGTAAGCAACCACCCACAACCGGTACCTGTACGTGCTGTTCCAACTAACGACGAGGATAAGGAGCGACTTCGACGCCGTCAACGGGGCTACGAGAAGAGATACCGTGGTCGCAAGAGAGTGAGTACCCTTATCATCAGACCCAACTTGTTCATGCATCGACCAACCAACCGACTGTCCTTTGTGTGTATTCACAGAGAGACTTGAAATCACAACGTGATACGTGGCTGGCACTGGAGCTCAAGCTGGACGCCACCCGTCAAAAGTACTGCAAACCCTACGTCCGTGTCGAACAAGGCAACAACGAGTCATTGCGCTACAAGTTGCTTCTGCTCAAGCTGGAGGAGCGAGCCCTTCGACAGGACAAAGTCTCCATGGAGACGCTCAAGAAGTGGGAGCAGATCTCTCGGATTCGTGAGTACTCAGACAAGGACGAGCTGCGCACCATCAGCGAATGGCGACACAGTGCGGATAAAATCATCGGCTTTTGCGCCGGACTCGGACCCAATCGATTCCACCCGTACGCACCAATGCCGCAGCGTCATTTCCGTTGGTGAACTACTAGGACTGCGTGACTCTATTTCTCTATCTCTTCTCGGTAAGTTAGCGACTCGAAACTAAATCCGTAAAGTAATCGCACAATATTTTTTTTACCTGGCTAACCTTCAACACCAGCTTCAACGACTAAAAGATCCAGTTTTCGGTGGAGGAATTGAGCCTTGGTACTAAAGCACCGCTGCTTGGCGACTGACAGGTTAACCGCTTGAGCTTGATGGAGGAAGGGGTGTAAGTATTATTGCTTTTCACCCACCGGGGTCCGGAACTTTTACCACTTATCGTCTACTCGCGGAGAAGTGTTGCTTCAACAGATGACTTCAGAGCGTATTCGCTTACATACCGCCGACTTTTTAGCGTAGTTACTTCTCAGTGTTATCGTTTGCTGGTATCCTACATGTACGAGCAGTAGAGAAATCGATAACCATCACGAGCCGGGGATATCGAGTTGAACGGTACATGTATCTGCAGCAGGAAAGAATCTGCTGGCGTTTTGATCAGGCAGTCGAGCGATCACTGATGTGGTACACTGGGGGTCACTGGGAGACAATTGCAGCAGACGAGACCCCAAGAGAACGAAGCCTTTCCAGACGCCATTGAGCAGTGATCAAGGCTTGGATTCCAGATATTATTTAAGTGCTTTCACTCGATCCTTTACAACGCCATCGATGGTGAAAGTGAGAGCGATCCCAACTCACCAGTCCCACAAGCAGAGAACGAGACCCTGTCGCCCCAGATTCCTTTTGCAACGCATAGACTAGAGCCTACCGAGTGTCTACGGTATCGAGTGTGTGATTTCTAGCTTCAACGTGACCACTTTAATGCCCTCCCCGACCACCTACGAGTCGGTCGTGGCAGTGCCACGCTTCCAATCCTACCCAACCAGCCTGACAGCGCTTGACACCTCGACCTTGGACAGTAGTTTAAAGCGAAATCAGACATAATCGAAGCCATCCACTGTGTTCAACTGGAGCGTGAAGGGCCCCACTCGATCGAACGATAGGCAGCAGCTACCCCCAGATCTCTCTGTTGAGTGCGCTACGCAGGTGGTAGCTCCACGATCTCATTCCTCAATTTGCGGGTTCCCATCAATATGACCGACCGCGACGCGGAACTTGTCGCTGTGTGCAGTTTCCTGAACGACGTGACACTGGACGAGATCATGCGATATGGTCCGGAAGCCACGAGGCTGTTCGAGGTCGAGAGCAACTGCAGCAGTTTCGACGAGCCTTCTGTGACGGGCATCACGTCCGACGAGGATGTGGGCAGTGACAATGAACGTCATAGCCTCAAGTCTCCTTTGAAGAGGAAACGCAAACAAAAAACTGAAGCTGCTCGCGTACGACAACGGGTGTACGACAAGAAGTGTCGGCATAAGAAAAAGGTGAGAGTTTTATCGAGTCATTTGGGGGAATGTTCGGTATCTAACGGTGGGTTTGTTCTTTAGACACTGGATCACGTTTTTCGAGGGGTTTTCATCTCCATTTTGAAGGATTTCATCGTGTTGGTACAGTGCCGACTACTGAAAACGGAGCACGAGACGAAACTTTTGTGCCTCGCGAAGAAGAACGGAGAGGAGATGCCGTCGGGGGAAACGGCACGGCGCCAAGTGGAACTGAACCAAGGGGCAGTTGAATCCATTAAGAATACTACAAAGGATTGGCGCAAACACAAGAACGGAGAGACTGGCAAGTGCTTCTTGAAGGCCCATGCCGAAGAGATTCAAAGTCTTTTAGACAAGTTACAAGAATTAGGTGAGCAATTGAACGTAGCAACTAGTGAGCTACTGTGGCGTCTGGAAGACAAGACAACTGGAGTGTGGGTATGAGATTCCTACAAGTTCTTCATTTTTTATAATAAAATGTTAAATAAGTATGATTTTGACGTAATGACCACCAACGTCCTCCTCCCCATAGTGGTCACACGTCCAATCATCCCTTGGGGCTACAGGGGGATATTCCTCGACAATCAGACGGCGTACTGTGCTTTCACGGGTTGACAAGTTGAAGCCAAACAAATCGATAGTTGAAGTGGTTTGATGGCCATGGAGTGAAAGTTCTCATTCCTGATTTTACCTTCTTGTCGAACCATGGACGACACCGAGTTGGCTGCTGTGTGGGACTTCCTGAACGAGTCCACAATCGACGAAATCTTGGGTTCTGGCTCAACCGCTGCTACTAATGCCGCTGGATTCATTAAATCCGCCTACGATGTTTCCATCGCTACGCTTAAACGTAACAGCGCGAGTCCATCCAGTTCGTTCGCGTCGGACAAAGTCAGTGTAGAAACCACTTCAGACGTCGATATGCACGCGAGACCAGAGATATCTGTTAACGTCAAACGACCGAAGTATCGGGGGATACTGCAGACGCAACGTGAACGACAAAGAGGATACGATAAAAAACATCGTTTGAAGAAAACTGTAAGTTATTTTATGATGACACAGTAATAAGCGTTAACTGACTGTGTTCTTTGTCTACAGAATATGAGAACTGACGCAGCCAAAACTCTCGTTGCGGGGCTCAAGCTCCTAAATTTATTGCTGGAAGATCGCATCCAAAGGACGAGAAGAGTGTCGGCCACCTTCAGATTGCTGCACCTCGGCAAAGATAAGCAGAAATTCCCCGACTTCGATCGAGATGTGCAAAAGATCAACCATGAAGCCAAGTCGCAGCTTGGACTAAACCAAGCCGCGTTGACTTACATCAAATTGTGGACTGCTACGTGGAAGCTCAGCAAACTCGAGAAGGGAAAATTCTTCTTGAAATCGTACGTACAAGACATTGAAGGGTATCTAGACGGTTTCGCTACACTCGGAAAGAAACTGGTGGGCTCTACAACGGAACTGGAAAGCTGCGTGACTCAAAATCCGAGAGGAGTGTGGATTTAGTGGCCAATGACAACGTAGGACAATTTGTCGGACAAATCTTGATAACTACATGTACTCACATATACCAATAAAATGACATAACTTAACATAAATTGACAGACGAATCGTTTGGTACAGTACGAAACAAACGAACGAGAAAAACATTGAAAGGCTACACCTTGCTTTCAAATAATCCACACATAAAGTTCTTCTTAAAAAAAATATCTGCTCACTTCACTTAAAAGGTCCTAGAGCCTACTGGACTGAGCCTGCCGACTGCGTTTCAGCATCTTCGCAGCTTTTACCACGCCCACCGCGTTGGGGGATGTACCAGCAGTGCTTAATCGCGATTCCACCGACAACAGTCGCATCCACGTCTTTCGTCATAGACCAACTATCGTCGAATGTGTTAAAACTCACCTTGAGCCACGTCGGGGAGATATTCAACGAGAAAAATCCGTAGGGATAATGTCCAGCGGACCAAACATTTTCCACATAATCTTCCGCGTAAGGTGGAATTCCGCTCGGAGATTCATTTTGAATGCCTCCACCCGCTCCGTTCTCAATAAAATGAGTCTTGAAAGCTGTATAGTCGTGTTTTTCGCCGTGGGTATGACCATACAGGAAGAGCTGGATGCCGAGTCCGTCTAATAGCTCTCGCCACTTGTCAGCTGGCCCTGGAGCGTAGTGGTTATAAGGAGAATAGTGCGTATTAACGATCTTCCACGTGGCATTTGATGCTTTCGCAGCCTCCACGAGTTTATTCCTCGAGTCTTCACCCCAAGCCTGAAGTTTATCCATACAAGCATCAAACATCCCGTTATTTCCTCCAGCGCAAAGACTGTCACCACGTTTGACGTTCTCACACGCGTCGTCATCTTTACCGGAATAGCCGTAACACTGACAACAAATCTGTTGAGCGCCGTGCGTGTCGGCGTCATTTGTGTCGAGATTGAAGATGTCGATGGTCAAATTTGACGCTGGGTCGGCGATCGAGTGCACGAAGAAATGGTCCGGCATGATCCAGCGGTTGTCCTGTGGACTCACGTACTGAGACTGCAGTGTGAACTTTTGGTCCAGTGAAGCTAAAAGTTCACTTGAAGATCCACATTCCACCGCTTGTTCTCCATCCGTACAGACGAAACTAGCGCCTCCATAGTCGTGATTCCCCATGACGTTCACCCACGGGATCCCAGCCAAACTGGGCGCGTTGTACTTGTCTTCAAACGTTTGTTGGAACCGATAAGCTTGGTCTGTAGCTCCGTGGAGTCCGTCCCAATAGAAATTGTCTCCATGACCGATAACCACCGACGGACGAGGTTGAGCGACGGCAGCAGCTTGACCTAGTAAAATGGCTACATATTCCATGGCGTTGTAGTCCAACACCGTGAAAGATTTGCGACGAGAGCAACAAGAACCGCCGTCTTTGGCAATCGTACGACCCCAATCTCCGATAGCTAAAGCAGATAACGAATACGTTTCTTTCACTGGATCCGTCTTCTCCTCGTCTTCATCTGATGATCCACTGCTCGAGTTCGACTTCTTGAATTTACGAAGCGGTTTTTTCTTCGGCTTAGCATCAGGAGAAATCCTTTGCTCCTTATCTTTATCGCTAGATTTCGTCGAGGCATGCGAACCGGATACAGTTAGAGAGACAATAAGAACCACAACGACAAGAGCGAGCGCCACTAGGACGCTGATAATTAACGCTTTCTTCTGCATTCTTCAGCAAGAAAAATACTGCTGTCTAAAGTTTGAATACTATGAATTGAAAGCCAATTCTCCATCAAGAAAATCTTTGGAAAATACTTTATTATGTCTTAATTTGTCATTGCTGCATCCCAAACCATCTCTCAAATCACCACTTCAATCAGACATGAAGCAAATCGGTTCCTTTCGAGAGAATGAGCATTCGAGACGACGATCACGTCAAAGCTTCCGTAGTCAGGAGTTGCTGACGTCTCTTACGCTATCGGCTGAAGCGATCACGCTCCGAAATGAGTCCGGAGATCCAGATGAAGCTGCTGCTCGAGCCTCACGACATACCAGACGCAGATCAACGCCCAAAGATCAGTCTAAAGACCCCCAACAAGGCGTTGTAAACGTCTCAAACGCGAAACTTTTACTGAAAAAATTCAACTCCGCGCACAAATATCGATTGGGAGTTGACGATTCTCTTCGAGAAGAAGACGCAGATGAAGCGCTGGAAGGTTTTTCTTTAAAACTGAAGCGTAGATCTTTGATCCCGATCAATCCAGCCATTCTACCCGGACAGATTTTACCAACTCCAATACCTCAACACCCTACCAAATACCAAGATAAACATGCGATCGGTAGCTTCGAGACTGTAGACAGTAAGTGGAAGGCCACGATCGAGGGAGAAGTGGAGAAGTTCATGTACCCTAGTTTACGTTTAGAAGCTCTGTATGAAGAATTGATTCCAGATCCAGTGGATGATCCGGACGAGAAGCCAATGCCGTCGCCAAAGACAATCGATAATATGTTAACTAGCACGTCAAAGGTGAGTTGGGAGGTAGAACACGTCGCTCCTAGTCCGGTACATGTCGTTCATGCGCAACAAGTGGATAGCAAACGCCTCCAGTTCGACCAGAAACTACAAGATGCTGAGGGAATTCTGCGTAAGAGAGAGGCGACTTCGTTAAGGATAACAACCACCCCGACTGTAGCAGCAAAAGTCTCTTGTCTGGATGGATTAAAGGCTGTGAAGGAGCTCCCTTTGAAGACTGAAACAACTCAGCAACAGCCAATTCCCCGCCTTCCGCAAACACGAAAGTACGTATTCTACGTGCCTGATAGTAGAACGAGCTCTCAGTGACTTTCATGCTCATCCAGAAACATGAAGGAGATCCAACGACACACAACCCACTCCGGACAAATCGAGTACTACGCAGACAAGCAGCATCTCTTCACGAAATGGACGAAGGTTCAAATGTCTCAACAGCATCAGCTCAGTCCTCTCCGCGTATCTCGTGACGACAACGAACTGGAACTTGAAGACGATAGAGCGAATCAACCATTCGGAAAGCTATCTCCACGTTCGCTGTTCTACCACGAGTGTGTGAAGAATCAGATTCTACCAGAGGCGATTTTCTCGAGAATCAACGAAATTGCAGCGCCTTCTTCTCAGCCTCCGACCGCACGTGTTGGCCCAGCTCCTTCCTTAGCCTCCGTTGCTTCCATGCTCATCTCTGGACGTAGTAAACGGCGTCTCGCGTTACAACTGCAGCAATTTGGGCTTGGAGATGCGAAGATCGTGGCACTGTCCAAGTCTTTGCGAGAGTTCCAAGCCCTTCAAGTGCTCGACCTCAGCGACAACCGCCTCACCGATGAGTCCATCATCCCTTTACTGCAAGCGCTTGCCACTGGCAAGTCGCCCATATCAGCGAAAGACAAGTTCCTGGCTGCTACTAGTCAAACAACTAGGCGAAACAGCAGTGGAGAACCACAAGAAGGCTGTATACTCACCGTACTGAACCTGAGCAAGAACGAGCTTGGGAGGAAAGGATGTCAACAGGTAGCTTGCTTCCTGGACGTCTGTAGCACCCTCACGTTCTTGGATTTATCCCACACCACGTTGGGTGGAGACGATGAGGCGTTTGCTCCAGTTGCAGCAGCAATTGAGTCTCATCCGTCCTTAAAGCGGGTGAATCTCTCGCATAATTCCATCGGTGAGCGTGGAGGGGTCCTTCTAGGCACGATGCTGACGAATCCTTCGTGTGTAGTGCGAATCTTGGACGTCTCGTGGAACAGTATCCGTCGTACTGGTGCTGTGGCGTTGGGGCTGGCCATGCGCACGAATACGTCGCTTAAAACGCTGCAGATGAGCATGAATCGTTGTGGAGACGGCGGTGGTGAGCAGTTGGCAGCGGCTTTAGCTTGCAACACGACGCTGACGGAGCTGGATCTGTCGCACAACGCCCTCACAGGGGCTAGCGCAGTAACTTTCGGCTTCTTTTTGCGACAGAACCATTCGCTTCGTACTCTGGACATGAAAGACAACAGTCTGGGGGAAGTAGGTGCTCGTGCGTTGCTACGAGCCATCGCTTTAGGCTCCCGGTGTGAGATCAGTTTGTCCGTCCACGACCTTGAGACGTCCAGTACTACTGCGACCGCTAGCAGCTCCATCTTCGACGCGAGTCTTCCGTCCGCTTCATCTCCGTTTGAACTCCGAATAGGGGAATCTCCGTACGCTTTTGCTGTTGCCAGTGAGCTGCTTGATGCGGCTCTGTGTCAAGGACGCTGTTTGTTGGCGGAGATCAGCTATGAAGGAAGTTCAGGAGAAAACCCTCGATCAGCAGGAACAGTGAGACGGTCCGGACGAGCGAAATCGGCCAAGACCAAGGTCGTTCTGGTTGTTGACCAGGAGCGCAAATGTCTTTACAGCATGTCCGACTCCAGTAAAGCGCCTTGGAAGCTTCCGGCTAAAGGGGTTCTACGTGCAACAGCCACTTTCACAGCCCCACCACTGCCCCGTGGGCCGGTTTCCTGGCTGGATGAAACATCTTGTCTGGGTCTCATTCAGATCGTCAAGAGAGGTTTCTCCTCCCGAGACATGATGAGTCTGCTGGATCTCGTACTGGCTGATCTCCATCTTACCACGACGCAAGCCACGTTCTTCATCAGTCATTTGTACCCGCTGTTACCGAAGATGGAGCTTCTAGGCAGACTCTGGCCGTGCTTGGTAGATGGAGACAACGTCTTCGCCTTCTTACAGCAACATTCCACTCAATCCGAGCAGTGGAGACTCATTGACCGCTTTGGTCCCATTCTGATGCAGTTCTCAACTGCTAACCCCACCGGTCATTGGACTTTAACTCTTCGAGACTCAAGACACAGGAAACTCGCGCTGTGGTTCGCGTCGTTGAACGCTCACCATACATCCATGTTATCCCGCTGTCAACAGAAACGTACAGATTGCAGTCAGTACGGCCGAGGCTACCACTGGCGCAATACCGTGTTCAACCAGAAGCGCATGCAGTTAACGTACGCTTTCTTCGACCGTCTGCCACGCGACGGGGTGTTGGAGTTCGACTACGTCTCGCCGATCCGTCCGGAAGATAAATACGTTGACGATATTTTGAAGTCTCGTGACGGAGCAGAAGGCGACCAAACTGTCCTGACCGACGACGAACTGGCCACTCTACTAGCTCAAGTAGGTGCCGAGGTGTGCGCGATATACGTCCCCGTGCACAAGCGCCAGAACCTCAAGTACCACTTGGTGCTTTTCCACCTTGCAATTGCGTCTCGCAGGGTGTTGACACGCCAAGCTCACCACGTTCTTCAGCATTTCCCGAAGAATTACGAATCTGGTCGACTCAGGGCGTTGGTGGCGATGCATCATGCGATTGTTGACTTGGAATGCTTTGGAGAACTGTTGGAGCGTTTAGCCGTGACGGATCGAAGCCGAGTGTACGTGGCGTTGGGATATCTCAACACTGTCATGCCCTTGGCCATTGATATGGACTTTGAAGTGGATTTCACCCGCGAAGACGAGAAAATGCTGCTTCGAGCTCTGGTGGATCTCTCCATTTCCTGTCCGATGGACATGATTCGCATTGACAGCACCCGATCCACAGTCCTCATCATCTACTCCATGTACCAAACAAACACGGTGCCAGCTACAGGTCGGATCTGTTTCCGCTACGTCACACACCAGGGAGGGAACCGGCTCGACTGGCTGCGAGCTCGTCGACAAATCTACAGCCACTTCCTCTGTGGTGGTCGTTTGAAGAGTCTAAGCGACTCCGCAGCTCTTGCACTGGCTGCAGGCGTCGGTAGCTGTGACATCACCATTGGGAGCGCTAGTATTCCAGTTGACGGCGGGAACCCGGCTGCAATTCCGAGCTAGAAGATCCAGTATATTGTCCTGAGTTAGAAGATGTCAATGTTAATGATCTTGATGTCGCTCAGAGGCTTGTCGGACTTGTCCACTTGCGCACTCTCGATGTTCGAGACTGTGTCCTTACCCGTTTGCACTCGGCCAAACACAGTGTGTTTGTTATCTAGCCACGGAGTGGGCACCGTCGTGATGAAAAACTGCGAGCCGTTAGTACCAGGTCCAGCGTTGGCCATCGAGAGTGTGAAAGGTCGATCGTGTCTCAAACTGCGGTGGAATTCGTCTTCGAACTCGCCACCCCAAATGGATTCGCCACCTGTGCCATCTCCAAGCGGATCGCCTGTTTGGACCATAAAGTTCTTGATCACACGATGGAAAATGAGGTTGTCATAGTAGCCATTGCGAGCGTGAGTACAGAAGTTCTCTACTGTCTTGGGGCACTCCTTGCCAAAGAGCTTGAGTGTGATATCACCCATGGTTGTGTGCATGACAGCCGTCTCGCCAATAACCTTGGCCGTGCTGGACTCTGTCGCTACTTGAGACTCCTCCAAGGTCGGTTTTTCGTTAAAAACGTCGCGACCGCCATCTCCACCCTCGTCCTCCTCCGGCTCCCTAGAAGAAAAGAGGAAGAAGCGGTTTCGCTTGAAAGAGGTGCAGAACAGCGTGGGGTCGATCGTGTCCCGCTCATTGGCCGAGTCCGACATGACTTCTGCTTCGTGTTTCAGGCCAGATGCCGCTTTCAAGTGCTTCTCGAACTGAGTGTTCACCTTGGGTTTCCCCTGGAACAAGCTTAAACGCAGGAACCGGTCGGAGTTCTCCACCTTGCCAAGAATTCTCACGATCTTGTTTGTCTCGATGTTCAACACCTTAATGCCCGCCAGCGTAGCGTACAACAGGAAGTGGCCAGATTCATCGAACACGCAGTTGGAGACCACATCCGAGTTGGCCAGCTCTCTCTCCACCGCTGCTCGCCGACCAAAGTCCAGCGCGTCCATATGCAGCGTATCATCAGCCTGTGCATCTTCAAATACCGTCAGACTTTCGTCATATTTGCGTCTCATCTTGCCCGTGGCGAATCTGAACACTCGGATCTGATTGTCTTTAGCTGTCACGACAAAGTTCTTGCCATCCAGGGACACATCAATAGCCGTAGCGTACGTCTTGCTCTTGGCCAGCTCGTACAAGTCCGTCTCGCCCTTAAACTTGAACTTCACCACCCCCTTGTCCTTGGTAGGGAACTTGTACGTGTCGGCGTCCCAGAACTCGATGATTCCTTTGGCGTCGGCCGAGATGACACAGTTAGCCACTGAATTGTAGGCCACTGTAGTGACTGGGGCCGTGTGCAGCTGGCTAATAGTGTGTACAGGCTCATTCCCCGTGCTCTCCGACGTATAAACCCTTAAAGTCGGACTGTTCTGGTCAGCTACCACCACCTTGGGCTCAATAGCCCCTTTGGCCGAGATCCAGCAGCACTCACCGGGCGTATAGGTCACCAATAGCATATTAACCATGTCGAAAGAGAGCACGTCGTATAATTTAATACTACGGTCACCCGAAGTACTACAAAGGCGAAGGCCATCAGCTGACACAGCCAGGCCGTTCACAGGCTTCAGGTGGGCCTTGTAGTGCTTCACGAACTCGATTCCTGTAGCCATTTTCTTCCAGAACTTGACGTGGCCGTCCACACTGGCCGTGATGACGAATTGAGTGTCTGGAGCCACCAAAACGTGCGAGACGGTGGCGCGATGCATGAAACTACGCTCGTACATAGCCGCACTAGGTAGATTCTTAAGGTACGCAGCCTCGAATGGAAGTTTCTTGGCCTTCTTCTTCGCTGGGGCTGGCATAGGCATAGGCATTGGCCCTTCATCGTCCGAAGACTCGTCACGCTCGTGCTTGGTCATGATACTTGCAGAATGAAGGTCAGTTGAACTATTTAGTGTTGTAAACACGAAATTGATGTGGTTTACATGTTTGTGTAACGATACCTCAAATAATGCCGCTTGAAGAAGGAAGATCTCATAATCTGATCTGCAGAGATGAAGTCCCTCTTAATCATCTTCGCTGCTGCCTCCTGCTTGTCTACGTCGTGGGCTGAGCCTCAGAGCCAATTGCTGGGTTTATCTAGTGGAGATGAAGGCTCGTGCCACGGCTTTACGACGAAAGATACGTGTATTAAGAACCACTGCTCCTGGTGCATCTGTGCAGCAGTTCCGTCCTCGTGTTACACTGCAGAAGAAGCGGAACAGCTCCCCCCAGCCATTTTCCAGTGTGATAAAGGGTTGCGATTCGAGTCCTGGGCTCTAACGATGGTTCCGTCGTCGTCTGCGGAGCTTAACGGCCTTTTTGAAGCCTGGAAGAGCAAACACGACAAGAGCTACGAGTCTCCCATCCAGAACGAGTTGCGGCGCGGCATCTTCGAGGTCAACGCACGCTCTGTGGCTATGCACAATAGTAAAGAAGACAAAAGCTTCACGATGGAACTGAATGAGTTCGCAGATAGCACGTGGGAGGAGTTTCAGAGCTGGTACTTGGGTGCTCCGCAGCAATGCTCTGCTACGGAGACGAACGACGTGATGTACGGTGAAGTGCCCAAGGAGAAGGACTGGAGAGCCGATGGAGCTGTCTCTCCGGTGAAGAATTAGGGCAAGTGCGGCTCGTGCTGGACGTTCTCGACGACAGGGTGTCTGGAGAGTCACTACAAGCTGAAGCACGGGGAATTTACGATCTTGTCGGAGCAGAACCTCTTGGACTGCGCTCAAAACTTCGACAACCACGGGTGCAATGGTGGTCTACCATCACACGCCTTTGAGTACGTAAAGTACAATGGAGGCTTGGACACGGAGGAGGTGCGTGGATAAAAATCTTGTAGTAGTTCATTATTTTGGGGATTTGACGTAGCTTTTGTGCTGTTGAAAGACGTATCCGTACGAGGCAAAGGAAGGGAAATGCAAGTTCAACACGTATCACATTGGTGCACAGGTGGATGAAGTGGTGAACATCACAGCGCGCAATGAGAATGAGCTGAAGGCTGCCGTGGGCTCCGTTGGCCCGGTGAGTATCGCCTTCCAGGTCGTCTCGGACTTCCGGTTCTACAAGTCGGGTGTATACGAATCGACGGAGTGTCACTCGGGTGAGAAGGACGTGAACCATGCGGTGTTGGCTGTGGGCTACGGCGTGGAGGACGGCAAGGACCACTGGATCGTCAAGAACAGTTGGGGCACCGAGTGGGGCATGAACGGCTTCTTCCAGATCGGTCGCGGCAGCAACATGTGCGGCCTGGCCGACTGCGCCTCGTATCCCGTTGTGGTTTAAGGAAGCAAGGCTTGACGTCTGAGGCGATCGCGAGTACGGCTCGTTGTAGCTTTCCGCCGTTCGGACATGATGAACACTTTTCAAAAAAATAACAATGAAGACCTCTGCAATGTACATTGAGCTGTGTGATCCCACTAACACGCAAATTAGTGGAAAGCTTGTAATACTTTGTGAAATTTTAAAGCATGTTAAGTAGTTAGAAAATGTAGAGTCTAAAGGCAAGCGGCTGCGTCCTCTTGTTTATGATCACGCGTTCGTGAAATCTGGCCGCATTTGAGATTAGACTGGCAATTGTGAGGGTATTCTGTCGCCGGCATCTCGACTTGGATCGTTGTGTGGGAGATTCCCTTCGATAAAAGATAACGCTGTGCAGCATGAAGAGCTGCTTCCGTGTCTTCCGCAACAACGTGGACACTCAAAGAAGGCAAACCTGCGCTCAGAGCCCAAATGTGCAGATCGTGCACAGTCTTCACCCCTGTACAGGCCAGCAATCCCCGCTCAATTTCTTCGGTGTCGATGCCGTGTGGGGTTCCTTCCATCAGAACGTGGATGCTGTCACGAATAATGCCGACCGTCGTCCCAAAAACCAGAATGGAGAAGATGAAGGTGGCGATCGGGTCGGCAATTTGCCATTCGGGTTTGTACCAGATGAGGCCACCCGCGACACAAACACCGATACTCTGAAGGAAATCGCTCAAAGCGTGAATATACGCAGACCGGATGTTGAGGTTCTCGAGGTTCTTCTTCTTCTTGGCCTCTGGTACGTCACCGGGACCATTCTCCAGATCTTGGTAGTCTGTGTGCAAGGGGCTGAGCTTTGGCGATCCCTCTTGGCTGTGTGAGCGACCTCGGCCTCTAGGTGAAAGCCCGTGGCTGTGTGTGTAGTGACTGTGAGTTTCGTCAGTGCCGTCATCGCTTGGGCTATTGACGCCGTGAGAGTGTCCATGTCCGTGCGAGTGTCCGTGTCCGTGCGAGTGTCCGTGGTTTTCTTCTTCTTTGTGTGAATGACCGTGCGAGTGCCCATGTCCTCCATGGCTGTGGCTGTGTCCATGGCCAAGAATCTGCATCAAAACCAGGTTCACTACCAACCCAATAACCGCCACAATGAACATGAGTTTGCCATCAACGTGAACCGTTGTGTTGGGCTCGAGGCATTCATTGAAGCGAACGACAGCTTCGTACAGCAACACAGCAGTGAGCACCCAGATCACCAGTACACTGGTAACTGCTCCGATCACCTCTGCTCGCTGGAAACCGAAGCTCAACCGGTTGGTAGCTGGTCGTGCGCTCAGCCAAATTGCAAAGAGGGAGATACAGAACCCTCCGACATCCGAAAGCAAATGGGCAGCATCCGCCATGATCGCTAAACTTCCGGCCAGGAAACCTCCGACGACCTCGGCACACATGAAGATCAACGAGAAGAAACATGCGAGCTGTAACTTCTTCTGGGCACGTTGGGCGCTGTTGGTAAGCGGGATGCGGCCAGCGCTTTTCGGGTCCCGATGCTTAACCATTCTTGGCTGGTTGTGTCAACTGTATTAACTTCTGGTGTGTCTTGGCGTTGGTCGGGGGCGGAATGAAAAGTGAATTGAATACTTCGGCGATTTACAACTCCCAGGGGTTTTAGTGATATCCATCCGGCCAAGCATACGATTGAGGACGGGCGCCCTTTGTCCGCAACTTCTTGTCTGCTAAATTCACTGCACCCTGGACTCATAACGGATGTGAGTGGTAAGCTAATCTGGTTACCCGACCAGAATCTGCCGTTGGGTCAGTCTGTACAAGAAAGAAGTTATATTGCTTTGCCATAAGAATAGCATCCTCACCAGTGAATGACTGTCCGTTGAAAAACGTACGTAGGTCAACAACAGCTCGACGTGCACTGTTGTTGTTGTTGCGAGTGGTTCCGAAACGACTGTTTCAATGGACACTGCAGGTCGTTAATCGATCATTCACCCGCCACGCCGAATCCGCAAAGGCAACACTGATTCCCTCTCCGTTGGGTCGTCGTGAACGCGAAGAAATTCAGGATTCCTGAATCAGGAACGGGTCTTGGACATCAAGATTATAGACGACGATTATTCTCCTCTAACAACAACTGAGGATTGCTGCTCGTCAGAACTACCCGGTCAAGCTTGCACATCGTGGTACGCAGATTGGCTGAGAAGGCAAGCGCTCGAGGGATACGGTCGCGCTAACCAAAAGCTACGATGTCATAACATCAATTATATTGCACACATTTTAGTTTGTTTCCAACAATTATTGCTCAAAAAAGCAAATTTCCACTTTTTAAAAATACCATTTCTAAAAAGCACAACAGTTTTCACAGAGAAAAGCATTTACTAAAAATGGATGCTGAGCGTGAACGAATCGAGCGTGCGCGTGCCAAGAACCTCGCGTACATCCAACAGTAAGTGCCGCCTCCCTGTCTACTCTACCGTCTTGTCCTGCTTAACAACTCAAACCCACTACAGGCAAGACGAGTGGGAGGCTTCTCAAGCAGCAGACGAGCTCCTGGCCTCCGTTGTTGGGTCTCCTGTCTCCAACTCTAGCGTTAAGCGATCCGCACCAGCGTCCAGCGGCTCTAAAGGCAACAGCAGTGTATACATCACTGGCCTCACGACGTATATGGCATGCAGACAACTCGGTCTGCAGTTGCAGTTTAAAACTTGGGAAAATATCATAAATGAAAGACTGACAGCCGTGCTGCATGCTATACGTAGAGGGCGTGTGCAATAAGCTGGGCAAGGTGCGCCGTATCAAGTTCTACAAGGACGAGAAAGGAGGTCTTAAGGGAGACGCCGTGGTGACCTACAGCTCTCGCGCCACGATGCTCAAAGCCGTTGACAGGGTAAAGCTACCCGTTGCTGCCTATAGTCCCTTCTACACTTTGCAAGAGCGAGCCTTGTTACCGGTTTGTTGCTGATTCGCGTCTCGTACCTTGCTACACAGCTTAACCACTTTGAAGTCAAGCCAGGAGTCATCATCACGTACGTCGGGTGTTGTTGGGGCAATGGGAAGTTAAAGAAATTAACGTGTGTGCTTGTTACAGGGCTACGGAAGCAACTTTTCCGAGTAAGAAGGGGAAAAGCAAGGAGAATGCACGTGCGACTCAAGTTGGTGTTCAGGACCAGCAAGTGACAACTACGCCATTGAAACTAGCTGCTGCAGAAGATGCATCGCAACTGGACTTGCCGTCACGCTGCATCATCTTGAAACACATTTGGGATCCACTCGAAGCTAGTGACGCTGGATTCTTCGACGAGTTGGAGGAAGACATGCGTTCGGAATGCGGCAAGCACGGAGCTGTGGACCGTGTTCAGATTGTAGCAGATGGCTCGGTGGTTGTTCGCTTTGCAGAGCTGAACGCAGCAATTGCTTGTCTGAAAGTGATGAATGGGCGGTGGTTTGCTGGGCGGCAGATCGAAGCGCAGTTTGACCAGGCCAGTGCTGAGAATCCTAGTGACGCAGATACCAAGGTGGAGGCTTTCCTGGCTTCTCTTGGCGAGTGATGGCTGTGCACAGAGGTAAGTGGAGAAAGGCAGAGGTTGCAAGCTCTCTGTATTGATCTCATTACTGACGAGGGTGGAAATACGCATCGAAAACGACGAAGCGGTTGGGCTGCGGACAATACTCGGTCAGACCGGTGTGTTTCTTCAGGAACGCGAACAGTTTGGACGACGGGCGATCGTACGCTAACTGGGCAGGAGTGACATTCTCATCCTGGAGTAATTTCTGAAAGAGCTGCAGTCCAACACCATGTCGTTGCCAGGCCTCGTCCACGTAGAAGTCCAGTACACAGATCGGGTCCATTTCAGTGTAATCACCCTTCGGGCTCTGGCAAGAAATACTGCATTAGCAACATACTCAAATTCCAGAGATATGGCTACATGTTTTACCACGTAGAACAGGTGCTTGGTGCCAGTTTTCAGGAAACCCACGACGTCTTGGTCGTCATTGACAGCCAGTAGCAATTTCTGTCGCGTTGCTGACGTCAGAAGCAAAGCCGTCGAGGTGATCTCATGGCAGAGAGCTTGGGCCTAACGACAGAGGATCGCCAGACAATGGCGTGAGTGATGCGTGAGTGTCAACACCTTTCACGACGAGATGCGTCCAATACCGTAGCAGACTTTTTGCCGAGAGCATCCACAGCTTCAGCCAATTTGGGGCTGTTCTTCAGAGCCTCAGGCGTCTGCAGCACTTCAATTCGCATGGCGGTCGGCGCGAAAACTGCTCAGTGTCGGCCGTTTTCTGCCAACATGTTCATTAGAAACCCCTGAGCGTTTCTATCGAGTTGTGCGGTCTGCAAGCCACGAGTATTGTAGCAGCAATGGGCGCCGAACTGTCCAAGCCAAGCGAGCCGAACCCGTGTGCGGGGGAGATGGAGACCTACGTGAAGTGAGTGCTACAGTCCTGCTTGGAATCAGATGGAGAGGAGACTTATCGATTGGTCTGCAGGTGCGTGGAAGCGAAGAACGCCGAGAGTGGAGGCTTGCGCGACGGTGAAGAGTGTGAGAAGGAGAGCGAGGCCTATCGCGAGTGCAGACGGAAGGTCAAGGACTCCTTGAAGGAGCTCAAGGCTGCTGTTAAAAAGTGAGCAATGGGGGGAAGGCATTTAGAAACATGTTTCGAGTTTGCATGTTCTGTCTTGTTCCTGTTTCTATTCCTACCTCTCTCCTGTCTAAGCTACTAGTACATTGCTGCCAATCTACTTTATACACATCTGTTCTGCTCCTAAATGTCGCTTCGTTTCATTTCACTCGAAGCTCTTGCACGTTCAGTCGGCTGTTGTCCATGCGTTGGGCAGGGTTCGCAGTCTCGTCGTCGCTGTAGCCGAAGCTGGAGGACGCCGTCTTGATGCCGAAGTTGTATCTCTTGTTCACACTGGCTGGGATGTCGTTGACCTTGTTGCGGACAACACGCACAGTGCCCAGTCCTTTAGACGATGCACTGCTGACTCTGGACGAGCTCTTGCCATAGGTAGAACGGGAAATCATGTGGTGGTGGCCATTGCGTTGGCGCCGTTGGGACAGCACTTGGATGTCCTTGGGCATATACACGTCCGGGATGAGCTTCTCCGAGTTAGACAGGATAGAAGCGACCGATGAGTCTGTTGCTGTCGATATAGAACGCCCACGTCCGCTCGAAGGCTGGTCAAAGCTCCGTGTAAAGTCTTTGCTTTGATGCTACAAAATGAAAAAGAAACCAACACAGTCAGTTACTTAAAGGTAAACTAAGAGGAATTCGTGTACACTACGCACCAACTGCACGTCGCGGTCGCTGTCACTGGCGCTGAAGCCGCATACGACGGAGAGATTTCCGCCCATGATTCAAAGGGACAGCAAAGGAGGTGATCGCTCAGGAGCTCGTTGTCTAATGAGCCCGTCGCCAAGCGGTGCAACAACTCAGTTATGTACGGACACACTAAGCTTCTTTTTTTCTCTCATCACCCTTTTCTAAATATTTTAACTTCGAAATGCGAATATTGAGTTATGAATTCCACATATTTGCACTGACTGGATTTTCCCAGAAACGGCGGAAAAACAGTTCTCCTTCTTCTCGAAATGGCTGCGGTACGTGTGCGGCGTTGGAGCGACGTGGAGGCGCGGAGGCGGCCCATGCACCGCGCTGCCTACGCCAACAGCACCCCAAGCCCTGCACCTGTAGCCCCCGCGTCAGCTCAGCCCGCGCCATCCTCTTCTAGCAACAAGAACGTCCCTTTAGCGGTCATGGAGGACGCCCCTGAGTGTGTCATTTGTCTGGATGAACTGGCTATGGGTCGTGCGTTGTTCACGGCCGAGTGCGGCCACCGCTTTCACTTCAGCTGTCTACTGGAGAACGTAAACCACGATGAGGCCAATTCGGACAAGTGTCCGATCTGCAGGAAGACGCAGACGCAATGGCCGGAGCAGACCGAAGGACTCGTGAAAGCCCATCCGTACTGTGAGTTTTAGTTAGAAATGGGATTTTTTATAAGAGACTTATTTATTTTTGGTTTTATGCAGGTACAAATTGTGGTAAAAGAGGATCAGGAGGA
Source organism: Phytophthora capsici (assembly GCA_030324255.1). Lineage (NCBI taxonomy): Eukaryota > Oomycota > Peronosporomycetes > Peronosporales > Peronosporaceae > Phytophthora > Phytophthora capsici. Next base: position 314,937 of record CM059354.1, read on the forward strand.
CAATTTTGCGACGGATGTGGACAATCGTTAGCTCATACCCCCACAGCTCAAGAACGCGCCCGTGCAGCAGCGGCAGCTGCAGCTGCAAGGAGCAATGTGGTGGTAGAATGCCCTACCTGTCGCATTCGGTGTCTTGTGAGCACGACGGCTCGTGGCACGCTTCAATGTCCCAATGGCCACCTCTTCCAGCTACGGATGCCCCCGACCATGGGCAATTCCCAAGGGCTACGACAGAGCTTCAATGGAGCTGGACCAATGACGTCGGGACCCAGACCTATCATGCGTCAATGCCCCACGTGCTACACACGCGTGCAAATGCCGCCTGGCAGTCAGGCCGGGCAGTACATGTGTCCACATGGACACACCTTCTACTTTTCTCCGTTCCAATAGATTCCTGCATGTTTTGCCTTGGTTTGATGAAGTTGAATTATTTTTTTCTTGATGTTTGTAGTGTTTTACTTTATTCCAAGGAAGATTGGTGGAGGTCCTAAGATGGATAAATGTTGGCTAACGTTGTGAGCGTGTGGTTTATGTGTCATGTGTACGAGCCTGTGAGATCAGCATTTCACCGGAGAGGAAAGCGTCGGCGCGTCGTAGCGTGTTCTGGGAAGACAAGTCCACTGGATACTTGTACATTTCAGCGGTGATCGGGGCGCTGTTGGCCGTGCGCTGGTCAACTTGGAGATACGTCCAGCATTCGGGAGCGAGTACGCTAGTTCCAGTTGGAGAGACGACACCGTCCCCCGTGGGTGAAAGTGAAGACGTGCTGGTGGTTGCAAGCTCTAGGACGACGCAGGCTCCGTGGGGTAAATTCTCCAAAGGCGTCTGCATGTGCCAGGTGAAGCCCCAAAGAAGCGCATTTGAAGCCGGCACAGGCTGCACGGACACTTGCTGCCGCATTTCTACCAGGTTTCGTTGTCCGTCCATCACTGAGAGCACGATCCGAGGTCGTCGATTGCCTATTGATGTCACGTCGTTCATCCCAATTAGCTCCACGAAGAGCGACACGTACGAGCTGTTGAGTACTTTGCCGGGCTGCTTGGCGAGGAAGAGCAACGGAAGTTCTTCTTCACTTGAATTCAGACGCCGCGCGAGTTTGTTAGGTCTCTTCAGGAACGCGCTGCCTGCTGCTAGCAGTCCGTTTACCTTTCTAGAAGAAGGCTGCGGAGCAGGTGAGATTCCTACAGACGCACAGGCGGACGAGGAGATACTTGTGATGGCGGATTTTGCCAGTTCGGCCTTTAAGCACCGTACCAGCATCAAATGTGGCTCCGAAAGACTCGACGCTAGTGCTCCACGGTCCAAGAGCAGCTTCGCTAGCACTAAATGTCCAGCTTGGAGTGCCAACTGCAGCGGCGTCTCTTGTCGCGTTGTCATCGCGTTGATGTCGGCGCCGTTTTCAATCAGCCACTGCGACGTCTTGACAAGCTCTAGTTCGGCATCCAGCAGAGATTTGGACTTGGCATTGGAAGCTGAGATGACCGACACGTCGAGTTGAATCTCGCTGCTGTAGCTGCTCTTGTTGTTGTTGGGCCCGTCATCTTCGATGGCCGCTAGAATCACCAGACTGCTGCAGCTAGCAACCAAGTGCAGAGGCGTCTCGAGTCGAGAGGACGAGCTTTGAAGATTGCAGACCTCATGACGGGCCTGGAAGTCAACAAACTCTAGCTGATTGCCTTGGACAGATCGGTGCATGGCGAACACCCGCGACTCGATGCTCGTTGGGATGATGTTGCGGAGTTGTGCCAACCACCGCTGGATCTCAAGGGCGTTCGACGCCGCGAAGTACAACCGACCTTCCTTGTTGTGGCCACCCAGTAGTTGAGGAGAGTGCAATTCGAAGGTGAAGGGTAAGTCCACACTTGTCTTGAGCAGAGCTGAGGTCAAGTCGATCTGCCGGGAACTCGGCGTCCCCTTGCGATCATTTGGATAATAGTCGAGCTGTGGTTGATCCTGTTTGTCTGCAGTCACACTTAGCACTACATACCGACGCATCCAGCGAGAAGTTTCGCGTCGCTTGCGGAGGAATCCGCTGTGGATTACCGTTCGCTCTGATACTGTGCGTTCATCTTCGACGTCTTCCTGTTGATTGTCACTTGAAGTCGCTTCATCTTCATTCAGTTCCGGTCCGCCAGTTTCGCCTTTAGCGATGGCTTCAGTCATTTGTCGAGCGAGAAACTTGACCATCGCGTGTTGACCGTACGCACAAGCTTCGTGAAAGGCTGTGAGACCTCGGCCATTCTTGAGTGTAAGCAGCTCTTCGGCAGAACGCTCGTTGAGCATGTACTTGACGACGTGGAAGTCCCCACAAGAAGCAGCTTCGTGGAACAGCGAGTTGTACCCGAACGCGCGAGGCTGTAACGTGAAGAAAGTGTCGGGTTGACTTCGTAGCTTTGCCATTCGACGGTCCGAGTCCTCCATGCGGGTGTACTGGGTCCAAGACGTCGAAGATAAACCGCCTCCTGTTGCTGCATTTCGTCCACGGCCTACAAAGACGCTCGCCACCTCTGCTTCCCACTGTACTCGTCGATGGTGCGACCTCCATGCTTTTTGGACCCGTCTTGAAGCCGTGCGAGCACGTCGAAATTGGCGACAAAGCAACCAGCTCGTGATGATGTACTGGAGTCTGCAAGTGCTTCGTCTCAGCGAGACATAGCGACACCGATCGATCCACCCGACCATCGCATGCTGAAGACGCGCGACGGCAGCCTTTCGGGCGATAAATATCTGACGAGCTACGTGTTTGCGACGTAAACTCTGAAGACAAACGAGAGCACTGCGAAGCGCGACGAAGCTTCTACGTGCTCCCCACTTGCGCACCATCGCCTGTGACTTGACAATAGACGCTTTCAGCTTCTTGAACCTTCTCCGCTGCAGAACCTGACGCACAAAAGCCGCCAGCACAATCGCCGCCTTCTTGTCGCGCAGGAATTGGCGACGCAGCGTACGCGACCGATATCTTGTCTGAACACGAACTGCGGCACGCCTCTGAACCAAGAAAACACGGCGGTGTACGTGCATCCGCTGCCATGACTGCAGCTTCAATGTAGCGCGTTCACGTGTTTTCCGTTCGCGCTCAGCAGCCGTACGCACCAAGAAACCTCGGATGTGACGCTGAATCTCAATGGCCGCTCGTGTGGACTTAACTAGCCGCAGGAATTTGCAGCGCGTGACGTATTTCCGCGAAACTCGCGTCATGATGGAAGCAGAGCGCTTCTTCTTCTGGAAAAGCGAAGTGAGCTGGAAGGCGCGGACGCGCGCTTGGACCTTGATAGCAGCGCTGCGTTGCTTTAAATACTGTGCGCGCTGAGCCCACATCCGCCACAATGCTTGCCATTTCAGCGTCGCTTGTCGCAGTAGATGGTACTTCTTGAACGCCAGTCGAGCACGAACCAATTTGGACTGTAAGATCACGATACTTTCATGCCGGACGGTGGCTAGTGAGCCCTCGAGACGCTCCACTTGGCCGTATCGCAGGAAGATTTCATTCCTCCCCATGGCAAAGACCTGTCTAACTGGACGTGGAGCAGTCTCTATTTCATCCTCCGGCGATTCAGTTTCTGTTACCGATTTTTGCCGTTCCAGCTCCTTGTCCTTGAGCCATTCACGAGCAATAGCCTCGCAGGCTTCTCGAGTTTTACTGGCATCACTCCTCGTGGCTGCAACACCATATTTCCCGATTGCTAACGGCCAAAAGAGCTCGTAGAAGACACTGAACTGCTTGCGGATGGGGAATCCCTCCTGTCGAATGCGCACAACCTCCAGTACGCCACTGTAAATGAGCTGGTCACGCACGAGCTCGCAGCTGAAACCACCGGGGAACTTGAGGTTGTTGGGCTTGATGCACTTGATGTAGCTGGGCGTCGTACTCCACAAAACGTCCATGAGTTCGGCCAACTGCGTGCGGAAACGACTCGACACGGTCGTCGTCCCAGTGAGTGATGCACTCTGGTTGCGTTTGTGCCCCGTCGGTGTTGAGGGTGCTGAAGGTCCTCCGCGTTTAGTCGCCGCACCGCCAAACGAAGCTGCAGCTGGAGCGCTGAAGATGGCCTGTAGAAGCGGCTGGGAGCTCCCTCGAAGCAGATCCAACAGGTCGTCGTGAAGGTTGTCGGTGTTCTTGGCGATGAAGTCGTGGATGTCGTAGATGACGTCGCCCGCGTAGTGGCGGATAATGAACTCGTCGCACTCGAAGCGTGGCTTCGCGTAGCTCGGGTGCTTATCTAAGTGATTGCCGTGGTAAATCGTCAGTAGCTGCTTGTCCGTGGTCTTGCGCTTTAGCAACATTTGCTCCTCCAGGAGAGGCAACAGTCCAAGTGGAGGCTTCTGGATGAGATCCAGACAGCGCTGGTTGTCCTGGAATTCCACTGGAGACACGGTGATGCCTTCACGAGCGTATCGTTCTTGTTCCAGTACGAACACGTGCTTGTTGAATTGCTGCTGCAGGGTTTCGTTGGTGAAGTTGATGCACAACTGCTCGAGACTGTTGCGCTTCATCACTTCGAAGCCGAAGATATCGAGAATCCCGATGAATGGATCCACGGGCGGGGAAATAGCACCTTGAACGCGGGACTTGGACGTCTTCTTGTCAGCATTTGGTATGAGTGAGGTTTGCTGCTTGGCGCAGGCGTTGATCCGTGCGATCACGTGGTTGAAGAGCTCTCCGTACAAATACTTACAGAAGGCATCCATCGCGTTCTTCGCCTGCTCTGGAGTGAGTTTGATTTCCAAGATACTTCCTCGACCGGTGATTGTCGTCTGTGTCACCATCTTGTTGGCGAACTCAGCAGCGTCCACTCCTAGCAGCATGGCAACATGCTCCAGGTTCACACCGGCGTCGCTTTCAGGGAATACAACTCGAGTCAGTTCGTCTTCTTTGTCGTCTCCACCGCTCCCCTGCACCGCTTGGCTCTCAAAGGTTACATTTCCTAAGTGCAGAATGACCGCTAGAACCTCGAACATTGGCCGCTGGAAGCTGGCATTATCCATCCCAAGTTGCTCCAAACATCGTTGAAGTTGTTCGAACTCGGTAGCATCGTCTACTCCATCCACTTCCACGCAGTCTCCACGGGTGAGATACGTGTAATTCCACACGTCATTTCTTAGCAGCAGCGGTCGACCCGAGTCTGCTGGGTCTGCAGTGTTCGTCAAGGTGTCCAGACCGGCCAGTAGCTGGTAGAAGATATGGTAATTGCGCTCGTTGACTTCTGGACGGACGAGACGAGTCTTCTCCAGTAAAAAGTGGCGGATGGACACACCCGCCATCCGTCCTTCGTTGCTGTAGTGGATCTGGATGTACTTGCCAAAGCGGCTGGAGTTGTCGTTCCGTGACGTCTTCGCGTTGCCGAAGGATTCCAGAATCAAGTTCGAAAGCACCACACACTCCTCAATTTGCTCGTGTACGACTGCTGCAGCCTTTCCGGTGGTGCTGGCGACGTGTTTGCTCGCTGTCGCGAGGTATTTCATGATGTACTTGGAGGCTTCCGTCTTGCCCGCGCCGCTTTCTCCACTAATGACGATGGATTGCTGCGTCCCGGAGCCAGGCACAACACCTTTCATGCCCGTGTACGCCTTCTCTGCTATCGAGAACAAGTGCGGCGGCGCGCTACTGTCAGTAGACCCGTCTCCGGTGGCTGAAGCAGCTTCTTGACGGCTTGTCATGAAGCCAACAACGTCGTATAACAGCGGAATGGACTTGTACGGGTTAATCGAGAGTAAAATGTCCGCTGTGAACGTGTAAATCTCGTCGCGCTCGAAGCGTTGACGCAGCACATTAAGCAGAGGCGCCTCGTGCATATTATTCATCAGTGCAACATCTGCGTGGTCCACAATGTGCGATGCATCAAAGGTAAAGAGCTGGTCCATCCGCAACGTCTGTACTTGGTCCTCCGCTGCGTCCGCGAGGTAAATCTGCGCCGTCTTGCGGTCTTCCGCTATCGTCTGCACTTCACCAATGCGCCAAAGGATTTTTGCATCGGCCACCCACACTTTAGTGCCTATTTGCAAGTGTCTAGCATCGATTTGACCCAAAGGAGCTGGTCGTCCCACATGACTGGCGTTGTTACTGAGCTGCTGGTGGCTACTGGGACTGTCCACGCCCTTGATGAGCGTCTTGGAGCTCGGCAGACGCGTCGAAATCGACGGAGGAACACGTCGAGCCAGCATTTTCGCCTCTGCGGCCGCGAGCGAAGCGATAAATTAAGGAAGAAGCAGCGTTGGCGTCCCTTTAAGCTCGACCGTTATGAAACGATGTGCAAGTTGAAGTTACTCGTACTTAATCGAAATTCAGTTATGTACTTTATAATGTTACTTAATGATTTACGTCTATGTTACTTTATAAAGTGTCCGCATCCTTACGTGTCCGGCTACAGGACAAACGTCACGATGCACGGCGACTTGCGCGGCTTCTGTGGGTGTTTGTGCTTCTCCCTGGCTTGTCTACAGCTCTAGTAACGTTCTTTATACTTTGTAGATGGCGCACCTGTGACCTACGCCTTCTCGCTCGCAGTGGGCGCTGCTAGTTCCGCCAGCCTCTTGCTGGACCGCGGCCGGCTGTTGGCATTAGACCGGGACGCCATTCTCGGCCACTCGCAGTATTGGCGTCTGCTATCGAGTCAATTGACTTTCCACCAGTAAGGGAATTGTGTTTTAATTAAGTTTTATTTTATTTGTGAATTATGTACTAACGTGTTTTCTACTGCAGCGGGTTAGCAGTGTCGCTCGGACTTTACGCTGTGTTCCAGTTCCGAGTGCTAGAGAGACAATTGGGTTCTCGCAAGTTCGGGAGTGTTCTGGTGTTCGTGCTGTTGATTTCGGGGGCGTTGCAGTTTGCAGCATTAACTTCTGCTCCTACACTGGCTAAGAACATCCCGGGAGGGCCATACCCGGTTATTGGAGCATTCGCTGTATACTTCAACAGTGCGTTGGTGTTTTCTACTGTTAATGTGGATTTGTAGCTTATTTTTACTGTGTTTTTATGTAGAATTTATTCCGAAGCTGTCGCCGAAGTCGTTCAGTGTGTGGGGGCTGCACTTTTCGGACAAGTCGAGTACGTACATGCTGATGCTCATGGTACGAGAATTACTGCGGGGTTTTCATTGAAGTGTAAAGGGAACTAATTGTCTGCTCTTTGCTAGCTTTTCGCACGGGACTTCCGCTCGTTTGTGCCATTTCTGGGTGGATCAGTTCTGGGTTTCCTCTTCAGCTCGACGCCACTTGGACGACTGCGGTTACCCTCGTTCGTGTGCTCAATATTTGGCCTGCTACATCCACTTTTTGAAGTGGTCCCTGCCAGTTCGTTGGCGCTCCAGAGGCAGCGACGGGCTATTGAGGCGCAGCGCAGAGTGAACGCTCGATTCAACCGAGGTCGTCCAGGTGCGCCAGCGGTCGAGGGTCAAGGATTCCGAGACCAATTACTGCCGGGTGCAGGTGGGATGATGCCTGGTGGCCCTCCTGCAGCAGCCGCTGGTGGCATGTTACCCCCTCACATGGCTGCTGCACCCCCGTCTGAAGACGCCATTGAGCAGCTCATGGTAAGTTACTTCTTTATTTTGCAAATGTGAAAATTGGTTAACTCACAACTATTCTTTGTCGCTACACTAGGCCCTTGGATTTGATAGAGAACGCGCGCTACAGGCGCTTCAGTCCACGGACAACAACGTGGAGGCGGCGGCAAATCGGCTGTTAAACGGATTGTAGAGGAAAAGGTCAGCGATAATAACACCATGCCGATTTCCCAGTAAGTACATACAACAATGCTCCGTTGGCCAAAGTGACCCATGCGATCTTCGTTCAGAGATCTGAAGTGTAGGCACCTCATGTTGAGATATCATGGTATCCAGTATCAAGTGAAGTGCGCGGCATCAATGATTCCTTGACAATGAATGCCTCCTTGTCTGACGCAAGTGCATGGGTCATGGATGAGAGGAGTTTGGCTACAGATCTTTATGCGGAATGTTACTCAACCTAATTGAATTCAGACTTCTGGACACATTATCAGGATATGGCGATATCCCTCTACTTCGTAGAGGCTCGTCGGTCATCAATGGATGGATCTACGCAAGGAATCTCAAGGATTCCCAACCCATTTCTGCATTCTCCTCGAAGCAAGAGGTCATTGTCATAAAGTCACCACCGCAGTCAAAGGATGTCCAGGTCTCACGTAATGTGGTTGGTCTGCTCCATGCTTCTAGCGTTACGTGCTGTGGCCGTGACACCTCCAGTATGCATGAATTCAAGTGGACTTTGGGGTGGGGGCACTCTACTGTCCTCTTGCAGCGACCAATGCGGTGGTGGAGGGCTCTGTGACGTATCTGCTGATGATACGTACACGTGTCTGAACTACACAGACGCAGCTTTTGTCCTCCTTATCGGAGATTCTGGCTATGTCAGTGATGAAGACGCAAAAGCACGAGTAGCTGACCCGAACTACATGTCTGCAGTGGTCGATCTCCCGAACGACACTGGGATCTACCCACACATCCAAAACTGCTACTTGTACGACGTTTCTGAGCTTGAAGTCGATTCGGAGATTGATCAAGTGTACGTACTGTTTAAAACTGACTGCTAGATAGCCTTCAAGTTAAGTGTAACGTGCTGAGTTTGCAGGGTTCTCTCAGGAGGTGACACGTACAGAGCGTACTACAAAGGCCGAGTGGGGTATCTGACATTTAACTCGGACTTCATCGCCAGCCAGTCCCAAGTCACGAGCGTATCTTTGATCAACCTCAATCTGAAAAACGTCATGTCAGATCTCCCGTCCAAGTTGCCTACGGACATCGCAAAACTCGATCTCAAGAACACGTTAATCTACTCATTCCCGACTCAATTCGCTGTGTTCAAGAAGCTTGAGGAACTGTCGCTGGAGGGAAACTACATTACAGAACTCAATGAGTCTGATGTGATATCAACACTGAAGAAATTGTGAGTACTAACGTACTTTTATGATCTTCAAGAAATACTAATGTTGTCTGCCACAAGCAGAAATCTCGCGGCGAACAACCTCTCAGCAATGCCCAAGTCCCTTGCGAGTTTTGGAAAGCTCGAGAGTTTGTACGTACAGGTGGTACGTTTTGTTTTACTTTTGTACTGACAGGAACTTGTGCTTTACAGAAATTTGGGCTTGAACACTATCAGAGAAGTGACGACATCAGATACATTGGATTCACTCAAAGTGCTGTACGTATGGCTACCACGTGAATCATTTCGAAGACTAATTTTATCTCTGTGAACAATTGTCTACTCCAGGAACTTGAGCGACAACGAAATCGTGACTTTCCAGGCAGTCTACCCAAAGTTGGAGACCTTGTACGCGATTTAAAGCCTTCTGGCTCCTCGTTTTTCTCCGTTCTTACGATCTTATACTGCAGGTATTTGAGTCAGAATAACTTGACCGAGATTCCAGAAATGGTGTACAACTGTACTAAGCTGAAGAATCTGTACGTCACTACAAAGAATACCGCTTTCTACGTCACACTCATCTTTGTATTTACTTCCAGGTATCTGTCTGGTGCTGGTTCTTCCCTTTTATCGCCAATTTTCACGGAATCGCAGTTCAATTTTTTACAAAACCTCGATACGCTCGATGTCACCGAAAAGGACTTCGACACTCAAGAGGTTTGCGAAACGAGCAACATCCAGCAGCTTCGCGACTCGATCCAAGTCTGTTTAACATCAACCGTTGAAACGACAGCAAAAGTTGTAGACAGTGAGGAGTCTTCTACTTGGAAAATCGTTGTGATTGCCATTGCTGGTGCAATTCTCGTGCTCGTTCTCCTCGGACTTGCGATCTGTATGTACCGCCGGCGTCAGAGAGCTGAGAAATTTATCACCGCGGAACTGGATGACCCACAGCTGGTGCCACTGATGCTGAAACCGGGGGATATCAAGAACGTCAAGAAGATCGGCAGCGGTGCCCATTGCGTCGTCTGGCTTGTCAAGTATCGGAAGACGCAGATGCTGGCTTCGAAGCGTTTAAGAAAAGATTTAACTAGACGTCGAATCACCAAAGCTTTCATCGAAGAGATCAAGCTAGCAGCACCATTGGATCACCCGAGCGTCGTGAAGCTCGTCGGAATTGCGTGGACTGTCAAGACGGACATCCAGGCCCTGTACGAATATGTGGACAATGAAAATGTGAGCGATTACCTCACCAGACCTGGAACATTGCACGAGTGGACCCAACAGAAGCTGCAGATCGCCTTGGAAGTGGCAGAAGCTCTGGTGTATCTTCACTCGTTTGCACCACCAGTTCTCCATCGAGATCTGAGAGCCACCACCGTGCTACTTACAAGCGAAATGAAGGCGAAAGTGAGTAAGGTTGGGGTCTCTCATTTGAGGATTTTAGCCAGTGGTGACAAGGAGCAACAAGCTGCAATGGGGCCGTGGCAAGCCCCAGAAGTTCTGATGGGAGCAGATGACCGCGATCCAGCAGTCGACATCTTCAGTTTCGGTGTGTTGCTGTCCGAGTTGGATACCCACGCTCCACCGTACAATGATGCTCGAAGCTTGAGTGGAACTCAAGTAGCAGATGCAGTGGTGCTTCAGATGATCGCTGCTGGCTCCATTCGTCTTCGATTTGGAGAAGACTGTCCGTCCGATTTGAGATCCCTGGCTGATTCGTGTCTGGCCAAGAACCCAAGGCTGCGTCCTGCTGCATCTGAGGTTGTCTATGCTCTACGAACCATCAAGAAGCTTGTTTAATGTTTAGTCAGCAGTAGGTTTTGCTTGAAAGCTTAATCATTTGTGAAGACATTTCCTCTCAGTTGTTACTTTGATGATAACATGAAAAGCTTAAACTGTACTAGGCAAACAGAGAGAGAGCGAGGGTGAATGCTGCAGCATTTAACAGTAAGCCCCAGTCTCACCATGGGTGGGCTTGGGGGTGGGCTCCGATGTGGAGTTAGTTGGAGCTGTCGTCACTGGTGGCTTTGTAGTTGATGGAGGGTTTGTAGTCGATGGAGGGTTTGTAGTGGAAGGAGCCTCAGTCGCCTCCTCAGGATTGGGTGCCACTTAATTGTGAGTAATATATCCTGACTTTTGAGTAATGCCTTATCTACCATTATTTCTGAGTAAAATACTGGGTTATGAGTAATAATCTTATTATCAGTCGCAGCGTTTTTGCGCGGTCTGAATTCTGAGTAAACACGGTTACAATAAATACAGGTGGGTGGAATTTAAATGGTGGATAATCGATATTTCAGGATGGAAAATATCTTAGGTATTCTGTTGGTTATCAGGTTTGATTTCTGAATATTATCCAAAGGTCAATCAAGTTGAGCTACTAATTTTGTCGTTGCACCGAGTAGATGTGTTTCACCTGAAACCTCTCGCAATTTCCGTCCAAGCTTCAATCTCGACGAAAGAGGTAATGCTTTCAATTTGTTTTGGAGGATGCTTAATTTTCTAACGCCTTTTTTATTTTGTACAGATTACATGTATTTCCATTAGAGAAAAGTACAGGTGCGACTGCCTTGGATTCTGGCAAGATGGGGAGTCCGAGACACGAGCTGGAGTCGTCATGACGTGGACTGAGAGAGATTGAATCTTCTTGTGGACGGTTAAACTGTCAAACGGTGTATCAGTGAAGATTGAGTGCGCTAAGAGCATAAATCGAGCTTATATGCTCGGATTGGACGTAACAACAACTATCCACATTAAGCCTGTAGACAAAAGTAGGATATATAGGTCTGTATAGGAGTCCTGCGTGTACTTCAAAAAAATAAAAGAAAAAATGGCCTCCAAGATACTGTGAACTCGAATTTACTACATAACTTGCTCTAGGTTTCTGTTCGAAATCATTTTACTCAAAAACTAGTACTTGTTGCTCCAGACCATGCTGGGATATCAAATCCATTGTTTTACTCATTTTTCTGCCCTTCCTCAGATTTCAGTAACGATTCCTCATTTTTAAGGCCGTTCCCTCAGGATTGAAACCAACAGTAAGTGCGTGGGTGGGGTCCGTGCTGCATGAGTCCAATTGTTCCAGCAAGTTTGCCTTGATATTCTCGGTTTGGTATCCGTAGTAGCAGTTTGGCAATGCCGTGGCAAGTTCCTCAAACTTTGAGGCACAATCCGAGCCGCAGAATGTTGTGATGACGATGGTAGTACTTGAGACGCTGGAATCACTCGCACACTCGTCACTGGTAGCTGCTGCAGTGAACAGATCCACCATGTTATTGATCTCAGAGGTGCCACAGTCCGTGTTAGAAGCGGTCGCGGCTGGCGATGGGGCCGTCGTTGGGGCTGGATCCGTCACAGACGGAGAGGGGGTAGTGGGCGATCCGGGGTCGGTAGTCTCACCACCCGTGCATGTTGTGATGGCGTTTGCAACTTGGATCTTGTTGCTCACTCCGCTGTATGTACAGTCGGAGAGTGAAGCGGCCATACTGGACAAGACAGCAGTGCAGTCGGTGGCATCACAAGGCCAGTAGAAGGCAGTGGTGCCCGTTGCATACGGCGTGCAGGCCGACTGCGTAGCGGCCCAAGTCCACAATTGGTCGTCGTGCGCCACCTCCGCGTCGGTGCATTTGGCAGCGTTAACGCCGAGGGGCGAAAGTGTAGCGATTGCCATTAAGACGGTGAAGCGATGCATGGTTGAGAACGTTAGTGACTAGGGTGAAGACCGACTTGAACGGTGTTGTGGGAATTCAAGAGTGAAGGCTTCCAGCAGAACGGCGGAAAATCTAGCGGTGGAGTGTAGCTAGCTAAACAAAGCGTACAAATAAACGCCAACAACGCCAAATGCATGTTGAAGTTGTGCTCGTTTTGGATGCACAACCGCCTTCGAACAGCCAATTGTCCTTTTGACTGTACGAGCAGCTCAACTTTGGCTAGGGTGGGCGTGCAACGTGGGCGTTTCGCCAGCAAATTCACCTTCGTAGTGCGGGAAATATTGGCTGCAGGACCGAGTACCTTAGCATGAGATGCTGGCTCAAGGAGCAAGGCAAGAGCAAGGAGTATAGCGGCCGCTTCTGCAGCTGAGGTTCTACTGATCTTACACTCAATGACGCACCTACGAGTGCGGCGGCTGGCTTGGCTTGATGGTGTACTCGCGGTCCCATTCGGTCTCCCGAATCACCGGTCAGCCAGGTGTGACACTGAATTGATTGGCATTTACTTGCCGAAGTAGTGCAGCTCGATAGGCCGCGTGATGAGGTACGAAACGATAGCGAACACCCACGCGAGCTCCACACCGACATCTCCACCGTACGGCTCCTCACCGCACAATTTGGCAATGGGACCGACATACCACGTCTGACTCATGCCTAGAACGGCGCCGACGATGCCCACGCAGAACGAAAACACAGCGGCGATACCGTGCGGAAGCTTCTCACGGTTGTCATAGTCGGCCGGGTTATAGCCTGAGAAGCCCCGGCGGAAGTAGAAGTGGTCGGTGATGCCGATAGCAGCGTACACGGACATCCAATAGCCAATGACGTTCATGAAGTTCTCTAGCACGCTCTCGAAGTGCGAGTAACCCGGGAAGGCCACGACGGCGTAGATAACTGTACCAACGAACGTCCATACGAAGCGAGGAATGCTGCGCGTCCACTCACCGAAGACTTGCACGGTGATAGCGAACGAGTAGATATTGGGGCAGTTATTAGCAATGATGGACAGCGCCAAGAGGACCAGACAGAATTGACCGAAGCCACCGAGCGGACCGACGACCACGGCACTAACAAGACCACCCGCACCCGCCTCGTTATACCCGTCACGGTACTTACTGTCTGGGTTGCTCTCGTCTGTGGACGTCATGACTGCAACGCCGAGGAACTGCGTGAACAATAGCGGCACGATCAAACCGGCGTAGGCAGAGAAGAAGACCTTCACCTTACTCTGGTTCACGGGGTGGTACACAGTGTAGTCGGCGGCGTACGACGTCCAGCCGATGGCGAAGCCAAAGACCGTCGCGCCGAAACTTAAGACACTACCGACTTCCGACGTGCCGGTGCCCATCGGGATGTTAACGTAGGCACCCGAGACGGCGAACTCGATGAGCACAATCATGAAGACGATGAAGGCAGGAATCCACGACCAGAACTCGTACGCGTGCACCACCTTGTAGCCGAAGAGCGTCACGAAGAACGTGCACGCGGCGATGATGATGATTCCGGCCCAACCGGGCACGTCGTTGTTGACTGCGTTGATGACCTGTGCGCCAACGATGACGTTGATACAGGACCACCCGAGGCAGGCGATCACGTTGAAAATGGCGACGATCTTGACGCCGTGCCATCCGTACCAGAATCGCGAGAGGATGATCTGACGCAGACCGAAGATAGGGCCGAAGGTGGAGAAGAAGCACACGGGTAGAATACCCACCATGTTGAAAAACAGCACAACAAGGAAAGCGTCGGCCGAGCCGAGGTGGAACAGAGACTTGCCCAGCACGCCGATAGCGAAGGAGCTGATGACCATGTTGGCCGCCAGCCACATGCTGCCGACGTTCAGTAGCGAGTTATCGTGGCGTTCGTCCTCCGGCACACGCTCGATGCCGCGCGTTTCGATCTTAAAGCGGCTGGCCCAGCGCTGAAGACGAGCATAAAGTGAGTTGTTGTCCTCCAAGGGCTGAGCCGGGTCCTGGATCGGCACGTCACCGTCCAGCTTGGAGTAGGCCGCCTTGGGCGAGGCGTGGTTATCGATCTTGTCCATAGTGGCGGGGAACGGACGAACGCAATGTGTGATGCCACGCGAAACGAGGAATGAGGGCGAGCATCAGAGACCACCGATCGAGCGCCGCCCTTCCTCCACCGGTGTGAGACGCAAAGATGGCGCCGACAACACGGGAAGGAGATGCGACGCCGCGACGAGAGAAAAGAACCACTAGCGAAGTGCAGAGAGCGAGCGGATCGGCACAGGTGATCGACCAGCTGGCCGTCACCAAGGAGTGTTTCGCCAGGACGCTGGCAACAACAAGCGAAAGTGAAGCAGGCTGAGAATCTCATCGGACGTAACAAGCAGATGCAAATGCACTAGGAGACATGGAGTCTAGAGTCTAGATGGAGACTCTTGCTTGGACAGTCCACGAACACGGCAGCAACCGTGTTCGATCCGTCCGAGTCAGTCACTTGTCCGCGTCATCCATCCCACTGTGACAGCGAGTGGCTGAACGCGGTTTGACAAGGTGCGGCTCACTATGGTACACGGCAAGCGGCAAGCAGGACAAGGAGCGTTGGATACATGTACAGTACTAACTTAGAATTTCTCTGGGTCTCCTCAGCAAGCTTTGTTGATGTGAACAAAACTCTCGACGTCATTGAACCTGTAGGCTGCACAGATTGTACATGTAGCTTCGTCCACAGTGCAATTCCGAGCTGCGTGGACGAAAGGTTTGCTGATGCGCGTGAGAACGGCCAGAGGAGTCCGTCGAGTGAAAACTCGCCACGGCGCGTCAGTCACGAACCGGCTACACTGTAACCAACAGTGTAGAACTACCTACCACTGGTACCTACCTGGTAGTACCAGGTAGGCAACACGAGTTTTCGGAAATTCGCAATTATAGTGTTGACCAACAATGCCACTTTCCGCGTCGCAACCTTGAATTCACTATTCGCCCGATTAAGTACAGAAGCGTACTTAACATTGTTCTTACTGTGTTCTTATTTAGTGGTCAATTCTAAACATCTTGAAATTTGTATTGGGAGGCTCCGCCAAATTCAAAATAATTTTTTTCTCAACCTAAGAGTGACATATAGAAGATTGTATACCTGCAAAGAGTCGCTAGATCAATCAGAATTTTCAGGACGTTCATCGTGTTACTTTCATCTTGTAAATCACGGATAATTTGTTATTTTTTCCAAGCGCTCATCCAATGGCATTTTAACCAATCACATTCGGAGAAATTGACTACCCAAAAGATAAATTGTCAGTAATTTACCGGACGGAGGTACCCGTGTACCAGTCGCCGTCAGGACAGAGCGTCCGGAAAATTCTGGTAAGCGACCTTTTAAATATATACAATCTTCTATATAAACGCTACTTGGTTGAAAATACTGCGGAATCTACAGGACGGCATTCCTGAACGAAATGGAGACAGCACACGACTGTTTGGCGACACTCGAAGATGAAGTCACGATCGCTCGTGCAAGTACAATCTCATCTAACTCGCGAGCTTCCTACTTAAGTTCTACAGTGCGTTTCCTTCAGTGGATGCTTAAAAACAAGCGTGGACTGGTCAACGAGAGCTTCGCCAGCGCTGTAGTGCTAGGTGTAAACGGACTGGCAACAAAGGAATCAGTCAAATCGGCACTGTCGACGGCCCCTACCAACCCCCCAATCGACTTTGAACGAATTACGGCTCGCGACTTTATGACATGGATCGTTTCGATGAAGAACTCTGACGACACGTATCACAGCTTCTCAACGTACGCTGGCCATCGTTCGGCTTTCTACAATCTTTTCCAAGACTATCACTGTGTGATGTCTACAACATTGACACGCGAGCTTAGCAGTCATTTTAAAGGGTTTCAGCGCCAGATAGCAGCTGCTATTGGTCAGGGACTTGGACAGATCAAAGTAGGGAAAGACCCCATGCCTCTCAGTCTGTATAAGCAAGTTGCCACGGCAATGCTGATGAGCCCTTCACGGGATATGGTTTTCGCTAGAACGTTCATGGTACTGTCGTGGAATTTAATGTCTCGCGCAGCAAACACCGCCTCAATTTGCTATCGTCACTTAGAGTGGCGTGAAGACGCACTGTGTGTATATTTTGCGCATATGAAAAACGATCAACGTGGATGCCGTCCTCGAGATCCTCGGCACGTGTATTCAAATCCGACATCTCCAGAGATCTGCCCCATACTAGCTCTGGGTTAGTCATACAAAACATTTCTACTACTGAAATCGCTAACATTTTTTTAAAAAATGTTCATTTTGTAGGCATATACTGGGTGGCATACGGCATCGACTCGACGGATGTGCATTTATTTCCTGGAAGTGACCAGTACGAGCGGTTCCGAAAGGTGCTTGTTCGAGTGTTAAAGTTTCCTACAATCGCTGCAGAACTCGAACGTCGTGGAATGAATACCAATGAGATTGGAACTCACTCTATGAGGAAAGGAGCGTCTACATTTTGCTCATCCGGATCTACCACATGCCCCCAGCGGTTGCTGTCCATTTACGAGCAGGGTGGTCGATGGGCGGTGTGCAAGACCGCTATTTGAGGCACGATGCAGCAGGCGACATGTTTGTAGGCCGCACTGTGAGCGGCCTACCAATTTTAGAGCCTGAGTTCGCTGTTCTACCACCACATTTTACTTCAAACAGTGACGCTGTTCAAAGAGCAAAGCGGCTCTGCTTTGCTGGACTACCGGAATCGGTCGAATTTGTGGCTGAATTTGCTTTGGCTTCTTTGATTTACCACCTAGATTTCCTCCAGAGCAAATTAAACGGCAGTCACCCTCTTTTTCAGTCACCTTTGTTTGCCGATGTGGAGTTGGTAACAGCATTACGATCACTTGTCAAGTCTAGTGGAGAAGAATGTGAGATGCAACCTACTGGCGTACCACCGCATGTGACAATACTGACTGAAATTCGTGCAGCTCGAAATGAGATACGAGCAGAAGTTTTGGCGCGTAAAGAGGATCTAAAACGAATTACAGATTCACAGGACGCGATATGTAGTCGTTTGGTGGCCGGGGTTTCCGAATTACTGGAAGAACGTGCTTTTCAATCGGGGGTACCAACATGTAACAGCTTGGCTGACTCCGTTATGAAGCGTTTGGAGGATGGGGGAGTTCTTAATATTTTACGCTCTGGAATTGGCAACGCCCCCAGTACTACTGATAATGATGGTGGTTTGGATACTGAACCAGAGTCAGAGTCAATAGAGTTAACCCCTGCAGCAGCTACCAATTACCCAGTCTACCATTGGGGGGGCAGCATGCATCTCTTCCCTGAAGGTATGGTACTGCCGAGGGGGTCTGTTGAACAAGCATGGGTACACTGGTGCTGTGGTGACAGATCAAAAAACCTCCCTCCCTTCCGTCAACTTCGTCCCGTTGACTTAAGCAGTCGAAACGAACGAAAGCGACTATGCGAGCTTAAATTCCTGATGAAGAAGATCGAACAGAGAGCTCAAATGCTTAGCCTATTGACGACGAACCTATCGTTCGTCGAGGCTGCCGACGTGTTCCAGCAGTGTAAAGATGTAATTGAGCTCCCACTGGAGACAGTGAATAGCAGAAAGCGGCGGCGAGGTCAACTCGTCTGGGTATCAGCAGCTACAATTCTTCGCAAGAAGGCAAAGGGTCCCCAAACTACGATGGCCCTATAACAGTACTGATACCGCCCTGGTCACGGCTCATTATGATATCGTAAGAAGATAATATGATGATGAGCTCATAGTCATGTCAAAGGTGATAGCTAAAGTGTTGTCACGACAGAGTGAGAGGTTATTAGCGCTTGGTTGACTTGCTTGCCAAGCACAAGCTAATTTAACTTTATAAACTAATAAAACCTACAAGAAATCATCGTCCTGAATATTCCAACAGACGTCCTGTACATTCCGCCCACAAGTAATTGTCAGTAATTTACCGGACGGAGGTACCCGTGTACCAGTCGCCGTCAGGACAGAGCGTCCGGAAAATTCTGGTAAGCGACCTTTTAAATATATACAATCTTCTATATAAACGCTACTTGGTTGAAAATACTGCGGAATCTACAGGACGGCATTCCTGAACGAAATGGAGACAGCACACGACTGTTTGGCGACACTCGAAGATGAAGTCACGATCGCTCGTGCAAGTACAATCTCATCTAACTCGCGAGCTTCCTACTTAAGTTCTACAGTGCGTTTCCTTCAGTGGATGCTTAAAAACAAGCGTGGACTGGTCAACGAGAGCTTCGCCAGCGCTGTAGTGCTAGGTGTAAACGGACTGGCAACAAAGGAATCAGTCAAATCGGCACTGTCGACGGCCCCTACCAACCCCCCAATCGACTTTGAACGAATTACGGCTCGCGACTTTATGACATGGATCGTTTCGATGAAGAACTCTGACGACACGTATCACAGCTTCTCAACGTACGCTGGCCATCGTTCGGCTTTCTACAATCTTTTCCAAGACTATCACTGTGTGATGTCTACAACATTGACACGCGAGCTTAGCAGTCATTTTAAAGGGTTTCAGCGCCAGATAGCAGCTGCTATTGGTCAGGGACTTGGACAGATCAAAGTAGGGAAAGACCCCATGCCTCTCAGTCTGTATAAGCAAGTTGCCACGGCAATGCTGATGAGCCCTTCACGGGATATGGTTTTCGCTAGAACGTTCATGGTACTGTCGTGGAATTTAATGTCTCGCGCAGCAAACACCGCCTCAATTTGCTATCGTCACTTAGAGTGGCGTGAAGACGCACTGTGTGTATATTTTGCGCATATGAAAAACGATCAACGTGGATGCCGTCCTCGAGATCCTCGGCACGTGTATTCAAATCCGACATCTCCAGAGATCTGCCCCATACTAGCTCTGGGTTAGTCATACAAAACATTTCTACTACTGAAATCGCTAACATTTTTTTAAAAAATGTTCATTTTGTAGGCATATACTGGGTGGCATACGGCATCGACTCGACGGATGTGCATTTATTTCCTGGAAGTGACCAGTACGAGCGGTTCCGAAAGGTGCTTGTTCGAGTGTTAAAGTTTCCTACAATCGCTGCAGAACTCGAACGTCGTGGAATGAATACCAATGAGATTGGAACTCACTCTATGAGGAAAGGAGCGTCTACATTTTGCTCATCCGGATCTACCACATGCCCCCCAGCGGTTGCTGTCCATTTACGAGCAGGGTGGTCGATGGGCGGTGTGCAAGACCGCTATTTGAGGCACGATGCAGCAGGCGACATGTTTGTAGGCCGCACTGTGAGCGGCCTACCAATTTTAGAGCCTGAGTTCGCTGTTCTACCACCACATTTTACTTCAAACAGTGACGCTGTTCAAAGAGCAAAGCGGCTCTGCTTTGCTGGACTACCGGAATCGGTCGAATTTGTGGCTGAATTTGCTTTGGCTTCTTTGATTTACCACCTAGATTTCCTCCAGAGCAAATTAAACGGCAGTCACCCTCTTTTTCAGTCACCTTTGTTTGCCGATGTGGAGTTGGTAACAGCATTACGATCACTTGTCAAGTCTAGTGGAGAAGAATGTGAGATGCAACCTACTGGCGTACCACCGCATGTGACAATACTGACTGAAATTCGTGCAGCTCGAAATGAGATACGAGCAGAAGTTTTGGCGCGTAAAGAGGATCTAAAACGAATTACAGATTCACAGGACGCGATATGTAGTCGTTTGGTGGCCGGGGTTTCCGAATTACTGGAAGAACGTGCTTTTCAATCGGGGGTACCAACATGTAATAGCTTGGCTGACTCCGTTATGAAGCGTTTGGAGGATGGGGGAGTTCTTAATATTTTACGCTCTGGAATTGGCAACGCCCCCAGTACTACTGATAATGATGGTGGTTTGGATACTGAACCAGAGTCAGAGTCAATAGAGTTAACCCCTGCAGCAGCTACCAATTACCCAGTCTACCATTGGGGGGGGGCAGCATGCATCTCTTCCCTGAAGGTATGGTACTGCCGAGGGGGTCTGTTGAACAAGCATGGGTACACTGGTGCTGTGGTGACAGATCAAAAAACCTCCCTCCCTTTCGTCAACTTCGTCCCGTTGACTTAAGCAGTCGAAACGAACGAAAGCGACTATGCGAGCTTAAATTCCTGATGAAGAAGATCGAACAGAGAGCTCAAATGCTTAGCCTAATGACGACGAACCTATCGTTCGTCGAGGCTGCCGACGTGTTCCAGCAGTGTAAAGATGTAATTGAGCTCCCACTGGAGACAGTGAATAGCAGAAAGCGGCGGCGAGGTCAACTCGTCTGGGTATCAGCAGCTACAATTCTTCGCAAGAAGGCAAAGGGTCCCCAAACTACGATGGCCCTATAACAGTACTGATACCGCCCTGGTCACGGCTCATTATGATATCGTAAGAAGATAATATGATGATGAGCTCATAGTCATGTCAAAGGTGATAGCTAAAGTGTTGTCACGACAGAGTGAGAGGTTATTAGCGCTTGGTTGACTTGCTTGCCAAGCACAAGCTAATTTAACTTTATAAACTAATAAAACCTACAAGAAATCATCGTCCTGAATATTCCAACAGACGTCCTGTAAATTCCGCCCACAAGTAACTGGTACTAAGAGTTAACTCTTTAGTACCAGTCGAGCGTCCTGCTTGTACTGAAACTCAGTTGACTCCAGACAGGTCGCAGTGCCAGCATTGACGCATAAGTGGCGATTACTCTGGAGAGTTACCGACGCTAGTGCCGTTTCTATAGCACGAGGTTTTCCCTGTGAAGGTGAGTGATGGCTACTTCTTGTTGTTACCATACTCAAAACACTAACAGAGGAATTGCTGGGCAGAAGGCCGAGCAGGAGGGCACGAGCTCAAATTCGAAAGTGCTGTACGGCGACAGCAGAGAGAGCCCTCCAGAGTGTATTGGAGTTAAGTATTTGGTTGGCTGCAGTGCCACTGGCGATTCTACAAATCCTATGAGCTGGTCTGGAACCCAACAACGGGCGACGGCTCAGGCGAGCTTCCAGAGCCAGCTCGTTTGTACATGTGCATGTACTTCACACTCCCACTCGAACACGGCTGCTCCATCGCCTTGATGGTAGTCCGTGGTCGTCTTGCAATGCTAGCTGCAGTGCCAGCATGCCTTCTATCCAGCAGGCAGCGCTTGCCCAGGCAATAGCCATTCTTCATAGATCTAGTAATTGTAGCTCCCACTAAATCTCCACTTGCTTCTCAGTGTCCTGGTAGCGGTAGCACCTTCAACATCTGGCGGCAACGCTCAAACTTCACACGACCAAGCGCTTTGGTCAAAATGTCCGCCACCATGTCATTCGTTCCGACATGCTCTGTCTTCAACCGCTTCTCTTCAACGAGATGGCGAACAAGATGATACTTGTTCTCAATGTGCTTCGTCTTTGAATGTTTCCCTGGCTTAGCTGATAAGAATATGCTTTCTCGATTGTCTCCAAACAGCACAGGACCTTTAACTTTCCACTTTAACTCCACATATAGACCTAGCATCCACAGTAGATCCTTTGCCCCTTCATTCATCGCCACGTACTCCGCTTCGGTAGTACTTTGTGCATTGATCTCCTGCTTCCTCGAAGCATACGATACAACATTGCCATCGAGCATCGTCACGTACCCACTAACACTTTTGCGGTCATCCGCATCATTAGCGTAGTCTGCATCAGTAAAGCACGTCAATCGCACTTCCGAGCCATCATCAATGTCATTCACTAGCCCGTAGTTAACGGTATGTGCCAAGTAGCGGAGCACACGCTTCGCCATGAAGTAGTGCTCGTAGGTGTAGTTTCCCAGGTACTTCCCAAGGTTGCGAACAGCATGCGCAATGTCAAGTCTGGACGCCGAAACGAAATACTGCAGTGCTCCCACTAGTTCGCGGTAGGGTAGGTAGATTTGTTCTGATGGCGTTCTCACTTGCTGAGGCGACGTTGCCTCAGGCGACATGCAGCCGTTGTACTCCGCCATGCTAAACCTCTTCAACACGTCCTTCACGTACTGGCGCTGACAGTACATCACCTGCTGCTGCACAGGGTCGATCATGATCTCCACTCCGAGTAAGTATTTCACTGGGCAATTCAAACTGATGAGAGAGCTGTTGGGCAATGGTGCCGCAAAGAGCTGGCGGTCCAAGTAGCAATACATCATCCACATATACTGTCATCAGCATAGAAATCTCTTCAGTGTCTCCCACTTTTCGCGCGTACAGACCGTAGTCGGAATCCAATCGGGAAAACCCAAGCCGCTGCAATGCCTCATGCAGGGTGCGGTTCCAAACGTTAGGGGCTTGCCGTAGCCCATACAAACTCCGAAGCAAACGACACACAAACACGTCCGGCTCACGCTGAAATCCCGGAGGCTGCTCCATGGATATCAGCTCGTCGAGATGTCCATACAGAAAAGCAGTTTTGACGTCATACTGCAAAATCACCCAACCTCGCTGCAACGCGAAGTAGATGGCCGCTCGAATCGTCTCAAACCGGATAACAGGTGCGTACGTCTCGGTGTACTCTAGTCCATGTAGCTGCTTAAACCCGTGAATCACAAGACGAGCCTTAAAGCGTTTGATCTTGCCATGTTCATCTCTCTTCACAGCATACACCCAGCGACAGGTAATAGCTTTGCGTCCTTTCATAGCAGTGCGGGGTTCAAGTGTCCAAGTCCCATGGTCACGCAAAGACTGTAGTTCATCCAGCATAGCCTGCTTCCACTGCGGCCATTGAGGTGATGCTCTAGCTTCCTTGTAGGTTGTAGGCACAACCACGTCCTCATGGACAATGACGCTGTTGATGACGTAGTCACGCAGACGCACAGACGGCTTTCGCTGGCGTTGGGGTCGAGGTGCTCTCTCCACTCTAACGTCTGCTACAGTCGAGGGTGCCACCCAGTCTTCGTCAAGACAAGCATCACTTACGAGCAGGTTACGATCCGCTTCGGACCGCTTCCGCTTCCCTTGCTTCCGCTTTCCATTCGACATGTTCGGCGCTGCTGCCGGTCCTATCGATGGCGTGGACGCTTCATCCACAATTGTAATCGGTACCCTCGGCTTATCTTTCGCCACAGCTGTTGTGTACGTGTTCATCCCAGCCTATGCGCACAACGGGTACATTCGCAGGTAATTCGTAGTCTCCACCGAAGAAGCAGTTCAGTAGAAGTCTCTCCATGTAGTCTGCTTCAACAGTAAACGACTCGTGGAATCTGATGTTCTCCTTCCTTGCAGTAATCACAGATCCAGACTTCACGTCGAGCAGCTTGTATCCTTTGCGATCCGTAGCATAGCCAAGAAGAATACATGTCCTTGTACGAGTGCTCAGCTTCTCCTTCTTTTGCCGTGAGCTTTCACTGATGTGTACATGAGCCATGCAGCCCCACGTACGTAGCGATAGTAGGTCAGGTTTTCTGTCGTAGAAGACCTGATAGGAGCTTTTCCCTTTCAATGAACTGGACGGACAAACATTCAACGTATCCACTGCATGCAGGAGCGCTTCGCCCCACAGCAGATTTGGCAAGCGCGTCGCTTCCAACATCGATCTCACTCGAGTCACAATAACACCATTCGCTCGCTCCACAATTGCGTTTTCTTCCGGACTGTCAGCATGAGTAAACTGCATCTCCACTCCTTGTGAAGCACAGAATTCTTTGAACTCGTTGCTCACAAATTCTCCACCTCCATCAGCATGATACACGAGGATCTTGTACTTCTTATCTTGCTTCTCTAGCTTCAACATCAGGTGGCGTAGATGTCTACTGGCTTCCGCTTTGGATTGCAGCAGAAACACCATCGGAAACGTGAGAACTCGTCCATAACAAGTAGGAACATCGTCGACTTGTCAACAGCAATCTCGCTGATTGAACACAGATCCGCTGAGATCTTCTCTAGTTACTTCGTTGCACGCCGGGGATCCCGACGGTAAGTCATCCTTTTCATCTTTGACTCAACACAAGGAATACATTCATAGAGGTTCAGGCCATTCATGTTCACCTTAACTCCAAAATCAACGTTGTCAAACACCATATTCTTGATAGTGTCCATGCTCACGTGGTTCAGGCGCGAATGGAGCAGTTCCATCCCGCTTGGCACATCGGTTCGCTTCTGAACGCCCAGTGCTAGGTGATGATGGCGCTGCACCCGCATGCGGTACAGCCCACCACGCAACACAAACTTCAACTTCAGGTTAGGCTTCACCAACCAGGTTACCAACTGGTCGTCCGACATGACCAGCTTGAAGCCACACGTGGACTGCATGTATGTCTGCGAGATCAGGTTCACCTTAGTCCCAGCAGAGTAGCGCACTTCTTCCAGTAAACGCATCTCCACATGACCATTGAGATCATTCACCACTGGCATAAGAACAGCACCAGCGATCCCAATACGCTCGCAAGAACCAGTAGCTCCTTCCAGAAACTCTGCATGTTGCAATTCCATCACATTGTTCAAAAGCTGTAGCTCTCCAGTCACATTCACTTGCGCTCCGGAGTCAAGGATCCACTCCATCTCGTCGGCCGGTACCGCTCCGGTACCACCGTTGGTTGTTGCTGACAACACACGACGTACAACCGGTAATCCGCTAGCTCCACGTTCGCCTTCATCCGCGTCGTCCGGCGGCGACGTCGGCGAGTACTCAATAGACTCATCTTCACGTTGAGCATCACGCGCGCGCATTAGACGTTCTTCAAAGCCTCGGCCAATGAGTGCGGACAATTCATGTCGAGTATAGATTGTAGAATAGCTATGGGCATCTTTACGTTGGCGCGCAGGGTTAATGCGCAGTGGGTGCGTCTCAACCAGGTCTGCATGGCGACGTTCCACGACATCATCCTGAGTGACAGTACGGCCACTGTCTTCCGCGCGCGTTGAGCCTTCAACACGGCGCAACACCGATCCAGCCATGGTCCGAATCTCCTCTCGGTTGGTGGACTTCCGGTCCGGGCATTCCTTCTCCACCAATGGCCACGTTTGTGGCAGGACTTGCACTCTGTTGTGCGCTTCAGCTCCTGAATCTCTGCACGTCTTTTGGTAACTTCTTCTTCACTGCGTTTCTTCTTTGACGAGCCTTGTCCACTGCTTCCACTGTGGTGGCGCTTACCACCATGTTGCTGTCTGTTTCCGCCTTGGTGATGGTTCACAGCATTGACTCGGCGTTGGATTCCATGTCCATCATTCCGGTTACCGTGGTCTTTCTGCTCTTGAGCAGTTCGTTCAGCGACGAGTAGGAGGTTGACAGCATCTTGTACACGTTGGTCTTTGTCGTAGCCTCCGCGTAGGCGAGACACACGCTGCGTGTGCTCATTGGCAATTGACGGGTAAACATTAACTGCATTTGACAACACCACACTAGCCATTTCTCCTTCAGGTAGCGAAACATCCATCCGCTCTAGCTCGCGACGCATGCGCTGAAGGTCATTGATGTAGTCCATCACCCCCTCGCCCTGCCTCAGGCGGCGGACGTACATGTCCTGCTTCAGGTACACGGAGTTGGTGCCCTGGGTCCCATCGTAGGTCCGTAGCAATGCTGTCCATAGTTGCGCAGGACGCGCACTCTCAATGTCACTCTTGAAGCGATCCAGCAGGTCGCCATGCAGCGACAACACTATCTCTGTGTGGGCCTTCCGCTCACGAGTCTCAAAGCAGTTCTTCCACTCCTGGCTGCGATCAGCGCGCGCCTGGTCAAACTCCTCACGCCCTTGAACAAGTTTCAGCAAGCCCTGCCAGTGAAAGATCGTCTGCATCTCCGTCTTCCACCTGCTCCAGTTCTCCACCTTCCCGTCGAACTTGGTCGAGGCCAGCTGAATCTGGCTTGCCTGCCAGGTGCCCATGTTGTCGTTCTTGGTGGTCTTGTCGCTGGACGATCTTGTGCCGGTCTCGTAGGCACTGGGGGAGGGACTTCGAGGCTCGAACGGCGCGTTCAAGCTGGTTCCGTACGGGGTGAGCGAGGCTGAGAGCACGGCGTCCAAGTTTCTTTGTGGTCTGGGAGAGGGGAGTTGGCGGTGTTCTTCTTCGGGTGGATTTCCTGACTGATTCGTAACGACTTGCTGTGGCCACACTCAACGCACGGACAACGGCGGTCGCAATCCCCTGTGCCAGCGTCTCGTCTGCCGAGGCTGGATCTGGCTGCTGCTCTGCTGCAGAGCTCACAGGACGTTCTTCGCTCTCCGAGGCCCGTGCCCGCGTAGGGCTTATAACCTGTGAAGGTGAGTGATGGCTACTTCTTGTTGTTACCATACTCAAAACACTAACAGAGGAATTGCTGGGCAGAAGGCCGAGCAGGAGGGCACGAGCTCAAATTCGAAAGTGCTGTACGGCGACAGCAGAGAGAGCCCTCCAGAGTGTATTGGAGTTAAGTATTT
The DNA here is from genome assembly GCA_030324255.1 of Phytophthora capsici. Lineage (NCBI taxonomy): Eukaryota > Oomycota > Peronosporomycetes > Peronosporales > Peronosporaceae > Phytophthora > Phytophthora capsici. The sequence goes on from CM059354.1 coordinate 341,872, forward strand.
GGTTGGCTGCAGTGCCACTGGCGATTCTACAAATCCTATGAGCTGGTCTGGAACCCAACAACGGGCGACGGCTCAGGCGAGCTTCCAGAGCCAGCTCGTTTGTACATGTGCATGTACTTCACATTCGTTCTGTGTGCAGCGGGGCTGCCGTAGCTTAGCGTCAGAGGAAGACGGTTAACTCAACGAGTTATGGATTAACACACACTTTATTAAGGGTTAATAGACCTTTATTACCAAAGGCACCTACTAACTACGACCTTAATAAAAGGACTTTTCACTTTGTGTTCTAAATCCAAACTGTTTATTTATCTTTTATTGCGGCTAGCCGCCTAGGGGGTAAATGTATGTGTTTAACTATCTAACATAGTAAAACCAAGTGAAATACTACTTCAAATGTATACCGTGTGGCTCTCAGCCACACACACTCCCTCGAGTGTCCGTACATCAAATATGTACCTTACACAAAGTGTATCCATGTGTGGAACACACCAGGTGTAGCCCGTGTAACCCCGTTACACTGTGACACCGGCTTGTGATGTTGGTGGTAGTTTACTTCGTCATCCTGGTTCTGATACTTGTATTGCGGCTGCTAGGGGGAGTGAAGTTACCAATGCTAGTACTGCCGCAGGAGCACGGCCCCTTTGTGATGTGCCCCCGGCTCAAGAAAGTGGTGCTTTTCGTCGTGGTTCTGGTGCAGGATTTCTTGGCTGAAATTGTGGCTGAAACTGAGAGTGAAGTTACTGATGCTTGGGCGTTACTCATGGCCCCAAGAGTTGTGGAGTACGGATCTTTGTGCGGTGGTGCAGGTTTGTAATGCTGGTGGTACGTTACGTCGAACGCAACATCCGCAGTTATTCAGCCTTCCGCTACTAGCCATCCACCGAGATTCACGCCGCAACTTCGTACCAATCCGTTGCGGATTTTCTGTTGCACTTGGGCAATAACTTTGAGGGGTAACATCACTTGTCTATCCGATAGCAGTGACAAATGTTGGCAGCATGGATAAAGCTGAAAGTTGTGAACACTCGGATCCGGTTCATTCTCTGGATAAATATTATCAAAAACGCATTTGTACGTTCTACCGTCTAGCGGGATGTACCAGCACTGCTTGGTAGCTACATCACCGACCGTAGACGCCTTGAAGCTTTCCTCATACGGCAATGAATCATCCGCCGTGTGGTACTGAAGCTTCAGTCCATCCTCCGATGCCTCCACAAACATGAAACCATACTCTTGTCCTCCATACGCACAAACATCTACATCACAAGGAGCAAATTCAGGAATGCCGCTAGCAGGTTCCTTTTGGATACCACCACCAGCACCGTTGTTAACAACGTGGGTCTTGTAATCTCTGTGGTTCTCAGCGTGGGTGTGTTCGTTCATCAAGAAGTGGATAGCTGAGTCTTGAAAGATAACAAAATATTTCTTCATTCTGGTTTCGTCGTAGAGAGCGTACGAGGAGTAGTGACTGTTAACGATCTCCCACGCGACCTTGGAAGACGTTACCTCCTTAGCAAGGAGCTTGTGCGAGTCGTCATGAACTTGTCGAAACACGCATCAAACACCTCGGTATCTCCACAACAGCAGAGTTTATCTCCACGAGCGGCATTCTTGCTGGTCTTGTCGTCGCCCTCAGCGCAGTGGTAACAAGTCTATTGAACAGCAAGTGGGCCGGAATCGCCGAATTCGACGTTGAAAGTGTTAATGCTGACTTATGAGTCTTTGTATTCGATGGAGTAGATGTAGGATTTGCCCTTCAAGATCCAACTGTTGTCATTAGGGGACTAGTGTAATATCGTAAATAAGCGCGCCACAGTAATTATCGACAGTTTGATATTAGTACCAGCGGAAGTGGGGATGCCATATTCGTACACGAGCTACAAACCAAATCCTTCCGGGACATTTTCGAGTAGTGGGTTGCAACAGCCAACTTCATCGACGCTGTGCACAGCACCATCAACCAGACCGGGGGATAGCAACGAAAAAGGAAGAAGCTGTGGAACGGCTGAAAAGAGATGGGAGAGCGCCTTTCATGGCCACGCTAGAGTGGTGTGCACCATGTCATTTGAAAAACAACAAGCAGGTGGTGCAGCTGAGAGATGGGACAATTGAGAAACGCACTGTCACATCGCTAGTAGATAACGCAAATGGGTAGAAGGAGTACTGTCGTTGCAAAATAAGTATTTTTGCTTACAGGATTTTTGTGATCCGCAGACTACAGATTCGACTATGGACTATGTACTGGAGGACGCGCCGTTGGAGAACGAAAAAACTGGTGTTGCGTGCATTGTGCACCAACAGCATATTGATGTCTGTGGTAATTTGTGATGGCTGCGATGGAGATTCATATGGACATCTACTTCAGTTAAAACCATTCTCCACTTGTGATCATCGCTCGGCAGCACTTCCTCCTCGTAGTTCCCATCGTTTTTCACCGACTATTAACCAAATACCGAGTACATTTCCGCTTTTCCAGCCCTTTGGAACGAACGGAAAAGGCCAACGCTGGAACCAAAAGGGTAGAAACCTCTCGGTCAGAACTCCCGCTTGTGCCTAAACGACGTTCTAGGCATCGATTCATCTTGTCCATTGGCTTCTTCCAAGTTTAAGAGGCTCTTCGAGTACCTCAAACACTGCAACGAGACGCCTGGGCATTATCTATTTCCTTCATCGTCGTCTGGGTATGGTTTCTGTCGAGATAACAGTGCTGGGAACTGTAGATGATGGATCACTGGAGATAGTCTAACCAGTAATGCTGCTAACCCATTTAAAAACAACTATCATCTATAAGATCGCGAAACACTACAAACTATACTACTACAGTAATAGTTTATATTTTTTTTGTCCAACTTACAATGTTGTCATCTTTTACGCGACATACGCTTTTGCTTTCGCTGTATCGCTGGAGAGCACGTACCGTCGGCGGCGAATTTATTTAGCACCGTGTAAAAGATATTGCCTGGTTTCACACTGGTAGTTTTCTGGATCGGCGTTGGTTATTTGGAGAGCTGACGATGGTTCGACAGTCTGACAAGTTTTCCAATTTATCCGTCAAAGCGTTGTGTTCTGATCTTCTCAGATCGTTTGATCTCTGCCAGGCTTCGATAATCCTTTTACAATATCCGTAAACCGTGTGAACACGATCCAGGTGAAGCCTTATGGTTTTCGATACTTGCTTAACCTCTAGCTGGAGGTTCCCCATTATGCACATGAGTGCGTCCTGCTGATTCTCGGCGGCGAACTCAGAAAAGATCTGGATAAATTTTTCCTTGGTGAGGAGTGTCGGTTTCCATACCATTTCTTTAAACATTCTTCCACACTCAGCAATATCCGTTGTCGTCGCTTTGTATCCCTACCAGGAACGTCAGCATGAGCCTAAAACATTTGTCACCTGATTAAAAACATATTGTTGATAATCACATCTGAGCGCACCTCCAACTTGCGCTTGAGTATCTTTTCACCTTAAAGATAAACCTTTTTACGAGCAACCGTTGACTGTGTTTCATGCATGAATGGTGTTAACTCCGTGCATTTGTCCTTCGTCATCTGAGCTTCGGTTTCGTCAGAAGTGCCCATCAACATTTGGACACGCAATCCGGGTGCTTTGGGGTACGTAACAAGCCTCATGCCTTGGCGCGAAGAATCCACAGCACAGGCGAATTTTTCGCTCGCTGAGCTTACCACGTCCATTATATTCCCGAGGTGGTTGCAACAGGTCGTCATCCTCTCACCCTTTGCGAAGGAGTTGGTAGGAACACCCGATGCCAGCGTAAACGAACTTTTCGTCAGTTCTGCAAACTTTGCGGTTCTCTCGTTCACAGCGTCGAGGTCGCCCCGAGCTTGATCCAGGTTAGTTTTCGCTTTCTTGAGTCGTTCTTCACTGCTTTTGAACTGTCTTGAAAGCGCATTGTCTTTGACGCGTGCTTTGCAACTGTGGGCTAAGTTCCGAATGGCCTCCAAATCGCTGGTTCTTGTCTTTTCCCTCAACGCTTCTTCGGTGCGGTATGCTCGCTCCGTCATAGCCGTCAGTTCACGTGTTAGACCTTGTATTTTTGCCTTTTCATTCGCTTCCCCTTCTTCAGCGCTATCCTTCGCCTCTTGTAGTAGTCTGGCGATCGCTTTGCCCTGCTCTTCCGCTTTTGTGACGGATGCTATCACCATGTCAATATACTGAACCACCCTCCCTTCCGCATTCTCGTACTCTTTCTCCTCGGCGTGTTTCGCTTTTCTAAGGCCGTGCCTCAAGCGATCCCGTTCTCTCTGAAGTTCAGCGTAACTCATGACCGCTGGCAAGGTGCCCATGACAGGCGTGGCGGCTGTGTCGTTTACCATTGCAAGACTGTTGTAGTGCAAATATCCAGATTTAAATTGTACGACTGGAAAGGGGGGGGGATTTACGGTAGTTTTACAGTTGCCCTGTATATACACTATACAACAGTAGAATAGCTGGCAGACATTACACTGTGTAATTTTCACATAACGAAGTGAACAATGGAGATAGAAGACATGTTGACGCCGTGGACGGCTAGCGGGCGGGAGTGTGTTGAAGACAACAACTCGCACGTCACTCGATTTGACGAAGCAAAGAGGTACATTGACAACCACGCGAGCGAAAGCGGTCTTCACCTACAAAAACCAAGAGAGATCCAGCAAGCTTATAATGTACACGGGGAAAGTGGCCTCTTTGGTCTCTTTGTCACGGAGAAAATCAAGGGGGCATGGGGTGGGTGGACAAGTGTCAAATTGACTTCCAAAGGAGACGCGCCAGTAACCGTTGCTGAACTCTATGCTTACATTGGTCTCGAAATGGCAATGAGCATCACCCTAATGACCGATATCAAAGGTTTGTGGTCTGAAAAGACATTTCTGGGGCGCCCTGACATCAAGGCAACAATGAGTCGCAACCGGTTTCAAGCAACGCGAGGTTCATTTCAAGTTCGCCCACCTTCAATGATCATGGACTAAGCGAGAAACGCGCAGAAAACGAACCCAACTTTGTTTCCCTGACATCAGAAACTGCAATGCCAAATGATCAGGTTATTTCAGTGATTGGCGGACCAAATGCGCAGCAGTCAGAGTTGTCAACTAGCGCCAATTCTGTCATTGATGAAGGACAAATGGACCATAAGCACCTACAATCCACATTGAAGAAGAAGAAAGGACTACCATGGTGATGACGATGAAGATGATCGAAACGATAACGTTGAAGAGCAGACATTGAAAGACCCTCTGCTACGCTGCAGAGATTTGTTAGAATGTTTTGAGCTGCAGTTCGCGCCTGTTGCCGTTCCATTTGGAGTGAGCAGCCTGGATGAAATCCGCGTGCGTACGAAAGTGCGAACGTTGGCAAAGTCATTCATGCCGTTGAAGCTGGATCGCTTTGGAATTCGATTTTACGCAGTTGTTGGCTGGAAGTCTCTTTATGCGCACTCGTTTTGGGATAACGGAAGTGGAAATGCATTACCAACTACACCTGCACAGTGATATACAAGGTTATTTTCAAGACTACGTAAACCTTTTTACGATACCATCAAGCAACCAAACAATAAGATCGGTGCAGCTGGCGATGATTGGACACCAAACAATGATATGCCCTGCATCATCGGGTCGGAGACTACTTGTCTGTGACATTTTTTACGCGCGCCATGTTATTGCAAAAGCAGCTCTTGCCTTGACAAACGGCGAGGTTCGGATGCTAGGTACTGTTCGAAAAGATTGGGTAGGTCGTCTAAACTCGCGAGCAGTTAAAAATTCGATCGCGCGTTTGAACGGGGGACCTAGAGGTTGATTACTGCTGTTGACAGTAGCCGCGACTCTAAAAAGCAGAAGGCCACTCATGTCCGTGCTCAAAAGAAGCTTCCAGAGCACCCGGGTAGAGTACTCACCTCTTGTCACCTTTGCTGAAAACGCCGGACTCATCGTGTACCAGGATAAGAAGCCTGTTCTGTTTTATTCGAACGATTTGGCATTTACACCAAGCGCAAGGGTGCTTGATGGCGAAACCGATGAAGCTATTGCATGCTGCCACGGACTTTACCCAATGCGACGATGGACAGGGAAGCGAAGTGATGCACCGCAAAACGTTTCACGTTCCAGCTCTGGTTGCTGCGTACAATACTGTGATGAATGGTGTAGATCGAGTGGACCAGTTAAGGTCCAACAATTCTACCCGAAGAAAAAAACAACGGCTCTCGATGAGTGTGTTTACGTGGATACTAGATATGGCCGTTATAAATGCGTTCGCAGTGATGAAGCATATTCAAACGCGGGAAGATGCTCCAACTGATCTTCGCGAGTTTAAGCGACGGGTGTGTGTTTCGCTCACAAAAATTCAACGAGACATGCGGAAACCACGAGAACAGAAGCGACCTCGAAAGGAGACAATGCCCACCGCTGCTGAAAACTTGTCGAGCCATTTACGTACTCCCAACAGCAGAGAATTTTCAAGCGGCAAGTTGGTGTGAAGCCTTTGTAGTCTGCATGGGAAGCCATCAAAGTCCCGTTATGGTTGTTCGCAGTCCTTCGGGGTTACCATTTGGAATGTTTCAATGTGGTATACCACAGGGAAAGATTTACGATTACCACCCAAGCGTGCCTCGCGCATTGGAAACCATAACTGGAGCTCCCCAAGGTGAAGTACCCTACAAAACACGGCTTCGGACAAATCGCTCGATCGCCCCACTTGACAGGCTTACGCTACCTCTGTAACTGCTGCCGATTTCTCTAACTTCAACCCACGCAGCCCAACATCCAAAGAGCTGAATCAAAATACATGAATTAAGGAGCATCATGTACCGAGAACAAACATATATACACTGGATTTTTTGTGGCGAATGCGCTCGATAAAGACTGGAAGGAGGCCACCATAGTTTCCTGCGATGGTCCCGAGGTCATGATATCGTATATGACCCAGAAGATGATAACTCGTTCAGTGAAATAGCAGTTAGTTATGCTTGGTAACTGAGTGGATCTGACGTTGGTGGAGGTATTCCAGGAAAATTTCGCTCAAAAGAACTTCTCGAGTAAGAGATCATTCAAGAAACTAGCGCACTTCGCAACGGCATAGCCGAAGTGCCGCGTGAGGACTAGAAGAGTAGCCACGCGTGCTTGGTGGGTACCGATGATTACCAGGATGATGTGGAAACGCAAAATGGGGCGCAAGGAACGGTGGGGCGCTAAGTGCGATCTATTATTTTACTCCTCGTGCTGTAATATGCCACACGCACCGATCTCGCTCGTGAATCCCAAAGGACGGTGGAACTCTTGTGTCGGATCTGAAGTTGCTCGCGTGCAGCAACTGCATGTCCTGTGCTGGAAGTCATGGGCAGAAGGACGGCAAAAGGAAAGGTGCTACTCATCAGTGGTTGCAGTGGCGTCTACCGGTACAGGCCGTGGCGTACCGCGCTAAGTGAATCCTTTACTACAGGGCGAATGTGTCATTTGCAACCTTGTGTTGGACTTACCGTCAACAGTGATGGTCTACACGACGAATGGTATGTTCTGGCACTGGTTTCAGTTTGCTCTGATAAGCTATCTAACCTGTGCACGCTCGTGTTCCCAGGAGCAGAGCATTTCGAGAAGGTGCATGTGACCACCTGATGCCGGCAACGCAGCTCCAGCTTGGCCCGTTCTACCGCGGGTACGAACTTCCATCCGACTGAACGCCCTGAGCGAAAAGCGCTGGTGTCCTTGCGCGAGTTCAAGGAATAGAAAAGTTCTGCATCTTGCCTTCACATCACCTTGCAGCGCCACGGGGGCTACACACATACTTCCTAAATCGCCTCCCTTAGTCTCTCCCAGTTTTATCTAGTTCTTGTTGCTTTGTGAACCAATGTTCCGAGGCACAAATGTATATATTGTAAGTAATTCATGTAAACAATGTTGTTCGAATATTAGATTCGTAGAGTAGGATGTCCACCTCGCTGATGGTCTTTGCGCATAGCCACTAAGACTCCTGTAACTGAGAGTTGTCTACCATAGGTGGAGTAAGTATTATCTATCGCGGCATCACTCGTAAAACCGGAGCGAACTAGACTTGACACGATGTCCCAAAAGACCTTTCTTCTCGAGTATGCAATTTTGTTTGCACATCTTCCCCGGGATGTAAATTCCTTCGCCGCTTTCAAATATCCACACCCAAATTGATACTCGTGCTACGGCTCGTATAGACCTTTAGGTCGATTGGAGAGTTTTGCAATTGTCCGAAGTTGAGTAGGTGATGGAGCTGGCGGATTCTGTGGAAGTGCATCTTGCTCAATTCTTCTATTGAACGCACTCTGAAGTACTAACCGTCGCAGAAGTGAAGCTCATGTCGTAGGCGTTGAACTTCGTTCATCACGTCAGTCATGTATCGTCGCCCCGCTGTAATTTAAGAGTGGATGGCTGCAAATTCTCTACGGGAGCATTCTCCTCCAATTACTCCACCACTATTTGGTTGGTGAGCGCTTGCTTCGGTAGTATTACCGATCGGAATTTGATTTAATTAAGAGCCATCGCCAGACACGAAAAACTCCTCTCGTTCTACGGGATTCAAGGATAAACATCCTCCAGCGTTCGAGTACGCGCACATCACTACCTTTTTCAGCTTGGTAGGAAGGAGCGCATATTCATAGCTAGTGTCCGGCTCTAAGGCAGCCCAGAGCAGCGCTAAAGCCAATGTTGAGGCGATTCCCCCGCTCGTAAGCTGCTTCGCAGTAGGCGCTATCTCATCAACTAGTAGCGCCGATTTCCTGACTTCAGTTTTTTAAAAGCTTGGTTATTCACCATATCGCTCAAAAATCTTCTAACATTGCGGTCCTTTGGATTCCCAGACACAAACTCAGAACTTCCAATGTTTGAACCTGACTCAATGCACACCACACGGTTGAGCAGCGCGCACATCTTTGGGTCCATGCTACCGACAATGATCTGCTCCGGGGCGTCTCGTTCTTCTCGAATGTTTTTAGACCACCTCGTTTTAAAGAGAAGTGTCGACGGGTACTGGAGGTTGGGTGAAAAGTTGCTGAACTGTAGTTTCATCATGTCGTCGATACGGGCACATATGTGCCATTGAAGAGTAAGCACACTGCCAACTAAGAAACGCTCTTGAATCCTTTCCCCAACGAGCACGAACAAGTTGTAGCAGGCTGATGAACTCATCAAATTCCACCGACCGCCGAGCTTTGGACTCAGCTCCTTCATGCCGAACCTCGAACCTTTTCACCTTTTTGGATCAATTTGTTGACAGCATCAGAACGGGTGGGTTGCCTTGCTCGGTCACTGGACCCCAAGTTATATTACATCGTGGCATGAAATAGGAGATGGCTTTCTTAGTAAACTCAAGGGTGTTCAACCTCCGATACAGTGGTCTCATGTCGTTACTTGGAGCTGGGCCACCGTTCGCTTACTGGTTCATCCACCTACACATGTCTTCCGGCGTGATATCAAGCCATTCATTTATCGTGAACACACGATCTTCGCTGTATTTGGTGTTGTCTTTAAAGGACATGAACTTCGGCCTTGTAGCGATTTGTCATGGTGTGTTGTTCTAAAGCCCTTCGTTCTTCAGAATCCACCTTGCGCAAATGCACGTGCAGCTTCAAATTAGTAGTCTCCTAAGTAGTAAATGCCTGGCGCTATAGTCTCTCGTGCAGCTCAGGTGCTTGTACTTCCAAAGGTCTTCTGGCTTCCTCTAAAAGCGCTTTTTTATCAGTGTTACAGCCACACAATGATTGTGCGCCTTCGTACTTTAGTGCGTATTGGAGTCACCGAGAAGGCACTCCGACAATTGTTTCTAGTAGTAGGGGAACAAAGGCACAAAGCGGCACAAGATGAGAATAAATTACCGCATAAAATTCGAAAATTTCAAGAGTCACAACAACCATCCGTGTGCTTGCGCATACCCAAATGTTTCCTGAAGGAGGTAAATATTTCTCCGCCGAGTTGCACGAATGTACATAAGACTTGTCAAATTATGGAGCTATATGTGGTCGTTCATCGTGCGTTTTCACCATACATGAGATTAATCAGCACAAGTGTTCTACAATCTAGCGCATACTAAAACGTGCTCAAGAAGAATTTGTTCAAGAATGAAAATGCTATTTGGCATTAACCACGAGTTGACCTATACACGCAACGCTTTCATCAGACAACGCAGTTTGAAGTAGCGAATTTGAATAGCTGAGAGCGACGCCGGCATGCTCAATCGACGAACAGCACCTTCAAAAAATAAGAGAACTAGTGGTCCACAACTGGTGGCATCTTTCTGCTGAAGCTGCTCCTCACGTCTTAATACCATCGATTTTGTCGTATCCGAGAATAAAGCACTCACAATGCTTTCGCATTCCTCGTACTGACTCTGCTACTGGAGAGGAGCGAAAAAGGTAACCGTAGGTGGTTGAGATTTGAAATCGAACTCCACCCCACACCAATGATTGTTGTTGAGATGAATCGGGAGCTAACCAAACCTATTGCCTTTTTGGAAAGGTCGTGTTGCCTTGATTAGCTCTAGCTGAGATTCCACATTCTTTGTACCACAAACACCGGGAGAAATCAATCCAATAGACCCGTATTCTTCTCGGAGAAAAGCCATCGTATGCATTAGGCAGTCATCATTGATCCAGCAATTTTCTCGAAAGAGCAGAAAAGCCTCGTAAGATATCATTCCGAACGGAGTTTTGCGGGACATTGGGATGACCAACTTCTGGATGGCCGAGGCTGCTTGGTCTTTGTCAAGATGAACATATTCATCGAGTCCAGCTGGTATTGATAGTCGATTCAGCGAAGTCGCTTGGGTCCATTCGACCGTGTCAGATACGATGAAGAGCGTTTTCATTATCCGATGGTAGTCTTCCATGATCACAAATTGGTCATCACTGAAAATGCCAATTTTCGCTAGGCGAATTCCAACCGTAGGTACGGGTACTGACTGAGATTGAGCATATGTCTTCAGCAACCGACGACATTTGGCTACAAACTTTTCCGTAAACACAAATTTCACACCAGTCGAACATTCTTGAGCGGAAATGGGCTTGGCGACAGCTTGCTTCCTGGCACCGAGGACTTTTACCGTCACCGTCGCTAGAACGTCGTAAGCTGACTCGTAGCTATAGGTAGGATTCAGGACACGCGAAATATTCTCGAGAGTCGCAACCGGCTTCAACGTCCCCTGTACAAGATGTTTTGCTTCTTTGCTGGCTTCGTCCATTCGCTGACGTTTTTTCTTTCTGTCTCTATAATTTCCTGATTTTTGGACGTCCTTTGCTCTTGGTGGTCTTTTAAATGAAGAACCAGCAACCTTCACTGGAGCTCGAGCTACAAACTGAAGTCCCCTGAATCGATCTCTTCTTTGGTAAGACGGAAGTATCAGTACTTGAGGCCTTTCCTTCATGAAGAGACACTGCGTCTGTGTGACTTAAACCTTGGGCAACTGCGTCTGTGTGACTTGACGTTAAAGGCACAACGTCTGTGTGACTTGGCGGTGAAAGCACAGCGTCTGTGTGGCTGGAACATGACGCCACAGCGGTTGCAGCGATACTGGTCACGTTACTATCGTTGGAACACGCTGAAGGTTCATTTATTGCATCCACGCCCGAATTTTGAGAGAGATGATCCAATTCAGGTATCCACGGCAAAGATTCTGCTACGGACGGTGTCTCCCCGGTGATCACAATCTTCTCAAAATGTTTCAAAGCTTCCAGCATTTTCAAGAAGACAGGGGTGCCATTTCGACTCATGACATCTGCAATACGTGTCGCTATGTCATGCGAGGTGCGGAAATTGGTTGTCCCATTTAGAACCTTGTGTGTGGATGCCGTTAACGCTGAGCTGCTGACGCGAAACGAGCTGCATACACTGTCCTCATCCAGCGGTTCGTCCACATCAGCAGGAATATTAGCAGGGGAAGTCAGTCTCCATCGCGGGTGGATAAGCTTCAGTGGAATTGGGCTCTTGTTCGATAACAGGCGCCAATAAGTGACGTGCCGACACGGTAGTAGCTCCGTTCGCATAAACGTACATGAGCACCGATAGGTCTAACGGATTAAAACAGAAATGTGAGTTAGTATGAAAGAAGGGATTAGAAATCTAAACAAAACGTACTTTGGTGTCGACGTGGTATTTGCGCTCAGGTTACTGCGTAGACGTCAGCTCAAAAACACTATCTTGAAGTTGACGGATGTTGTAATTTGTCGTACATGGTCGGCCCCAGTCCATGGTTGTGCGCCGCATTCTGCTGCGTCATCTTAACTTGAAATCCTTTGTATTCCGCCCAAACCACAGTAGCAGATAGCTGGGCCTCACAACCCGTAGACTTCACGAAATAGTTCTTTCGTTTGCCAGTAGAGCGGCAGGGGCGACTCCAGCCGTGCGTACAGCATTAACGGCGATAGTACTTATCAAACGAAGACAGAACCTCAGTTTTACTAGACAGCCGTCCGTTCTTCTTCAGGTCAGCATTTCTTGCGTCGACACTTGTTGAGGTTCGCCTCCGGAAAACTTGATGAGTCTCGTCTTGGTACACGGCCAAAGCCATAAAGAAATTATTCCAAGTCTTGAATAGCGTTGCCCCATAAGGGGTGCACACGTAGATGTAGAGCAAGAGGCCGGCACATACACCTCTGGAGGGATTTCCTCAGCGGGCTCGTTCTCGGCCTCCGATCCTGATCCAGTCGACGTGACGCTCGCCATTACGATGCTTTCTGGGGGTAGTTCCGAAAATGAACGGCTAAGAAACAGCCTGGGATGGGTTAAAAGGGGGAGAGGGGTTGTCACGCGTTTTTTTTTTAAATTTCGAGTTGGCGAATTTAGAGTTTTTTTATTACGAGTGCAAAATACTTTTTATTTCCAAATCCCATTGTGTGACTTTATCCACTTCCTTTTTTTTAGTGCACGACTTCGTTTGCAACTCACTGTTTTTTGTATGTGGATTGGGTTGCGAATTCGGAAGGCTGACAAGTGCTGCTTGCCAAAATGCCGCGGAACGTTTACAGCGCGCGTCCAGTTTGAAGAAGACGTTGATGCAGCTGGCGAATGTGAGGGGGGTGGAAAGCGGTTAGCCAACCACACGCTCGTGTATCCGTTTGGGGAAGAGTGCTAGAACAATTTTGAGTAGCGAAGCCTCAATTTTGAAGCAAAGTCGGAAAAGACCTTAGCGCAACAATTGGCAATAGTGGAAGTGGCGTTTGCCATGGATTCGATTGAAAATGAAGATCTGGTGGCAGTTTACGTCGTGGATCCGGAAGAAACGGACGCTGTAGAAGGAGACCCTCTCTCAGACCTTGTGGACTATGTGTACACCTAAGACAGTCAGGCACTTGCATCGGGGGTCTGCTCTATTGTTTTCGGGCTGTTAGTGAATATGAGAGCTTCGTACCACTCCGAATATTTGAGAAAAGCGGATTCAAGTGATGGAAGTGACGACGAGTTTGTTTTGCCAATTTTTGACATTTTGGAGGGTCCCACCACACCACGCACTTCTCGCCATCGACCTCCCACGCAACCACGCCTTATAATGCCCAGCCCTTCCATACAGAGTAGCGCTTTCTTCTGTCATTACAGCTCCATGACACCTCATTCGTGACGATGACCAACATCAACTTGTGAGGCCCTATTCATTCTGTACCGAAATTGGCGCCCAGAGGAAGCGGTGTCCCAGACACGACACCAGGGTTTCTTGTGCTGGTGTGTTTTGTTGTTTGTTTTTGACGGCATGTACGATGTGCACAGGACGCAAAGGTGAGATGTAGGGTGCGTGATGAACCGGAGTTGGTATTGAACGCGAGTGGTGGCAGGCAGCTGTGTGGCTGGTGATAGGAAAGTTCGCGATGGATGTGGAAGATGTGAGAGCGGGTGGTTTGTGTGCGTGTGGAGGCGTTGGGTATACGTGGGTGGCGGTGGGGTTTGTGTGTGCGTGATAAAGCGGAGTTGAAAGTGGCGGTTAGGTGTGTTCTTTTGCTGGGCGCATAGCGCAGTGGTAGCGCGTCCGCTTTGCAAGCGGAAGGCCCCGGGTTCAATCCCCGGTGTGTCCAACTCTTTGTTCGACTCACCTCCGCTTACTTGCACAACGCCTACGAACCCGCCGCCGCATTATGCTTCGCGTCACACCACACCACACACTTCTCGCCATCGACCTCCCACGCAACCACGCCTTATAATGTCCAGCCCTTCCATACAGAGTAGCGCTTTCTTCTGTCATTACAGCTCCATGACACCTCATTCGTGACGATGACCAACATCAACTTGTGAGGCCCTATTCATTCTGTACCGACATTGGCGGCCAGAGGAAGCGGTGTCCCAGACACGACACCAGGGTTTCTTGTGCTGGTGTGTTTTGTTGTTTGTTGTTGACGGCATGTACGATGTGCACAGGACGCAAAGGTGAGATGTAGGGTGCGTGATGAACCGGAGTTGGTATTGAACGCGAGTGGTGGCAGGCAGCTGTGTGGCTGGTGATAGGAAAGTTCGCGATGGATGTGGAAGATGTGAGAGCGGGTGGTTTGTGTGCGTGTGGAGGCGTTGGGTATACGTGGGTGGCGGTGGGGTTTGTGTGTGCGTGATAAAGCGGAGTTGAAAGTGGCGGTTAGGTGTGTTCTTTTGCTGGGCGCATAGCGCAGTGGTAGCGCGTCCGCTTTGCAAGCGGAAGGCCCCGGGTTCAATCCCCGGTGTGTCCAACTCTTTGTTCGACTCACCTCCGCTTACTTGCACAACGCCTACGAACCCGCCGCCGCATTATGCTTCGCGTCACACCACACCACACACTTCTCGCCATCGACCTCCCACGCAACCACGCCTTATAATGTCCAGCCCTTCCATACAGAGTAGCGCTTTCTTCTGTCATTACAGCTCCATGACACCTCATTCGTGACGATGACCAACATCAACTTGTGAGGCCCTATTCATTCTGTACCGACATTGGCGGCCAGAGGAAGCGGTGTCCCAGACACGACACCAGGGTTTCTTGTGCTGGTGTGTTTTGTTGTTTGTTGTTGACGGCATGTACGATGTGCACAGGACGCAAAGGTGAGATGTAGGGTGCGTGATGAACCGGAGTTGGTATTGAACGCGAGTGGTGGCAGGCAGCTGTGTGGCTGGTGATAGGAAAGTTCGCGATGGATGTGGAAGATGTGAGAGCGGGTGGTTTGTGTGCGTGTGGAGGCGTTGGGTATACGTGGGTGGCGGTGGGGTTTGTGTGTGCGTGATAAAGCGGAGTTGAAAGTGGCGGTTAGGTGTGTTCTTTTGCTGGGCGCATAGCGCAGTGGTAGCGCGTCCGCTTTGCAAGCGGAAGGCCCCGGGTTCAATCCCCGGTGTGTCCAACTCTTTGTTCGACTCACCTCCGCTTACTTGCACAACGCCTACGAACCCGCCGCCGCATTATGCTTCGCGTCACACCACACCACACACTTCTCGCCATCGACCTCCCACGCAACCACGCCTTATAATGTCCAGCCCTTCCATACAGAGTAGCGCTTTCTTCTGTCATTACAGCTCCATGACACCTCATTCGTGACGATGACCAACATCAACTTGTGAGGCCCTATTCATTCTGTACCGACATTGGCGGCCAGAGGAAGCGGTGTCCCAGACACGACACCAGGGTTTCTTGTGCTGGTGTGTTTTGTTGTTTGTTGTTGACGGCATGTACGATGTGCACAGGACGCAAAGGTGAGATGTAGGGTGCGTGATGAACCGGAGTTGGTATTGAACGCGAGTGGTGGCAGGCAGCTGTGTGGCTGGTGATAGGAAAGTTCGCGATGGATGTGGAAGATGTGAGAGCGGGTGGTTTGTGTGCGTGTGGAGGCGTTGGGTATACGTGGGTGGCGGTGGGGTTTGTGTGTGCGTGATAAAGCGGAGTTGAAAGTGGCGGTTAGGTGTGTTCTTTTGCTGGGCGCATAGCGCAGTGGTAGCGCGTCCGCTTTGCAAGCGGAAGGCCCCGGGTTCAATCCCCGGTGTGTCCAACTCTTTGTTCGACTCACCTCCGCTTACTTGCACAACGCCTACGAACCCGCCGCCGCATTATGCTTCGCGTCACACCACACCACACACTTCTCGCCATCGACCTCCCACGCAACCACGCCTTATAATGTCCAGCCCTTCCATACAGAGTAGCGCTTTCTTCTGTCATTACAGCTCCATGACACCTCATTCGTGACGATGACCAACATCAACTTGTGAGGCCCTATTCATTCTGTACCGACATTGGCGGCCAGAGGAAGCGGTGTCCCAGACACGACACCAGGGTTTCTTGTGCTGGTGTGTTTTGTTGTTTGTTGTTGACGGCATGTACGATGTGCACAGGACGCAAAGGTGAGATGTAGGGTGCGTGATGAACCGGAGTTGGTATTGAACGCGAGTGGTGGCAGGCAGCTGTGTGGCTGGTGATAGGAAAGTTCGCGATGGATGTGGAAGATGTGAGAGCGGGTGGTTTGTGTGCGTGTGGTGGCGTTGGGTATACGTGGGTGGCGGTGGGGTTTATGTGTGCGTGATAAAGCGGAGTTGAAAGTGGCGGTTAGGTGTGTTCTTTTGCTGGGCGCATAGCGCAGTGGTAGCGCGTCCGCTTTGCAAGCGGAAGGCCCCGGGTTCAATCCCCGGTGTGTCCAACTCTTTGTTCGACTCACCTCCGCTTGCTTGCACAACGCCTACGAACCCGCCGCCGCATTATGCTTCGCGTCACACCACACCACGCACTTCTCGCCATCGACCTCCCACGCAACCACGCCTTATAATGTCCAGCCCTTCCATACAGAGTAGCGCCTTCTTCTGTCATTACACCTCCATGACACCTCATCCGTGACGATGACCAACATCAACTTGTGAGGCCCTATTCATTCTGTACCGAAATTGGCGCCCAGAGGAAGCGGTGTCCCAGACACGACACCAGGGTTTCTTGTGCTGGTGTGTTTTGTTGTTTGTTGTTGACGGCATGTACGATGTGCACAGGACGCAAAGGTGAGATGTAGGGTGCGTGATGAACCGGAGTTGGTATTGAACGCGAGTGGTGGCAGGCAGCTGTGTGGCTGGTGATAGGAAAGTTCGCGATGGATGTGGAAGATGTGAGAGCGGGTGGTTTGTGTGCGTGTGGAGGCGTTGGGTATACGTGGGTGGCGGTGGGGTTTGTGTGTGCGTGATAAAGCGGAGTTGAAAGTGGCGGTTAGGTGTGTTCTTTTGCTGGGCGCATAGCGCAGTGGTAGCGCGTCCGCTTTGCAAGCGGAAGGCCCCGGGTTCAATCCCCGGTGTGTCCAACTCTTTGTTCGACTCACCTCCGCTTGCTTGCACAACGCCTACGAACCCGCCGCCGCATTATGCTTCGCGTCACACCACACCACGCACTTCTCGCCATCGACCTCCCACGCAACCACGCCTTATAATGTCCAGCCCTTCCATACAGAGTAGCGCCTTCTTCTGTCATTACACCTCCATGACACCTCATTCGTGACGATGACCAACATCAACTTGTGAGGCCCTATTCATTCTGTACCGAAATTGGCGCCCAGAGGAAGCGGTGTCCCAGACACGACACCAGGGTTTCTTGTGCTGGTGTGTTTTGTTGTTTGTTGTTGACGGCATGTACGATGTGCACAGGACGCAAAGGTGAGATGTAGGGTGCGTGATGAACCGGAGTTGGTATTGAACGCGAGTGGTGGCAGGCAGCTGTGTGGCTGGTGATAGGAAAGTTCGCGATGGATGTGGAAGATGTGAGAGCAGGTGGTTTGTGTGCGTGTGGAGGCGTTGGGTATACGTGGGTGGCGGTGGGGTTTGTGTGTGCGTGATAAAGCGGAGTTGAAAGTGGCGGTTAGGTGTGTTCTTTTGCTGGGCGCATAGCGCAGTGGTAGCGCGTCCGCTTTGCAAGCGGAAGGCCCCGGGTTCAATCCCCGGTGTGTCCAACTCTTTGTTCGACTCACCTCCGCTTGCTTGCACAACGCCTACGAACCCGCCGCCGCATTATGCTTCGCGTCACACCACACCACGCACTTCTCGCCATCGACCTCCCACGCAACCACGCCTTATAATGTCCAGCCCTTCCATACAGAGTAGCGCCTTCTTCTGTCATTACACCTCCATGACACCTCATCCGTGACGATGACCAACATCAACTTGTGAGGCCCTATTCATTCTGTACCGAAATTGGCGCCCAGAGGAAGCGGTGTCCCAGACACGACACCAGGGTTTCTTGTGCTGGTGTGTTTTGTTGTTTGTTGTTGACGGCATGTACGATGTGCACAGGACGCAAAGGTGAGATGTAGGGTGCGTGATGAACCGGAGTTGGTATTGAACGCGAGTGGTGGCAGGCAGCTGTGTGGCTGGTGATAGGAAAGTTCGCGATGGATGTGGAAGATGTGAGAGCAGGTGGTTTGTGTGCGTGTGGAGGCGTTGGGTATACGTGGGTGGCGGTGGGGTTTGTGTGTGCGTGATAAAGCGGAGTTGAAAGTGGCGGTTAGGTGTGTTCTTTTGCTGGGCGCATAGCGCAGTGGTAGCGCGTCCGCTTTGCAAGCGGAAGGCCCCGGGTTCAATCCCCGGTGTGTCCAACTCTTTGTTCGACTCACCTCCGCTTGCTTGCACAACGCCTACGAACCCGCCGCCGCATTATGCTTCGCGTCACACCACACCACGCACTTCTCGCCATCGACCTCCCACGCAACCACGCCTTATAATGTCCAGCCCTTCCATACAGAGTAGCGCCTTCTTCTGTCATTACACCTCCATGACACCTCATCCGTGACGATGACCAACATCAACTTGTGAGGCCCTATTCATTCTGTACCGAAATTGGCGCCCAGAGGAAGCGGTGTCCCAGACACGACACCAGGGTTTCTTGTGCTGGTGTGTTTTGTTGTTTGTTGTTGACGGCATGTACGATGTGCACAGGACGCAAAGGTGAGATGTAGGGTGCGTGATGAACCGGAGTTGGTATTGAACGCGAGTGGTGGCAGGCAGCTGTGTGGCTGGTGATAGGAAAGTTCGCGATGGATGTGGAAGATGTGAGAGCAGGTGGTTTGTGTGCGTGTGGAGGCGTTGGGTATACGTGGGTGGCGGTGGGGTTTGTGTGTGCGTGATAAAGCGGAGTTGAAAGTGGCGGTTAGGTGTGTTCTTTTGCTGGGCGCATAGCGCAGTGGTAGCGCGTCCGCTTTGCAAGCGGAAGGCCCCGGGTTCAATCCCCGGTGTGTCCAACTCTTTGTTCGACTCACCTCCGCTTGCTTGCACAACGCCTACGAACCCGCCGCCGCATTATGCTTCGCGTCACACCACACCACGCACTTCTCGCCATCGACCTCCCACGCAACCACGCCTTATAATGTCCAGCCCTTCCATACAGAGTAGCGCCTTCTTCTCTCATTACACCTCCATGACACCTCATCCGTGACGATGACCAACATCAACTTGTGAGGCCCTATTCATTCTGTACCGAAATTGGCGGCCAGAGGAAGCGGTGTCCCAGACACGACACCAGGGTTTCTTGTGCTGGTGTGTTTTGTTGTTTGTTGTTGACGGCATGTACGATGTGCACAGGACGCAAAGGTGAGATGTAGGGTGCGTGATGAACCGGAGTTGGTATTGAACGCGAGTGGTGGCAGGCAGCTGTGTGGCTGGTGATAGGAAAGTTCGCGATGGATGTGGAAGATGTGAGAGCGGGTGGTTTGTGTGCGTGTGGAGGCGTTGGGTATACGTGGGTGGCGGTGGGGTTTGTGTGTGCGTGATAAAGCGGAGTTGAAAGTGGCGGTTAGGTGTGTTCTTTTGCTGGGCGCATAGCGCAGTGGTAGCGCGTCCGCTTTGCAAGCGGAAGGCCCCGGGTTCAATCCCCGGTGTGTCCAACTCTTTGTTCGACTCACCTCCGCTTGCTTGCACAACGCCTACGAACCCGCCGCCGCATTATGCTTCGCGTCACACCACACCACGCACTTCTCGCCATCGACCTCCCACGCAACCACGCCTTATAATGTCCAGCCCTTCCATACAGAGTAGCGCCTTCTTCTCTCATTACACCTCCATGACACCTCATCCGTGACGATGACCAACATCAACTTGTGAGGCCCTATTCATTCTGTACCGAAATTGGCGGCCAGAGGAAGCGGTGTCCCAGACACGACACCAGGGTTTCTTGTGCTGGTGTGTTTTGTTGTTTGTTGTTGACGGCATGTACGATGTGCACAGGACGCAAAGGTGAGATGTAGGGTGCGTGATGAACCGGAGTTGGTATTGAACGCGAGTGGTGGCAGGCAGCTGTGTGGCTGGTGATAGGAAAGTTCGCGATGGATGTGGAAGATGTGAGAGCGGGTGGTTTGTGTGCGTGTGGAGGCGTTGGGTATACGTGGGTGGCGGTGGGGTTTGTGTGTGCGTGATAAAGCGGAGTTGAAAGTGGCGGTTAGGTGTGTTCTTTTGCTGGGCGCATAGCGCAGTGGTAGCGCGTCCGCTTTGCAAGCGGAAGGCCCCGGGTTCAATCCCCGGTGTGTCCAACTCTTTGTTCGACTCACCTCCGCTTGCTTGCACAACGCCTACGAACCCGCCGCCGCATTATGCTTCGCGTCACACCACACCACGCACTTCTCGCCATCGACCTCCCACGCAACCACGCCTTATAATGTCCAGCCCTTCCATACAGAGTAGCGCTTTCTTCTGTCATTACAGCTCCATGACACCTCATTCGTGACGATGACCAACATCAACTTGTGAGGCCCTATTCATTCTGTACCGAAATTGGCGCCCAGAGGAAGCGGTGTCCCAGACACGACACCAGGGTTTCTTGTGCTGGTGTGTTTTGTTGTTTGTTGTTGACGGCATGTACGATGTGCACAGGACGCAAAGGTGAGATGTAGGGTGCGTGATGAACCGGAGTTGGTATTGAACGCGAGTGGTGGCAGGCAGCTGTGTGGCTGGTGATAGGAAAGTTCGCGATGGATGTGGAAGATGTGAGAGCAGGTGGTTTGTGTGCGTGTGGAGGCGTTGGGTATACGTGGGTGGCGGTGGGGTTTGTGTGTGCGTGATAAAGCGGAGTTGAAAGTGGCGGTTAGGTGTGTTCTTTTGCTGGGCGCATAGCGCAGTGGTAGCGCGTCCGCTTTGCAAGCGGAAGGCCCCGGGTTCAATCCCCGGTGTGTCCAACTCTTTGTTCGACTCACCTCCGCTTGCTTGCACAACGCCTACGAACCCGCCGCCGCATTATGCTTCGCGTCACACCACACCACGCACTTCTCGCCATCGACCTCCCACGCAACCACGCCTTATAATGTCCAGCCCTTCCATACAGAGTAGCGCCTTCTTCTGTCATTACACCTCCATGACACCTCATCCGTGACGATGACCAACATCAACTTGTGAGGCCCTATTCATTCTGTACCGACATTGGCGCCCAGAGGAAGCGGTGTCCCAGACACGACACCAGGGTTTCTTGTGCTGGTGTGTTTTGTTGTTTGTTGTTGACGGCATGTACGATGTGCACAGGGCGCAAAGGTGAGATGTAGGGTGCGTGATGAACCGGAGTTGGTATTGAACGCGAGTGGTGGCAGGCAGCTGTGTGGCTGGTGATAGGAAAGTTCGCGATGGATGTGGAAGATGTGAGAGCGGGTGGTTTGTGTGCGTGTGGTGGCGTTGGGTATACGTGGGTGGCGGTGGGGTCTGTGTGTGCGTGGTAAAGCGGAGTTGAAAGTGGCGGTTAGGTGTGTTCTTTTGCTGGGCGCATAGCGCAGTGGTAGCGCGTCCGCTTTGCAAGCGGAAGGCCCCGGGTTCAATCCCCGGTGTGTCCAACTCTTTGTTCGACTCACCTCCGCTTGCTTGCACAACGCCTACGAACCCGCCGCCGCATTATGCTTCGCGTCACACCACACCACGCACTTCTCGCCATCGACCTCCCACGCAACCACGCCTTATAATGTCCAGCCCTTCCATACAGAGTAGCGCCTTCTTCTGTCATTACACCTCCATGACACCTCATCCGTGACGATGACCAACATCAACTTGTGAGGCCCTATTCATTCTGTACCGACATTGGCGCCCAGAGGAAGCGGTGTCCCAGACACGACACCAGGGTTTCTTGTGCTGGTGTGTTTTGTTGTTTGTTGTTGACGGCATGTACGATGTGCACAGGACGCAAAGGTGAGATGTAGGGTGCGTGATGAACCGGAGTTGGTATTGAACGCGAGTGGTGGCAGGCAGCTGTGTGGCTGGTGATAGGAAAGTTCGCGATGGATGTGGAAGATGTGAGAGCGGGTGGTTTGTGTGCGTGTGGAGGCGTTGGGTATACGTGGGTGGCGGTGGGGTTTGTGTGTGCGTGATAAAGCGGAGTTGAAAGTGGCGGTTAGGTGTGTTCTTTTGCTGGGCGCATAGCGCAGTGGTAGCGCGTCCGCTTTGCAAGCGGAAGGCCCCGGGTTCAATCCCCGGTGTGTCCAACTCTTTGTTCGACTCACCTCCGCTTGCTTGCACAACGCCTACGAACCCGCCGCCGCATTATGCTTCGCGTCACACCACACCACGCACTTCTCGCCATCGACCTCCCACGCAACCACGCCTTATAATGTCCAGCCCTTCCATACAGAGTAGCGCCTTCTTCTGTCATTACACCTCCATGACACCTCATCCGTGACGATGACCAACATCAACTTGTGAGGCCCTATTCATTCTGTACCGACATTGGCGCCCAGAGGAAGCGGTGTCCCAGACACGACACCAGGGTTTCTTGTGCTGGTGTGTTTTGTTGTTTGTTGTTGACGGCATGTACGATGTGCACAGGGCGCAAAGGTGAGATGTAGGGTGCGTGATGAACCGGAGTTGGTATTGAACGCGAGTGGTGGCAGGCAGCTGTGTGGCTGGTGATAGGAAAGTTCGCGATGGATGTGGAAGATGTGAGAGCGGGTGGTTTGTGTGCGTGTGGTGGCGTTGGGTATACGTGGGTGGCGGTGGGGTCTGTGTGTGCGTGGTAAAGCGGAGTTGAAAGTGGCGGTTAGGTGTGTTCTTTTGCTGGGCGCATAGCGCAGTGGTAGCGCGTCCGCTTTGCAAGCGGAAGGCCCCGGGTTCAATCCCCGGTGTGTCCAACTCTTTGTTCGACTCACCTCCGCTTGCTTGCACAACGCCTACGAACCCGCCGCCGCATTATGCTTCGCGTCACACCACACCACGCACTTCTCGCCATCGACCTCCCACGCAACCACGCCTTATAATGTCCAGCCCTTCCATACAGAGTAGCGCCTTCTTCTGTCATTACACCTCCATGACACCTCATCCGTGACGATGACCAACATCAACTTGTGAGGCCCTATTCATTCTGTACCGACATTGGCGCCCAGAGGAAGCGGTGTCCCAGACACGACACCAGGGTTTCTTGTGCTGGTGTGTTTTGTTGTTTGTTGTTGACGGCATGTACGATGTGCACAGGACGCAAAGGTGAGATGTAGGGTGCGTGATGAACCGGAGTTGGTATTGAACGCGAGTGGTGGCAGGCAGCTGTGTGGCTGGTGATAGGAAAGTTCGCGATGGATGTGGAAGATGTGAGAGCGGGTGGTTTGTGTGCGTGTGGAGGCGTTGGGTATACGTGGGTGGCGGTGGGGTTTGTGTGTGCGTGATAAAGCGGAGTTGAAAGTGGCGGTTAGGTGTGTTCTTTTGCTGGGCGCATAGCGCAGTGGTAGCGCGTCCGCTTTGCAAGCGGAAGGCCCCGGGTTCAATCCCCGGTGTGTCCAACTCTTTGTTCGACTCACCTCCGCTTGCTTGCACAACGCCTACGAACCCGCCGCCGCATTATGCTTCGCGTCACACCACACCACGCACTTCTCGCCATCGACCTCCCACGCAACCACGCCTTATAATGTCCAGCCCTTCCATACAGAGTAGCGCCTTCTTCTGTCATTACACCTCCATGACACCTCATCCGTGACGATGACCAACATCAACTTGTGAGGCCCTATTCATTCTGTACCGACATTGGCGCCCAGAGGAAGCGGTGTCCCAGACACGACACCAGGGTTTCTTGTGCTGGTGTGTTTTGTTGTTTGTTGTTGACGGCATGTACGATGTGCACAGGACGCAAAGGTGAGATGTAGGGTGCGTGATGAACCGGAGTTGGTATTGAACGCGAGTGGTGGCAGGCAGCTGTGTGGCTGGTGATAGGAAAGTTCGCGATGGATGTGGAAGATGTGAGAGCGGGTGGTTTGTGTGCGTGTGGAGGCGTTGGGTATACGTGGGTGGCGGTGGGGTTTGTGTGTGCGTGATAAAGCGGAGTTGAAAGTGGCGGTTAGGTGTGTTCTTTTGCTGGGCGCATAGCGCAGTGGTAGCGCGTCCGCTTTGCAAGCGGAAGGCCCCGGGTTCAATCCCCGGTGTGTCCAACTCTTTGTTCGACTCACCTCCGCTTGCTTGCACAACGCCTACGAACCCGCCGCCGCATTATGCTTCGCGTCACACCACACCACGCACTTCTCGCCATCGACCTCCCACGCAACCACGCCTTATAATGTCCAGCCCTTCCATACAGAGTAGCGCCTTCTTCTGTCATTACACCTCCATGACACCTCATCCGTGACGATGACCAACATCAACTTGTGAGGCCCTATTCATTATGTACCGAAATTGGCGCCCAGAGGAAGCGGTGTCCCAGACACGACACCAGGGTTTCTTGTGCTGGTGTGTTTTGTTGTTTGTTTTTGACGGCATGTACGATGTGCACAGGACGCAAAGGTGAGATGTAGGGTGCGTGATGAACCGGAGTTGGTATTGAACGCGAGTGGTGGCAGGCAGCTGTGTGGCTGGTGATAGGAAAGTTCGCGATGGATGTTGAAGATGTGAGAGCGGGTGGTTTGTGTGCGTGTGGAGGCGTTGGGTATACGTGGGTGGCGGTGGGGTTTGTGTGTGCGTGATAAAGCGGAGTTGAAAGTGGCGGTTAGGTGTGTTCTTTTGCTGGGCGCATAGCGCAGTGGTAGCGCGTCCGCTTTGCAAGCGGAAGGCCCCGGGTTCAATCCCCGGTGTGTCCAACTCTTTGTTCGACTCACCTCCGCTTGCTTGCACAACGCCTACGAACCCGCCGCCGCATTATGCTTCGCGTCACACCACACCACGCACTTCTCGCCATCGACCTCCCACGCAACCACGCCTTATAATGTCCAGCCCTTCCATACAGAGTAGCGCTTTCTTCTGTCATTACAGCTCCATGACACCTCATTCGTGACGATGACCAACATCAACTTGTGAGGCCCTATTCATTCTGTACCGACATTGGCGCCCAGAGGAAGCGGTGTCCCAGACACGACACCAGGGTTTCTTGTGCTGGTGTGTTTTGTTGTTTGTTGTTGACGGCATGTACGATGTGCACAGGACGCAAAGGTGAGATGTAGGGTGCGTGATGAACCGGAGTTGGTATTGAACGCGAGTGGTGGCAGGCAGCTGTGTGGCTGGTGATAGGAAAGTTCGCGATGGATGTGGAAGATGTGAGAGCGGGTGGTTTGTGTGCGTGTGGTGGCGTTGGGTATACGTGGGTGGCGGTGGGGTCTGTGTGTGCGTGGTAAAGCGGAGTTGAAAGTGGCGGTTAGGTGTGTTCTTTTGCTGGGCGCATAGCGCAGTGGTAGCGCGTCCGCTTTGCAAGCGGAAGGCCCCGGGTTCAATCCCCGGTGTGTCCAACTCTTTGTTCGACTCACCTCCGCTTGCTTGCACAACGCCTACGAACCCGCCGCCGCATTATGCTTCGCGTCACACCACACCACGCACTTCTCGCCATCGACCTCCCACGCAACCACGCCTTATAATGTCCAGCCCTTCCATACAGAGTAGCGCTTTCTTCTGTCATTACAGCTCCATGACACCTCATTCGTGACGATGACCAACATCAACTTGTGAGGACCTATTCATTCTGTACCGACATTGGCGGCCAGAGGAAGCGGTGTCCCAGACACGACACCAGGGTTTCTTGTGCTGGTGTGTTTTGTTGTTTGTTTTTGACGGCATGTACGATGTGCACAGGATGCAAAGGTGAGATGTAGGGTGCGTGATGAACCGGAGTTGGTATTGAACGCGAGTGGTGGCAGGCAGCTGTGTGGCTGGTGATAGGAAAGTTCGCGATGGATGTGGAAGATGTGAGAGCGGGTGGTTTGTGTGCGTGTGGTGGCGTTGGGTATACGTGGGTGGCGGTGGGGTCTGTGTGTGCGTGGTAAAGCGGAGTTGAAAGTGGCGGTTAGGTGTGTTCTTTTGCTGGGCGCATAGCGCAGTGGTAGCGCGTCCGCTTTGCAAGCGGAAGGCCCCGGGTTCAATCCCCGGTGTGTCCAACTCTTTGTTCGACTCACCTCCGCTTGCTTGCACAACGCCTACGAACCCGCCGCCGCATTATGCTTCGCGTCACACCACACCACGCACTTCTCGCCATCGACCTCCCACGCAACCACGCCTTATAATGTCCAGCCCTTCCATACAGAGTAGCGCTTTCTTCTGTCATTACAGCTCCATGACACCTCATTCGTGACGATGACCAACATCAACTTGTGAGGACCTATTCATTCTGTACCGACATTGGCGGCCAGAGGAAGCGGTGTCCCAGACACGACACCAGGGTTTCTTGTGCTGGTGTGTTTTGTTGTTTGTTTTTGACGGCATGTACGATGTGCACAGGATGCAAAGGTGAGATGTAGGGTGCGTGATGAACCGGAGTTGGTATTGAACGCGAGTGGTGGCAGGCAGCTGTGTGGCTGGTGATAGGAAAGTTCGCGATGGATGTGGAAGATGTGAGAGCGGGTGGTTTGTGTGCGTGTGGTGGCGTTGGGTATACGTGGGTGGCGGTGGGGTCTGTGTGTGCGTGGTAAAGCGGAGTTGAAAGTGGCGGTTAGGTGTGTTCTTTTGCTGGGCGCATAGCGCAGTGGTAGCGCGTCCGCTTTGCAAGCGGAAGGCCCCTGGTTCAATCCCCGGTGTGTCCAACTCTTTGTTCGACTCACCTCCGCTTGCTTGCACACCGCCTACGAACCCGCCGCCGCATTATGCTTCGCGTCACACCACACCACGCACTTCTCGCCATCGACCTCCCACGCAACCACGCCTTATAATGTCCAGCCCTTCCATACAGAGTAGCGCTTTCTTCTGTCATTACAGCTCCATGACACCTCATTCGTGACGATGACCAACATCAACTTGTGAGGACCTATTCATTCTGTACCGACATTGGCGGCCAGAGGAAGCGGTGTCCCAGACACGACACCAGGGTTTCTTGTGCTGGTGTGTTTTGTTGTTTGTTTTTGACGGCATGTACGATGTGCACAGGATGCAAAGGTGAGATGTAGGGTGCGTGATGAACCGGAGTTGGTATTGAACGCGAGTGGTGGCAGGCAGCTGTGTGGCTGGTGATAGGAAAGTTCGCGATGGATGTGGAAGATGTGAGAGCGGGTGGTTTGTGTGCGTGTGGTGGCGTTGGGTATACGTGGGTGGCGGTGGGGTCTGTGTGTGCGTGATAAAGCGGAGTTGAAAGTGGCGGTTAGGTGTGTTCTTTTGCTGGGCGCATAGCGCAGTGGTAGCGCGTCCGCTTTGCAAGCGGAAGGCCCCGGGTTCAATCCCCGGTGTGTCCAACTCTTTGTTCGACTCACCTCCGCTTGCTTGCACAACGCCTACGAACCCGCCGCCGCATTATGCTTCGCGTCACACCACACCACGCACTTCTCGCCATCGACCTCCCACGCAACCACGCCTTATAATGTCCAGCCCTTCCATACAGAGTAGCGCCTTCTTCTGTCATTACAGCTCCATGACACCTCATTCGTGACGATGACCAACATCAACTTGTGAGGCCCTATTCATTCTGTACCGACATTGGCGGCCAGAGGAAGCGGTGTCCCAGACACGACACCAGGGTTTCTTGTGCTGGTGTGTTTTGTTGTTTGTTGTTGACGGCATGTACGATGTGCACAGGATGCAAAGGTGAGATGTAGGGTGCGTGATGAACCGGAGTTGGTATTGAACGCGAGTGGTGGCAGGCAGCTGTGTGGCTGGTGGTAGGAAAGTTCGCGAATGAGTGGTTTGTGTGCGTGTGGTGGCGTTGGGTATACGTGGGTGGCGGTGGGGTTTGTGTGTGCGTGATAAAGCGTAGTTGAAAGTGGCGGTTAGGTGTGTTCTTTTGCTGGGCGCATAGCGCAGTGGTAGCGCGTCCGCTTTGCAAGCGGAAGGCCCCGGGTTCAATCCCCGGTGTGTCCAACTCTTTGTTCGACTCACCTCCGCTTACTTGCACACCGCCTACGAACCCGCCGCCGCATTATGCTTCGCGTCACACCACACCACGCACTTCTCGCCATCGACCTCCCACGCAACCACGCCTTATAATGTCCAGTCCTTCCATACAGAGTAGCGCCTTCTTCTGTCATTACACCTCCATGACACCTCATCCGTGACGATGACCAACATCAACTTGTGAGGCCCTATTCATTCTGTACCGACATTGGCGGCCAGAGGAAGCGGTGTCCCAGACACGACACCAGGGTTTCTTGTGCTGGTGTGTTTTGTTGTTTGTTGTTGACGGCATGTACGATGTGCACAGGATGCAAAGGTGAGATGTAGGGTGCGTGATGAACCGGAGTTGGTATTGAACGCGAGTGGTGGCAGGCAGCTGTGTGGCTGGTGGTAGGAAAGTTCGCGAATGATGTGGAAGATGTGAGAGCGGGTGGTTTGTGCGTGTGGTGGCGTTGGGTATACGTGGGTGGCGGTGGGGTTTGTGTGTGCGTGATAAAGCGTAGTTGAAAGTGGCGGTTAGGTGTGTTCTTTTGCTGGGCGCATAGCGCAGTGGTAGCGCGTCCGCTTTGCAAGCGGAAGGCCCCGGGTTCAATCCCCGGTGTGTCCAACTCTTTGTTCGACTCACCTCCGCTTACTTGCACACCGCCTACGAACCCGCCGCCGCATTATGCTTCGCGTCACACCACACCACGCACTTCTCGCCATCGACCTCCCACGCAACCACGCCTTATAATGTCCAGCCCTTCCATACAGAGTAGCGCTTTCTTCTGTCATTACAGCTCCATGACACCTCATTCGTGACGATGACCAACATCAACTTGTGAGGCCCTATTCATTCTGTACCGACATTGGCGGCCAGAGGAAGCGGTGTCCCAGACACGACACCAGGGTTTCTTGTGCTGGTGTGTTTTGTTGTTTGTTGTTGACGGCATGTACGATGTGCACAGGACGCAAAGGTGAGATGTAGGGTGCGTGATGAACCGGAGTTGGTATTGAACGCGAGTGGTGGCAGGCAGCTGTGTGGCTGGTGATAGGAAAGTTCGCGATGGATGTGGAAGATGTGAGAGCGGGTGGTTTGTGTGCGTGTGGTGGCGTTGGGTATACGTGGGTGGCGGTGGGGTCTGTGTGTGCGTGATAAAGCGGAGTTAAAATTGGCGGTTAGGTGTGTTCTTTTGCTGGGCGCATAGCGCAGTGGTAGCGCGTCCGCTTTGCAAGCGGAAGGCCCCGGGTTCAATCCCCGGTGTGTCCAACTCTTTGTTCGACTCACCTCCGCTTGCTTGCACAACGCCTACGAACCCGCCGCCGCATTATGCTTCGCGTCACACCACGCACTTCTCGCCATCGACCTCCCACTCAACCACGCCTTATAATGTCCAGCCCTTCCATACAGAGTAGCGCCTTCTTCTGTCATTACACCTCCATGACACCTCATCCGTGACGATGACCAACATCAACTTGTGAGGACCTATTCATTCTGTACCGACATTGGCGGCCAGAGGAAGCGGTGTCCCAGACACGACACCAGGGTTTCTTGTGCTGGTGTGTTTTGTTGTTTGTTTTTGACGGCATGTACGATGTGCACAGGACGCAAAGGTGAGATGTAGGGTGCGTGATGAACCGGAGTTGGTATTGAACGCGAGTGGTGGCAGGCAGCTGTGTGGCTGGTGATAGGAAAGTTCGCGATGGATGTGGAAGATGTGAGAGCGGGTGGTTTGTGTGCGTGTGGTGGCGTTGGGTATACGTGGGTGGCGGTGGGGTCTGTGTGTGCGTGATAAAGCGGAGTTAAAATTGGCGGTTAGGTGTGTTCTTTTGCTGGGCGCATAGCGCAGTGGTAGCGCGTCCGCTTTGCAAGCGGAAGGCCCCGGGTTCAATCCCCGGTGTGTCCAACTCTTTGTTCGACTCACCTCCGCTTGCTTGCACAACGCCTACGAACCCGCCGCCGCATTATGCTTCGCGTCACACCACACCACGCACTTCTCGCCATCGACCTCCCACGCAACCACGCCTTATAATGTCCAGCCCTTCCATACAGAGTAGCGCCTTCTTCTGTCATTACACCTCCATGACACCTCATCCGTGACGATGACCAACATCAACTGTGAGGCCCTATTCATTCTGTACCGAAATTGGCGCCCAGAGGAAGCGGTGTCCCAGACACGACACCAGGGTTTCTTGTGCTGGTGTGTTTTGTTGTTTGTTGTTGACGGCATGTACGATGTGCACAGGACGGAAAGGTGAGATGTAGGGTGCGTGATGAACCGGAGTTGGTATTGAACGCGAGTGGTGGCAGGCAGCTGTGTGGCTGGTGATAGGAAAGTTCGCGATGGATGTGGAAGATGTGAGAGCGGGTGGTTTGTGTGCGTGTGGAGGCGTTGGGTATACGTGGGTGGCGGTGGGGTTTGTGTGTGCGTGATAAAGCGTAGTTGAAAGTGGCGGTTAGGTGTGTTCTTTTGCTGGGCGCATAGCGCAGTGGTAGCGCGTCCGCTTTGCAAGCGGAAGGCCCCGGGTTCAATCCCCGGTGTGTCCAACTCTTTGTTCGACTCACCTCCGCTTGCTTGCACAACGCCTACGAACCCGCCGCCGCATTATGCTTCGCGTCACACCACACCACGCACTTCTCGCCATCGACCTCCCACGCAACCACGCCTTATAATGTCCAGCCCTTCCATACAGAGTAGCGCTTTCTTCTGTCATTACAGCTCCATGACACCTCATTCGTGACGATGACCAACATCAACTTGTGAGGCCCTATTCATTCTGTACCGACATTGGCGGCCAGAGGAAGCGGTGTCCCAGACACGACACCAGGGTTTCTTGTGCTGGTGTGTTTTGTTGTTTGTTGTTGACGGCATGTACGATGTGCACAGGACGCAAAGGTGAGATGTAGGGTGCGTGATGAACCGGAGTTGGTATTGAACGCGAGTGGTGGCAGGCAGCTGTGTGGCTGGTGATAGGAAAGTTCGCGATGGATGTGGAAGATGTGAGAGCGGGTGGTTTGTGTGCGTGTGGAGGCGTTGGGTATACGTGGGTGGCGGTGGGGTTTGTGTGTGCGTGATAAAGCGGAGTTGAAAGTGGCGGTTAGGTGTGTTCTTTTGCTGGGCGCATAGCGCAGTGGTAGCGCGTCCGCTTTGCAAGCGGAAGGCCCCGGGTTCAATCCCCGGTGTGTCCAACTCTTTGTTCGACTCACCTCCGCTTGCTTGCACAACGCCTACGAACCCGCCGCCGCATTATGCTTCGCGTCACACCACACCACGCACTTCTCGCCATCGACCTCCCACGCAACCACGCCTTATAATGTCCAGCCCTTCCATACAGAGTAGCGCCTTCTTCTGTCATTACACCTCCATGACACCTCATCCGTGACGATGACCAACATCAACTTGTGAGGCCCTATTCATTCTGTACCGAAATTGGCGCCCAGAGGAAGCGGTGTCCCAGACACGACACCAGGGTTTCTTGTGCTGGTGTGTTTTGTTGTTTGTTTTTGACGGCATGTACGATGTGCACAGGACGCAAAGGTGAGATGTAGGGTGCGTGATGAACCGGAGTTGGTATTGAACGCGAGTGGTGGCAGGCAGCTGTGTGGCTGGTGATAGGAAAGTTCGCGATGGATGTGGAATATGTGAGAGCGGGTGGTTTGTGTGCGTGTGGAGGCGTTGGGTATACGTGGGTGGCGGTGGGGTTTGTGTGTGCGTGATAAAGCGGAGTTGAAAGTGGCGGTTAGGTGTGTTCTTTTGCTGGGCGCATAGCGCAGTGGTAGCGCGTCCGCTTTGCAAGCGGAAGGCCCCGGGTTCAATCCCCGGTGTGTCCAACTCTTTGTTCGACTCACCTCCGCTTGCTTGCACAACGCCTACGAACCCGCCGCCGCATTATGCTTCGCGTCACACCACACCACGCACTTCTCGCCATCGACCTCCCACGCAACCACGCCTTATAATGTCCAGCCCTTCCATACAGAGTAGCGCCTTCTTCTGTCATTACACCTCCATGACACCTCATCCGTGACGATGACCAACATCAACTGTGAGGCCCTATTCATTCTGTACCGAAATTGGCGCCCAGAGGAAGCGGTGTCCCAGACACGACACCAGGGTTTCTTGTGCTGGTGTGTTTTGTTGTTTGTTGTTGACGGCATGTACGATGTGCACAGGACGGAAAGGTGAGATGTAGGGTGCGTGATGAACCGGAGTTGGTATTGAACGCGAGTGGTGGCAGGCAGCTGTGTGGCTGGTGATAGGAAAGTTCGCGATGGATGTGGAAGATGTGAGAGCGGGTGGTTTGTGTGCGTGTGGAGGCGTTGGGTATACGTGGGTGGCGGTGGGGTTTGTGTGTGCGTGATAAAGCGTAGTTGAAAGTGGCGGTTAGGTGTGTTCTTTTGCTGGGCGCATAGCGCAGTGGTAGCGCGTCCGCTTTGCAAGCGGAAGGCCCCGGGTTCAATCCCCGGTGTGTCCAACTCTTTGTTCGACTCACCTCCGCTTACTTGCACACCGCCTACGAACCCGCCGCCGCATTATGCTTCGCGTCACACCACACCACGCACTTCTCGCCATCGACCTCCCACGCAACCACGCCTTATAATGTCCAGCCCTTCCATACAGAGTAGCGCTTTCTTCTGTCATTACAGCTCCATGACACCTCATTCGTGACGATGACCAACATCAACTTGTGAGGCCCTATTCATTCTGTACCGACATTGGCGGCCAGAGGAAGCGGTGTCCCAGACACGACACCAGGGTTTCTTGTGCTGGTGTGTTTTGTTGTTTGTTGTTGACGGCATGTACGATGTGCACAGGACGCAAAGGTGAGATGTAGGGTGCGTGATGAACCGGAGTTGGTATTGAACGCGAGTGGTGGCAGGCAGCTGTGTGGCTGGTGATAGGAAAGTTCGCGATGGATGTGGAAGATGTGAGAGCGGGTGGTTTGTGTGCGTGTGGAGGCGTTGGGTATACGTGGGTGGCGGTGGGGTCTGTGTGTGCGTGATAAAGCGGAGTTAAAATTGGCGGTTAGGTGTGTTCTTTTGCTGGGCGCATAGCGCAGTGGTAGCGCGTCCGCTTTGCAAGCGGAAGGCCCCGGGTTCAATCCCCGGTGTGTCCAACTCTTTGTTCGACTCACCTCCGCTTGCTTGCACAACGCCTACGAACCCGCCGCCGCATTATGCTTCGCGTCACACCACGCACTTCTCGCCATCGACCTCCCACTCAACCACGCCTTATAATGTCCAGCCCTTCCATACAGAGTAGCGCCTTCTTCTGTCATTACACCTCCATGACACCTCATCCGTGACGATGACCAACATCAACTTGTGAGGACCTATTCATTCTGTACCGACATTGGCGGCCAGAGGAAGCGGTGTCCCAGACACGACACCAGGGTTTCTTGTGCTGGTGTGTTTTGTTGTTTGTTTTTGACGGCATGTACGATGTGCACAGGATGCAAAGGTGAGATGTAGGGTGCGTGATGAACCGGAGTTGGTATTGAACGCGAGTGGTGGCAGGCAGCTGTGTGGCTGGTGGTAGGAAAGTTCGCGATGGATGTGGAAGATGTGAGAGCGGGTGGTTTGTGGCGTTGGGTATACGTGGGTGGCGGTGGGGTTTGTGTGTGCGTGATAAAGCGGAGTTGAAAGTGGCGGTTAGGTGTGTTCTTTTGCTGGGCGCATAGCGCAGTGGTAGCGCGTCCGCTTTGCAAGCGGAAGGCCCCGGGTTCAATCCCCGGTGTGTCCAACTCTTTGTTCGACTCACCTCCGCTTGCTTGCACAACGCCTACGAACCCGCCGCCGCATTATGCTTCGCGTCACACCACACCACGCACTTCTCGCCATCGACCTCCCACGCAACCACGCCTTATAATGTCCAGCCCTTCCATACAGAGTAGCGCCTTCTTCTGTCATTACACCTCCATGACACCTCATCCGTGACGATGACCAACATCAACTGTGAGGCCCTATTCATTCTGTACCGAAATTGGCGCCCAGAGGAAGCGGTGTCCCAGACACGACACCAGGGTTTCTTGTGCTGGTGTGTTTTGTTGTTTGTTGTTGACGGCATGTACGATGTGCACAGGACGGAAAGGTGAGATGTAGGGTGCGTGATGAACCGGAGTTGGTATTGAACGCGAGTGGTGGCAGGCAGCTGTGTGGCTGGTGATAGGAAAGTTCGCGATGGATGTGGAAGATGTGAGAGCGGGTGGTTTGTGTGCGTGTGGAGGCGTTGGGTATACGTGGGTGGCGGTGGGGTTTGTGTGTGCGTGATAAAGCGTAGTTGAAAGTGGCGGTTAGGTGTGTTCTTTTGCTGGGCGCATAGCGCAGTGGTAGCGCGTCCGCTTTGCAAGCGGAAGGCCCCGGGTTCAATCCCCGGTGTGTCCAACTCTTTGTTCGACTCACCTCCGCTTGCTTGCACAACGCCTACGAACCCGCCGCCGCATTATGCTTCGCGTCACACCACACCACGCACTTCTCGCCATCGACCTCCCACGCAACCACGCCTTATAATGTCCAGCCCTTCCATACAGAGTAGCGCTTTCTTCTGTCATTACAGCTCCATGACACCTCATTCGTGACGATGACCAACATCAACTTGTGAGGCCCTATTCATTCTGTACCGACATTGGCGGCCAGAGGAAGCGGTGTCCCAGACACGACACCAGGGTTTCTTGTGCTGGTGTGTTTTGTTGTTTGTTGTTGACGGCATGTACGATGTGCACAGGACGCAAAGGTGAGATGTAGGGTGCGTGATGAACCGGAGTTGGTATTGAACGCGAGTGGTGGCAGGCAGCTGTGTGGCTGGTGATAGGAAAGTTCGCGATGGATGTGGAAGATGTGAGAGCGGGTGGTTTGTGTGCGTGTGGAGGCGTTGGGTATACGTGGGTGGCGGTGGGGTTTGTGTGTGCGTGATAAAGCGGAGTTGAAAGTGGCGGTTAGGTGTGTTCTTTTGCTGGGCGCATAGCGCAGTGGTAGCGCGTCCGCTTTGCAAGCGGAAGGCCCCGGGTTCAATCCCCGGTGTGTCCAACTCTTTGTTCGACTCACCTCCGCTTGCTTGCACAACGCCTACGAACCCGCCGCCGCATTATGCTTCGCGTCACACCACACCACGCACTTCTCGCCATCGACCTCCCACGCAACCACGCCTTATAATGTCCAGCCCTTCCATACAGAGTAGCGCCTTCTTCTGTCATTACACCTCCATGACACCTCATCCGTGACGATGACCAACATCAACTTGTGAGGCCCTATTCATTCTGTACCGAAATTGGCGCCCAGAGGAAGCGGTGTCCCAGACACGACACCAGGGTTTCTTGTGCTGGTGTGTTTTGTTGTTTGTTTTTGACGGCATGTACGATGTGCACAGGACGCAAAGGTGAGATGTAGGGTGCGTGATGAACCGGAGTTGGTATTGAACGCGAGTGGTGGCAGGCAGCTGTGTGGCTGGTGATAGGAAAGTTCGCGATGGATGTGGAATATGTGAGAGCGGGTGGTTTGTGTGCGTGTGGAGGCGTTGGGTATACGTGGGTGGCGGTGGGGTTTGTGTGTGCGTGATAAAGCGGAGTTGAAAGTGGCGGTTAGGTGTGTTCTTTTGCTGGGCGCATAGCGCAGTGGTAGCGCGTCCGCTTTGCAAGCGGAAGGCCCCGGGTTCAATCCCCGGTGTGTCCAACTCTTTGTTCGACTCACCTCCGCTTGCTTGCACAACGCCTACGAACCCGCCGCCGCATTATGCTTCGCGTCACACCACACCACGCACTTCTCGCCATCGACTTCCCACGCAACCACGCCTTATAATGTCCAGCCCTTCCATACAGAGTAGCGCCTTCTTCTGTCATTACACCTCCATGACACCTCATCCGTGACGATGACCAACATCAACTTGTGAGGCCCTATTCATTCTGTACCGAAATTGGCGCCCAGAGGAAGCGGTGTCCCAGACACGACACCAGGGTTTCTTGTGCTGGTGTGTTTTGTTGTTTGTTTTTGACGGCATGTACGATGTGCACAGGACGCAAAGGTGAGATGTAGGGTGCGTGATGAACCGGAGTTGGTATTGAACGCGAGTGGTGGCAGGCAGCTGTGTGGCTGGTGATAGGAAAGTTCGCGATGGATGTGGAAGATGTGAGAGCGGGTGATTTGTGTGCGTGTGGAGGCGTTGGGTATACGTGGGTGGCGGTGGGGTTTGTGTGTGCGTGATAAAGCGGAGTTGAAAGTGGCGGTTAGGTGTGTTCTTTTGCTGGGCGCATAGCGCAGTGGTAGCGCGTCCGCTTTGCAAGCGGAAGGCCCCGGGTTCAATCCCCGGTGTGTCCAACTCTTTGTTCGACTCACCTCCGCTTGCTTGCACAACGCCTACGAACCCGCCGCCGCATTATGCTTCGCGTCACACCACACCACGCACTTCTCGCCATCGACCTCCCACGCAACCACGCCTTATAATGTCCAGCCCTTCCATACAGAGTAGCGCCTTCTTCTGTCATTACACCTCCATGACACCTCATCCGTGACGATGACCAACATCAACTTGTGAGGCCCTATTCATTCTGTACCGAAATTGGCGGCCAGAGGAAGCGGTGTCCCAGACACGACACCAGGGTTTCTTGTGCTGGTGTGTTTTGTTGTTTGTTGTTGACGGCATGTACGATGTGCACAGGACGCAAAGGTGAGATGTAGGGTGCGTGATGAACCGGAGTTGGTATTGAACGCGAGTGGTGGCAGGCAGCTGTGTGGCTGGTGATAGGAAAGTTCGCGATGGATGTGGAAGATGTGAGAGCGGGTGATTTGTGTGCGTGTGGAGGCGTTGGGTATACGTGGGTGGCGGTGGGGTTTGTGTGTGCGTGATAAAGCGGAGTTGAAAGTGGCGGTTAGGTGTGTTCTTTTGCTGGGCGCATAGCGCAGTGGTAGCGCGTCCGCTTTGCAAGCGGAAGGCCCCGGGTTCAATCCCCGGTGTGTCCAACTCTTTGTTCGACTCACCTCCGCTTGCTTGCACAACGCCTACGAACCCGCCGCCGCATTATGCTTCGCGTCACACCACACCACGCACTTCTCGCCATCGACCTCCCACGCAACCACGCCTTATAATGTCCAGCCCTTCCATACAGAGTAGCGCCTTCTTCTGTCATTACACCTCCATGACACCTCATCCGTGACGATGACCAACATCAACTTGTGAGGCCCTATTCATTCTGTACCGAAATTGGCGGCCAGAGGAAGCGGTGCCCCAGACACGACACCAGGGTTTCTTGTGCTGGTGTGTTTTGTTGTTTGTTTTGACGGCATGTACGATGTGCACAGGACGCAAAGGTGAGATGTAGGGTGCGTGATGAACCGGAGTTGGTATTGAACGCGAGTGGTGGCAGGCAGCTGTGTGGCTGGTGATAGGAAAGTTCGCGATGGATGTGGAAGATGTGAGAGCGGGTGATTTGTGTGCGTGTGGAGGCGTTGGGTATACGTGGGTGGCGGTGGGGTTTGTGTGTGCGTGATAAAGCGGAGTTGAAAGTGGCGGTTAGGTGTGTTCTTTTGCTGGGCGCATAGCGCAGTGGTAGCGCGTCCGCTTTGCAAGCGGAAGGCCCCGGGTTCAATCCCCGGTGTGTCCAACTCTTTGTTCGACTCACCTCCGCTTGCTTGCACAACGCCTACGAACCCGCCGCCGCATTATGCTTCGCGTCACACCACACCACGCACTTCTCGCCATCGACCTCCCACGCAACCACGCCTTATAATGTCCAGTCCTTCCATACAGAGTAGCGCCTTCTTCTGTCATTACACCTCCATGACACCTCATCCGTGACGATGACCAACATCAACTTGTGAGGCCCTATTCATTCTGTACCGAAATTGGCGCCCAGAGGAAGCGGTGTCCCAGACACGACACCAGGGTTTCTTGTGCTGGTGTGTTTTGTTGTTTGTTTTTGACGGCATGTACGATGTGCACAGGACGCAAAGGTGAGATGTAGGGTGCGTGATGAACCGGAGTTGGTATTGAACGCGAGTGGTGGCAGGCAGCTGTGTGGCTGGTGATAGGAAAGTTCGCGATGGATGTGGAAGATGTGAGAGCGGGTGATTTGTGTGCGTGTGGAGGCGTTGGGTATACGTGGGTGGCGGTGGGGTTTGTGTGTGCGTGATAAAGCGGAGTTGAAAGTGGCGGTTAGGTGTGTTCTTTTGCTGGGCGCATAGCGCAGTGGTAGCGCGTCCGCTTTGCAAGCGGAAGGCCCCGGGTTCAATCCCCGGTGTGTCCAACTCTTTGTTCGACTCACCTCCGCTTGCTTGCACAACGCCTACGAACCCGCCGCCGCATTATGCTTCGCGTCACACCACGCACTTCTCGCCATCGACCTCCCACTCAACCACGCCTTATAATGTCCAGCCCTTCCATACAGAGTAGCGCCTTCTTCTGTCATTACACCTCCATGACACCTCATCCGTGACGATGACCAACATCAACTTGTGAGGCCCTATTCATTCTGTACCGAAATTGGCGCCCAGAGGAAGCGGTGTCCCAGACACGACACCAGGGTTTCTTGTGCTGGTGTGTTTTGTTGTTTGTTTTGACGGCATGTACGATGTGCACAGGACGCAAAGGTGAGATGTAGGGTGCGTGATGAACCGGAGTTGGTATTGAACGCGAGTGGTGGCAGGCAGCTGTGTGGCTGGTGATAGGAAAGTTCGCGATGGATGTGGAAGATGTGAGAGCGGGTGATTTGTGTGCGTGTGGAGGCGTTGGGTATACGTGGGTGGCGGTGGGGTTTGTGTGTGCGTGATAAAGCGGAGTTGAAAGTGGCGGTTAGGTGTGTTCTTTTGCTGGGCGCATAGCGCAGTGGTAGCGCGTCCGCTTTGCAAGCGGAAGGCCCCGGGTTCAATCCCCGGTGTGTCCAACTCTTTGTTCGACTCACCTCCGCTTGCTTGCACAACGCCTACGAACCCGCCGCCGCATTATGCTTCGCGTCACACCACACCACGCACTTCTCGCCATCGACCTCCCACGCAACCACGCCTTATAATGTCCAGCCCTTCCATACAGAGTAGCGCCTTCTTCTGTCATTACACCTCCATGACGCCTCATCCGTGACGATGACCAACATCAACTTGTGAGGCCCTATTCATTCTGTACCGAAATTGGCGCCCAGAGGAAGCGGTGTCCCAGACACGACACCAGGGTTTCTTGTGCTGGTGTGTTTTGTTGTTTGTTTTTGACGGCATGTACGATGTGCACAGGACGCAAAGGTGAGATGTAGGGTGCGTGATGAACCGGAGTTGGTATTGAACGCGAGTGGTGGCAGGCAGCTGTGTGGCTGGTGATAGGAAAGTTCGCGATGGATGTGGAAGATGTGAGAGCGGGTGGTTTGTGTGCGTGTGGAGGCGTTGGGTATACGTGGGTGGCGGTGGGGTTTGTGTGTGCGTGATAAAGCGGAGTTGAAAGTGGCGGTTAGGTGTGTTCTTTTGCTGGGCGCATAGCGCAGTGGTAGCGCGTCCGCTTTGCAAGCGGAAGGCCCCGGGTTCAATCCCCGGTGTGTCCAACTCTTTGTTCGACTCACCTCCGCTTGCTTGCACAACGCCTACGAACCCGCCGCCGCATTATGCTTCGCGTCACACCACACCACGCACTTCTCGCCATCGACCTCC
Source organism: Phytophthora capsici (assembly GCA_030324255.1). NCBI lineage: Eukaryota > Oomycota > Peronosporomycetes > Peronosporales > Peronosporaceae > Phytophthora > Phytophthora capsici. The sequence continues at coordinate 381,611 of CM059354.1, forward strand.
CACGCAACCACGCCTTATAATGTCCAGTCCTTCCATACAGAGTAGCGCCTTCTTCTGTCATTACACCTCCATGACACCTCATCCGTGACGATGACCAACATCAACTTGTGAGGCCCTATTCATTCTGTACCGAAATTGGCGCCCAGAGGAAGCGGTGTCCCAGACACGACACCAGGGTTTCTTGTGCTGGTGTGTTTTGTTGTTTGTTTTTGACGGCATGTACGATGTGCACAGGACGCAAAGGTGAGATGTAGGGTGCGTGATGAACCGGAGTTGGTATTGAACGCGAGTGGTGGCAGGCAGCTGTGTGGCTGGTGATAGGAAAGTTCGCGATGGATGTGGAAGATGTGAGAGCGGGTGGTTTGTGTGCGTGTGGAGGCGTTGGGTATACGTGGGTGGCGGTGGGGTTTGTGTGTGCGTGATAAAGCGGAGTTGAAAGTGGCGGTTAGGTGTGTTCTTTTGCTGGGCGCATAGCGCAGTGGTAGCGCGTCCGCTTTGCAAGCGGAAGGCCCCGGGTTCAATCCCCGGTGTGTCCAACTCTTTGTTCGACTCACCTCCGCTTGCTTGCACAACGCCTACGAACCCGCCGCCGCATTATGCTTCGCGTCACACCACGCACTTCTCGCCATCGACCTCCCACTCAACCACGCCTTATAATGTCCAGCCCTTCCATACAGAGTAGCGCCTTCTTCTGTCATTACACCTCCATGACACCTCATCCGTGACGATGACCAACATCAACTTGTGAGGCCCTATTCATTCTGTACCGAAATTGGCGCCCAGAGGAAGCGGTGTCCCAGACACGACACCAGGGTTTCTTGTGCTGGTGTGTTTTGTTGTTTGTTTTGACGGCATGTACGATGTGCACAGGACGCAAAGGTGAGATGTAGGGTGCGTGATGAACCGGAGTTGGTATTGAACGCGAGTGGTGGCAGGCAGCTGTGTGGCTGGTGATAGGAAAGTTCGCGATGGATGTGGAAGATGTGAGAGCGGGTGATTTGTGTGCGTGTGGAGGCGTTGGGTATACGTGGGTGGCGGTGGGGTTTGTGTGTGCGTGATAAAGCGGAGTTGAAAGTGGCGGTTAGGTGTGTTCTTTTGCTGGGCGCATAGCGCAGTGGTAGCGCGTCCGCTTTGCAAGCGGAAGGCCCCGGGTTCAATCCCCGGTGTGTCCAACTCTTTGTTCGACTCACCTCCGCTTGCTTGCACAACGCCTACGAACCCGCCGCCGCATTATGCTTCGCGTCACACCACACCACGCACTTCTCGCCATCGACCTCCCACGCAACCACGCCTTATAATGTCCAGTCCTTCCATACAGAGTAGCGCCTTCTTCTGTCATTACACCTCCATGACACCTCATCCGTGACGATGACCAACATCAACTTGTGAGGCCCTATTCATTCTGTACCGAAATTGGCGCCCAGAGGAAGCGGTGTCCCAGACACGACACCAGGGTTTCTTGTGCTGGTGTGTTTTGTTGTTTGTTTTTGACGGCATGTACGATGTGCACAGGACGCAAAGGTGAGATGTAGGGTGCGTGATGAACCGGAGTTGGTATTGAACGCGAGTGGTGGCAGGCAGCTGTGTGGCTGGTGATAGGAAAGTTCGCGATGGATGTGGAAGATGTGAGAGCGGGTGGTTTGTGTGCGTGTGGAGGCGTTGGGTATACGTGGGTGGCGGTGGGGTTTGTGTGTGCGTGATAAAGCGGAGTTGAAAGTGGCGGTTAGGTGTGTTCTTTTGCTGGGCGCATAGCGCAGTGGTAGCGCGTCCGCTTTGCAAGCGGAAGGCCCCGGGTTCAATCCCCGGTGTGTCCAACTCTTTGTTCGACTCACCTCCGCTTGCTTGCACAACGCCTACGAACCCGCCGCCGCATTATGCTTCGCGTCACACCACACCACGCACTTCTCGCCATCGACCTCCCACGCAACCACGCCTTATAATGTCCAGTCCTTCCATACAGAGTAGCGCCTTCTTCTGTCATTACACCTCCATGACACCTCATCCGTGACGATGACCAACATCAACTTGTGAGGCCCTATTCATTCTGTACCGAAATTGGCGCCCAGAGGAAGCGGTGTCCCAGACACGACACCAGGGTTTCTTGTGCTGGTGTGTTTTGTTGTTTGTTTTTGACGGCATGTACGATGTGCACAGGACGCAAAGGTGAGATGTAGGGTGCGTGATGAACCGGAGTTGGTATTGAACGCGAGTGGTGGCAGGCAGCTGTGTGGCTGGTGATAGGAAAGTTCGCGATGGATGTGGAAGATGTGAGAGCGGGTGATTTGTGTGCGTGTGGAGGCGTTGGGTATACGTGGGTGGCGGTGGGGTTTGTGTGTGCGTGATAAAGCGGAGTTGAAAGTGGCGGTTAGGTGTGTTCTTTTGCTGGGCGCATAGCGCAGTGGTAGCGCGTCCGCTTTGCAAGCGGAAGGCCCCGGGTTCAATCCCCGGTGTGTCCAACTCTTTGTTCGACTCACCTCCGCTTGCTTGCACAACGCCTACGAACCCGCCGCCGCATTATGCTTCGCGTCACACCACACCACGCACTTCTCGCCATCGACCTCCCACGCAACCACGCCTTATAATGTCCAGCCCTTCCATACAGAGTAGCGCCTTCTTCTGTCATTACACCTCCATGACGCCTCATCCGTGACGATGACCAACATCAACTTGTGAGGCCCTATTCATTCTGTACCGAAATTGGCGCCCAGAGGAAGCGGTGTCCCAGACACGACACCAGGGTTTCTTGTGCTGGTGTGTTTTGTTGTTTGTTTTTGACGGCATGTACGATGTGCACAGGACGCAAAGGTGAGATGTAGGGTGCGTGATGAACCGGAGTTGGTATTGAACGCGAGTGGTGGCAGGCAGCTGTGTGGCTGGTGATAGGAAAGTTCGCGATGGATGTGGAAGATGTGAGAGCGGGTGGTTTGTGTGCGTGTGGAGGCGTTGGGTATACGTGGGTGGCGGTGGGGTTTGTGTGTGCGTGATAAAGCGGAGTTGAAAGTGGCGGTTAGGTGTGTTCTTTTGCTGGGCGCATAGCGCAGTGGTAGCGCGTCCGCTTTGCAAGCGGAAGGCCCCGGGTTCAATCCCCGGTGTGTCCAACTCTTTGTTCGACTCACCTCCGCTTGCTTGCACAACGCCTACGAACCCGCCGCCGCATTATGCTTCGCGTCACACCACACCACGCACTTCTCGCCATCGACCTCCCACGCAACCACGCCTTATAATGTCCAGTCCTTCCATACAGAGTAGCGCCTTCTTCTGTCATTACACCTCCATGACACCTCATCCGTGACGATGACCAACATCAACTTGTGAGGCCCTATTCATTCTGTACCGAAATTGGCGGCCAGAGGAAGCGGTGTCCCAGACACGACACCAGGGTTTCTTGTGCTGGTGTGTTTTGTTGTTTGTTTTTGACGGCATGTACGATGTGCACAGGACGCAAAGGTGAGATGTAGGGTGCGTGATGAACCGGAGTTGGTATTGAACGCGAGTGGTGGCAGGCAGCTGTGTGGCTGGTGATAGGAAAGTTCGCGATGGATGTGGAAGATGTGAGAGCGGGTGGTTTGTGTGCGTGTGGAGGCGTTGGGTATACGTGGGTGGCGGTGGGGTTTGTGTGTGCGTGATAAAGCGGAGTTGAAAGTGGCGGTTAGGTGTGTTCTTTTGCTGGGCGCATAGCGCAGTGGTAGCGCGTCCGCTTTGCAAGCGGAAGGCCCCGGGTTCAATCCCCGGTGTGTCCAACTCTTTGTTCGACTCACCTCCGCTTGCTTGCACAACGCCTACGAACCCGCCGCCGCATTATGCTTCGCGTCACACCACGCACTTCTCGCCATCGACCTCCCACTCAACCACGCCTTATAATGTCCAGCCCTTCCATACAGAGTAGCGCCTTCTTCTGTCATTACACCTCCATGACACCTCATCCGTGACGATGACCAACATCAACTTGTGAGGACCTATTCATTCTGTACCGACATTGGCGGCCAGAGGAAGCGGTGTCCCAGACACGACACCAGGGTTTCTTGTGCTGGTGTGTTTTGTTGTTTGTTTTTGACGGCATGTACGATGTGCACAGGACGCAAAGGTGAGATGTAGGGTGCGTGATGAACCGGAGTTGGTATTGAACGCGAGTGGTGGCAGGCAGCTGTGTGGCTGGTGATAGGAAAGTTCGCGATGGATGTGGAAGATGTGAGAGCGGGTGGTTTGTGTGCGTGTGGAGGCGTTGGGTATACGTGGGTGGCGGTGGGGTTTGTGTGTGCGTGATAAAGCGGAGTTGAAAGTGGCGGTTAGGTGTGTTCTTTTGCTGGGCGCATAGCGCAGTGGTAGCGCGTCCGCTTTGCAAGCGGAAGGCCCCGGGTTCAATCCCCGGTGTGTCCAACTCTTTGTTCGACTCACCTCCGCTTGCTTGCACAACGCCTACGAACCCGCCGCCGCATTATGCTTCGCGTCACACCACACCACGCACTTCTCGCCATCGACCTCCCACGCAACCACGCCTTATAATGTCCAGCCCTTCCATACAGAGTAGCGCCTTCTTCTGTCATTACAGCTCCATGACACCTCATCCGTGACGATGACCAACATCAACTTGTGAGGCCCTATTCATTCTGTACCGAAATTGGCGGCCAGAGGAAGCGGTGTCCCAGACACGACACCAGGGTTTCTTGTGCTGGTGTGTTTTGTTGTTTGTTGTTGACGGCATGTACGATGTGCACAGGACGCAAAGGTGAGATGTAGGGTGCGTGATGAACCGGAGTTGGTATTGAACGCGAGTGGTGGCAGGCAGCTGTGTGGCTGGTGATAGGAAAGTTCGCGATGGATGTGGAAGATGTGAGAGCGGGTGGTTTGTGTGCGTGTGGAGGCGTTGGGTATACGTGGGTGGCGGTGGGGTTTGTGTGTGCGTGATAAAGCGGAGTTGAAAGTGGCGGTTAGGTGTGTTCTTTTGCTGGGCGCATAGCGCAGTGGTAGCGCGTCCGCTTTGCAAGCGGAAGGCCCCGGGTTCAATCCCCGGTGTGTCCAACTCTTTGTTCGACTCACCTCCGCTTGCTTGCACAACGCCTACGAACCCGCCGCCGCATTATGCTTCGCGTCACACCACACCACGCACTTCTCGCCATCGACCTCCCACGCAACCACGCCTTATAATGTCCAGCCCTTCCATACAGAGTAGCGCCTTCTTCTGTCATTACACCTCCATGACACCTCATCCGTGACGATGACCAACATCAACTTGTGAGGACCTATTCATTCTGTACCGACATTGGCGGCCAGAGGAAGCGGTGTCCCAGACACGACACCAGGGTTTCTTGTGCTGGTGTGTTTTGTTGTTTGTTGTTGACGGCATGTACGATGTGCACAGGACGCAAAGGTGAGATGTAGGGTGCGTGATGAACCGGAGTTGGTATTGAACGCGAGTGGTGGCAGGCAGCTGTGTGACTGGTGATAGGAAAGTTCGCGATGGATGTGGAAGATGTGAGAGCGGGTGATTTGTGTGCGTGTGGAGGCGTTGGGTATACGTGGGTGGCGGTGGGGTTTGTGTGTGCGTGATAAAGCGGAGTTGAAAGTGGCGGTTAGGTGTGTTCTTTTGCTGGGCGCATAGCGCAGTGGTAGCGCGTCCGCTTTGCAAGCGGAAGGCCCCGGGTTCAATCCCCGGTGTGTCCAACTCTTTGTTCGACTCACCTCCGCTTGCTTGCACAACGCCTACGAACCCGCCGCCGCATTATGCTTCGCGTCACACCACACCACGCACTTCTCGCCATCGACCTCCCACGCAACCACGCCTTATAATGTCCAGCCCTTCCATACAGAGTAGCGCCTTCTTCTGTCATTACACCTCCATGACACCTCATCCGTGACGATGACCAACATCAACTTGTGAGGCCCTATTCATTCTGTACCGAAATTGGCGGCCAGAGGAAGCGGTGCCCCAGACACGACACCAGGGTTTCTTGTGCTGGTGTGTTTTGTTGTTTGTTTTGACGGCATGTACGATGTGCACAGGACGCAAAGGTGAGATGTAGGGTGCGTGATGAACCGGAGTTGGTATTGAACGCGAGTGGTGGCAGGCAGCTGTGTGGCTGGTGATAGGAAAGTTCGCGATGGATGTGGAAGATGTGAGAGCGGGTGATTTGTGTGCGTGTGGAGGCGTTGGGTATACGTGGGTGGCGGTGGGGTTTGTGTGTGCGTGATAAAGCGGAGTTGAAAGTGGCGGTTAGGTGTGTTCTTTTGCTGGGCGCATAGCGCAGTGGTAGCGCGTCCGCTTTGCAAGCGGAAGGCCCCGGGTTCAATCCCCGGTGTGTCCAACTCTTTGTTCGACTCACCTCCGCTTGCTTGCACAACGCCTACGAACCCGCCGCCGCATTATGCTTCGCGTCACACCACACCACGCACTTCTCGCCATCGACCTCCCACGCAACCACGCCTTATAATGTCCAGCCCTTCCATACAGAGTAGCGCCTTCTTCTGTCATTACACCTCCATGACACCTCATCCGTGACGATGACCAACATCAACTTGTGAGGCCCTATTCATTCTGTACCGACATTGGCGGCCAGAGGAAGCGGTGTCCCAGACACGACACCAGGGTTTCTTGTGCTGGTGTGTTTTGTTGTTTGTTTTTGACGGCATGTACGATGTGCACAGGATGCAAAGGTGAGATGTAGGGTGCGTGATGAACCGGAGTTGGTATTGAACGCGAGTGGTGGCAGGCAGCTGTGTGGCTGGTGGTAGGAAAGTTCGCGAATGATGTGGAAGATGTGAGAGCGGGTGGTTTGTGTGCGTGTGGAGGCGTTGGGTATACGTGGGTGGCGGTGGGGTTTGTGTGTGCGTGATAAAGCGGAGTTGAAAGTGGCGGTTAGGTGTGTTCTTTTGCTGGGCGCATAGCGCAGTGGTAGCGCGTCCGCTTTGCAAGCGGAAGGCCCCGGGTTCAATCCCCGGTGTGTCCAACTCTTTGTTCGACTCACCTCCGCTTGCTTGCACAACGCCTACGAACCCGCCGCCGCATTATGCTTCGCGTCACACCACACCACGCACTTCTCGCCATCGACCTCCCACGCAACCACGCCTTATAATGTCCAGCCCTTCCATACAGAGTAGCGCCTTCTTCTGTCATTACACCTCCATGACACCTCATCCGTGACGATGACCAACATCAACTTGTGAGGCCCTATTCATTCTGTACCGAAATTGGCGGCCAGAGGAAGCGGTGTCCCAGACACGACACCAGGGTTTCTTGTGCTGGTGTGTTTTGTTGTTTGTTGTTGACGGCATGTACGATGTGCACAGGACGCAAAGGTGAGATGTAGGGTGCGTGATGAACCGGAGTTGGTATTGAACGCGAGTGGTGGCAGGCAGCTGTGTGGCTGGTGATAGGAAAGTTCGCGATGGATGTGGAAGATGTGAGAGCGGGTGATTTGTGTGCGTGTGGAGGCGTTGGGTATACGTGGGTGGCGGTGGGGTTTGTGTGTGCGTGATAAAGCGGAGTTGAAAGTGGCGGTTAGGTGTGTTCTTTTGCTGGGCGCATAGCGCAGTGGTAGCGCGTCCGCTTTGCAAGCGGAAGGCCCCGGGTTCAATCCCCGGTGTGTCCAACTCTTTGTTCGACTCACCTCCGCTTGCTTGCACAACGCCTACGAACCCGCCGCCGCATTATGCTTCGCGTCACACCACACCACGCACTTCTCGCCATCGACCTCCCACGCAACCACGCCTTATAATGTCCAGCCCTTCCATACAGAGTAGCGCCTTCTTCTGTCATTACACCTCCATGACGCCTCATCCGTGACGATGACCAACATCAACTTGTGAGGCCCTATTCATTCTGTACCGAAATTGGCGCCCAGAGGAAGCGGTGTCCCAGACACGACACCAGGGTTTCTTGTGCTGGTGTGTTTTGTTGTTTGTTTTTGACGGCATGTACGATGTGCACAGGACGCAAAGGTGAGATGTAGGGTGCGTGATGAACCGGAGTTGGTATTGAACGCGAGTGGTGGCAGGCAGCTGTGTGGCTGGTGATAGGAAAGTTCGCGATGGATGTGGAAGATGTGAGAGCGGGTGGTTTGTGGCGTTGGGTATACGTGGGTGGCGGTGGGGTTTGTGTGTGCGTGATAAAGCGGAGTTGAAAGTGGCGGTTAGGTGTGTTCTTTTGCTGGGCGCATAGCGCAGTGGTAGCGCGTCCGCTTTGCAAGCGGAAGGCCCCGGGTTCAATCCCCGGTGTGTCCAACTCTTTGTTCGACTCACCTCCGCTTGCTTGCACAACGCCTACGAACCCGCCGCCGCATTATGCTTCGCGTCACACCACACCACGCACTTCTCGCCATCGACCTCCCACGCAACCACGCCTTATAATGTCCAGCCCTTCCATACAGAGTAGCGCCTTCTTCTGTCATTACACCTCCATGACACCTCATCCGTGACGATGACCAACATCAACTTGTGAGGCCCTATTCATTCTGTACCGAAATTGGCGCCCAGAGGAAGCGGTGTCCCAGACACGACACCAGGGTTTCTTGTGCTGGTGTGTTTTGTTGTTTGTTTTTGACGGCATGTACGATGTGCACAGGACGCAAAGGTGAGATGTAGGGTGCGTGATGAACCGGAGTTGGTATTGAACGCGAGTGGTGGCAGGCAGCTGTGTGGCTGGTGATAGGAAAGTTCGCGATGGATGTGGAAGATGTGAGAGCGGGTGGTTTGTGGCGTTGGGTATACGTGGGTGGCGGTGGGGTTTGTGTGTGCGTGATAAAGCGGAGTTGAAAGTGGCGGTTAGGTGTGTTCTTTTGCTGGGCGCATAGCGCAGTGGTAGCGCGTCCGCTTTGCAAGCGGAAGGCCCCGGGTTCAATCCCCGGTGTGTCCAACTCTTTGTTCGACTCACCTCCGCTTGCTTGCACAACGCCTACGAACCCGCCGCCGCATTATGCTTCGCGTCACACCACACCACGCACTTCTCGCCATCGACCTCCCACGCAACCACGCCTTATAATGTCCAGCCCTTCCATACAGAGTAGCGCCTTCTTCTGTCATTACACCTCCATGACGCCTCATCCGTGACGATGACCAACATCAACTTGTGAGGCCCTATTCATTCTGTACCGAAATTGGCGCCCAGAGGAAGCGGTGTCCCAGACACGACACCAGGGTTTCTTGTGCTGGTGTGTTTTGTTGTTTGTTTTTGACGGCATGTACGATGTGCACAGGACGCAAAGGTGAGATGTAGGGTGCGTGATGAACCGGAGTTGGTATTGAACGCGAGTGGTGGCAGGCAGCTGTGTGGCTGGTGATAGGAAAGTTCGCGATGGATGTGGAAGATGTGAGAGCGGGTGGTTTGTGGCGTTGGGTATACGTGGGTGGCGGTGGGGTTTGTGTGTGCGTGATAAAGCGGAGTTGAAAGTGGCGGTTAGGTGTGTTCTTTTGCTGGGCGCATAGCGCAGTGGTAGCGCGTCCGCTTTGCAAGCGGAAGGCCCCGGGTTCAATCCCCGGTGTGTCCAACTCTTTGTTCGACTCACCTCCGCTTGCTTGCACAACGCCTACGAACCCGCCGCCGCATTATGCTTCGCGTCACACCACACCACGCACTTCTCGCCATCGACCTCCCACGCAACCACGCCTTATAATGTCCAGCCCTTCCATACAGAGTAGCGCCTTCTTCTGTCATTACACCTCCATGACACCTCATCCGTGACGATGACCAACATCAACTTGTGAGGCCCTATTCATTCTGTACCGAAATTGGCGCCCAGAGGAAGCGGTGTCCCAGACACGACACCAGGGTTTCTTGTGCTGGTGTGTTTTGTTGTTTGTTTTTGACGGCATGTACGATGTGCACAGGACGCAAAGGTGAGATGTAGGGTGCGTGATGAACCGGAGTTGGTATTGAACGCGAGTGGTGGCAGGCAGCTGTGTGGCTGGTGATAGGAAAGTTCGCGATGGATGTGGAAGATGTGAGAGCGGGTGGTTTGTGTGCGTGTGGAGGCGTTGGGTATACGTGGGTGGCGGTGGGGTTTGTGTGTGCGTGATAAAGCGGAGTTGAAAGTGGCGGTTAGGTGTGTTCTTTTGCTGGGCGCATAGCGCAGTGGTAGCGCGTCCGCTTTGCAAGCGGAAGGCCCCGGGTTCAATCCCCGGTGTGTCCAACTCTTTGTTCGACTCACCTCCGCTTGCTTGCACAACGCCTACGAACCCGCCGCCGCATTATGCTTCGCGTCACACCACGCACTTCTCGCCATCGACCTCCCACGCAACCACGCCTTAAAATGTCCAGTCCTTCCATACAGAGTAGCGCCTTCTTCTGTCATTACACCTCCATGACACCTCATCCGTGACGATGACCAACATCAACTTGTGAGGCCCTATTCATTCTGTACCGAAATTGGCGCCCAGAGGAAGCGGTGTCCCAGACACGACACCAGGGTTTCTTGTGCTGGTGTGTTTTGTTGTTTGTTGTTGACGGTATGTACGATGTGCACAGGACGCAAAGGTGAGATGTAGGGTGCGTGATGAACCGGAGTTGGTATTGAACGCGAGTGGTGGCAGGCAGCTGTGTGGCTGGTGATAGGAAAGTTCGCGATGGATGTGGAAGATGTGAGAGCGGGTGGTTTGTGTGCGTGTGGAGGCGTTGGGTATACGTGGGTGGCGGTGGGGTTTGTGTGTGCGTGATAAAGCGGAGTTGAAAGTGGCGGTTAGGTGTGTTCTTTTGCTGGGCGCATAGCGCAGTGGTAGCGCGTCCGCTTTGCAAGCGGAAGGCCCCGGGTTCAATCCCCGGTGTGTCCAACTCTTTGTTCGACTCACCTCCGCTTGCTTGCACAACGCCTACGAACCCGCCGCCGCATTATGCTTCGCGTCACACCACACCACGCACTTCTCGCCATCGACCTCCCACGCAACCACGCCTTATAATGTCCAGCCCTTCCATACAGAGTAGCGCCTTCTTCTGTCATTACACCTCCATGACACCTCATCCGTGACGATGACCAACATCAACTTGTGAGGCCCTATTCATTCTGTACCGAAATTGGCGCCCAGAGGAAGCGGTGTCCCAGACACGACACCAGGGTTTCTTGTGCTGGTGTGTTTTGTCGTTTGTTTTTGACGGCATGTACGATGTGCACAGGACGCAAAGGTGAGATGTAGGGTGCGTGATGAACCGGAGTTGGTATTGAACGCGAGTGGTGGCAGGCAGCTGTGTGGCTGGTGATAGGAAAGTTCGCGATGGATGTGGAAGATGTGAGAGCGGGTGGTTTGTGTGCGTGTGGAGGCGTTGGGTATACGTGGGTGGCGGTGGGGTTTGTGTGTGCGTGATAAAGCGGAGTTGAAAGTGGCGGTTAGGTGTGTTCTTTTGCTGGGCGCATAGCGCAGTGGTAGCGCGTCCGCTTTGCAAGCGGAAGGCCCCGGGTTCAATCCCCGGTGTGTCCAACTCTTTGTTCGACTCACCTCCGCTTGCTTGCACAACGCCTACGAACCCGCCGCCGCATTATGCTTCGCGTCACACCACACCACGCACTTCTCGCCATCGACCTCCCACGCAACCACGCCTTATAATGTCCAGCCCTTCCATACAGAGTAGCGCCTTCTTCTGTCATTACACCTCCATGACACCTCATCCGTGACGATGACCAACATCAACTTGTGAGGCCCTATTCATTCTGTACCGAAATTGGCGCCCAGAGGAAGCGGTGTCCCAGACACGACACCAGGGTTTCTTGTGCTGGTGTGTTTTGTTGTTTGTTTTTGACGGCATGTACGATGTGCACAGGACGCAAAGGTGAGATGTAGGGTGCGTGATGAACCGGAGTTGGTATTGAACGCGAGTGGTGGCAGGCAGCTGTGTGGCTGGTGATAGGAAAGTTCGCGATGGATGTGGAAGATGTGAGAGCGGGTGGTTTGCGTGCGTGTGGAGGCGTTGGGTATACGTGGGTGGTGGTGGGGTTTGTGTGCGTGATAAAGCGGAGTTGAAAGTGGCGGTTAGGTGTGTTCTTTTGCTGGGCGCATAGCGCAGTGGTAGCGCGTCCGCTTTGCAAGCGGAAGGCCCCGGGTTCAATCCCCGGTGTGTCCAACTCTTTGTTCGACTCACCTCCGCTTGCTTGCACAACGCCTACGAACCCGCCGCCGCATTATGCTTCGCGTCACACCACACCACGCACTTCTCGCCATCGACCTCCCACGCAACCACGCCTTATAATGTCCAGCCCTTCCATACAGAGTAGCGCCTTCTTCTGTCATTACAGCTCCATGACACCTCATTCGTGACGATGACCAACATCAACTTGTGAGGCCCTATTCATTCTGTACCGAAATTGGCGCCCAGAGGAAGCGGTGCCCCAGACACGACACCAGGGTTTCTTGTGCTGGTGTGTTTTGTTGTTTGTTGTTGACGGCATGTACGATGTGCACAGGACGCAAAGGTGAGATGTAGGGTGCGTGATGAACCGGAGTTGGTATTGAACGCGAGTGGTGGCAGGCAGCTGTGTGGCTGGTGATAGGAAAGTTCGCGATGGATGTGGAAGATGTGAGAGCGGGTGGTTTGTGTGCGTGTGGAGGCGTTGGGTATACGTGGGTGGCGGTGGGGTTTGTGTGTGCGTGATAAAGCGGAGTTGAAAGTGGCGGTTAGGTGTGTTCTTTTGCTGGGCGCATAGCGCAGTGGTAGCGCGTCCGCTTTGCAAGCGGAAGGCCCCGGGTTCAATCCCCGGTGTGTCCAACTCTTTGTTCGACTCACCTCCGCTTGCTTGCACAACGCCTACGAACCCGCCGCCGCATTATGCTTCGCGTCACACCACACCACGCACTTCTCGCCATCGACCTCCCACGCAACCACGCCTTATAATGTCCAGCCCTTCCATACAGAGTAGCGCCTTCTTCTGTCATTACACCTCCATGACACCTCATCCGTGACGATGACCAACATCAACTTGTGAGGCCCTATTCATTCTGTACCGAAATTGGCGCCCAGAGGAAGCGGTGTCCCAGACACGACACCAGGGTTTCTTGTGCTGGTGTGTTTTGTTGTTTGTTGTTGACGGCATGTACGATGTGCACAGGACGCAAAGGTGAGATGTAGGGTGCGTGATGAACCGGAGTTGGTATTGAACGCGAGTGGTGGCAGGCAGCTGTGTGGCTGGTGATAGGAAAGTTCGCGATGGATGTGGAAGATGTGAGAGCGGGTGGTTTGTGTGCGTGTGGTGGCGTTGGGTATACGTGGGTGGCGGTGGGGTCTGTGTGTGCGTGGTAAAGCGGAGTTGAAAGTGGCGGTTAGGTGTGTTCTTTTGCTGGGCGCATAGCGCAGTGGTAGCGCGTCCGCTTTGCAAGCGGAAGGCCCCGGGTTCAATCCCCGGTGTGTCCAACTCTTTGTTCGACTCACCTCCGCTTGCTTGCACAACGCCTACGAACCCGCCGCCGCATTATGCTTCGCGTCACACCACACCACGCACTTCTCGCCATCGACCTCCCACGCAACCACGCCTTATAATGTCCAGCCCTTCCATACAGAGTAGCGCCTTCTTCTGTCATTACACCTCCATGACACCTCATCCGTGACGATGACCAACATCAACTTGTGAGGACCTATTCATTCTGTACCGAAATTGGCGCCCAGAGGAAGCGGTGTCCCAGACACGACACCAGGGTTTCTTGTGCTGGTGTGTTTTGTTGTTTGTTTTTGACGGCATGTACGATGTGCACAGGATGCAAAGGTGAGATGTAGGGTGCGTGATGAACCGGAGTTGGTATTGAACGCGAGTGGTGGCAGGCAGCTGTGTGGCTGGTGGTAGGAAAGTTCGCGATGGATGTGGAAGATGTGAGAGCGGGTGGTTTGTGTGCGTGTGGAGGCGTTGGGTATACGTGGGTGGCGGTGGGGTTTGTGTGTGCGTGATAAAGCGGAGTTGAAAGTGGCGGTTAGGTGTGTTCTTTTGCTGGGCGCATAGCGCAGTGGTAGCGCGTCCGCTTTGCAAGCGGAAGGCCCCGGGTTCAATCCCCGGTGTGTCCAACTCTTTGTTCGACTCACCTCCGCTTGCTTGCACAACGCCTACGAACCCGCCGCCGCATTATGCTTCGCGTCACACCACACCACGCACTTCTCGCCATCGACCTCCCACGCAACCACGCCTTATAATGTCCAGCCCTTCCATACAGAGTAGCGCCTTCTTCTGTCATTACAGCTCCATGACACCTCATTCGTGACGATGACCAACATCAACTTGTGAGGCCCTATTCATTCTGTACCGAAATTGGCGGCCAGAGGAAGCGGTGTCCCAGACACGACACCAGGGTTTCTTGTGCTGGTGTGTTTTGTTGTTTGTTTTTGACGGCATGTACGATGTGCACAGGATGCAAAGGTGAGATGTAGGGTGCGTGATGAACCGGAGTTGGTATTGAACGCGAGTGGTGGCAGGCAGCTGTGTGGCTGGTGGTAGGAAAGTTCGCGAATGATGTGGAAGATGTGAGAGCGGGTGGTTTGTGTGCGTGTGGAGGCGTTGGGTATACGTGGGTGGCGGTGGGGTTTGTGTGTGCGTGATAAAGCGGAGTTGAAAGTGGCGGTTAGGTGTGTTCTTTTGCTGGGCGCATAGCGCAGTGGTAGCGCGTCCGCTTTGCAAGCGGAAGGCCCCGGGTTCAATCCCCGGTGTGTCCAACTCTTTGTTCGACTCACCTCCGCTTGCTTGCACAACGCCTACGAACCCGCCGCCGCATTATGCTTCGCGTCACACCACACCACGCACTTCTCGCCATCGACCTCCCACGCAACCACGCCTTATAATGTCCAGCCCTTCCATACAGAGTAGCGCCTTCTTCTGTCATTACAGCTCCATGACACCTCATTCGTGACGATGACCAACATCAACTTGTGAGGCCCTATTCATTCTGTACCGAAATTGGCGGCCAGAGGAAGCGGTGTCCCAGACACGACACCAGGGTTTCTTGTGCTGGTGTGTTTTGTTGTTTGTTTTGACGGCATGTACGATGTGCACAGGACGCAAAGGTGAGATGTAGGGTGCGTGATGAACCGGAGTTGGTATTGAACGCGAGTGGTGGCAGGCAGCTGTGTGGCTGGTGATAGGAAAGTTCGCGATGGATGTGGAAGATGTGAGAGCGGGTGGTTTGTGTGCGTGTGGAGGCGTTGGGTATACGTGGGTGGCGGTGGGGTTTGTGTGTGCGTGATAAAGCGGAGTTGAAAGTGGCGGTTAGGTGTGTTCTTTTGCTGGGCGCATAGCGCAGTGGTAGCGCGTCCGCTTTGCAAGCGGAAGGCCCCGGGTTCAATCCCCGGTGTGTCCAACTCTTTGTTCGACTCACCTCCGCTTGCTTGCACAACGCCTACGAACCCGCCGCCGCATTATGCTTCGCGTCACACCACACCACGCACTTCTCGCCATCGACCTCCCACGCAACCACGCCTTATAATGTCCAGCCCTTCCATACAGAGTAGCGCCTTCTTCTGTCATTACAGCTCCATGACACCTCATCCGTGACGATGACCAACATCAACTTGTGAGGCCCTATTCATTCTGTACCGAAATTGGCGCCCAGAGGAAGCGGTGTCCCAGACACGACACCAGGGTTTCTTGTGCTGGTGTGTTTTGTTGTTTGTTTTTGACGGCATGTACGATGTGCACAGGACGCAAAGGTGAGATGTAGGGTGCGTGATGAACCGGAGTTGGTATTGAACGCGAGTGGTGGCAGGCAGCTGTGTGGCTGGTGATAGGAAAGTTCGCGATGGATGTGGAAGATGTGAGAGCGGGTGGTTTGCGTGCGTGTGGAGGCGTTGGGTATACGTGGGTGGTGGTGGGGTTTGTGTGCGTGATAAAGCGGAGTTGAAAGTGGCGGTTAGGTGTGTTCTTTTGCTGGGCGCATAGCGCAGTGGTAGCGCGTCCGCTTTGCAAGCGGAAGGCCCCGGGTTCAATCCCCGGTGTGTCCAACTCTTTGTTCGACTCACCTCCGCTTGCTTGCACAACGCCTACGAACCCGCCGCCGCATTATGCTTCGCGTCACACCACACCACGCACTTCTCGCCATCGACCTCCCACGCAACCACGCCTTATAATGTCCAGCCCTTCCATACAGAGTAGCGCCTTCTTCTGTCATTACAGCTCCATGACACCTCATTCGTGACGATGACCAACATCAACTTGTGAGGCCCTATTCATTCTGTACCGAAATTGGCGCCCAGAGGAAGCGGTGTCCCAGACACGACACCAGGGTTTCTTGTGCTGGTGTGTTTTGTTGTTTGTTGTTGACGGCATGTACGATGTGCACAGGACGCAAAGGTGAGATGTAGGGTGCGTGATGAACCGGAGTTGGTATTGAACGCGAGTGGTGGCAGGCAGCTGTGTGGCTGGTGATAGGAAAGTTCGCGATGGATGTGGAAGATGTGAGAGCGGGTGGTTTGCGTGCGTGTGGAGGCGTTGGGTATACGTGGGTGGTGGTGGGGTTTGTGTGCGTGATAAAGCGGAGTTGAAAGTGGCGGTTAGGTGTGTTCTTTTGCTGGGCGCATAGCGCAGTGGTAGCGCGTCCGCTTTGCAAGCGGAAGGCCCCGGGTTCAATCCCCGGTGTGTCCAACTCTTTGTTCGACTCACCTCCGCTTGCTTGCACAACGCCTACGAACCCGCCGCCGCATTATGCTTCGCGTCACACCACACCACGCACTTCTCGCCATCGACCTCCCACGCAACCACGCCTTATAATGTCCAGCCCTTCCATACAGAGTAGCGCCTTCTTCTGTCATTACAGCTCCATGACACCTCATTCGTGACGATGACCAACATCAACTTGTGAGGCCCTATTCATTCTGTACCGAAATTGGCGGCCAGAGGAAGCGGTGTCCCAGACACGACACCAGGGTTTCTTGTGCTGGTGTGTTTTGTTGTTTGTTTTGACGGCATGTACGATGTGCACAGGACGCAAAGGTGAGATGTAGGGTGCGTGATGAACCGGAGTTGGTATTGAACGCGAGTGGTGGCAGGCAGCTGTGTGGCTGGTGATAGGAAAGTTCGCGATGGATGTGGAAGATGTGAGAGCGGGTGGTTTGTGTGCGTGTGGAGGCGTTGGGTATACGTGGGTGGCGGTGGGGTTTGTGTGTGCGTGATAAAGCGGAGTTGAAAGTGGCGGTTAGGTGTGTTCTTTTGCTGGGCGCATAGCGCAGTGGTAGCGCGTCCGCTTTGCAAGCGGAAGGCCCCGGGTTCAATCCCCGGTGTGTCCAACTCTTTGTTCGACTCACCTCCGCTTGCTTGCACAACGCCTACGAACCCGCCGCCGCATTATGCTTCGCGTCACACCACACCACGCACTTCTCGCCATCGACCTCCCACGCAACCACGCCTTATAATGTCCAGTCCTTCCATACAGAGTAGCGCCTTCTTCTGTCATTACACCTCCATGACACCTCATCCGTGACGATGACCAACATCAACTTGTGAGGCCCTATTCATTCTGTACCGAAATTGGCGGCCAGAGGAAGCGGTGTCCCAGACACGACACCAGGGTTTCTTGTGCTGGTGTGTTTTGTTGTTTGTTTTTGACGGCATGTACGATGTGCACAGGACGCAAAGGTGAGATGTAGGGTGCGTGATGAACCGGAGTTGGTATTGAACGCGAGTGGTGGCAGGCAGCTGTGTGGCTGGTGATAGGAAAGTTCGCGATGGATGTGGAAGATGTGAGAGCGGGTGGTTTGTGTGCGTGTGGAGGCGTTGGGTATACGTGGGTGGCGGTGGGGTTTGTGTGTGCGTGATAAAGCGGAGTTGAAAGTGGCGGTTAGGTGTGTTCTTTTGCTGGGCGCATAGCGCAGTGGTAGCGCGTCCGCTTTGCAAGCGGAAGGCCCCGGGTTCAATCCCCGGTGTGTCCAACTCTTTGTTCGACTCACCTCCGCTTGCTTGCACAACGCCTACGAACCCGCCGCCGCATTATGCTTCGCGTCACACCACACCACGCACTTCTCGCCATCGACCTCCCACGCAACCACGCCTTATAATGTCCAGCCCTTCCATACAGAGTAGCGCCTTCTTCTGTCATTACACCTCCATGACACCTCATCCGTGACGATGACCAACATCAACTTGTGAGGCCCTATTCATTCTGTACCGAAATTGGCGCCCAGAGGAAGCGGTGTCCCAGACACGACACCAGGGTTTCTTGTGCTGGTGTGTTTTGTTGTTTGTTGTTGACGGCATGTACGATGTGCACAGGACGCAAAGGTGAGATGTAGGGTGCGTGATGAACCGGAGTTGGTATTGAACGCGAGTGGTGGCAGGCAGCTGTGTGGCTGGTGATAGGAAAGTTCGCGATGGATGTGGAAGATGTGAGAGCGGGTGGTTTGTGTGCGTGTGGAGGCGTTGGGTATACGTGGGTGGCGGTGGGGTTTGTGTGTGCGTGATAAAGCGGAGTTGAAAGTGGCGGTTAGGTGTGTTCTTTTGCTGGGCGCATAGCGCAGTGGTAGCGCGTCCGCTTTGCAAGCGGAAGGCCCCGGGTTCAATCCCCGGTGTGTCCAACTCTTTGTTCGACTCACCTCCGCTTGCTTGCACAACGCCTACGAACCCGCCGCCGCATTATGCTTCGCGTCACACCACACCACGCACTTCTCGCCATCGACCTCCCACGCAACCACGCCTTATAATGTCCAGCCCTTCCATACAGAGTAGCGCCTTCTTCTGTCATTACAGCTCCATGACACATCATCCGTGACGATGACCAACATCAACTTGTGAGGCCCTATTCATTCTGTACCGAAATTGGCGCCCAGAGGAAGCGGTGTCCCAGACACGACACCAGGGTTTCTTGTGCTGGTGTGTTTTGTTGTTTGTTGTTGACGGCATGTACGATGTGCACAGGACGCAAAGGTGAGATGTAGGGTGCGTGATGAACCGGAGTTGGTATTGAACGCGAGTGGTGGCAGGCAGCTGTGTGGCTGGTGATAGGAAAGTTCGCGATGGATGTGGAAGATGTGAGAGCGGGTGGTTTGTGTGCGTGTGGAGGCGTTGGGTATACGTGGGTGGCGGTGGGGTTTGTGTGTGCGTGATAAAGCGGAGTTGAAAGTGGCGGTTAGGTGTGTTCTTTTGCTGGGCGCATAGCGCAGTGGTAGCGCGTCCGCTTTGCAAGCGGAAGGCCCCGGGTTCAATCCCCGGTGTGTCCAACTCTTTGTTCGACTCACCTCCGCTTGCTTGCACAACGCCTACGAACCCGCCGCCGCATTATGCTTCGCGTCACACCACACCACGCACTTCTCGCCATCGACCTCCCACGCAACCACGCCTTATAATGTCCAGCCCTTCCATACAGAGTAGCGCCTTCTTCTGTCATTACAGCTCCATGACACATCATCCGTGACGATGACCAACATCAACTTGTGAGGCCCTATTCATTCTGTACCGAAATTGGCGCCCAGAGGAAGCGGTGTCCCAGACACGGCACCAGGGTTTCTTGTGCTGGTGTGTTTTGTTGTTTGTTGTTGACGGCATGTACGATGTGCACAGGACGCAAAGGTGAGATGTAGGGTGCGTGATGAACCGGAGTTGGTATTGAACGCGAGTGGTGGCAGGCAGCTGTGTGGCTGGTGATAGGAAAGTTCGCGATGGATGTGGAAGATGTGAGAGCGGGTGGTTTGTGTGCGTGTGGAGGCGTTGGGTATACGTGGGTGGCGGTGGGGTTTGTGTGTGCGTGATAAAGCGGAGTTGAAAGTGGCGGTTAGGTGTGTTCTTTTGGTGGGCGCATAGCGCAGTGGTAGCGCGTCCGCTTTGCAAGCGGAAGGCCCCGGGTTCAATCCCCGGTGTGTCCAACTCTTTGTTCGACTCACCTCCGCTTGCTTGCACAACGCCTACGAACCCGCCGCCGCATTATGCTTCGCGTCACACCACACCACGCACTTCTCGCCATCGACCTCCCACGCAACCACGCCTTATAATGTCCAGCCCTTCCATACAGAGTAGCGCCTTCTTCTGTCATTACACCTCCATGACACCTCATCCGTGACGATGACCAACATCAACTTGTGAGGCCCTATTCATTCTGTACCGAAATTGGCGCCCAGAGGAAGCGGTGTCCCAGACACGACACCAGGGTTTCTTGTGCTGGTGTGTTTTGTTGTTTGTTGTTGACGGCATGTACGATGTGCACAGGACGCAAAGGTGAGATGTAGGGTGCGTGATGAACCGGAGTTGGTATTGAACGCGAGTGGTGGCAGGCAGCTGTGTGGCTGGTGATAGGAAAGTTCGCGATGGATGTGGAAGATGTGAGAGCGGGTGGTTTGTGTGCGTGTGGAGGTGTTGGGTATACGTGGGTGGCGGTGGGGTTTGTGTGTGCGTGATAAAGCGGAGTTGAAAGTGGCGGTTAGGTGTGTTCTTTTGGTGGGCGCATAGCGCAGTGGTAGCGCGTCCGCTTTGCAAGCGGAAGGCCCCGGGTTCAGGCGCACGCTGGTACCACAGAATTTATGAGTCAATTTCAGTGTGGATAATGTCAATTTCTGTGCAGGTTTTGTAGACCAGATCGAGTCGGTTTCCCCGGTAAGGGTTGAATTTGAGAAGAGGAAAAATAAAACAGAATAAATTACGTGACGGAAGGTATTTCTCAATTTTTAGAAAAATCGAGTGCCGCCATCGCTTCACAGCTGCCATTCGTCGATCTTCCCCCTTTGACGCGCATTACAGAGTGAAGGTCCCTCGGCTCACATGGCTGATTCGGTACGACGCGACTCCACATACTTGCTATCCATGTTTTATGACCTTTACTAACTCTATCACTCATACAGGCGCCAGAGAACGCGGAGACTGCGGCCAGTGCGCAAGACGGAGCTTGGTGTCGCGCACAGCCAAGTGGTACCGTTCCGGACAACTCTAGGAAGCCGGAAAAAAAGAGGAAGCGTTCTAAGACAACGTTGACGCCGCTACCTGTTTACAATCAGGGTTTCTTAGACGCTCATCGTGCTGAGAAGGTTGCGCGTGCTCGGATGGACGAGAAGGAGACTCAATTGGTGGAGCGGGGCTACAACCGTATCGCCAGAACTGCAGCTGCGCTGATGCGTCGTGAAGATGAGGAGGGAGTGGTTGAGGGAGCGGTTTCACGTGCCGACTATGAAAAATGGGAGAAAAAGGCTATCAAAGACATGTTTGGACTTGACTCTGATTCATCTTCTGAGGCCAGTGCTGACGATATAAGTGCCGACCCAGACTACGAGGAGAAACTGCCACACGTGGGATGTGTTGATTCAAGCCAGTCTTCAAGGGGAGACATAGTTTCAAGTGACATTGACGAAGATGCAGAGGATGAGGAGGGAACTCGAACGCCCGTTGACCCTACACCAAATTTTCACCGAAGCCCACCGGATTCACACCAAACCTACGATCTTCGAGTGAAGAGATCTGTTCCTTCTTGGTTTCGCGGTTTCAAGACCACATTCAAGTCCTGGAAACATTTCCTCAAAGCTTTCGATAGCTTTCAGTTTGAAACATGCCAACGCTTCACTAAGCGCACGACGACATCGGTGGCTTCTAGGAACAATCAGATGCTGGCTCTGTTCAAAGCCAGGAAGCGGGCCGGGAAGAAATCAAGGAAGGAAGTGGAGCTAATCCCAAAAGAGTGGCAGATGTATTCGCAGACGTTGGTGTGTACCCACGGACAACCGTACGAGCCAAAAGGGAATGGAGAGCGATATCATTCCAATATCCGCGACACAAAGTGCAAGGCGAGAGTGAACGTCCGAGTTACCGTCTCTGTGAGTGGCTCATGGTACTTGTGCGTCAACCCCTCTGGAGAGCATAATCATGCATTGAACAAGCGCACGTTTGAGAGCTACGCTGAGAACCGGACGGTGAAAGATGCCCAACTGACGCGCGATGTTGCAATTTTGCACAAGGCGGGTGCTAAAGCGAAAGGAATACTTCGCTATCTTCGGGAGCAAACTGGTAGGCAGATCTTGTGTGGATTTGGTAGCTATGTTTTGTGTGAATATGGTAGCTATGTTCTGTGAATATTTGGTTATTATGTATCTAATTTCTGTATGGGTTTGGTGGTATACTACAGGGAAGGCGACCAAGCTGAGGGACGTTCATAACATGGTACAGCGTCATAAGACGGCGGAGAAAGCTGGCTTGAACGATGCCCAGCGTGCTTACGCAGTTCTGGATGAGTTCACGAGGCAAAATGAGGGGAACACTGCTGAAGTTTTGGTGGACAATGACTCTAAAGTTGCCCGCATTGCCACTTTCCAGACAGCTCGAATGAAACGCCTATTCAGGGCCTTTCCGGAGGTTGTGCTTGTAGATTCAACGCACAACACGAACGTGAACCGCTACAAGCTATTTAGCTTTGTCGTCCACGACGTCTTCGGACAGGTATATGTAGATTACTTTGAAGTCTGATGTGCTATAATACATTGGTCTAACTTGTACCTAAGGGTCAATATGTGCACCATGCTCTTGTAGATAGCGAAGAGAAGGACAACTTGAGGCGTGTCGTGGAGATTTTCAAACAAAACAATCCGGACTGGGGAAAGTGCGTGTATTTATGACTGACAAGGCGATCCACGAAAAGCAAGTACTTCACGAGGAGTTTCCAGATGCCCGACAACTTCTCTGCCAGTGGCATGTGATAACCTGGCTTAGGAAACAAGCTACTCGATTAGCACCCAACGTGAAGGAGGACGTGAAGAGTCTCGTTCGTAAGCTGGTGTACGCCAAAGACGCACAAGAATACGAGGACGCTAAGGGTGCTCTGCACAAAACACTAGGTAACGATACGTCTCACGAATTCTACAAGACTTTCGTCACCAATTGGGACCAATCCAAGGACGAGTGGGTGTCCTACCTACGTGGAAACATTCCGCACCTGACGAACAACACCAACAACAGAATCGAGTCAAAGTGGGGTAAAATAAAGGAGGTCATCAACGGATCCTTTACGATAGCCCAGCTTCTATCCACACTGATCACCTTACAAGAGTATGCGGAGGGGGAGTACATTGCTGAATATCATCGCGTAGGTAGCCGGCCATCTCGTGAGTGTGAGGACGACGAGTTGACTCGTCTGGGTACGAATCTGAGCCCTTTTGCGTTCAAGCTTCTTTCGGACGAGCACTTGCTCGCTACCGGCCCTAATGCGGACTACAGAGTGGAGCACCTGGAGCCTGGTGTCACGACGTTAACCAGCCCAAGAAGCGGACTCGTTTACAAAGTCAACACCAAGGTACGCGAATTCGGTATAAATTTGGTAATATTTGGTGCGTTTGGGATAGACTAACTGCACCTGCAATGATTGTAGACATCTACCTGCGGCTGCATCTTCATGTCGACGTGCCTGCTACCATGTAGACATGTGATGTATATGACAAGAACAGACAATTTTGAAACGACGGTGCCCCCACTACGATGTTTTGCAACCCGGTGGGATAAACAAAGTCCGGAGAATAACATTGAGACGGGTGAAGTTCCAGTCGGAGGGTTGAAGCAAAGGACGTGCGCTAGTAGACCCAAGGTGAAAGGCCTTTCCAACACTACCAAGTATATCGATGTAAAGAGGATTGCCGAGAAGATAGTAGATCGAATGACTCTGCAGGCTACACCTACGTTCCGCACGGCACTACAGTGGCTTGAAGGGTTCTACGACGCGCTCAATGAAGGAGATGTTGTGGATTTCTCCGACAAGAACCCTCCTGTTTTCCCTGGGTTATCCCAAGTCTCGCCTGTGGATGGAGCCCGACTATCGCAGATGTCCTTTGGAGATGTAGCATCCCAGACCAATATGATCATGGACGCCACCAACGAGGAGATTCTTAAGCCGGATGCTACTTCGGAACATGAAAGCGAGAGAGTTATTCCACCGGAAGACGTTGAAGATGCTGATAACGCTGAGTCAATAGTGGGCGATTATGGATCTGACCCTGGAGCAGTGGAGCTATCATCTAAGCCATCGCGACCCCAACCTTCGACAGTGTGTACAGAATCTACACAGAACTCAACCGAACGTGACAAAATTTATGACTCGAAGGACAAAGCACGGAATGCTGTCGCAAAAACTGTAGAGTGGTCGTTTGCAGAGCGACCTGTCATTAATGGTATGACGAAGGCCCAGAGAAAGCGAGCAAAAGCGAAAGAAGAGGCTGCAAAAGCTCGTGAACTAGCAGCTATCTACCGGAAGGGAAAAACACCCAGATTCGTAACATTCGATGAGGTTGCTGCGTTGCTGGATGGTCCTTACAGCTTCTACTACTCCAAGGCGATGGTTGACGCGCTGGTGATCCCCAATGTCGAAGTTAACGGGACTTTGTCGGTGAAACCGTACGTTGTTGGACAGGACGTTCCTAGTATTTCAAAGATCCCGCAGCTACCGGCAGTTAAAGAGGCCGTCGAGGCCATAAAGAGCAAGGATAACCGTGATCTGCTTGCATATTGGCCAGACTACGGGTTCGCTACGTTAGACCAGCTGGATGCTATGGCAACACTTATTGAAGCTCGCGGTCGTTTCATACTGGTGATGAAGACGCACAAGTGGATCGATGAAACTGAATGGCGGATTGCAGACGTACGCGAACCATTCGACGACATGAGTCACGTAACTACGGTGACTACGCACCAAATGTATACCAAATATTCACAGAATCTAACCTAACCTTGTATTGTAGAACGAACACAAGGGCTATGTGGAGACTCCGAATCTCAACATTAATCGTGTGCCTGGGGAGACTGTTGAAGGCTATCGTCTCCTGGACTTCCGCGAAAATTTGTGGCTTCACACGACATCTATACTGATATCAATGATGGTGCTGCGAGCGCAATACCCAGGTGTCGGCATCATTAACCCCAGTTACCAGGACTTCGCTTTGCCAGATCAACGACTCCGTACAGCAGGAGGCTTTGGAGCGGCGGACTCCAAAAACGGGCGAGTCATTGGCATATTTCACATCTCACATCACTGGGTCGCGTATTTGGTGGACAGAAAGATCGATCCTGCTACGAAGAAAGCGACGTGCTTCATGTTCGACCCGATGCAAAGTGAAGGTAACTACACTATTATCGAGAAGAGCGTGCGTGGGGTGATCGAGAAGCTCCTTGAGTTGCAAGATACTATTTTCTACACGAAAGTCGAGTGGTGCCATCAGCAGGACGGTAGCTCGTGCGGTGTGTGGTGTATTGCGGTGCTGGAAATGCTGTTAAGTAACTCGCAGTGGGACAACTGTATTTACAGATTACAACCGTATTTGCGAATGCGGTTTTTGCACAAAGCCATCGCTTTTGTTGAAAGAGAGGCCGCACTCATGCAGCTATAAACAACAGCTTCAATATACTTGTACGTTTTCCTTGTGTAAATTTTGCATATTTAAATCTGGTGACTAAATTTGGTAGTCACAACCAAATCTAAACAAGACTTGGCAAATGAGCTCGAAAACGCACAAAGTCCCAGAATCCCCAAATATAGACTCGGCCCCAAAAAACTGCTCCTAAGTGATGTTACCGATTTACACAATATCGAAAATAAATATATTTACCCTAGTTAATGGGTAACAATTTATGACATCTGTTTCGATATTGATAGAAATAGGACACAAAATTGATTACGTAAAATCTAAATTCTGTGGTACGAACATCGTCCCCCGGGTTCAATCCCCGGTGTGTCCAACTCTTTGTTCGACTCACCTCCGCTTGCTTGCACAACGCCTACGAACCCGCCGCCGCATTATGCTTCGCGTCACACCACACCGCGCACTTCTCGCCATCGACCTCCCACTCAACCACGCCTTATAATGTCCAGCCCTTCCATACAGAGTAGCGCCTTCTTCTGTCATTACACCTCCATGACACCTCATCCGTGACGATGACCAACATCAACTTGTGAGGCCCTATTCATTCTGTACCGAAATTGGCGCCCAGAGGAAGCGGTGTCCCAGACACGACACCAGGGTTTCTTGTGCTGGTGTGTTTTGTTGTTTGTTGTTGACGGCATGTACGATGTGCACAGGACGCAAAGGTGAGATGTAGGGTGCGTGATGAACCGGAGTTGGTATTGAACGCGAGTGGTGGCAGGCAGCTGTGTGGCTGGTGATAGGAAAGTTCGCGATGGATGTGGAAGATGTGAGAGCGGGTGGTTTGTGTGCGTGTGGAGGCGTTGGGTATACGTGGGTGGCGGTGGGGTTTGTGTGTGCGTGATAAAGCGGAGTTGAAAGTGGCGGTTAGGTGTGTTCTTTTGCTGGGCGCATAGCGCAGTGGTAGCGCGTCCGCTTTGCAAGCGGAAGGCCCCGGGTTCAATCCCCGGTGTGTCCAACTCTTTGTTCGACTCACCTCCGCTTGCTTGCACAACGCCTACGAACCCGCCGCCGCATTATGCTTCGCGTCACACCACACCACGCACTTCTCGCCATCGACCTCCCACGCAACCACGCCTTATAATGTCTAGCCCTTCCATACAGAGTAGCGCCTTCTTCTGTCATTACACCTCCATGACACCTCATCCGTGACGATGACCAACATCAACTTGTGAGGCCCTATTCATTCTGTACCGAAATTGGCGCCCAGAGGAAGCGGTGTCCCAGACACGACACCAGGGTTTCTTGTGCTGGTGTGTTTTGTTGTTTGTTGTTGACGGCATGTACGATGTGCACAGGACGCAAAGGTGAGATGTAGGGTGCGTGATGAACCGGAGTTGGTATTGAACGCGAGTGGTGGCAGGCAGCTGTGTGGCTGGTGATAGGAAAGTTCGCGATGGATGTGGAAGATGTGAGAGCGGGTGGTTTGTGTGCGTGTGGAGGCGTTGGGTATACGTGGGTGGCGGTGGGGTTTGTGTGTGCGTGATAAAGCGGAGTTGAAAGTGGCGGTTAGGTGTGTTCTTTTGCTGGGCGCATAGCGCAGTGGTAGCGCGTCCGCTTTGCAAGCGGAAGGCCCCGGGTTCAATCCCCGGTGTGTCCAACTCTTTGTTCGACTCACCTCCGCTTGCTTGCACAACGCCTACGAACCCGCCGCCGCATTATGCTTCGCGTCACACCACACCACGCACTTCTCGCCATCGACCTCCCACGCAACCACGCCTTATAATGTCCAGCCCTTCCATACAGAGTAGCGCCTTCTTCTGTCATTACACCTCCATGACACCTCATCCGTGACGATGACCAACATCAACTTGTGAGGCCCTATTCATTCTGTACCGACATTGGCGGCCAGAGGAAGCGGTGTCCCAGACACGACACCAGGGTTTCTTGTGCTGGTGTGTTTTGTTGTTTGTTGTTGACGGCATGTACGATGTGCACAGGACGCAAAGGTGAGATGTAGGGTGCGTGATGAACCGGAGTTGGTATTGAACGCGAGTGGTGGCAGGCAGCTGTGTGGCTGGTGATAGGAAAGTTCGCGATGGATGTGGAAGATGTGAGAGCGGGTGGTTTGTGTGCGTGTGGAGGCGTTGGGTATACGTGGGTGGCGGTGGGGTTTGTGTGTGCGTGATAAAGCGGAGTTGAAAGTGGCGGTTAGGTGTGTTCTTTTGCTGGGCGCATAGCGCAGTGGTAGCGCGTCCGCTTTGCAAGCGGAAGGCCCCGGGTTCAATCCCCGGTGTGTCCAACTCTTTGTTCGACTCACCTCCGCTTGCTTGCACAACGCCTACGAACCCGCCGCCGCATTATGCTTCGCGTCACACCACACCACGCACTTCTCGCCATCGACCTCCCACGCAACCACGCCTTATAATGTCCAGCCCTTCCATACAGAGTAGCGCCTTCTTCTGTCATTACACCTCCATGACACCTCATCCGTGACGATGACCAACATCAACTTGTGAGGACCTATTCATTCTGTACCGACATTGGCGGCCAGAGGAAGCGGTGTCCCAGACACGACACCAGGGTTTCTTGTGCTGGTGTGTTTTGTTGTTTGTTTTTGACGGCATGTACGATGTGCACAGGATGCAAAGGTGAGATGTAGGGTGCGTGATGAACCGGAGTTGGTATTGAACGCGAGTTGTGGCAGGCAGCTGTGTGGCTGGTGATAGGAAAGTTCGCGATGGATGTGGAAGATGTGAGAGCGGGTGGTTTGTGTGCGTGTGGTGGCGTTGGGTGTACGTGGGTGGCGGTGGGGTCTGTGTGTGCGTGGTAAAGCGGAGTTGAAAGTGGCGGTTAGGTGTGTTCTTTTGCTGGGCGCATAGCGCAGTGGTAGCGCGTCCGCTTTGCAAGCGGAAGGCCCCGGGTTCAATCCCCGGTGTGTCCAACTCTTTGTTCGACTCACCTCCGCTTGCTTGCACAACGCCTACGAACCCGCCGCCGCATTATGCTTCGCGTCACACCACACCACGCACTTCTCGCCATCGACCTCCCACGCAACCACGCCTTATAATTTCCAGCCCTTCCATACAGAGTAGCGCCTTCTTCTGTCATTACACCTCCATGACACCTCATCCGTGACGATGACCAACATCAACTTGTGAGGACCTATTCATTCTGTACCGACATTGGCGGCCAGAGGAAGCGGTGTCCCAGACACGACACCAGGGTTTCTTGTGCTGGTGTGTTTTGTTGTTTGTTGTTGACGGCATGTACGATGTGCACAGGACGCAAAGGTGAGATGTAGGGTGCGTGATGAACCGGAGTTGGTATTGAACGCGAGTGGTGGCTGGTGATAGGAAAGTTGGCGATGGATGTGGAAGACGTGAGAGCGGGTGGTTTGTGTGCGTGTGGTGGCGTTGGGTATACGTGGGTGGTGGTGGGTTTTGTGTGTGCGTGATAAAGCGTCGTTGAAAGTGGCGGTTAGGTGTGTTCTTTTGCTGGGCGCATAGCGCAGTGGTAGCGCGTCCGCTTTGCAAGCGGAAGGCCCCGGGTTCAATCCCCGGTGTGTCCAACTCTTTGTTCGACTCACCTCCGCTTGCTTGCACAACGCCTACGAACCCGCCGCCGCATTATGCTTCGCGTCACACCACACCACGCACTTCTCGCCATCGACCTCCCACGCAACCACGCCTTATAATGTCCAGCCCTTCCATACAGAGTAGCGCCTTCTTCTGTCATTACACCTCCATGACACCTCATCCGTGACGATGACCAACATCAACTTGTGAGGACCTATTCATTCTGTACCGACATTGGCGGCCAGAGGAAGCGGTGTCCCAGACACGACACCAGGGTTTCTTGTGCTGGTGTGTTTTGTTGTTTGTTGTTGACGGCATGTACGATGTGCACAGGACGCAAAGGTGAGATGTAGGGTGCGTGATGAACCGGAGTTGGTATTGAACGCGAGTGGTGGCAGGCAGCTGTGTGGCTGGTGATAGGAAAGTTCGCGATGGATGTGGAAGATGTGAGAGCGGGTGGTTTGTGTGCGTGTGGTGGCGTTGGGTATACGTGGGTGGCGGTGGGGTCTGTGTGTGCGTGGTAAAGCGGAGTTGAAAGTGGCGGTTAGGTGTGTTCTTTTGCTGGGCGCATAGCGCAGTGGTAGCGCGTCCGCTTTGCAAGCGGAAGGCCCCGGGTTCAATCCCCGGTGTGTCCAACTCTTTGTTCGACTCACCTCCGCTTGCTTGCACAACGCCTACGAACCCGCCGCCGCATTATGCTTCGCGTCACACCACACCACGCACTTCTCGCCATCGACCTCCCACGCAACCACGCCTTATAATGTCCAGCCCTTCCATACAGAGTAGCGCCTTCTTCTGTCATTACACCTCCATGACACCTCATCCGTGACGATGACCAACATCAACTTGTGAGGACCTATTCATTCTGTACCGACATTGGCGGCCAGAGGAAGCGGTGTCCCAGACACGACACCAGGGTTTCTTGTGCTGGTGTGTTTTGTTGTTTGTTTTTGACGGCATGTACGATGTGCACAGGATGCAAAGGTGAGATGTAGGGTGCGTGATGAACCGGAGTTGGTATTGAACGCGAGTGGTGGCAGGCAGCTGTGTGGCTGGTGGTAGGAAAGTTCGCGAATGATGTGGAAGATGTGAGAGCGGGTGGTTTGTGCGTGTGGTGGCGTTGGGTATACGTGGGTGGCGGTGGGGTTTGTGTGTGCGTGATAAAGCGTAGTTGAAAGTGGCGGTTAGGTGTGTTCTTTTGCTGGGCGCATAGCGCAGTGGTAGCGCGTCCGCTTTGCAAGCGGAAGGCCCCGGGTTCAATCCCCGGTGTGTCCAACTCTTTGTTCGACTCACCTCCGCTTGCTTGCACACCGCCTACGAACCCGCCGCCGCATTATGCTTCGCGTCACACCACACCACGCACTTCTCGCCATCGACCTCCCACGCAACCACGCCTTATAATGTCCAGCCCTTCCATACAGAGTAGCGCTTTCTTCTGTCATTACACCTCCATGACACCTCATCCGTGACGATGACCAACATCAACTTGTGAGGCCCTATTCATTCTGTACCGACATTGGCGGCCAGAGGAAGCGGTGTCCCAGACACGACACCAGGGTTTCTTGTGCTGGTGTGTTTTGTTGTTTGTTGTTGACGGCATGTACGATGTGCACAGGACGCAAAGGTGAGATGTAGGGTGCGTGATGAACCGGAGTTGGTATTGAACGCGAGTGGTGGCAGGCAGCTGTGTGGCTGGTGATAGGAAAGTTCGCGATGGATGTGGAAGATGTGAGAGCGGGTGGTTTGTGTGCGTGTGGTGGCGTTGGGTATACGTGGGTGGCGGTGGGGTCTGTGTGTGCGTGATAAAGCGGAGTTAAAATTGGCGGTTAGGTGTGTTCTTTTGCTGGGCGCATAGCGCAGTGGTAGCGCGTCCGCTTTGCAAGCGGAAGGCCCCGGGTTCAATCCCCGGTGTGTCCAACTCTTTGTTCGACTCACCTCCGCTTGCTTGCACAACGCCTACGAACCCGCCGCCGCATTATGCTTCGCGTCACACCACGCACTTCTCGCCATCGACCTCCCACTCAACCACGCCTTATAATGTCCAGCCCTTCCATACAGAGTAGCGCCTTCTTCTGTCATTACACCTCCATGACACCTCATCCGTGACGATGACCAACATCAACTTGTGAGAACCTATTCATTCTGTACCGACATTGGCGGCCAGAGGAAGCGGTGTCCCAGACACGACACCAGGGTTTCTTGTGCTGGTGTGTTTTGTTGTTTGTTTTTGACGGCATGTACGATGTGCACAGGATGCAAAGGTGAGATGTAGGGTGCGTGATGAACCGGAGTTGGTATTGAACGCGAGTGGTGGCAGGCAGCTGTGTGGCTGGTGGTAGGAAAGTTCGCGATGGATGTGGAAGATGTGAGAGCGGGTGGTTTGTGTGCGTGTGGTGGCGTTGGGTATACGTGGGTGGCGGTGGGGTCTGTGTGTGCGTGGTAAAGCGGAGTTGAAAGTGGCGGTTAGGTGTGTTCTTTTGCTGGGCGCATAGCGCAGTGGTAGCGCGTCCGCTTTGCAAGCGGAAGGCCCCGGGTTCAATCCCCGGTGTGTCCAACTCTTTGTTCGACTCACCTCCGCTTGCTTGCACAACGCCTACGAACCCGCCGCCGCATTATGCTTCGCGTCACACCACGCACTTCTCGCCATCGACCTCCCACTCAACCACGCCTTATAATGTCCAGCCCTTCCATACAGAGTAGCGCCTTCTTCTGTCATTACACCTCCATGACACCTCATCCGTGACGATGACCAACATCAACTTGTGAGGACCTATTCATTCTGTACCGACATTGGCGGCCAGAGGAAGCGGTGTCCCAGACACGACACCAGGGTTTCTTGTGCTGGTGTGTTTTGTTGTTTGTTTTTGACGGCATGTACGATGTGCACAGGACGCAAAGGTGAGATGTAGGGTGCGTGATGAACCGGAGTTGGTATTGAACGCGAGTGGTGGCAGGCAGCTGTGTGGCTGGTGGTAGGAAAGTTCGCGATGGATGTGGAAGATGTGAGAGCGGGTGGTTTGTGTGCGTGTGGTGGCGTTGGGTATACGTGGGTGGCGGTGGGGTTTGTGTGTGCGTAATAAAGCGGAGTTGAAAGTGGCGGTTAGGTGTGTTCTTTTGCTGGGCGCATAGCGCAGTGGTAGCGCGTCCGCTTTGCAAGCGGAAGGCCCCGGGTTCAATCCCCGGTGTGTCCAACTCTTTGTTCGACTCACCTCCGCTTGCTTGCACAACGCCTACGAACCCGCCGCCGCATTATGCTTCGCGTCACACCACACCACGCACTTCTCGCCATCGACCTCCCACTCAACCACGCCTTATAATGTCCAGCCCTTCCATACAGAGTAGCGCCTTCTTCTGTCATTACACCTCCATGACACCTCATCCGTGACGATGACCAACATCAACTTGTGAGGACCTATTCATTCTGTACCGACATTGGCGGCCAGAGGAAGCGGTGTCCCAGACACGACACCAGGGTTTCTTGTGCTGGTGTGTTTTGTTGTTTGTTTTTGACGGCATGTACGATGTGCACAGGACGCAAAGGTGAGATGTAGGGTGCGTGATGAACCGGAGTTGGTATTGAACGCGAGTGGTGGCAGGCAGCTGTGTGGCTGGTGGTAGGAAAGTTCGCGATGGATGTGGAAGATGTGAGAGCGGGTGGTTTGTGTGCGTGTGGTGGCGTTGGGTATACGTGGGTGGCGGTGGGGTTTGTGTGTGCGTGATAAAGCGGAGTTGAAAGTGGCGGTTAGGTGTGTTCTTTTGCTGGGCGCATAGCGCAGTGGTAGCGCGTCCGCTTTGCAAGCGGAAGGCCCCGGGTTCAATCCCCGGTGTGTCCAACTCTTTGTTCGACTCACCTCCGCTTGCTTGCACAACGCCTACGAACCCGCCGCCGCATTATGCTTCGCGTCACACCACACCACGCACTTCTCGCCATCGACCTCCCACGCAACCACGCCTTATAATGTCCAGCCCTTCCATACAGAGTAGCGCCTTCTTCTGTCATTACACCTCCATGACACCTCATCCGTGACGATGACCAACATCAACTGTGAGGCCCTATTCATTCTGTACCGAAATTGGCGCCCAGAGGAAGCAGTGTCCCAGACACGACACCAGGGTTTCTTGTGCTGGTGTGTTTTGTTGTTTGTTGTTGACGGTATGTACGATGTGCACAGGACGCAAAGGTGAGATGTAGGGTGCGTGATGAACCGGAGTTGGTATTGAACGCGAGTGGTGGCAGGCAGCTGTGTGGCTGGTGATAGGAAAGTTCGCGATGGATGTGGAAGATGTGAGAGCGGGTGGTTTGTGTGCGTGTGGAGGCGTTGGGTATACGTGGGTGGCGGTGGGGTTTGTGTGTGCGTGATAAAGCGGAGTTGAAAGTGGCGGTTAGGTGTGTTCTTTTGCTGGGCGCATAGCGCAGTGGTAGCGCGTCCGCTTTGCAAGCGGAAGGCCCCGGGTTCAATCCCCGGTGTGTCCAACTCTTTGTTCGACTCACCTCCGCTTGCTTGCACAACGCCTACGAACCCGCCGCCGCATTATGCTTCGCGTCACACCACACCACGCACTTCTCGCCATCGACCTCCCACGCAACCACGCCTTATAATGTCCAGCCCTTCCATACAGAGTAGCACCTTCTTCTGTCATTACACCTCCATGACACCTCATCCGTGACGATGACCAACATCAACTTGTGAGGCCCTATTCATTCTGTACCGACATTGGCGGCCAGAGGAAGCGGTGTCCCAGACACGACACCAGGGTTTCTTGTGCTGGTGTGTTTTGTTGTTTGTTTTGACGGCATGTACGATGTGCACAGGACGCAAAGGTGAGATGTAGGGTGCGTGATGAACCGGAGTTGGTATTGAACGCGAGTGGTGGCAGGCAGCTGTGTGGCTGGTGATAGGAAAGTTCGCGATGGATGTGGAAGATGTGAGAGCGGGTGGTTTGTGTGCGTGTGGAGGCGTTGGGTATACGTGGGTGGCGGTGGGGTTTGTGTGTGCGTGATAAAGCGGAGTTGAAAGTGGCGGTTAGGTGTGTTCTTTTGCTGGGCGCATAGCGCAGTGGTAGCGCGTCCGCTTTGCAAGCGGAAGGCCCCGGGTTCAATCCCCGGTGTGTCCAACTCTTTGTTCGACTCACCTCCGCTTGCTTGCACACCGCCTACGAACCCGCCGCCGCATTATGCTTCGCGTCACACCACACCACGCACTTCTCGCCATCGACCTCCCACGCAACCACGCCTTATAATGTCCAGCCCTTCCATACAGAGTAGCGCCTTCTTCTGTCATTACACCTCCATGACACCTCATCCGTGACGATGACCAACATCAACTTGTGAGGCCCTATTCATTCTGTACCGAAATTGGCGCCCAGAGGAAGCGGTGTCCCAGACACGACACCAGGGTTTCTTGTGCTGGTGTGTTTTGTTGTTTGTTGTTGACGGCATGTACGATGTGCACAGGACGCAAAGGTGAGATGTAGGGTGCGTGATGAACCGGAGTTGGTATTGAACGCGAGTGGTGGCAGGCAGCTGTGTGGCTGGTGATAGGAAAGTTCGCGATGGATGTGGAAGATGTGAGAGCGGGTGGTTTGTGTGCGTGTGGAGGCGTTGGGTATACGTGGGTGGCGGTGGGGTTTGTGTGTGCGTGATAAAGCGGAGTTGAAAGTGGCGGTTAGGTGTGTTCTTTTGCTGGGCGCATAGCGCAGTGGTAGCGCGTCCGCTTTGCAAGCGGAAGGCCCCGGGTTCAATCCCCGGTGTGTCCAACTCTTTGTTCGACTCACCTCCGCTTGCTTGCACAACGCCTACGAACCCGCCGCCGCATTATGCTTCGCGTCACACCACACCACGCACTTCTCGCCATCGACCTCCCACGCAACCACGCCTTATAATGTCCAGCCCTTCCATACAGAGTAGCGCCTTCTTCTGTCATTACACCTCCATGACACCTCATCCGTGACGATGACCAACATCAACTTGTGAGGCCCTATTCATTCTGTACCGAAATTGGCGCCCAGAGGAAGCGGTGTCCCAGACACGACACCAGGGTTTCTTGTGCTGGTGTGTTTTGTTGTTTGTTGTTGACGGCATGTACGATGTGCACAGGACGCAAAGGTGAGATGTAGGGTGCGTGATGAACCGGAGTTGGTATTGAACGCGAGTGGTGGCAGGCAGCTGTGTGGCTGGTGATAGGAAAGTTCGCGATGGATGTGGAAGATGTGAGAGCGGGTGGTTTGTGTGCGTGTGGTGGCGTTGGGTATACGTGGGTGGCGGTGGGGTCTGTGTGTGCGTGGTAAAGCGGAGTTGAAAGTGGCGGTTAGGTGTGTTCTTTTGCTGGGCGCATAGCGCAGTGGTAGCGCGTCCGCTTTGCAAGCGGAAGGCCCCGGGTTCAATCCCCGGTGTGTCCAACTCTTTGTTCGACTCACCTCCGCTTGCTTGCACAACGCCTACGAACCCGCCGCCGCATTATGCTTCGCGTCACACCACGCACTTCTCGCCATCGACCTCCCACGCAACCACGCCTTATAATGTCCAGCCCTTCCATACAGAGTAGCGCCTTCTTCTGTCATTACACCTCCATGACACCTCATCCGTGACGATGACCAACATCAACTTGTGAGGCCCTATTCATTCTGTACCGAAATTGGCGGCCAGAGGAAGCGGTGTCCCAGACACGACACCAGGGTTTCTTGTGCTGGTGTGTTTTGTTGTTTGTTGTTGACGGCATGTACGATGTGCACAGGACGCAAAGGTGAGATGTAGGGTGCGTGATGAACCGGAGTTGGTATTGAACGCGAGTGGTGGCAGGCAGCTGTGTGGCTGGTGATAGGAAAGTTCGCGATGGATGTGGAAGATGTGAGAGCGGGTGGTTTGTGTGCGTGTGGTGGCGTTGGGTATACGTGGGTGGCGGTGGGGTCTGTGTGTGCGTGGTAAAGCGGAGTTGAAAGTGGCGGTTAGGTGTGTTCTTTTGCTGGGCGCATAGCGCAGTGGTAGCGCGTCCGCTTTGCAAGCGGAAGGCCCCGGGTTCAATCCCCGGTGTGTCCAACTCTTTGTTCGACTCACCTCCGCTTGCTTGCACAACGCCTACGAACCCGCCGCCGCATTATGCTTCGCGTCACACCACGCACTTCTCGCCATCGACCTCCCACTCAACCACGCCTTATAATGTCCAGCCCTTCCATACATAGTAGCGCCTTCTTCTGTCATTACACCTCCATGACACCTCATCCGTGACGATGACCAACATCAACTTGTGAGGACCTATTCATTCTGTACCGACATTGGCGGCCAGAGGAAGCGGTGTCCCAGACACGACACCAGGGTTTCTTGTGCTGGTGTGTTTTGTTGTTTGTTTTTGACGGCATGTACGATGTGCACAGGACGCAAAGGTGAGATGTAGGGTGCGTGATGAACCGGAGTTGGTATTGAACGCGAGTGGTGGCAGGCAGCTGTGTGGCTGGTGGTAGGAAAGTTCGCGATGGATGTGGAAGATGTGAGAGCGGGTGGTTTGTGTGCGTGTGGTGGCGTTTGGTATACGTGGGTGGCGGTGGGGTTTGTGTGTGCGTGATAAAGCGGAGTTGAAAGTGGCGGTTAGGTGTGTTCTTTTGCTGGGCGCATAGCGCAGTGGTAGCGCGTCCGCTTTGCAAGCGGAAGGCCCCGGGTTCAATCCCCGGTGTGTCCAACTCTTTGTTCGACTCACCTCCGCTTGCTTGCACAACGCCTACGAACCCGCCGCCGCATTATGCTTCGCGTCACACCACACCACGCACTTCTCGCCATCGACCTCCCACGCAACCACGCCTTATAATGTCCAGCCCTTCCATACAGAGTAGCGCCTTCTTCTGTCATTACACCTCCATGACACCTCATCCGTGACGATGACCAACATCAACTGTGAGGCCCTATTCATTCTGTACCGAAATTGGCGCCCAGAGGAAGCAGTGTCCCAGACACGACACCAGGGTTTCTTGTGCTGGTGTGTTTTGTTGTTTGTTGTTGACGGTATGTACGATGTGCACAGGACGCAAAGGTGAGATGTAGGGTGCGTGATGAACCGGAGTTGGTATTGAACGCGAGTGGTGGCAGGCAGCTGTGTGGCTGGTGATAGGAAAGTTCGCGATGGATGTGGAAGATGTGAGAGCGGGTGGTTTGTGTGCGTGTGGAGGCGTTGGGTATACGTGGGTGGCGGTGGGGTTTGTGTGTGCGTGATAAAGCGGAGTTGAAAGTGGCGGTTAGGTGTGTTCTTTTGCTGGGCGCATAGCGCAGTGGTAGCGCGTCCGCTTTGCAAGCGGAAGGCCCCGGGTTCAATCCCCGGTGTGTCCAACTCTTTGTTCGACTCACCTCCGCTTGCTTGCACAACGCCTACGAACCCGCCGCCGCATTATGCTTCGCGTCACACCACACCACGCACTTCTCGCCATCGACCTCCCACGCAACCACGCCTTATAATGTCCAGCCCTTCCATACAGAGTAGCGCCTTCTTCTGTCATTACACCTCCATGACACCTCATCCGTGACGATGACCAACATCAACTTGTGAGGCCCTATTCATTCTGTACCGAAATTGGCGCCCAGAGGAAGCGGTGTCCCAGACACGACACCAGGGTTTCTTGTGCTGGTGTGTTTTGTTGTTTGTTGTTGACGGCATGTACGATGTGCACAGGACGCAAAGGTGAGATGTAGGGTGCGTGATGAACCGGAGTTGGTATTGAACGCGAGTGGTGGCAGGCAGCTGTGTGGCTGGTGATAGGAAAGTTCGCGATGGATGTGGAAGATGTGAGAGCGGGTGGTTTGTGTGCGTGTGGAGGCGTTGGGTATACGTGGGTGGCGGTGGGGTTTGTGTGTGCGTGATAAAGCGTAGTTGAAAGTGGCGGTTAGGTGTGTTCTTTTGCTGGGCGCATAGCGCAGTGGTAGCGCGTCCGCTTTGCAAGCGGAAGGCCCCGGGTTCAATCCCCGGTGTGTCCAACTCTTTGTTCGACTCACCTCCGCTTGCTTGCACAACGCCTACGAACCCGCCGCCGCATTATGCTTCGCGTCACACCACACCACGCACTTCTCGCCATCGACCTCCCACGCAACCACGCCTTATAATGTCCAGCCCTTCCATACAGAGTAGCGCCTTCTTCTGTCATTACACCTCCATGACACCTCATCCGTGACGATGACCAACATCAACTTGTGAGGCCCTATTCATTCTGTACCGAAATTGGCGGCCAGAGGAAGCGGTGTCCCAGACACGACACCAGGGTTTCTTGTGCTGGTGTGTTTTGTTGTTTGTTGTTGACGGCATGTACGATGTGCACAGGACGCAAAGGTGAGATGTAGGGTGCGTGATGAACCGGAGTTGGTATTGAACGCGAGTGGTGGCAGGCAGCTGTGTGGCTGGTGATAGGAAAGTTCGCGATGGATGTGGAAGATGTGAGAGCGGGTGGTTTGTGTGCGTGTGGAGGCGTTGGGTATACGTGGGTGGCGGTGGGGTCTGTGTGTGCGTGATAAAGCGGAGTTGAAAGTGGCGGTTAGGTGTGTTCTTTTGCTGGGCGCATAGCGCAGTGGTAGCGCGTCCGCTTTGCAAGCGGAAGGCCCCGGGTTCAATCCCCGGTGTGTCCAACTCTTTGTTCGACTCACCTCCGCTTGCTTGCACAACGCCTACGAACCCGCCGCCGCATTATGCTTCGCGTCACACCACACCACGCACTTCTCGCCATCGACCTCCCACGCAACCACGCCTTATAATGTCCAGCCCTTCCATACAGAGTAGCGCCTTCTTCTGTCATTACACCTCCATGACACCTCATCCGTGACGATGACCAACATCAACTTGTGAGGCCCTATTCATTCTGTACCGAAATTGGCGGCCAGAGGAAGCGGTGTCCCAGACACGACACCAGGGTTTCTTGTGCTGGTGTGTTTTGTTGTTTGTTTTGACGGCATGTACGATGTGCACAGGACGCAAAGGTGAGATGTAGGGTGCGTGATGAACCGGAGTTGGTATTGAACGCGAGTGGTGGCAGGCAGCTGTGTGGCTGGTGATAGGAAAGTTCGCGATGGATGTGGAAGATGTGAGAGCGGGTGGTTTGTGTGCGTGTGGAGGCGTTGGGTATACGTGGGTGGCGGTGGGGTTTGTGTGTGCGTGATAAAGCGGAGTTGAAAGTGGCGGTTAGGTGTGTTCTTTTGCTGGGCGCATAGCGCAGTGGTAGCGCGTCCGCTTTGCAAGCGGAAGGCCCCGGGTTCAATCCCCGGTGTGTCCAACTCTTTGTTCGACTCACCTCCGCTTGCTTGCACAACGCCTACGAACCCGCCGCCGCATTATGCTTCGCGTCACACCACGCACTTCTCGCCATCGACCTCCCACTCAACCACGCCTTATAATGTCCAGCCCTTCCATACAGAGTAGCGCCTTCTTCTGTCATTACACCTCCATGACACCTCATCCGTGACGATGACCAACATCAACTTGTGAGGCCCTATTCATTCTGTACCGAAATTGGCGCCCAGAGGAAGCGGTGTCCCAGACACGACACCAGGGTTTCTTGTGCTGGTGTGTTTTGTTGTTTGTTTTGACGGCATGTACGATGTGCACAGGACGCAAAGGTGAGATGTAGGGTGCGTGATGAACCGGAGTTGGTATTGAACGCGAGTGGTGGCAGGCAGCTGTGTGGCTGGTGATAGGAAAGTTCGCGATGGATGTGGAAGATGTGAGAGCGGGTGGTTTGTGTGCGTGTGGAGGCGTTGGGTATACGTGGGTGGCGGTGGGGTTTGTGTGTGCGTGATAAAGCGGAGTTGAAAGTGGCGGTTAGGTGTGTTCTTTTGCTGGGCGCATAGCGCAGTGGTAGCGCGTCCGCTTTGCAAGCGGAAGGCCCCGGGTTCAATCCCCGGTGTGTCCAACTCTTTGTTCGACTCACCTCCGCTTGCTTGCACAACGCCTACGAACCCGCCGCCGCATTATGCTTCGCGTCACACCACGCACTTCTCGCCATCGACCTCCCACTCAACCACGCCTTATAATGTCCAGCCCTTCCATACAGAGTAGCGCCTTCTTCTGTCATTACACCTCCATGACACCTCATCCGTGACGATGACCAACATCAACTTGTGAGGCCCTATTCATTCTGTACCGAAATTGGCGCCCAGAGGAAGCGGTGTCCCAGACACGACACCAGGGTTTCTTGTGCTGGTGTGTTTTGTTGTTTGTTTTGACGGCATGTACGATGTGCACAGGACGCAAAGGTGAGATGTAGGGTGCGTGATGAACCGGAGTTGGTATTGAACGCGAGTGGTGGCAGGCAGCTGTGTGGCTGGTGATAGGAAAGTTCGCGATGGATGTGGAAGATGTGAGAGCGGGTGGTTTGTGTGCGTGTGGAGGCGTTGGGTATACGTGGGTGGCGGTGGGGTTTGTGTGTGCGTGATAAAGCGGAGTTGAAAGTGGCGGTTAGGTGTGTTCTTTTGCTGGGCGCATAGCGCAGTGGTAGCGCGTCCGCTTTGCAAGCGGAAGGCCCCGGGTTCAATCCCCGGTGTGTCCAACTCTTTGTTCGACTCACCTCCGCTTGCTTGCACAACGCCTACGAACCCGCCGCCGCATTATGCTTCGCGTCACACCACACCACGCACTTCTCGCCATCGACCTCCCACGCAACCACGCCTTATAATGTCCAGCCCTTCCATACAGAGTAGCGCCTTCTTCTGTCATTACACCTCCATGACACCTCATCCGTGACGATGACCAACATCAACTTGTGAGGCCCTATTCATTCTGTACCGAAATTGGCGGCCAGAGGAAGCGGTGTCCCAGACACGACACCAGGGTTTCTTGTGCTGGTGTGTTTTGTTGTTTGTTTTTGACGGCATGTACGATGTGCACAGGACGCAAAGGTGAGATGTAGGGTGCGTGATGAACCGGAGTTGGTATTGAACGCGAGTGGTGGCAGGCAGCTGTGTGGCTGGTGATAGGAAAGTTCGCGATGGATGTGGAAGATGTGAGAGCGGGTGATTTGTGTGCGTGTGGAGGCGTTGGGTATACGTGGGTGGCGGTGGGGTTTGTGTGTGCGTGATAAAGCGGAGTTGAAAGTGGCGGTTAGGTGTGTTCTTTTGCTGGGCGCATAGCGCAGTGGTAGCGCGTCCGCTTTGCAAGCGGAAGGCCCCGGGTTCAATCCCCGGTGTGTCCAACTCTTTGTTCGACTCACCTCCGCTTGCTTGCACAACGCCTACGAACCCGCCGCCGCATTATGCTTCGCGTCACACCACACCACGCACTTCTCGCCATCGACCTCCCACGCAACCACGCCTTATAATGTCCAGCCCTTCCATACAGAGTAGCGCCTTCTTCTGTCATTACACCTCCATGACACCTCATCCGTGACGATGACCAACATCAACTTGTGAGGCCCTATTCATTCTGTACCGAAATTGGCGCCCAGAGGAAGCGGTGTCCCAGACACGACACCAGGGTTTCTTGTGCTGGTGTGTTTTGTTGTTTGTTTTTGACGGCATGTACGATGTGCACAGGACGCAAAGGTGAGATGTAGGGTGCGTGATGAACCGGAGTTGGTATTGAACGCGAGTGGTGGCAGGCAGCTGTGTGGCTGGTGATAGGAAAGTTCGCGATGGATGTGGAAGATGTGAGAGCGGGTGATTTGTGTGCGTGTGGAGGCGTTGGGTATACGTGGGTGGCGGTGGGGTTTGTGTGTGCGTGATAAAGCGGAGTTGAAAGTGGCGGTTAGGTGTGTTCTTTTGCTGGGCGCATAGCGCAGTGGTAGCGCGTCCGCTTTGCAAGCGGAAGGCCCCGGGTTCAATCCCCGGTGTGTCCAACTCTTTGTTCGACTCACCTCCGCTTGCTTGCACAACGCCTACGAACCCGCCGCCGCATTATGCTTCGCGTCACACCACACCACGCACTTCTCGCCATCGACCTCCCACGCAACCACGCCTTATAATGTCCAGCCCTTCCATACAGAGTAGCGCCTTCTTCTGTCATTACACCTCCATGACACCTCATCCGTGACGATGACCAACATCAACTTGTGAGGCCCTATTCATTCTGTACCGAAATTGGCGGCCAGAGGAAGCGGTGTCCCAGACACGACACCAGGGTTTCTTGTGCTGGTGTGTTTTGTTGTTTGTTTTGACGGCATGTACGATGTGCACAGGACGCAAAGGTGAGATGTAGGGTGCGTGATGAACCGGAGTTGGTATTGAACGCGAGTGGTGGCAGGCAGCTGTGTGGCTGGTGATAGGAAAGTTCGCGATGGATGTGGAAGATGTGAGAGCGGGTGATTTGTGTGCGTGTGGAGGCGTTGGGTATACGTGGGTGGCGGTGGGGTTTGTGTGTGCGTGATAAAGCGGAGTTGAAAGTGGCGGTTAGGTGTGTTCTTTTGCTGGGCGCATAGCGCAGTGGTAGCGCGTCCGCTTTGCAAGCGGAAGGCCCCGGGTTCAATCCCCGGTGTGTCCAACTCTTTGTTCGACTCACCTCCGCTTGCTTGCACAACGCCTACGAACCCGCCGCCGCATTATGCTTCGCGTCACACCACACCACGCACTTCTCGCCATCGACCTCCCACGCAACCACGCCTTATAATGTCCAGTCCTTCCATACAGAGTAGCGCCTTCTTCTGTCATTACACCTCCATGACACCTCATCCGTGACGATGACCAACATCAACTTGTGAGGCCCTATTCATTCTGTACCGACATTGGCGCCCAGAGGAAGCGGTGTCCCAGACACGACACCAGGGTTTCTTGTGCTGGTGTGTTTTGTTGTTTGTTTTTGACGGCATGTACGATGTGCACAGGACGCAAAGGTGAGATGTAGGGTGCGTGATGAACCGGAGTTGGTATTGAACGCGAGTGGTGGCAGGCAGCTGTGTGGCTGGTGATAGGAAAGTTCGCGATGGATGTGGAAGATGTGAGAGCGGGTGGTTTGTGTGCGTGTGGAGGCGTTGGGTATACGTGGGTGGCGGTGGGGTTTGTGTGTGCGTGATAAAGCGGAGTTGAAAGTGGCGGTTAGGTGTGTTCTTTTGCTGGGCGCATAGCGCAGTGGTAGCGCGTCCGCTTTGCAAGCGGAAGGCCCCGGGTTCAATCCCCGGTGTGTCCAACTCTTTGTTCGACTCACCTCCGCTTGCTTGCACAACGCCTACGAACCCGCCGCCGCATTATGCTTCGCGTCACACCACACCACGCACTTCTCGCCATCGACCTCCCACGCAACCACGCCTTATAATGTCCAGCCCTTCCATACAGAGTAGCGCCTTCTTCTGTCATTACACCTCCATGACACCTCATCCGTGACGATGACCAACATCAACTTGTGAGGCCCTATTCATTCTGTACCGAAATTGGCGCCCAGAGGAAGCGGTGTCCCAGACACGACACCAGGGTTTCTTGTGCTGGTGTGTTTTGTTGTTTGTTTTTGACGGCATGTACGATGTGCACAGGACGCAAAGGTGAGATGTAGGGTGCGTGATGAACCGGAGTTGGTATTGAACGCGAGTGGTGGCAGGCAGCTGTGTGGCTGGTGATAGGAAAGTTCGCGATGGATGTGGAAGATGTGAGAGCGGGTGGTTTGTGTGCGTGTGGTGGCGTTGGGTATACGTGGGTGGCGGTGGGGTTTGTGTGTGCGTGATAAAGCGGAGTTGA
Organism: Phytophthora capsici; assembly: GCA_030324255.1. Taxonomy (NCBI): domain Eukaryota; phylum Oomycota; class Peronosporomycetes; order Peronosporales; family Peronosporaceae; genus Phytophthora; species Phytophthora capsici. The sequence continues at coordinate 425,001 of CM059354.1, forward strand.
AAGTGGTGGTTAGGTGTGTTCTTTTGCTGGGCGCATAGCGCAGTGGTAGCGCGTCCGCTTTGCAAGCGGAAGGCCCCGGGTTCAATCCCCGGTGTGTCCAACTCTTTGTTCGACTCACCTCCGCTTGCTTGCACAACGCCTACGAACCCGCCGCCGCATTATGCTTCGCGTCACACCACACCACGCACTTCTCGCCATCGACCTCCCACGCAACCACGCCTTATAATGTCCAGTCCTTCCATACAGAGTAGCGCCTTCTTCTGTCATTACACCTCCATGACACCTCATCCGTGACGATGACCAACATCAACTTGTGAGGCCCTATTCATTCTGTACCGAAATTGGCGGCCAGAGGAAGCGGTGTCCCAGACACGACACCAGGGTTTCTTGTGCTGGTGTGTTTTGTTGTTTGTTTTTGACGGCATGTACGATGTGCACAGGACGCAAAGGTGAGATGTAGGGTGCGTGATGAACCGGAGTTGGTATTGAACGCGAGTGGTGGCAGGCAGCTGTGTGGCTGGTGATAGGAAAGTTCGCGATGGATGTGGAAGATGTGAGAGCGGGTGGTTTGTGTGCGTGTGGAGGCGTTGGGTATACGTGGGTGGCGGTGGGGTTTGTGTGTGCGTGATAAAGCGGAGTTGAAAGTGGCGGTTAGGTGTGTTCTTTTGCTGGGCGCATAGCGCAGTGGTAGCGCGTCCGCTTTGCAAGCGGAAGGCCCCGGGTTCAATCCCCGGTGTGTCCAACTCTTTGTTCGACTCACCTCCGCTTGCTTGCACAACGCCTACGAACCCGCCGCCGCATTATGCTTCGCGTCACACCACACCACGCACTTCTCGCCATCGACCTCCCACGCAACCACGCCTTATAATGTCCAGTCCTTCCATACAGAGTAGCGCCTTCTTCTGTCATTACACCTCCATGACACCTCATCCGTGACGATGACCAACATCAACTTGTGAGGCCCTATTCATTCTGTACCGAAATTGGCGCCCAGAGGAAGCGGTGTCCCAGACACGACACCAGGGTTTCTTGTGCTGGTGTGTTTTGTTGTTTGTTGTTGACGGCATGTACGATGTGCACAGGACGCAAAGGTGAGATGTAGGGTGCGTGATGAACCGGAGTTGGTATTGAACGCGAGTGGTGGCAGGCAGCTGTGTGGCTGGTGATAGGAAAGTTCGCGATGGATGTGGAAGATGTGAGAGCGGGTGGTTTGTGTGCGTGTGGAGGCGTTGGGTATACGTGGGTGGCGGTGGGGTTTGTGTGTGCGTGATAAAGCGGAGTTGAAAGTGGCGGTTAGGTGTGTTCTTTTGCTGGGCGCATAGCGCAGTGGTAGCGCGTCCGCTTTGCAAGCGGAAGGCCCCGGGTTCAATCCCCGGTGTGTCCAACTCTTTGTTCGACTCACCTCCGCTTGCTTGCACAACGCCTACGAACCCGCCGCCGCATTATGCTTCGCGTCACACCACACCACGCACTTCTCGCCATCGACCTCCCACGCAACCACGCCTTATAATGTCCAGCCCTTCCATACAGAGTAGCGCCTTCTTCTGTCATTACACCTCCATGACACCTCATCCGTGACGATGACCAACATCAACTTGTGAGGCCCTATTCATTCTGTACCGAAATTGGCGCCCAGAGGAAGCGGTGTCCCAGACACGACACCAGGGTTTCTTGTGCTGGTGTGTTTTGTTGTTTGTTTTTGACGGCATGTACGATGTGCACAGGACGCAAAGGTGAGATGTAGGGTGCGTGATGAACCGGAGTTGGTATTGAACGCGAGTGGTGGCAGGCAGCTGTGTGGCTGGTGATAGGAAAGTTCGCGATGGATGTGGAAGATGTGAGAGCGGGTGGTTTGTGTGCGTGTGGAGGCGTTGGGTATACGTGGGTGGCGGTGGGGTTTGTGTGTGCGTGATAAAGCGGAGTTGAAAGTGGTGGTTAGGTGTGTTCTTTTGCTGGGCGCATAGCGCAGTGGTAGCGCGTCCGCTTTGCAAGCGGAAGGCCCCGGGTTCAATCCCCGGTGTGTCCAACTCTTTGTTCGACTCACCTCCGCTTGCTTGCACAACGCCTACGAACCCGCCGCCGCATTATGCTTCGCGTCACACCACACCACGCACTTCTCGCCATCGACCTCCCACGCAACCACGCCTTATAATGTCCAGCCCTTCCATACAGAGTAGCGCTTTCTTCTGTCATTACAGCTCCATGACACCTCATTCGTGACGATGACCAACATCAACTTGTGAGGACCTATTCATTCTGTACCGACATTGGCGGCCAGAGGAAGCGGTGTCCCAGACACGACACCAGGGTTTCTTGTGCTGGTGTGTTTTGTTGTTTGTTTTTGACGGCATGTACGATGTGCACAGGATGCAAAGGTGAGATGTAGGGTGCGTGATGAACCGGAGTTGGTATTGAACGCGAGTGGTGGCAGGCAGCTGTGTGGCTGGTGATAGGAAAGTTCGCGATGGATGTGGAAGATGTGAGAGCGGGTGGTTTGTGTGCGTGTGGTGGCGTTGGGTATACGTGGGTGGCGGTGGGGTTTGTGTGTGCGTGATAAAGCGGAGTTGAAAGTGGCGGTTAGGTGTGTTCTTTTGCTGGGCGCATAGCGCAGTGGTAGCGCGTCCGCTTTGCAAGCGGAAGGCCCCGGGTTCAATCCCCGGTGTGTCCAACTCTTTGTTCGACTCACCTCCGCTTGCTTGCACAACGCCTACGAACCCGCCGCCGCATTATGCTTCGCGTCACACCACACCACGCACTTCTCGCCATCGACCTCCCACGCAACCACGCCTTATAATGTCCAGCCCTTCCATACAGAGTAGCGCCTTCTTCTGTCATTACAGCTCCATGACACCTCATCCGTGACGATGACCAACATCAACTTGTGAGGACCTATTCATTCTGTACCGACATTGGCGCCCAGAGGAAGCGGTGTCCCAGACACGACACCAGGGTTTCTTGTGCTGGTGTGTTTTGTTGTTTGTTTTTGACGGCATGTACGATGTGCACAGGATGCAAAGGTGAGATGTAGGGTGCGTGATGAACCGGAGTTGGTATTGAACGCGAGTGGTGGCAGGCAGCTGTGTGGCTGGTGATAGGAAAGTTCGCGATGGATGTGGAAGATGTGAGAGCGGGTGGTTTGTGTGCGTGTGGTGGCGTTGGGTATACGTGGGTGGCGGTGGGGTTTGTGTGTGCGTGATAAAGCGGAGTTGAAAGTGGCGGTTAGGTGTGTTCTTTTGCTGGGCGCATAGCGCAGTGGTAGCGCGTCCGCTTTGCAAGCGGAAGGCCCCGGGTTCAATCCCCGGTGTGTCCAACTCTTTGTTCGACTCACCTCCGCTTGCTTGCACAACGCCTACGAACCCGCCGCCGCATTATGCTTCGCGTCACACCACACCACGCACTTCTCGCCATCGACCTCCCACGCAACCACGCCTTATAATGTCCAGCCCTTCCATACAGAGTAGCGCTTTCTTCTGTCATTACAGCTCCATGACACCTCATTCGTGACGATGCCAACATCAACTTGTGAGGACCTATTCATTCTGTACCGACATTGGCGGCCAGAGGAAGCGGTGTCCCAGACACGACACCAGGGTTTCTTGTGCTGGTGTGTTTTGTTGTTTGTTTTTGACGGCATGTACGATGTGCACAGGATGCAAAGGTGAGATGTAGGGTGCGTGATGAACCGGAGTTGGTATTGAACGCGAGTGGTGGCAGGCAGCTGTGTGGCTGGTGATAGGAAAGTTCGCGATGGATGTGGAAGATGTGAGAGCGGGTGGTTTGTGTGCGTGTGGTGGCGTTGGGTATACGTGGGTGGCGGTGGGGTTTGTGTGTGCGTGGTAAAGCGGAGTTGAAAGTGGCGGTTAGGTGTGTTCTTTTGCTGGGCGCATAGCGCAGTGGTAGCGCGTCCGCTTTGCAAGCGGAAGGCCCCGGGTTCAATCCCCGGTGTGTCCAACTCTTTGTTCGACTCACCTCCGCTTGCTTGCACAACGCCTACGAACCCGCCGCCGCATTATGCTTCGCGTCACACCACACCACGCACTTCTCGCCATCGACCTCCCACGCAACCACGCCTTATAATGTCCAGCCCTTCCATACAGAGTAGCGCCTTCTTCTGTCATTACAGCTCCATGACACCTCATCCGTGACGATGACCAACATCAACTTGTGAGGACCTATTCATTCTGTACCGACATTGGCGGCCAGAGGAAGCGGTGTCCCAGACACGACACCAGGGTTTCTTGTGCTGGTGTGTTTTGTTGTTTGTTTTTGACGGCATGTACGATGTGCACAGGATGCAAAGGTGAGATGTAGGGTGCGTGATGAACCGGAGTTGGTATTGAACGCGAGTGGTGGCAGGCAGCTGTGTGGCTGGTGATAGGAAAGTTCGCGATGGATGTGGAAGATGTGAGAGCGGGTGGTTTGTGTGCGTGTGGTGGCGTTGGGTATACGTGGGTGGCGGTGGGGTTTGTGTGTGCGTGGTAAAGCGGAGTTGAAAGTGGCGGTTAGGTGTGTTCTTTTGCTGGGCGCATAGCGCAGTGGTAGCGCGTCCGCTTTGCAAGCGGAAGGCCCCGGGTTCAATCCCCGGTGTGTCCAACTCTTTGTTCGACTCACCTCCGCTTGCTTGCACAACGCCTACGAACCCGCCGCCGCATTATGCTTCGCGTCACACCACACCACGCACTTCTCGCCATCGACCTCCCACGCAACCACGCCTTATAATGTCCAGCCCTTCCATACAGAGTAGCGCTTTCTTCTGTCATTACAGCTCCATGACACCTCATTCGTGACGATGCCAACATCAACTTGTGAGGACCTATTCATTCTGTACCGACATTGGCGGCCAGAGGAAGCGGTGTCCCAGACACGACACCAGGGTTTCTTGTGCTGGTGTGTTTTGTTGTTTGTTGTTGACGGCATGTACGATGTGCACAGGATGCAAAGGTGAGATGTAGGGTGCGTGATGAACCGGAGTTGGTATTGAACGCGAGTGGTGGCAGGCAGCTGTGTGGCTGGTGATAGGAAAGTTCGCGATGGATGTGGAAGATGTGAGAGCGGGTGGTTTGTGTGCGTGTGGTGGCGTTGGGTATACGTGGGTGGCGGTGGGGTCTGTGTGTGCGTGGTAAAGCGGAGTTGAAAGTGGCGGTTAGGTGTGTTCTTTTGCTGGGCGCATAGCGCAGTGGTAGCGCGTCCGCTTTGCAAGCGGAAGGCCCCGGGTTCAATCCCCGGTGTGTCCAACTCTTTGTTCGACTCACCTCCGCTTGCTTGCACAACGCCTACGAACCCGCCGCCGCATTATGCTTCGCGTCACACCACACCACGCACTTCTCGCCATCGACCTCCCACGCAACCACGCCTTATAATGTCCAGCCCTTCCATACAGAGTAGCGCCTTCTTCTGTCATTACACCTCCATGACACCTCATCCGTGACGATGACCAACATCAACTTGTGAGGCCCTATTCATTCTGTACCGAAATTGGCGCCCAGAGGAAGCGGTGTCCCAGACACGACACCAGGGTTTCTTGTGCTGGTGTGTTTTGTTGTTTGTTTTTGACGGCATGTACGATGTGCACAGGACGCAAAGGTGAGATGTAGGGTGCGTGATGAACCGGAGTTGGTATTGAACGCGAGTGGTGGCAGGCAGCTGTGTGGCTGGTGATAGGAAAGTTCGCGATGGATGTGGAAGATGTGAGAGCGGGTGGTTTGTGTGCGTGTGGAGGCGTTGGGTATACGTGGGTGGCGGTGGGGTTTGTGTGTGCGTGATAAAGCGGAGTTGAAAGTGGCGGTTAGGTGTGTTCTTTTGCTGGGCGCATAGCGCAGTGGTAGCGCGTCCGCTTTGCAAGCGGAAGGCCCCGGGTTCAATCCCCGGTGTGTCCAACTCTTTGTTCGACTCACCTCCGCTTGCTTGCACACCGCCTACGAACCCGCCGCCGCATTATGCTTCGCGTCACACCACACCACGCACTTCTCGCCATCGACCTCCCACGCAACCACGCCTTATAATGTCCAGCCCTTCCATACAGAGTAGCGCCTTCTTCTGTCATTACAGCTCCATGACACCTCATTCGTGACGATGACCAACATCAACTTGTGAGGCCCTATTCATTCTGTACCGACATTGGCGGCCAGAGGAAGCGGTGTCCCAGACACGACACCAGGGTTTCTTGTGCTGGTGTGTTTTGTTGTTTGTTGTTGACGGCATGTACGATGTGCACAGGATGCAAAGGTGAGATGTAGGGTGCGTGATGAACCGGAGTTGGTATTGAACGCGAGTGGTGGCAGGCAGCTGTGTGGCTGGTGGTAGGAAAGTTCGCGAATGATGTGGAAGATGTGAGAGCGGGTGGTTTGTGTGCGTGTGGTGGCGTTGGGTATACGTGGGTGGCGGTGGGGTCTGTGTGTGCGTGGTAAAGCGGAGTTGAAAGTGGCGGTTAGGTGTGTTCTTTTGCTGGGCGCATAGCGCAGTGGTAGCGCGTCCGCTTTGCAAGCGGAAGGCCCCGGGTTCAATCCCCGGTGTGTCCAACTCTTTGTTCGACTCACCTCCGCTTGCTTGCACAACGCCTACGAACCCGCCGCCGCATTATGCTTCGCGTCACACCACACCACGCACTTCTCGCCATCGACCTCCCACGCAACCACGCCTTATAATGTCCAGCCCTTCCATACAGAGTAGCGCCTTCTTCTGTCATTACACCTCCATGACACCTCATCCGTGACGATGACCAACATCAACTTGTGAGGCCCTATTCATTCTGTACCGAAATTGGCGCCCAGAGGAAGCGGTGTCCCAGACACGACACCAGGGTTTCTTGTGCTGGTGTGTTTTGTTGTTTGTTTTTGACGGCATGTACGATGTGCACAGGACGCAAAGGTGAGATGTAGGGTGCGTGATGAACCGGAGTTGGTATTGAACGCGAGTGGTGGCAGGCAGCTGTGTGGCTGGTGATAGGAAAGTTCGCGATGGATGTGGAAGATGTGAGAGCGGGTGGTTTGTGTGCGTGTGGAGGCGTTGGGTATACGTGGGTGGCGGTGGGGTTTGTGTGTGCGTGATAAAGCGGAGTTGAAAGTGGCGGTTAGGTGTGTTCTTTTGCTGGGCGCATAGCGCAGTGGTAGCGCGTCCGCTTTGCAAGCGGAAGGCCCCGGGTTCAATCCCCGGTGTGTCCAACTCTTTGTTCGACTCACCTCCGCTTGCTTGCACACCGCCTACGAACCCGCCGCCGCATTATGCTTCGCGTCACACCACACCACGCACTTCTCGCCATCGACCTCCCACGCAACCACGCCTTATAATGTCCAGCCCTTCCATACAGAGTAGCGCCTTCTTCTGTCATTACAGCTCCATGACACCTCATTCGTGACGATGACCAACATCAACTTGTGAGGCCCTATTCATTCTGTACCGACATTGGCGGCCAGAGGAAGCGGTGTCCCAGACACGACACCAGGGTTTCTTGTGCTGGTGTGTTTTGTTGTTTGTTGTTGACGGCATGTACGATGTGCACAGGATGCAAAGGTGAGATGTAGGGTGCGTGATGAACCGGAGTTGGTATTGAACGCGAGTGGTGGCAGGCAGCTGTGTGGCTGGTGGTAGGAAAGTTCGCGAATGATGTGGAAGATGTGAGAGCGGGTGGTTTGTGTGCGTGTGGTGGCGTTGGGTATACGTGGGTGGCGGTGGGGTTTGTGTGTGCGTGATAAAGCGTAGTTGAAAGTGGCGGTTAGGTGTGTTCTTTTGCTGGGCGCATAGCGCAGTGGTAGCGCGTCCGCTTTGCAAGCGGAAGGCCCCGGGTTCAATCCCCGGTGTGTCCAACTCTTTGTTCGACTCACCTCCGCTTACTTGCACACCGCCTACGAACCCGCCGCCGCATTATGCTTCGCGTCACACCACACCACGCACTTCTCGCCATCGACCTCCCACGCAACCACGCCTTATAATGTCCAGTCCTTCCATACAGAGTAGCGCCTTCTTCTGTCATTACACCTCCATGACACCTCATCCGTGACGATGACCAACATCAACTTGTGAGGCCCTATTCATTCTGTACCGAAATTGGCGCCCAGAGGAAGCGGTGTCCCAGACACGACACCAGGGTTTCTTGTGCTGGTGTGTTTTGTTGTTTGTTTTTGACGGCATGTACGATGTGCACAGGACGCAAAGGTGAGATGTAGGGTGCGTGATGAACCGGAGTTGGTATTGAACGCGAGTGGTGGCAGGCAGCTGTGTGGCTGGTGATAGGAAAGTTCGCGATGGATGTGGAAGATGTGAGAGCGGGTGGTTTGTGTGCGTGTGGAGGCGTTGGGTATACGTGGGTGGCGGTGGGGTTTGTGTGTGCGTGATAAAGCGGAGTTGAAAGTGGCGGTTAGGTGTGTTCTTTTGCTGGGCGCATAGCGCAGTGGTAGCGCGTCCGCTTTGCAAGCGGAAGGCCCCGGGTTCAATCCCCGGTGTGTCCAACTCTTTGTTCGACTCACCTCCGCTTGCTTGCACAACGCCTACGAACCCGCCGCCGCATTATGCTTCGCGTCACACCACACCACGCACTTCTCGCCATCGACCTCCCACGCAACCACGCCTTATAATGTCCAGTCCTTCCATACAGAGTAGCGCCTTCTTCTGTCATTACACCTCCATGACACCTCATCCGTGACGATGACCAACATCAACTTGTGAGGCCCTATTCATTCTGTACCGAAATTGGCGCCCAGAGGAAGCGGTGTCCCAGACACGACACCAGGGTTTCTTGTGCTGGTGTGTTTTGTTGTTTGTTTTTGACGGCATGTACGATGTGCACAGGACGCAAAGGTGAGATGTAGGGTGCGTGATGAACCGGAGTTGGTATTGAACGCGAGTGGTGGCAGGCAGCTGTGTGGCTGGTGATAGGAAAGTTCGCGATGGATGTGGAAGATGTGAGAGCGGGTGGTTTGTGTGCGTGTGGAGGCGTTGGGTATACGTGGGTGGCGGTGGGGTTTGTGTGTGCGTGATAAAGCGGAGTTGAAAGTGGCGGTTAGGTGTGTTCTTTTGCTGGGCGCATAGCGCAGTGGTAGCGCGTCCGCTTTGCAAGCGGAAGGCCCCGGGTTCAATCCCCGGTGTGTCCAACTCTTTGTTCGACTCACCTCCGCTTACTTGCACACCGCCTACGAACCCGCCGCCGCATTATGCTTCGCGTCACACCACACCACGCACTTCTCGCCATCGACCTCCCACGCAACCACGCCTTATAATGTCCAGTCCTTCCATACAGAGTAGCGCCTTCTTCTGTCATTACACCTCCATGACACCTCATCCGTGACGATGACCAACATCAACTTGTGAGGCCCTATTCATTCTGTACCGAAATTGGCGCCCAGAGGAAGCGGTGTCCCAGACACGACACCAGGGTTTCTTGTGCTGGTGTGTTTTGTTGTTTGTTTTTGACGGCATGTACGATGTGCACAGGACGCAAAGGTGAGATGTAGGGTGCGTGATGAACCGGAGTTGGTATTGAACGCGAGTGGTGGCAGGCAGCTGTGTGGCTGGTGATAGGAAAGTTCGCGATGGATGTGGAAGATGTGAGAGCGGGTGGTTTGTGTGCGTGTGGAGGCGTTGGGTATACGTGGGTGGCGGTGGGGTTTGTGTGTGCGTGATAAAGCGGAGTTGAAAGTGGCGGTTAGGTGTGTTCTTTTGCTGGGCGCATAGCGCAGTGGTAGCGCGTCCGCTTTGCAAGCGGAAGGCCCCGGGTTCAATCCCCGGTGTGTCCAACTCTTTGTTCGACTCACCTCCGCTTACTTGCACACCGCCTACGAACCCGCCGCCGCATTATGCTTCGCGTCACACCACACCACGCACTTCTCGCCATCGACCTCCCACGCAACCACGCCTTATAATGTCCAGCCCTTCCATACAGAGTAGCGCTTTCTTCTGTCATTACAGCTCCATGACACCTCATTCGTGACGATGACCAACATCAACTTGTGAGGCCCTATTCATTCTGTACCGACATTGGCGGCCAGAGGAAGCGGTGTCCCAGACACGACACCAGGGTTTCTTGTGCTGGTGTGTTTTGTTGTTTGTTGTTGACGGCATGTACGATGTGCACAGGACGCAAAGGTGAGATGTAGGGTGCGTGATGAACCGGAGTTGGTATTGAACGCGAGTGGTGGCAGGCAGCTGTGTGGCTGGTGATAGGAAAGTTCGCGATGGATGTGGAAGATGTGAGAGCGGGTGGTTTGTGTGCGTGTGGTGGCGTTGGGTATACGTGGGTGGCGGTGGGGTCTGTGTGTGCGTGATAAAGCGGAGTTGAAAGTGGCGGTTAGGTGTGTTCTTTTGCTGGGCGCATAGCGCAGTGGTAGCGCGTCCGCTTTGCAAGCGGAAGGCCCCGGGTTCAATCCCCGGTGTGTCCAACTCTTTGTTCGACTCACCTCCGCTTGCTTGCACAACGCCTACGAACCCGCCGCCGCATTATGCTTCGCGTCACACCACGCACTTCTCGCCATCGACCTCCCACTCAACCACGCCTTATAATGTCCAGCCCTTCCATACAGAGTAGCGCCTTCTTCTGTCATTACACCTCCATGACACCTCATCCGTGACGATGACCAACATCAACTTGTGAGGACCTATTCATTCTGTACCGACATTGGCGGCCAGAGGAAGCGGTGTCCCAGACACGACACCAGGGTTTCTTGTGCTGGTGTGTTTTGTTGTTTGTTTTTGACGGCATGTACGATGTGCACAGGATGCAAAGGTGAGATGTAGGGTGCGTGATGAACCGGAGTTGGTATTGAACGCGAGTGGTGGCAGGCAGCTGTGTGGCTGGTGGTAGGAAAGTTCGCGATGGATGTGGAAGATGTGAGAGCGGGTGGTTTGTGTGCGTGTGGAGGCGTTGGGTATACGTGGGTGGCGGTGGGGTTTGTGTGTGCGTGATAAAGCGGAGTTGAAAGTGGCGGTTAGGTGTGTTCTTTTGCTGGGCGCATAGCGCAGTGGTAGCGCGTCCGCTTTGCAAGCGGAAGGCCCCGGGTTCAATCCCCGGTGTGTCCAACTCTTTGTTCGACTCACCTCCGCTTGCTTGCACAACGCCTACGAACCCGCCGCCGCATTATGCTTCGCGTCACACCACACCACGCACTTCTCGCCATCGACCTCCCACGCAACCACGCCTTATAATGTCCAGCCCTTCCATACAGAGTAGCGCCTTCTTCTGTCATTACACCTCCATGACACCTCATCCGTGACGATGACCAACATCAACTTGTGAGGGCCTATTCATTCTGTACCGAAATTGGCGCCCAGAGGAAGCGGTGTCCCAGACACGACACCAGGGTTTCTTGTGCTGGTGTGTTTTGTTGTTTGTTTTTGACGGCATGTACGATGTGCACAGGACGCAAAGGTGAGATGTAGGGTGCGTGATGAACCGGAGTTGGTATTGAACGCGAGTGGTGGCAGGCAGCTGTGTGGCTGGTGATAGGAAAGTTCGCGATGGATGTGGAATATGTGAGAGCGGGTGATTTGTGTGCGTGTGGAGGCGTTGGGTATACGTGGGTGGCGGTGGGGTTTGTGTGTGCGTGATAAAGCGGAGTTGAAAGTGGCGGTTAGGTGTGTTCTTTTGCTGGGCGCATAGCGCAGTGGTAGCGCGTCCGCTTTGCAAGCGGAAGGCCCCGGGTTCAATCCCCGGTGTGTCCAACTCTTTGTTCGACTCACCTCCGCTTGCTTGCACAACGCCTACGAACCCGCCGCCGCATTATGCTTCGCGTCACACCACACCACGCACTTCTCGCCATCGACCTCCCACTCAACCACGCCTTATAATGTCCAGCCCTTCCATACAGAGTAGCGCCTTCTTCTGTCATTACACCTCCATGACACCTCATCCGTGACGATGACCAACATCAACTTGTGAGGACCTATTCATTCTGTACCGACATTGGCGGCCAGAGGAAGCGGTGTCCCAGACACGACACCAGGGTTTCTTGTGCTGGTGTGTTTTGTTGTTTGTTTTTGACGGCATGTACGATGTGCACAGGATGCAAAGGTGAGATGTAGGGTGCGTGATGAACCGGAGTTGGTATTGAACGCGAGTGGTGGCAGGCAGCTGTGTGGCTGGTGATAGGAAAGTTCGCGATGGATGTGGAAGATGTGAGAGCGGGTGGTTTGTGTGCGTGTGGAGGCGTTGGGTATACGTGGGTGGCGGTGGGGTTTGTGTGTGCGTGATAAAGCGGAGTTGAAAGTGGCGGTTAGGTGTGTTCTTTTGCTGGGCGCATAGCGCAGTGGTAGCGCGTCCGCTTTGCAAGCGGAAGGCCCCGGGTTCAATCCCCGGTGTGTCCAACTCTTTGTTCGACTCACCTCCGCTTGCTTGTACAACGCCTACGAACCCGCCGCCGCATTATGCTTCGCGTCACACCACGCACTTCTCGCCATCGACCTCCCACTCAACCACGCCTTATAATGTCCAGCCCTTCCATACAGAGTAGCGCCTTCTTCTGTCATTACACCTCCATGACACCTCATCCGTGACGATGACCAACATCAACTGTGAGGCCCTATTCATTCTGTACCGAAATTGGCGCCCAGAGGAAGCGGTGTCCCAGACACGACACCAGGGTTTCTTGTGCTGGTGTGTTTTGTTGTTTGTTGTTGACGGCATGTACGATGTGCACAGGATGCAAAGGTGAGATGTAGGGTGCGTGATGAACCGGAGTTGGTATTGAACGCGAGTGGTGGCAGGCAGCTGTGTGGCTGGTGGTAGGAAAGTTCGCGATGGATGTGGAAGATGTGAGAGCGGGTGGTTTGTGTGCGTGTGGAGGCGTTGGGTATACGTGGGTGGCGGTGGGGTTTGTGTGTGCGTGATAAAGCGGAGTTGAAAGTGGCGGTTAGGTGTGTTCTTTTGCTGGGCGCATAGCGCAGTGGTAGCGCGTCCGCTTTGCAAGCGGAAGGCCCCGGGTTCAATCCCCGGTGTGTCCAACTCTTTGTTCGACTCACCTCCGCTTGCTTGCACAACGCCTACGAACCCGCCGCCGCATTATGCTTCGCGTCACACCACGCACTTCTCGCCATCGACCTCCCACTCAACCACGCCTTATAATGTCCAGCCCTTCCATACAGAGTAGCGCCTTCTTCTGTCATTACACCTCCATGACACCTCATCCGTGACGATGACCAACATCAACTGTGAGGCCCTATTCATTCTGTACCGAAATTGGCGCCCAGAGGAAGCGGTGTCCCAGACACGACACCAGGGTTTCTTGTGCTGGTGTGTTTTGTTGTTTGTTGTTGACGGCATGTACGATGTGCACAGGATGCAAAGGTGAGATGTAGGGTGCGTGATGAACCGGAGTTGGTATTGAACGCGAGTGGTGGCAGGCAGCTGTGTGGCTGGTGGTAGGAAAGTTCGCGATGGATGTGGAAGATGTGAGAGCGGGTGGTTTGTGTGCGTGTGGAGGCGTTGGGTATACGTGGGTGGCGGTGGGGTTTGTGTGTGCGTGATAAAGCGGAGTTGAAAGTGGCGGTTAGGTGTGTTCTTTTGCTGGGCGCATAGCGCAGTGGTAGCGCGTCCGCTTTGCAAGCGGAAGGCCCCGGGTTCAATCCCCGGTGTGTCCAACTCTTTGTTCGACTCACCTCCGCTTGCTTGCACAACGCCTACGAACCCGCCGCCGCATTATGCTTCGCGTCACACCACACCACGCACTTCTCGCCATCGACCTCCCACGCAACCACGCCTTATAATGTCCAGCCCTTCCATACAGAGTAGCGCCTTCTTCTGTCATTACACCTCCATGACACCTCATCCGTGACGATGACCAACATCAACTGTGAGGCCCTATTCATTCTGTACCGAAATTGGCGCCCAGAGGAAGCGGTGTCCCAGACACGACACCAGGGTTTCTTGTGCTGGTGTGTTTTGTTGTTTGTTGTTGACGGCATGTACGATGTGCACAGGACGGAAAGGTGAGATGTAGGGTGCGTGATGAACCGGAGTTGGTATTGAACGCGAGTGGTGGCAGGCAGCTGTGTGGCTGGTGATAGGAAAGTTCGCGCTGGATGTGGAAGATGTGAGAGCGGGTGGTTTGTGTGCGTGTGGAGGCGTTGGGTATACGTGGGTGGCGGTGGGGTTTGTGTGTGCGTGATAAAGCGTAGTTGAAAGTGGCGGTTAGGTGTGTTCTTTTGCTGGGCGCATAGCGCAGTGGTAGCGCGTCCGCTTTGCAAGCGGAAGGCCCCGGGTTCAATCCCCGGTGTGTCCAACTCTTTGTTCGACTCACCTCCGCTTGCTTGCACAACGCCTACGAACCCGCCGCCGCATTATGCTTCGCGTCACACCACACCACGCACTTCTCGCCATCGACCTCCCACGCAACCACGCCTTATAATGTCCAGCCCTTCCATACAGAGTAGCGCTTTCTTCTGTCATTACAGCTCCATGACACCTCATTCGTGACGATGACCAACATCAACTTGTGAGGCCCTATTCATTCTGTACCGACATTGGCGGCCAGAGGAAGCGGTGTCCCAGACACGACACCAGGGTTTCTTGTGCTGGTGTGTTTTGTTGTTTGTTGTTGACGGCATGTACGATGTGCACAGGACGCAAAGGTGAGATGTAGGGTGCGTGATGAACCGGAGTTGGTATTGAACGCGAGTGGTGGCAGGCAGCTGTGTGGCTGGTGATAGGAAAGTTCGCGATGGATGTGGAAGATGTGAGAGCGGGTGGTTTGTGTGCGTGTGGAGGCGTTGGGTATACGTGGGTGGCGGTGGGGTTTGTGTGTGCGTGATAAAGCGGAGTTGAAAGTGGCGGTTAGGTGTGTTCTTTTGCTGGGCGCATAGCGCAGTGGTAGCGCGTCCGCTTTGCAAGCGGAAGGCCCCGGGTTCAATCCCCGGTGTGTCCAACTCTTTGTTCGACTCACCTCCGCTTGCTTGCACAACGCCTACGAACCCGCCGCCGCATTATGCTTCGCGTCACACCACACCACGCACTTCTCGCCATCGACCTCCCACGCAACCACGCCTTATAATGTCCAGCCCTTCCATACAGAGTAGCGCCTTCTTCTGTCATTACACCTCCATGACACCTCATCCGTGACGATGACCAACATCAACTTGTGAGGCCCTATTCATTCTGTACCGAAATTGGCGCCCAGAGGAAGCGGTGTCCCAGACACGACACCAGGGTTTCTTGTGCTGGTGTGTTTTGTTGTTTGTTTTTGACGGCATGTACGATGTGCACAGGACGCAAAGGTGAGATGTAGGGTGCGTGATGAACCGGAGTTGGTATTGAACGCGAGTGGTGGCAGGCAGCTGTGTGGCTGGTGATAGGAAAGTTCGCGATGGATGTGGAATATGTGAGAGCGGGTGGTTTGTGTGCGTGTGGAGGCGTTGGGTATACGTGGGTGGCGGTGGGGTTTGTGTGTGCGTGATAAAGCGGAGTTGAAAGTGGCGGTTAGGTGTGTTCTTTTGCTGGGCGCATAGCGCAGTGGTAGCGCGTCCGCTTTGCAAGCGGAAGGCCCCGGGTTCAATCCCCGGTGTGTCCAACTCTTTGTTCGACTCACCTCCGCTTGCTTGCACAACGCCTACGAACCCGCCGCCGCATTATGCTTCGCGTCACACCACACCACGCACTTCTCGCCATCGACTTCCCACGCAACCACGCCTTATAATGTCCAGCCCTTCCATACAGAGTAGCGCCTTCTTCTGTCATTACACCTCCATGACACCTCATCCGTGACGATGACCAACATCAACTTGTGAGGCCCTATTCATTCTGTACCGAAATTGGCGCCCAGAGGAAGCGGTGTCCCAGACACGACACCAGGGTTTCTTGTGCTGGTGTGTTTTGTTGTTTGTTTTTGACGGCATGTACGATGTGCACAGGACGCAAAGGTGAGATGTAGGGTGCGTGATGAACCGGAGTTGGTATTGAACGCGAGTGGTGGCAGGCAGCTGTGTGGCTGGTGATAGGAAAGTTCGCGATGGATGTGGAAGATGTGAGAGCGGGTGATTTGTGTGCGTGTGGAGGCGTTGGGTATACGTGGGTGGCGGTGGGGTTTGTGTGTGCGTGATAAAGCGGAGTTGAAAGTGGCGGTTAGGTGTGTTCTTTTGCTGGGCGCATAGCGCAGTGGTAGCGCGTCCGCTTTGCAAGCGGAAGGCCCCGGGTTCAATCCCCGGTGTGTCCAACTCTTTGTTCGACTCACCTCCGCTTGCTTGCACAACGCCTACGAACCCGCCGCCGCATTATGCTTCGCGTCACACCACACCACGCACTTCTCGCCATCGACCTCCCACGCAACCACGCATTATAATGTCCAGCCCTTCCATACAGAGTAGCGCCTTCTTCTGTCATTACACCTCCATGACACCTCATCCGTGACGATGACCAACATCAACTTGTGAGGCCCTATTCATTCTGTACCGAAATTGGCGGCCAGAGGAAGCGGTGTCCCAGACACGACACCAGGGTTTCTTGTGCTGGTGTGTTTTGTTGTTTGTTTTTGACGGCATGTACGATGTGCACAGGATGCAAAGGTGAGATGTAGGGTGCGTGATGAACCGGAGTTGGTATTGAACGCGAGTGGTGGCAGGCAGCTGTGTGGCTGGTGGTAGGAAAGTTCGCGATGGATGTGGAAGATGTGAGAGCGGGTGATTTGTGTGCGTGTGGAGGCGTTGGGTATACGTGGGTGGCGGTGGGGTTTGTGTGTGCGTGATAAAGCGGAGTTGAAAGTGGCGGTTAGGTGTGTTCTTTTGCTGGGCGCATAGCGCAGTGGTAGCGCGTCCGCTTTGCAAGCGGAAGGCCCCGGGTTCAATCCCCGGTGTGTCCAACTCTTTGTTCGACTCACCTCCGCTTGCTTGCACAACGCCTACGAACCCGCCGCCGCATTATGCTTCGCGTCACACCACACCACGCACTTCTCGCCATCGACCTCCCACGCAACCACGCCTTATAATGTCCAGCCCTTCCATACAGAGTAGCGCCTTCTTCTGTCATTACACCTCCATGACACCTCATCCGTGACGATGACCAACATCAACTTGTGAGGCCCTATTCATTCTGTACCGAAATTGGCGCCCAGAGGAAGCGGTGTCCCAGACACGACACCAGGGTTTCTTGTGCTGGTGTGTTTTGTTGTTTGTTTTTGACGGCATGTACGATGTGCACAGGACGCAAAGGTGAGATGTAGGGTGCGTGATGAACCGGAGTTGGTATTGAACGCGAGTGGTGGCAGGCAGCTGTGTGGCTGGTGATAGGAAAGTTCGCGATGGATGTGGAATATGTGAGAGCGGGTGATTTGTGTGCGTGTGGAGGCGTTGGGTATACGTGGGTGGCGGTGGGGTTTGTGTGTGCGTGATAAAGCGGAGTTGAAAGTGGCGGTTAGGTGTGTTCTTTTGCTGGGCGCATAGCGCAGTGGTAGCGCGTCCGCTTTGCAAGCGGAAGGCCCCGGGTTCAATCCCCGGTGTGTCCAACTCTTTGTTCGACTCACCTCCGCTTGCTTGCACAACGCCTACGAACCCGCCGCCGCATTATGCTTCGCGTCACACCACACCACGCACTTCTCGCCATCGACTTCCCACGCAACCACGCCTTATAATGTCCAGTCCTTCCATACAGAGTAGCGCCTTCTTCTGTCATTACACCTCCATGACACCTCATCCGTGACGATGACCAACATCAACTTGTGAGGCCCTATTCATTCTGTACCGAAATTGGCGCCCAGAGGAAGCGGTGTCCCAGACACGACACCAGGGTTTCTTGTGCTGGTGTGTTTTGTTGTTTGTTTTTGACGGCATGTACGATGTGCACAGGACGCAAAGGTGAGATGTAGGGTGCGTGATGAACCGGAGTTGGTATTGAACGCGAGTGGTGGCAGGCAGCTGTGTGGCTGGTGATAGGAAAGTTCGCGATGGATGTGGAAGATGTGAGAGCGGGTGATTTGTGTGCGTGTGGAGGCGTTGGGTATACGTGGGTGGCGGTGGGGTTTGTGTGTGCGTGATAAAGCGGAGTTGAAAGTGGCGGTTAGGTGTGTTCTTTTGCTGGGCGCATAGCGCAGTGGTAGCGCGTCCGCTTTGCAAGCGGAAGGCCCCGGGTTCAATCCCCGGTGTGTCCAACTCTTTGTTCGACTCACCTCCGCTTGCTTGCACAACGCCTACGAACCCGCCGCCGCATTATGCTTCGCGTCACACCACACCACGCACTTCTCGCCATCGACCTCCCACGCAACCACGCCTTATAATGTCCAGCCCTTCCATACAGAGTAGCGCCTTCTTCTGTCATTACACCTCCATGACGCCTCATCCGTGACGATGACCAACATCAACTTGTGAGGCCCTATTCATTCTGTACCGAAATTGGCGCCCAGAGGAAGCGGTGTCCCAGACACGACACCAGGGTTTCTTGTGCTGGTGTGTTTTGTTGTTTGTTTTTGACGGCATGTACGATGTGCACAGGACGCAAAGGTGAGATGTAGGGTGCGTGATGAACCGGAGTTGGTATTGAACGCGAGTGGTGGCAGGCAGCTGTGTGGCTGGTGATAGGAAAGTTCGCGATGGATGTGGAAGATGTGAGAGCGGGTGGTTTGTGTGCGTGTGGAGGCGTTGGGTATACGTGGGTGGCGGTGGGGTTTGTGTGTGCGTGATAAAGCGGAGTTGAAAGTGGCGGTTAGGTGTGTTCTTTTGCTGGGCGCATAGCGCAGTGGTAGCGCGTCCGCTTTGCAAGCGGAAGGCCCCGGGTTCAATCCCCGGTGTGTCCAACTCTTTGTTCGACTCACCTCCGCTTGCTTGCACAACGCCTACGAACCCGCCGCCGCATTATGCTTCGCGTCACACCACACCACGCACTTCTCGCCATCGACCTCCCACGCAACCACGCCTTATAATGTCCAGTCCTTCCATACAGAGTAGCGCCTTCTTCTGTCATTACACCTCCATGACACCTCATCCGTGACGATGACCAACATCAACTTGTGAGGCCCTATTCATTCTGTACCGAAATTGGCGGCCAGAGGAAGCGGTGTCCCAGACACGACACCAGGGTTTCTTGTGCTGGTGTGTTTTGTTGTTTGTTGTTGACGGCATGTACGATGTGCACAGGACGCAAAGGTGAGATGTAGGGTGCGTGATGAACCGGAGTTGGTATTGAACGCGAGTGGTGGCAGGCAGCTGTGTGGCTGGTGATAGGAAAGTTCGCGATGGATGTGGAAGATGTGAGAGCGGGTGGTTTGTGTGCGTGTGGAGGCGTTGGGTATACGTGGGTGGCGGTGGGGTTTGTGTGTGCGTGATAAAGCGGAGTTGAAAGTGGCGGTTAGGTGTGTTCTTTTGCTGGGCGCATAGTGCAGTGGTAGCGCGTCCGCTTTGCAAGCGGAAGGCCCCGGGTTCAATCCCCGGTGTGTCCAACTCTTTGTTCGACTCACCTCCGCTTGCTTGCACAACGCCTACGAACCCGCCGCCGCATTATGCTTCGCGTCACACCACACCACGCACTTCTCGCCATCGACCTCCCACGCAACCACGCCTTATAATGTCCAGCCCTTCCATACAGAGTAGCGCCTTCTTCTGTCATTACACCTCCATGACACCTCATCCGTGACGATGACCAACATCAACTTGTGAGGCCCTATTCATTCTGTACCGAAATTGGCGCCCAGAGGAAGCGGTGTCCCAGACACGACACCAGGGTTTCTTGTGCTGGTGTGTTTTGTTGTTTGTTTTTGACGGCATGTACGATGTGCACAGGACGGAAAGGTGAGATGTAGGGTGCGTGATGAACCGGAGTTGGTATTGAACGCGAGTGGTGGCAGGCAGCTGTGTGGCTGGTGATAGGAAAGTTCGCGATGGATGTGGAAGATGTGAGAGCGGGTGGTTTGTGTGCGTGTGGAGGCGTTGGGTATACGTGGGTGGCGGTGGGGTTTGTGTGTGCGTGATAAAGCGGAGTTGAAAGTGGCGGTTAGGTGTGTTCTTTTGCTGGGCGCATAGCGCAGTGGTAGCGCGTCCGCTTTGCAAGCGGAAGGCCCCGGGTTCAATCCCCGGTGTGTCCAACTCTTTGTTCGACTCACCTCCGCTTGCTTGCACAACGCCTACGAACCCGCCGCCGCATTATGCTTCGCGTCACACCACACCACGCACTTCTCGCCATCGACCTCCCACGCAACCACGCCTTATAATGTCCAGCCCTTCCATACAGAGTAGCGCCTTCTTCTGTCATTACACCTCCATGACACCTCATCCGTGACGATGACCAACATCAACTTGTGAGGCCCTATTCATTCTGTACCGAAATTGGCGCCCAGAGGAAGCGGTGTCCCAGACACGACACCAGGGTTTCTTGTGCTGGTGTGTTTTGTTGTTTGTTTTTGACGGCATGTACGATGTGCACAGGACGCAAAGGTGAGATGTAGGGTGCGTGATGAACCGGAGTTGGTATTGAACGCGAGTGGTGGCAGGCAGCTGTGTGGCTGGTGATAGGAAAGTTCGCGATGGATGTGGAATATGTGAGAGCGGGTGATTTGTGTGCGTGTGGAGGCGTTGGGTATACGTGGGTGGCGGTGGGGTTTGTGTGTGCGTGATAAAGCGGAGTTGAAAGTGGCGGTTAGGTGTGTTCTTTTGCTGGGCGCATAGCGCAGTGGTAGCGCGTCCGCTTTGCAAGCGGAAGGCCCCGGGTTCAATCCCCGGTGTGTCCAACTCTTTGTTCGACTCACCTCCGCTTGCTTGCACAACGCCTACGAACCCGCCGCCGCATTATGCTTCGCGTCACACCACACCACGCACTTCTCGCCATCGACCTCCCACGCAACCACGCCTTATAATGTCCAGCCCTTCCATACAGAGTAGCGCCTTCTTCTGTCATTACACCTCCATGACACCTCATCCGTGACGATGACCAACATCAACTTGTGAGGACCTATTCATTCTGTACCGACATTGGCGGCCAGAGGAAGCGGTGTCCCAGACACGACACCAGGGTTTCTTGTGCTGGTGTGTTTTGTTGTTTGTTTTTGACGGCATGTACGATGTGCACAGGATGCAAAGGTGAGATGTAGGGTGCGTGATGAACCGGAGTTGGTATTGAACGCGAGTGGTGGCAGGCAGCTGTGTGGCTGGTGATAGGAAAGTTCGCGATGGATGTGGAAGATGTGAGAGCGGGTGGTTTGTGTGCGTGTGGAGGCGTTGGGTATACGTGGGTGGCGGTGGGGTTTGTGTGTGCGTGATAAAGCGGAGTTGAAAGTGGCGGTTAGGTGTGTTCTTTTGCTGGGCGCATAGCGCAGTGGTAGCGCGTCCGCTTTGCAAGCGGAAGGCCCCGGGTTCAATCCCCGGTGTGTCCAACTCTTTGTTCGACTCACCTCCGCTTGCTTGCACAACGCCTACGAACCCGCCGCCGCATTATGCTTCGCGTCACACCACGCACTTCTCGCCATCGACCTCCCACTCAACCACGCCTTATAATGTCCAGCCCTTCCATACAGAGTAGCGCCTTCTTCTGTCATTACACCTCCATGACACCTCATCCGTGACGATGACCAACATCAACTTGTGAGGCCCTATTCATTCTGTACCGAAATTGGCGCCCAGAGGAAGCGGTGTCCCAGACACGACACCAGGGTTTCTTGTGCTGGTGTGTTTTGTTGTTTGTTGTTGACGGCATGTACGATGTGCACAGGACGCAAAGGTGAGATGTAGGGTGCGTGATGAACCGGAGTTGGTATTGAACGCGAGTGGTGGCAGGCAGCTGTGTGGCTGGTGATAGGAAAGTTCGCGATGGATGTGGAAGATGTGAGAGCGGGTGGTTTGTGTGCGTGTGGAGGCGTTGGGTATACGTGGGTGGCGGTGGGGTTTGTGTGTGCGTGATAAAGCGGAGTTGAAAGTGGCGGTTAGGTGTGTTCTTTTGCTGGGCGCATAGCGCAGTGGTAGCGCGTCCGCTTTGCAAGCGGAAGGCCCCGGGTTCAATCCCCGGTGTGTCCAACTCTTTGTTCGACTCACCTCCGCTTGCTTGCACAACGCCTACGAACCCGCCGCCGCATTATGCTTCGCGTCACACCACACCACGCACTTCTCGCCATCGACCTCCCACGCAACCACGCCTTATAATGTCCAGTCCTTCCATACAGAGTAGCGCCTTCTTCTGTCATTACACCTCCATGACACCTCATCCGTGACGATGACCAACATCAACTTGTGAGGCCCTATTCATTCTGTACCGAAATTGGCGCCCAGAGGAAGCGGTGTCCCAGACACGACACCAGGGTTTCTTGTGCTGGTGTGTTTTGTTGTTTGTTTTTGACGGCATGTACGATGTGCACAGGACGCAAAGGTGAGATGTAGGGTGCGTGATGAACCGGAGTTGGTATTGAACGCGAGTGGTGGCAGGCAGCTGTGTGGCTGGTGATAGGAAAGTTCGCGATGGATGTGGAAGATGTGAGAGCGGGTGATTTGTGTGCGTGTGGAGGCGTTGGGTATACGTGGGTGGCGGTGGGGTTTGTGTGTGCGTGATAAAGCGGAGTTGAAAGTGGCGGTTAGGTGTGTTCTTTTGCTGGGCGCATAGCGCAGTGGTAGCGCGTCCGCTTTGCAAGCGGAAGGCCCCGGGTTCAATCCCCGGTGTGTCCAACTCTTTGTTCGACTCACCTCCGCTTGCTTGCACAACGCCTACGAACCCGCCGCCGCATTATGCTTCGCGTCACACCACACCACGCACTTCTCGCCATCGACCTCCCACGCAACCACGCCTTATAATGTCCAGCCCTTCCATACAGAGTAGCGCCTTCTTCTGTCATTACAGCTCCATGACACCTCATTCGTGACGATGACCAACATCAACTTGTGAGGCCCTATTCATTCTGTACCGAAATTGGCGGCCAGAGGAAGCGGTGTCCCAGACACGACACCAGGGTTTCTTGTGCTGGTGTGTTTTGTTGTTTGTTGTTGACGGCATGTACGATGTGCACAGGACGCAAAGGTGAGATGTAGGGTGCGTGATGAACCGGAGTTGGTATTGAACGCGAGTGGTGGCAGGCAGCTGTGTGGCTGGTGATAGGAAAGTTCGCGATGGATGTGGAAGATGTGAGAGCGGGTGGTTTGTGTGCGTGTGGAGGCGTTGGGTATACGTGGGTGGCGGTGGGGTTTGTGTGTGCGTGATAAAGCGGAGTTGAAAGTGGCGGTTAGGTGTGTTCTTTTGCTGGGCGCATAGCGCAGTGGTAGCGCGTCCGCTTTGCAAGCGGAAGGCCCCGGGTTCAATCCCCGGTGTGTCCAACTCTTTGTTCGACTCACCTCCGCTTGCTTGCACAACGCCTACGAACCCGCCGCCGCATTATGCTTCGCGTCACACCACACCACGCACTTCTCGCCATCGACCTCCCACGCAACCACGCCTTATAATGTCCAGCCCTTCCATACAGAGTAGCGCCTTCTTCTGTCATTACACCTCCATGACACCTCATCCGTGACGATGACCAACATCAACTTGTGAGGACCTATTCATTCTGTACCGACATTGGCGGCCAGAGGAAGCGGTGTCCCAGACACGACACCAGGGTTTCTTGTGCTGGTGTGTTTTGTTGTTTGTTTTTGACGGCATGTACGATGTGCACAGGACGCAAAGGTGAGATGTAGGGTGCGTGATGAACCGGAGTTGGTATTGAACGCGAGTGGTGGCAGGCAGCTGTGTGGCTGGTGATAGGAAAGTTCGCGATGGATGTGGAAGATGTGAGAGCGGGTGGTTTGTGTGCGTGTGGAGGCGTTGGGTATACGTGGGTGGCGGTGGGGTTTGTGTGTGCGTGATAAAGCGGAGTTGAAAGTGGCGGTTAGGTGTGTTCTTTTGCTGGGCGCATAGCGCAGTGGTAGCGCGTCCGCTTTGCAAGCGGAAGGCCCCGGGTTCAATCCCCGGTGTGTCCAACTCTTTGTTCGACTCACCTCCGCTTGCTTGCACAACGCCTACGAACCCGCCGCCGCATTATGCTTCGCGTCACACCACACCACGCACTTCTCGCCATCGACCTCCCACGCAACCACGCCTTATAATGTCCAGTCCTTCCATACAGAGTAGCGCCTTCTTCTGTCATTACACCTCCATGACACCTCATCCGTGACGATGACCAACATCAACTTGTGAGGCCCTATTCATTCTGTACCGAAATTGGCGCCCAGAGGAAGCGGTGTCCCAGACACGACACCAGGGTTTCTTGTGCTGGTGTGTTTTGTTGTTTGTTGTTGACGGCATGTACGATGTGCACAGGACGCAAAGGTGAGATGTAGGGTGCGTGATGAACCGGAGTTGGTATTGAACGCGAGTGGTGGCAGGCAGCTGTGTGGCTGGT
Organism: Phytophthora capsici; assembly: GCA_030324255.1. Taxonomy (NCBI): domain Eukaryota; phylum Oomycota; class Peronosporomycetes; order Peronosporales; family Peronosporaceae; genus Phytophthora; species Phytophthora capsici. Next base: position 449,252 of record CM059354.1, read on the forward strand.
GATAGGAAAGTTCGCGATGGATGTGGAAGATGTGAGAGCGGGTGGTTTGTGTGCGTGTGGAGGCGTTGGGTATACGTGGGTGGCGGTGGGGTTTGTGTGTGCGTGATAAAGCGGAGTTGAAAGTGGCGGTTAGGTGTGTTCTTTTGCTGGGCGCATAGCGCAGTGGTAGCGCGTCCGCTTTGCAAGCGGAAGGCCCCGGGTTCAATCCCCGGTGTGTCCAACTCTTTGTTCGACTCACCTCCGCTTGCTTGCACAACGCCTACGAACCCGCCGCCGCATTATGCTTCGCGTCACACCACACCACGCACTTCTCGCCATCGACCTCCCACGCAACCACGCCTTATAATGTCCAGCCCTTCCATACAGAGTAGCGCCTTCTTCTGTCATTACAGCTCCATGACACCTCATTCGTGACGATGACCAACATCACCTTGTGAGGCCCTATTCATTCTGTACCGACATTGGCGCCCAGAGGAAGCGGTGTCCCAGACACGACACCAGGGTTTCTTGTGCTGGTGTGTTTTGTTGTTTGTTTTTGACGGCATGTACGATGTGCACAGGACGCAAAGGTGAGATGTAGGGTGCGTGATGAACCGGAGTTGGTATTGAACGCGAGTGGTGGCAGGCAGCTGTGTGGCTGGTGATAGGAAAGTTCGCGATGGATGTGGAAGATGTGAGAGCGGGTGGTTTGTGTGCGTGTGGAGGCGTTGGGTATACGTGGGTGGCGGTGGGGTTTGTGTGTGCGTGATAAAGCGGAGTTGAAAGTGGCGGTTAGGTGTGTTCTTTTGCTGGGCGCATAGCGCAGTGGTAGCGCGTCCGCTTTGCAAGCGGAAGGCCCCGGGTTCAATCCCCGGTGTGTCCAACTCTTTGTTCGACTCACCTCCGCTTGCTTGCACAACGCCTACGAACCCGCCGCCGCATTATGCTTCGCGTCACACCACACCACGCACTTCTCGCCATCGACCTCCCACGCAACCACGCCTTATAATGTCCAGCCCTTCCATACAGAGTAGCGCCTTCTTCTGTCATTACACCTCCATGACACCTCATCCGTGACGATGACCAACATCAACTTGTGAGGCCCTATTCATTCTGTACCGAAATTGGCGCCCAGAGGAAGCGGTGTCCCAGACACGACACCAGGGTTTCTTGTGCTGGTGTGTTTTGTTGTTTGTTGTTGACGGCATGTACGATGTGCACAGGACGCAAAGGTGAGATGTAGGGTGCGTGATGAACCGGAGTTGGTATTGAACGCGAGTGGTGGCAGGCAGCTGTGTGGCTGGTGATAGGAAAGTTCGCGATGGATGTGGAAGATGTGAGAGCGGGTGGTTTGTGTGCGTGTGGAGGCGTTGGGTATACGTGGGTGGCGGTGGGGTTTGTGTGTGCGTGATAAAGCGGAGTTGAAAGTGGCGGTTAGGTGTGTTCTTTTGCTGGGCGCATAGCGCAGTGGTAGCGCGTCCGCTTTGCAAGCGGAAGGCCCCGGGTTCAATCCCCGGTGTGTCCAACTCTTTGTTCGACTCACCTCCGCTTGCTTGCACAACGCCTACGAACCCGCCGCCGCATTATGCTTCGCGTCACACCACACCACGCACTTCTCGCCATCGACCTCCCACGCAACCACGCCTTATAATGTCCAGCCCTTCCATACAGAGTAGCGCCTTCTTCTGTCATTACACCTCCATGACACCTCATCCGTGACGATGACCAACATCAACTTGTGAGGCCCTATTCATTCTGTACCGAAATTGGCGCCCAGAGGAAGCGGTGTCCCAGACACGACACCAGGGTTTCTTGTGCTGGTGTGTTTTGTTGTTTGTTGTTGACGGCATGTACGATGTGCACAGGACGCAAAGGTGAGATGTAGGGTGCGTGATGAACCGGAGTTGGTATTGAACGCGAGTGGTGGCAGGCAGCTGTGTGGCTGGTGATAGGAAAGTTCGCGATGGATGTGGAAGATGTGAGAGCGGGTGGTTTGTGTGCGTGTGGAGGCGTTGGGTATACGTGGGTGGCGGTGGGGTTTGTGTGTGCGTGATAAAGCGGAGTTGAAAGTGGCGGTTAGGTGTGTTCTTTTGGTGGGCGCATAGCGCAGTGGTAGCGCGTCCGCTTTGCAAGCGGAAGGCCCCGGGTTCAGGCGCACGCTGGTACCACAGAATTTATGAGTCAATTTCAGTGTGGATAATGTCAATTTCTGTGCAGGTTTTGTAGACCAGATCGAGTCGGTTTCCGCGGTAAGGGTTGAATTTGAGAAGAGGAAAAATAAAACAGAATAAATTACGTGACGGAAGGTATTTCTCAATTTTTAGAAAAATCGAGTGCCGCCATCGCTTCACAGCTGCCATTCGTCGATCTTCCCCCTTTGACGCGCATTACAGAGTGAAGGTCCCTCGGCTCACATGGCTGATTCGGTACGACGCGACTCCACATACTTGCTATCCATGTTTTATGACCTTTACTAACTCTATCACTCATACAGGCGCCAGAGAACGCGGAGACTGCGGCCAGTGCGCAAGACGGAGCTTGGTGTCGCGCACAGCCAAGTGGTACCGTTCCGGACAACTCTAGGAAGCCGGAAAAAAAGAGGAAGCGTTCTAAGACAACGTTGACGCCGCTACCTGTTTACAATCAGGGTTTCTTAGACGCTCATCGTGCTGAGAAGGTTGCGCGTGCTCGGATGGACGAGAAGGAGACTCAATTGGTGGAGCGGGGCTACAACCGTATCGCCAGAACTGCAGCTGCGCTGATGCGTCGTGAAGATGAGGAGGGAGTGGTTGAGGGAGCGGTTTCACGTGCCGACTATGAAAAATGGGAGAAAAAGGCTATCAAAGACATGTTTGGACTTGACTCTGATTCATCTTCTGAGGCCAGTGCTGACGATATAAGTGCCGACCCAGACTACGAGGAGAAACTGCCACACGTGGGATGTGTTGATTCAAGCCAGTCTTCAAGGGGAGACATAGTTTCAAGTGACATTGACGAAGATGCAGAGGATGAGGAGGGAACTCGAACGCCCGTTGACCCTACACCAAATTTTCACCGAAGCCCACCGGATTCACACCAAACCTACGATCTTCGAGTGAAGAGATCTGTTCCTTCTTGGTTTCGCGGTTTCAAGACCACATTCAAGTCCTGGAAACATTTCCTCAAAGCTTTCGATAGCTTTCAGTTTGAAACATGCCAACGCTTCACTAAGCGCACGACGACATCGGTGGCTTCTAGGAACAATCAGATGCTGGCTCTGTTCAAAGCCAGGAAGCGGGCCGGGAAGAAATCAAGGAAGGAAGTGGAGCTAATCCCAAAAGAGTGGCAGATGTATTCGCAGACGTTGGTGTGTACCCACGGACAACCGTACGAGCCAAAAGGGAATGGAGAGCGATATCATTCCAATATCCGCGACACAAAGTGCAAGGCGAGAGTGAACGTCCGAGTTACCGTCTCTGTGAGTGGCTCATGGTACTTGTGCGTCAACCCCTCTGGAGAGCATAATCATGCATTGAACAAGCGCACGTTTGAGAGCTACGCTGAGAACCGGACGGTGAAAGATGCCCAACTGACGCGCGATGTTGCAATTTTGCACAAGGCGGGTGCTAAAGCGAAAGGAATACTTCGCTATCTTCGGGAGCAAACTGGTAGGCAGATCTTGTGTGGATTTGGTAGCTATGTTTTGTGTGAATATGGTAGCTATGTTCTGTGAATATTTGGTTATTATGTATCTAATTTCTGTATGGGTTTGGTGGTATACTACAGGGAAGGCGACCAAGCTGAGGGACGTTCATAACATGGTACAGCGTCATAAGACGGCGGAGAAAGCTGGCTTGAACGATGCCCAGCGTGCTTACGCAGTTCTGGATGAGTTCACGAGGCAAAATGAGGGGAACACTGCTGAAGTTTTGGTGGACAATGACTCTAAAGTTGCCCGCATTGCCACTTTCCAGACAGCTCGAATGAAACGCCTATTCAGGGCCTTTCCGGAGGTTGTGCTTGTAGATTCAACGCACAACACGAACGTGAACCGCTACAAGCTATTTAGCTTTGTCGTCCACGACGTCTTCGGACAGGTATATGTAGATTACTTTGAAGTCTGATGTGCTATAATACATTGGTCTAACTTGTACCTAAGGGTCAATATGTGCACCATGCTCTTGTAGATAGCGAAGAGAAGGACAACTTGAGGCGTGTCGTGGAGATTTTCAAACAAAACAATCCGGACTGGGGGAAAGTGCGTGTATTTATGACTGACAAGGCGATCCACGAAAAGCAAGTACTTCACGAGGAGTTTCCAGATGCCCGACAACTTCTCTGCCAGTGGCATGTGATAACCTGGCTTAGGAAACAAGCTACTCGATTAGCACCCAACGTGAAGGAGGACGTGAAGAGTCTCGTTCGTAAGCTGGTGTACGCCAAAGACGCACAAGAATACGAGGACGCTAAGGGTGCTCTGCACAAAACACTAGGTAACGATACGTCTCACGAATTCTACAAGACTTTCGTCACCAATTGGGACCAATCCAAGGACGAGTGGGTGTCCTACCTACGTGGAAACATTCCGCACCTGACGAACAACACCAACAACAGAATCGAGTCAAAGTGGGGTAAAATAAAGGAGGTCATCAACGGATCCTTTACGATAGCCCAGCTTCTATCCACACTGATCACCTTACAAGAGTATGCGGAGGGGGAGTACATTGCTGAATATCATCGCGTAGGTAGCCGGCCATCTCGTGAGTGTGAGGACGACGAGTTGACTCGTCTGGGTACGAATCTGAGCCCTTTTGCGTTCAAGCTTCTTTCGGACGAGCACTTGCTCGCTACCGGCCCTAATGCGGACTACAGAGTGGAGCACCTGGAGCCTGGTGTCACGACGTTAACCAGCCCAAGAAGCGGACTCGTTTACAAAGTCAACACCAAGGTACGCGAATTCGGTATAAATTTGGTAATATTTGGTGCGTTTGGGATAGACTAACTGCACCTGCAATGATTGTAGACATCTACCTGCGGCTGCATCTTCATGTCGACGTGCCTGCTACCATGTAGACATGTGACGTATATGACAAGAACAGGCAATTTTGAAACGACGGTGCCCCCACTACGATGTTTTGCAACCCGGTGGGATAAACAAAGTCCGGAGAATAACATTGAGACGGGTGAAGTTCCAGTCGGAGGGTTGAAGCAAAGGACGTGCGCTAGTAGACCCAAGGTGAAAGGCCTTTCCAACACTACCAAGTATATCGATGTAAAGAGGATTGCCGAGAAGATAGTAGATCGAATGACTCTGCAGGCTACACCTACGTTCCGCACGGCACTACAGTGGCTTGAAGGGTTCTACGACGCGCTCAATGAAGGAGATGTTGTGGATTTCTCCGACAAGAACCCTCCTGTTTTCCCTGGGTTATCCCAAGTCTCGCCTGTGGATGGAGCCCGACTATCGCAGATGTCCTTTGGAGATGTAGCATCCCAGACCAATATGATCATGGACGCCACCAACGAGGAGATTCTTAAGCCGGATGCTACTTCGGAACATGAAAGCGAGAGAGTTATTCCACCGGAAGACGTTGAAGATGCTGATAACGCTGAGTCAATAGTGGGCGATTATGGATCTGACCCTGGAGCAGTGGAGCTATCATCTAAGCCATCGCGACCCCAACCTTCGACAGTGTGTACAGAATCTACACAGAACTCAACCGAACGTGACAAAATTTATGACTCGAAGGACAAAGCACGGAATGCTGTCGCAAAAACTGTAGAGTGGTCGTTTGCAGAGCGACCTGTCATTAATGGTATGACGAAGGCCCAGAGAAAGCGAGCAAAAGCGAAAGAAGAGGCTGCAAAAGCTCGTGAACTAGCAGCTATCTACCGGAAGGGAAAAACACCCAGATTCGTAACATTCGATGAGGTTGCTGCGTTGCTGGATGGTCCTTACAGCTTCTACTACTCCAAGGCGATGGTTGACGCGCTGGTGATCCCCAATGTCGAAGTTAACGGGACTTTGTCGGTGAAACCGTACGTTGTTGGACAGGACGTTCCTAGTATTTCAAAGATCCCGCAGCTACCGGCAGTTAAAGAGGCCGTCGAGGCCATAAAGAGCAAGGATAACCGTGATCTGCTTGCATATTGGCCAGACTACGGGTTCGCTACGTTAGACCAGCTGGATGCTATGGCAACACTTATTGAAGCTCGCGGTCGTTTCATACTGGTGATGAAGACGCACAAGTGGATCGATGAAACTGAATGGCGGATTGCAGACGTACGCGAACCATTCGACGACATGAGTCACGTAACTAAGGTGACTACGCACCAAATGTATACCAAATATTCACAGAATCTAACCTAACCTTGTATTGTAGAACGAACACAAGGGCTATGTGGAGACTCTGAATCTCAACATTAATCGTGTGCCTGGGGAGACTGTTGAAGGCTATCGTCTCCTGGACTTCCGCGAAAATGTGTGGCTTCACACGACATCTATACTGATATCAATGATGGTGCTGCGAGCGCAATAACCAGGTGTCGGCATCATTAACCCCAGTTACCAGGACTTCGCTTTGCCAGATCAACGACTCCGTACAGCAGGAGGCTTTGGAGCGGCGGACTCCAAAAACGGGCGAGTCATTGGCATATTTCACATCTCACATCACTGGGTCGCGTATTTGGTGGACAGAAAGATCGATCCTGCTACGAAGAAAGCGACGTGCTTCATGTTCGACCCGATGCAAAGTGAAGGTAACTACACTATTATCGAGAAGAGCGTGCGTGGGGTGATCGAGAAGCTCCTTGAGTTGCAAGATACTATTTTCTACACGAAAGTCGAGTGGTGCCATCAGCAGGACGGTAGCTCGTGCGGTGTGTGGTGTATTGCGGTGCTGGAAATGCTGTTAAGTAACTCGCAGTGGGACAACTGTATTTACAGATTACAACCGTATTTGCGAATGCGGTTTTTGCACAAAGCCATCGCTTTTGTTGAAAGAGAGGCCGCACTCATGCAGCTATAAACAACAGCTTCAATATACTTGTACGTTTTCCTTGTGTAAATTTTGCATATTTAAATCTGGTGACTAAATTTGGTAGTCACAACCAAATCTAAACAAGACTTGGCAAATGAGCTCGAAAACGCACAAAGTCCCAGAATCCCCAAATATAGACTCGGCCCCAAAAAACTGCTCCTAAGTGATGTTACCGATTTACACAATATCGAAAATAAATATATTTACCCTAGTTAATGGGTAACAATTTATGACATCTGTTTCGATATTGATAGAAATAGGACACAAAATTGATTACGTAAAATCTAAATTCTGTGGTACGAACATCGTCCCCCGGGTTCAATCCCCGGTGTGTCCAACTCTTTGTTCGACTCACCTCCGCTTGCTTGCACAACGCCTACGAACCCGCCGCCGCATTATGCTTCGCGTCACACCACACCGCGCACTTCTCGCCATCGACCTCCCACTCAACCACGCCTTATAATGTCCAGCCCTTCCATACAGAGTAGCGCCTTCTTCTGTCATTACACCTCCATGACACCTCATCCGTGACGATGACCAACATCAACTTGTGAGGCCCTATTCATTCTGTACCGAAATTGGCGCCCAGAGGAAGCGGTGTCCCAGACACGACACCAGGGTTTCTTGTGCTGGTGTGTTTTGTTGTTTGTTGTTGACGGCATGTACGATGTGCACAGGACGCAAAGGTGATATGTAGGGTGCGTGATGAACCGGAGTTGGTATTGAACGCGAGTGGTGGCAGGCAGCTGTGTGGCTGGTGATAGGAAAGTTCGCGATGGATGTGGAAGATATGAGAGCGGGTGGTTTGCGTGCGTGTGGAGGCGTTGGGTATACGTGGGTGGCGGTGGGGTTTGTGTGTGCGTGATAAAGCGGAGTTGAAAGTGGCGGTTAGGTGTGTTCTTTTGCTGGGCGCATAGCGCAGTGGTAGCGCGTCCGCTTTGCAAGCGGAAGGCCCCGGGTTCAATCCCCGGTGTGTCCAACTCTTTGTTCGACTCACCTCCGCTTGCTTGCACAACGCCTACGAACCCGCCGCCGCATTATGCTTCGCGTCACACCACACCACGCACTTCTCGCCATCGACCTCCCACGCAACCACGCCTTATAATGTCCAGCCCTTCCATACAGAGTAGCGCCTTCTTCTGTCATTACACCTCCATGACACCTCATCCGTGACGATGACCAACATCAACTGTGAGGCCCTATTCATTCTGTACCGAAATTGGCGCCCAGAGGAAGCGGTGTCCCAGACACGACACCAGGGTTTCTTGTGCTGGTGTGTTTTGTTGTTTGTTGTTGACGGCATGTACGATGTGCACAGGACGCAAAGGTGAGATGTAGGGTGCGTGATGAACCGGAGTTGGTATTGAACGCGAGTGGTGGCAGGCAGCTGTGTGGCTGGTGATAGGAAAGTTCGCGATGGATGTGGAAGATGTGAGAGCGGGTGGTTTGTGTGCGTGTGGAGGCGTTGGGTATACGTGGGTGGCGGTGGGGTTTGTGTGTGCGTGATAAAGCGGAGTTGAAAGTGGCGGTTAGGTGTGTTCTTTTGCTGGGCGCATAGCGCAGTGGTAGCGCGTCCGCTTTGCAAGCGGAAGGCCCCGGGTTCAATCCCCGGTGTGTCCAACTCTTTGTTCGACTCACCTCCGCTTGCTTGCACAACGCCTACGAACCCGCCGCCGCATTATGCTTCGCGTCACACCACACCACGCACTTCTCGCCATCGACCTCCCACGCAACCACGCCTTATAATGTCCAGCCCTTCCATACAGAGTAGCGCCTTCTTCTGTCATTACACCTCCATGACACCTCATCCGTGACGATGACCAACATCAACTTGTGAGGCCCTATTCATTCTGTACCGAAATTGGCGCCCAGAGGAAGCGGTGTCCCAGACACGACACCAGGGTTTCTTGTGCTGGTGTGTTTTGTTGTTTGTTGTTGACGGCATGTACGATGTGCACAGGACGCAAAGGTGAGATGTAGGGTGCGTGATGAACCGGAGTTGGTATTGAACGCGAGTGGTGGCAGGCAGCTGTGTGGCTGGTGATAGGAAAGTTCGCGATGGATGTGGAAGATATGAGAGCGGGTGGTTTGCGTGCGTGTGGAGGCGTTGGGTATACGTGGGTGGCGGTGGGGTTTGTGTGTGCGTGATAAAGCGGAGTTGAAAGTGGCGGTTAGGTGTTCTTTTGCTGGGCGCATAGCGCAGTGGTAGCGCGTCCGCTTTGCAAGCGGAAGGCCCCGGGTTCAATCCCCGGTGTGTCCAACTCTTTGTTCGACTCACCTCCGCTTGCTTGCACAACGCCTACGAACCCGCCGCCGCATTATGCTTCGCGTCACACCACACCACGCACTTCTCGCCATCGACCTCCCACGCAACCACGCCTTATAATGTCCAGCCCTTCCATACAGAGTAGCGCCTTCTTCTGTCATTACACCTCCATGACACCTCATCCGTGACGATGACCAACATCAACTTGTGAGGCCCTATTCATTCTGTACCGAAATTGGCGCCCAGAGGAAGCGGTGTCCCAGACACGACACCAGGGTTTCTTGTGCTGGTGTGTTTTGTTGTTTGTTGTTGACGGCATGTACGATGTGCACAGGACGCAAAGGTGAGATGTAGGGTGCGTGATGAACCGGAGTTGGTATTGAACGCGAGTGGTGGCAGGCAGCTGTGTGGCTGGTGATAGGAAAGTTCGCGATGGATGTGGAAGATGTGAGAGCGGGTGGTTTGTGTGCGTGTGGAGGCGTTGGGTATACGTGGGTGGCGGTGGGGTTTGTGTGTGCGTGATAAAGCGGAGTTGAAAGTGGCGGTTAGGTGTGTTCTTTTGCTGGGCGCATAGCGCAGTGGTAGCGCGTCCGCTTTGCAAGCGGAAGGCCCCGGGTTCAATCCCCGGTGTGTCCAACTCTTTGTTCGACTCACCTCCGCTTGCTTGCACAACGCCTACGAACCCGCCGCCGCATTATGCTTCGCGTCACACCACACCACGCACTTCTCGCCATCGACCTCCCACGCAACCACGCCTTATAATGTCCAGCCCTTCCATACAGAGTAGCGCCTTCTTCTGTCATTACACCTCCATGACACCTCATCCGTGACGATGACCAACATCAACTGTGAGGCCCTATTCATTCTGTACCGAAATTGGCGCCCAGAGGAAGCGGTGTCCCAGACACGACACCAGGGTTTCTTGTGCTGGTGTGTTTTGTTGTTTGTTGTTGACGGCATGTACGATGTGCACAGGACGCAAAGGTGAGATGTAGGGTGCGTGATGAACCGGAGTTGGTATTGAACGCGAGTGGTGGCAGGCAGCTGTGTGGCTGGTGATAGGAAAGTTCGCGATGGATGTGGAAGATGTGAGAGCGGGTGGTTTGTGTGCGTGTGGAGGCGTTGGGTATACGTGGGTGGCGGTGGGGTTTGTGTGTGCGTGATAAAGCGGAGTTGAAAGTGGCGGTTAGGTGTGTTCGTTTGCTGGGCGCATAGCGCAGTGGTAGCGCGTCCGCTTTGCAAGCGGAAGGCCCCGGGTTCAATCCCCGGTGTGTCCAACTCTTTGTTCGACTCACCTCCGCTTGCTTGCACAACGCCTACGAACCCGCCGCCGCATTATGCTTCGCGTCACACCACACCACGCACTTCTCGCCATCGACCTCCCACGCAACCACGCCTTATAATGTCCAGCCCTTCCATACAGAGTAGCGCCTTCTTCTGTCATTACAGCTCCATGACACCTCATCCGTGACGATGACCAACATCAACTTGTGAGGCCCTATTCATTCTGTACCGAAATTAGCGCCCAGATGAAGCGGTGTCCCAGACACGACACCAGGGTTTCTTGTGCTGGTGTGTTTTGTTGTTTGTTTTTGACGGCATGTACGATGTGCACAGGATGCAAAGGTGAGATGTAGGGTGCGTGATGAACCGGAGTTGGTATTGAACGCGAGTGGTGGCAGGCAGCTGTGTGGCTGGTGATAGGAAAGTTCGCGATGGATGTGGAAGATGTGAGAGCGGGTGGTTTGCGTGCGTGTGGAGGCGTTGGGTATACGTGGGTGGCGGTGGGGTTTGTGTGTGCGTGATAAAGCGGAGTTGAAAGTGGCGGTTAGGTGTGTTCTTTTGCTGGGCGCATAGCGCAGTGGTAGCGCGTCCGCTTTGCAAGCGGAAGGCCCCGGGTTCAATCCCCGGTGTGTCCAACTCTTTGTTCGACTCACCTCCGCTTGCTTGCACAACGCCTACGAACCCGCCGCCGCATTATGCTTCGCGTCACACCACACCACGCACTTCTCGCCATCGACCTCCCACGCAACCACGCCTTATAATGCCCCGCCCTTCCATACAGAGTAGCGCCTTCTTCTGTCATTACACCTCCATGACACCTCATTCGTGACGATGACCAACATCACCTTGTGAGGCCCTATTCATTCTGTACCGACATTGGCGCCCAGAGGAAGCGGTGTCCCAGACACGACACCAGGGTTTCTTGTGCTGGTGTGTTTTGTTGTTTGTTTTTGACGGCATGTACGATGTGCACAGGATGCAAAGGTGAGATGTAGGGTGCGTGATGAACCGGAGTTGGTATTGAACGCGAGTGGTGGCAGGCAGCTGTGTGGCTGGTGATAGGAAAGTTCACGATGGATGTGGAAGATGTGAGAGCGGGTGGTTTGTGTGCGTGTGGAGGCGTTGGGTATACGTGGGTGGTGGTGGGGTTTGTGTGTGCGTGATAAAGCGGAGTTGAAAGTGGCGGTTAGGTGTGTTCGTTTGCTGGGCGCATAGCGCAGTGGTAGCGTCCGCTTTGCAAGCGGAAGGCCCCGGGTTCAATCCCCGGTGTGTCCAACTCTTTGTTCGACTCACCTCCGCTTGCTTGCACAACGCCTACGAACCCGCCGCCGCATTATGCTTCGCGTCACACCACACCACGCACTTCTCGCCATCGACCTCCCACGCAACCACGCCTTATAATGTCCAGCCCTTCCATACAGAGTAGCGCCTTCTTCTGTCATTACACCTCCATGACACCTCATTCGTGACGATGACCAACATCACCTTGTGAGGCCCTATTCATTCTGTACCGACATTGGCGGCCAGAGGAAGCGGTGTCCCAGACACGACACCAGGGTTTCTTGTGCTGGTGTGTTTTGCTGTTTGTTTTTGACGGCATGTACGATGTGCACAGGACGCAAAGGTGAGATGTAGGGTGCGTGATGAACCGGAGTTGGTATTGAACGCGAGTGGTGGCAGGCAGCTGTGTGGCTGGTGATAGGAAAGTTCGCGATGGATGTGGAAGATGTGAGAGCGGGTGGTTTGTGTGCGTGTGGAGGCGTTGGGTATACGTGGGTGGTGGTGGGGTTTGTGTGTGCGTGATAAAGCGGAGTTGAAAGTGGCGGTTAGGTGTGTTCTTTTGCTGGGCGCATAGCGCAGTGGTAGCGCGTCCGCTTTGCAAGCGGAAGGCCCCGGGTTCAATCCCCGGTGTGTCCAACTCTTTGTTCGACTCACCTCCGCTTGCTTGCACAACGCCTACGAACCCGCCGCCGCATTATGCTTCGCGTCACACCACACCACGCACTTCTCGCCATCGACCTCCCACGCAACCACGCCTTATAATGTCCAGCCCTTCCATACAGAGTAGCGCCTTCTTCTGTCATTACACCTCCATGACACCTCATTCGTGACGATGACCAACATCACCTTGTGAGGCCCTATTCATTCTGTACCGACATTGGCGGCCAGAGGAAGCGGTGTCCCAGACACGACACCAGGGTTTCTTGTGCTGGTGTGTTTTGTTGTTTGTTGTTGACGGCATGTACGATGTGCACAGGACGCAAAGGTGAGATGTAGGGTGCGTGATGAACCGGAGTTGGTATTGAACGCGAGTGGTGGCAGGCAGCTGTGTGGCTGGTGATAGGAAAGTTCGCGATGGATGTGGAAGATGTGAGAGCGGGTGGTTTGCGTGCGTGTGGAGGCGTTGGGTATGCGTGAGTGGTGGTGGGGTTTGTGTGCGTGATAAAGCGGAGTTGAAAGTGGCGGTTAGGTGTGTTCTTTTGCTGGGCGCATAGCGCAGTGGTAGCGTCCGCTTTGCAAGCGGAAGGCCCCGGGTTCAATCCCCGGTGTGTCCAACTCTTTGTTCGACTCACCTCCGCTTGCTTGCACAACGCCTACGAACCCGCCGCCGCATTATGCTTCGCGTCACACCACACCACGCACTTCTCGCCATCGACCTCCCACGCAACCACGCCTTATAATGTCCAGCCCTTCCATACAGAGTAGCGCCTTCTTCTGTCATTACACCTCCATGACACCTCATTCGTGACGATGACCAACATCACCTTGTGAGGCCCTATTCATTCTGTACCGAAATTGGCGCCCAGAGGAAGCGGTGTCCCAGACACGACACCAGGGTTTCTTGTGCTGGTGTGTTTTGTTGTTTGTTTTTGACGGCATGTACGATGTGCACAGGATGCAAAGGTGAGATGTAGGGTGCGTGATGAACCGGAGTTGGTATTGAACGCGAGTGGTGGCAGGCAGCTGTGTGGCTGGTGATAGGAAAGTTCGCGATGGATGTGGAAGATGTGAGAGCGGGTGGTTTGCGTGCGTGTGGAGGCGTTGGGTATACGTGAGTGGTGGTGGGGTTTGTGTGCGTGATAAAGCGGAGTTGAAAGTGGCGGTTAGGTGTGTTCTTTTGCTAGGCGCATAGCGCAGTGGTAGCGTCCGCTTTGCAAGCGGAAGGCCCCGGGTTCAATCCCCGGTGTGTCCAACTCTTTGTTCGACTCACCTCCGCTTGCTTGCACAACGCCTACGAACCCGCCGCCGCATTATGCTTCGCGTCACACCACACCACGCACTTCTCGCCATCGACCTCCCACGCAACCACGCCTTATAATGTCCAGCCCTTCCATACAGAGTAGCGCCTTCTTCTGTCATTACAGCTCCATGACACCTCATTCGTGACGATGACCAACATCACCTTGTGAGGCCCTATTCATTCTGTACCGACATTGGCGCCCAGAGGAAGCGGTGTCCCAGACACGACACCAGGGTTTCTTGTGCTGGTGTGTTTTGTTGTTTGTTTTTGACGGCATGTACGATTTGCACAGGACGCAAAGGTGAGATGTAGGGTGCGTGATGAACCGGAGTTGGTATTGAACGCGAGTGGTGGCAGGCAGCTGTGTGGCTGGTGATAGGAAAGTTCGCGATGGATGTGGAAGATGTGAGAGCGGGTGGTTTGTGTGCGTGTGGAGGCGTTGGGTATACGTGGGTGGTGGTGGGGTTTGTGTGCGTGATAAAGCGGAGTTGAAAGTGGCGGTTAGGTGTGTTCTTTTGCTGGGCGCATAGCGCAGTGGTAGCGTCCGCTTTGCAAGCGGAAGGCCCCGGGTTCAATCCCCGGTGTGTCCAACTCTTTGTTCGACTCACCTCCGCTTGCTTGCACAACGCCTACGAACCCGCCGCCGCATTATGCTTCGCGTCACACCACACCACGCACTTCTCGCCATCGACCTCCCACGCAACCACGCCTTATAATGTCCAGCCCTTCCATACAGAGTAGCGCCTTCTTCTGTCATTACACCTCCATGACACCTCATTCGTGGCGATGACCAACATCAACTTGTGAGGCCCTATTCATTCTGTACCGACATTGGCGCCCAGAGGAAGCGGTGTCCCAGACACGACACCAGGGTTTCTTGTGCTGGTGTGCTTTGTTGTTTGTTTTTGACGGCATGTACGATGTGCACAGGACGCAAAGGTGAGATGTAGGGTGCGTGATGAACCGGAGTTGGTATTGAACGCGAGTGGTGGCAGGCAGCTGTGTGGCTGGTGATAGGAAAGTTCGCGATGGATGTGGAAGATGTGAGAGCGGGTGGTTTGTGTGCGTGTGGAGGCGTTGGGTATACGTGGGTGGTGGTGGGGTTTGTGTGCGTGATAAAGCGGAGTTGAAAGTGGCGGTTAGGTGTGTTCTTTTGCTGGGCGCATAGCGCAGTGGTAGCGTCCGCTTTGCAAGCGGAAGGCCCCGGGTTCAATCCCCGGTGTGTCCAACTCTTTGTTCGACTCACCTCCGCTTGCTTGCACAACGCCTACGAACCCGCCGCCGCATTATGCTTCGCGTCACACCACACCACGCACTTCTCGCCATCGACCTCCCACTCAGCCACGCCTTATAATGTCCAGCCCTTCCATACAGAGTAGCGCCTTCTTCTGTCATTACACCTCCATGACACCTCATCCGTGACGATGGCCAACATCAACTTGTGAGGCCCTATTCGTTCTGTACCGACATTGGCGCCCAGAGGAAGCGGTGTCCCAGACACGACACCAGGGTTTCTTGTGCTGGTGTGTTTTGTTGTTTGTTTTTGACGGCATGTACGATGTGCACAGGACGCAAAGGTGAGATGTAGGGTGCGTGATGAACCGGAGTTGGTATTGAACGCGAGTGGTGGCAGGCAGCTGTGTGGCTGGTGATAGGAAAGTTCGCGATGGATGTGGAAGATGTGAGAGCGGGTGGTTTGTGTGCGTGTGGAGGCGTTGGGTATACGTGGGTGGTGGTGGGGTTTGTGTGTGCGTGATAAAGCGGAGTTGAAAGTGGCGGTTAGGTGTGTTCTTTTGCTGGGCGCATAGCGCAGTTCTGCTGGAGAGAGACGGTCATAACTGTAGTCGCGACGCGACCTGCCTTCAATGGGGTGGGCTACTCGTCTGTTGGACCGTGAGCGAGATGCACCCACAAGGTGCCGGCTTTGTGCGCCGTTCCGGCCGTTGGAGACGACACATGGCTCAGGGAGCTCGTCCTCGTACTTCGAAGAGAGAGGTGGTGCGTTGCACAGGGTGTTCGAGGAACCATCGCGGTCGGGAACGGATTGGGCGTCCGTAGCTCGCTAGACCGCGGCGCCGGACTTGAAGGCCTCGAAGAGGCAGCCTCCTGGCGTAGGAGCCCCCTAGTTGTCGCCAGGGACGATCTCACCCTGCTCAAGCTCGTCGAGCCAGGCGTCTTGACGCGTACGCCGTGTCGCTGGCTCGGGAGAGCTCGGAGCTTCGCTCCCACCCGGATATTGGCTCGCGGAGCCGGAGCCACGACGTCGTCGATGCTCACTGTGGTACTGTTGTACACTGAGCCGCTGCGGAGCAGCCTCCCCGTTGGAGCAATGGCCTGTGGCCTGTGGGGAGTGTGGGCTGCTGTGCGCTGAAGCGCTGTCACCATGTGAAGGGGGAGGTTAGTCGGGGACCGTGGAGGCGATGTAATGGCCGATGGCCCGCGCGTGAGGTTAAGCCTTTGGAATGCAGTTTCGGTAATGAGCTCTGGAAGCCGAAGTTCTTGAACTTTTGGTGAGGTAAAGTGACCTCTAACGTCTTGAGAAGAAAAGACCTCACTGAGATAGTGTCGTGGACACGGGTACCGTGGTGGTGGTGGTGGTGGTGGTGGTGGGGGGGGGGGAAGGGGAGGGTATAACGGGATACGGGTTACACCTGGTGTGTTCCACACATGGATACACTTTGTGTAAGATACATATTTGAAGTACGGACACTCGAGGGAGTGTGTGTGGCTGAGAGCCACACGTTATGCATTTGAAGTAGGATTATACTTGGTTTTACTATGTTAGATAGTTAAACGCATACATTTACCCCATAGGCAGCTAACCGCAATAAAATATAAATAAACAGTTTGGATTTAGAACACAAAGTGTAAAGTCCTTTTACTAAGGTCGTTGTTAGAAGGTACCTTCGGATATTAAGTCCTATTAACCCTTAATAAGGTGTTGTATTAACCGAAGTTCACGAGAAAAGGCAACTTGTTGTGTCTCACGAAAATGATGTGTACCACCCTAACATTAATTTTGCACAGGGCATCCTATGCATCGCTACTGGTACTCTCCTCTGACCTTCCATCGTCGTTTTGATCGTCTGCTTCAGCTTCGGCAGCAATAGACACTGTGTCCATGTTCTCTAGATATGCATCCTCAATTTTCTGCGCGTGCTTGTACACCTTAGGCCACGTAGAACCGGGTATGTTGTCGAATTGTTCTTGGACCTTGATCTGGAGGTCCGCGGCATCGTCGGCTGGGTCTCGAGCGATGCCGTTCTTTATTTGAGCCCATATCAGCTCAATGGGTTGGAGCTCGGGGTGATAGGGCGGGGATATACAGGAGGAAAATGGCCGTGTCTGTTTACAATAAGTTGGGTTTGATAGTTGAAGGAACTCGGTGCTCACGGGCACGTTCTAGCAGCTGAGGCACCATTCAGAGTCACTGTAGGCAATTTCTACAAATAAAATAATTACAACTAAGTTAATGCCGTAATAGTAAAACTAACAGTTGCACTTACCTGAGTCCGTCAACCGCTTTCAAATTCGCGCTCTGCGCCAGCTAGATGTTGGCTGTGGGTTAGTTATATTTTTATGGTACGATACTCCATCCATGTGGATGTGGCAACGCCCATATTGCTCAAGTGTCGTGCATAAGTTTTCGAACCAGCGTTCGAACTGAGTGGTGACGAAATTACCGTGGTAATCGTCCTCCTCTTTTTGCTTTAATGTTGAATTACAAAACTTGACCGAGCCAGGCATGAAGTGCCTTGCAGTACGTCTCCATGTGCATGTACAATACCAGCAGCTATGATGCAAATTCTAAAACAGAGTCAGCTATTATAAAAAAAAACATTTGCACAATTCATACCTGGTTCCTTTGCCGCTCTTATCATACCGCTTTCTGTCTGACGTAAACCATGTTTTTCCTGCAACGCGATTGACGTTGCGGTAGCTCTCATCCAAAACACCTCGGGGCGTCGTGGTAGCCCGTTGCTTCGCCGGTTGGCTAGTTTTTTTTTGCAGGTAAGATGCCCTAGAGGCCACGTTTCCGGCGCTCTCTGCAAGATAATAGAGACCTTGTGCAACAGTCACAAACGAAAGAAAAGAAACTGTGAGGTGGGAAGAGGTTAGGGTAAGACCGTCAGCGTATTTTTTGGAGAGAGAAAAGTACATTAGTTCCCTGCTCACTGTGACCACAAGTAGCAATCAAAAACGAGTGGCTAGAGAAACCAAGAAGGCGGCATGGCTGACGAAGCTACCAGTCTCCAAGAAGACACCCCCGATCCAACGGAAGCCTCCAGCAGGAGCGACACTCAGTCTAAGCGAAGAAGGCCTTCCGGTTCGTACCATCTAGCGACATCTTGTTGCTGAAAGAAGCTGTGAAGCACCGACCTTGGGGTCACGGAGAGGCCCAAGTTTCCTGGTCCAGCGTCACCATTGGACTCAAGACAACTCTACCATCGTGTACAGGCGATGGAAAGGCCTGTCGTCGCCGCTTTAATGCCCTCTTAGATGTTTTTCGACGCGACGAGCTGGAGTCGCTAAGGGCTTCCGGTACCGCCGAAAATTTCGAGGAGCGTGAGCAGCTTTTAACGAATTGTATGGCCCTGGTAAGATTTTTTATGGATATTTCGCGTTAAAATTAATAAAGCCAATATAATTTGTAGGTTGATGAGCGCCTGCAAGCGAAAGCCGACAAGACGGAGAAAGAAAAAAAGGAGGCAGAGCGGCGTGATCGAGCCTCAGCTGATGTGGTTTAAAATGCAATGGAAGGTATACGAAGGTCTCGGCCAAAAAGTCCTGAAGACGACGTATCAACTCCTTCGTCAAGTAAAAAAAAGAAAAGGTCGAGCACCGAGGCCCTTGTGGAGTTTCTCGATGCCAAGGCGGAAACGCGCAGCACCAGAGAGAAGCAGAAGGAGCGCCAGCTTCACTTGGAAGAACGTCGCCTTGCCTTGGAGGAGCAACGACTACAGCAAGACCGAGAGAAGACGGATAAACTCATGGAGATGATGACTAGCCAGATGGGACTTATGTCCAAACTGATAGAGAAGATAAACAAATAAATCGTGGTTACGCTTTATTTTTCTTCTTCAGTTCTCTTAAAAAAAACGTTTGTATTTACAAATTGCTCAAACGTGCTGGATACGCCATCCGCCGCAGAAATATACAGAGAGCCTCGAAAGCCGACACAAGGTAGCGCTGGCGAGTTGGAAATGGGTTTGGTAGCTTCAATAGGTCAACGAGGACTAGGAGCTCCTCTTTCTCGAAGCGGAATTTCGCTTTCCAAGCTGGGTCTGTCGAGGGCAGGCCAAGTTAACCCCCCAACGCCTAAGCCGTTTTTTGACGTTATTTCAAATCATCCAACATAGTACTCATCCAACATGTAAAACCGTGCAACACTTGACTTTACTATAGTCTCGTATAATTCCGAGCACCTTTCTTGTACTTGCACAACAAGACAATTTCTGCAAATCCCGTCACCATGTTGTATGTACACCAGATCAAAGTTGTATATTCACCGACAGACTGCTTGAATATGGCGTACATCCAGCATGATGGAGGTTTCAAAAAAAGGTGTCGATGTATCTTTTATCAAGAGAATGTACGAAGCCTATCAAACCGGTGCAAAGCTGGGGAGTTTGAAGACAACGAAAAGCGAAACCAAACACACATCAATGGAATACAGTAAGAAAAAGCACATATTGCAGCACTACGTTCATCCGCCACCAGTTATCGGCTCACTCAGTCTCGCTACCATCCCTGTCTTCGTCGTGCGCTACGCTGTCGCTGTCGCTTCGCTAATACCTTCCTCCTCCTCTCCATCACTACTTCGGCGGCGGCGCTTACCCCATTCCTCCAGCCTCGCGATTCTGGAATCCTCGTCCACATCGCGCCCTGGGGCATTTTGCTTCATTTGCCCACTTGTGATGCCAGATCTGGTGACAGCTCAGAGCGTTGCCAGGATAGTGGTGCGGCCAAATACGAGTACACAGATACATGCTGTACATAACGAGCAACAGTTAGTAGTCGTTTCAGCCGTATTGAATTCGTACGTACCGAGCTTTATAAGAAGTGCTGCAGGCATATCTGTATTGTTTATTGCCAAAGAGACTGATCTCAACAGCCCCAGCCCTGTGCATTCTCAAGTTTGCCCATCTTTTGCAACAAAATAGCCCAACTTTTAACATGTTGTACGTACAACAGGATTCCTGCTGCACGTACAACCGTTGGGCGTTGGGGGGTTAAAGCGACTTAGCTGTTGAGCGTTGCTGGACGGTGTTAGCAGCGCAGCTAGCACCACTTCTTCATCGCCTGAGCTGGAGCTGTCACTGTCCATTCGCTTTGTTCTTTTCAAATGTGACTACTGCACAAGACTGTAGTCACATATGCTCCCCGTCTAATCGAATAATCACTCACTGCACATTTTTACTGTTATGAAACCGTTGCACAAGGTCTCTAATGACGCTTTTTACCTTTGATCCTAATTTCGTGCATATTCGCCGCATAGTGCGAACATGAACATCAACCTTGCACTTGGTGTGAACCTCATTAACAATTAGCTGGGCTGTAATTAACTTTTTGCTTTTGTTTTGAGACACAACATATTCATTGATGACAGGAGCAAGCTCATCAATGTTTGAGCTCTCTGCCTCGGTGCGGTATCCTGCCGCGTCACATTTATAAGTTATAGGAGGTTCATTAGTCAGTTACGTTTAGCTGGAATCGGGCCATCTCACCTCGAACGGCAAGGTCGGTTGCCTCCTAAAGTCCCGCATCATGCACTTGACCGTGTTAGACGAGGATCCAAGGTACTCGGCTACAATATCTCGCGTTCTTCCCTTCGAGTAAGGCCTTGCTTGCGCGCAGAGGTGGAGAAGTTGTGTGCATTGACCACAAACTGCTGCTCGCCACTGTGAGACCCACGCCTTGGGGCATGCCGTGCGCACTCAAAACTGAGCGCTGCATGGCAATTTTGGCACAGAGAGCAGTTCTGGTATCTATCTTTAGGTACTGTATTTTGCTGCGCAGTGGCGGCAGTTTTCACGGCAACACACCGTGGTTTGCCTCGATGTACCTAATATTGCAGTTCAAGTGGGGCCAAGTGCACTGTCCCGTACAATAGCTGCTCGCCTCGTGGCATCGTTTCTGGCTTCCCTGCGAATCTAAGAACAGGTTCTAAACGGTCTTTCACAAGGCTGTCCACAGGTCTCATTTATTACATTTAATACATGTAGCCAATCATTTTTGATTCTTACTTCACTGAATTTTATAATTCCAAGTGCAGTTATGATTCTGAAACTAGATGTTGCCTCCTGGCTTCAAGCCGACTTAGTTTTTTTCAACCTCGCTTGCTGCACAAGTCTTCTATCCCTTTAAGACGGCCCCCGAGCCCTCTGATTGCAGGCAGGTCTCGGTTTCCGGTGCAAGAGCTCTATTTTTTAGGTGCGGCGATAATTACAACGTGACACGCCCGTGGCCTGCAGAGGGACGAATCGGGTCCGAAGGCCGTGCTTGAGAGGGACTGTGGACGATGCGGTAAAATGGAGAATGAAATTATGCTCTAGACTGCCTCGTGCGCTAGCTTACTTCATCTAGCTCTTACTCTGGCAACCTGCGGTTCTTACTTGCGTGATCAGGTCCTCCACAATAAGTGGATACGCGGACGATTCCTTCACCCGCAATTTGGCGGTCACCCGTGTCATGCCCCCCCCCAATGAAGTTGTGCTAGTTAGCACGGGAAAATGCGGCGCACGCTGACCAGCTGGTCCGTAGAACCCTGACCGTACCATTTTCGTGGACAACTTTGATCATAAATGGTCCGTCGGCCAATCGCTTGAGCTTGGCCCGAAAGTGTTTAGGAGTCCGTAGCATCACGACGTCCCCGGGCTTGTAGAAATGCTCAAGCCGCTTGTCGTTCTCTCGATCGATGTCGGCTAGAATGGCATTGAGCCTCGAATCTCCTCCTCTTGGACAGGTAGCTCCAGTTCGCGTCGGGCAGGCGGCGTGAGATCATGTCCTGGCCGGACACGACTTGGCCTGGCGAAGCATTGAGAATGTTGTGGTAGCTCGCCCGAACTGCGAAGCAGCGTAGTAGATTACTTTTCTCCAATCTGAATCTTCGTGGCAGTGGATGACAATGCCGATCTCCAGGTGCACCCGCTCGCAGATCGCATTGGCCTGCGGGTTTTTCACCGTGATGGGTTTTGCTTTAATACCGTAGTGCGCAACAGCTCTTGAAATTCCTCGCCGGTGAACTCCAGGCCCTTGCCGTGGATGACCTTGCGAGGCCTCGGATAGCGGCAAAGACACTCGCGGTCGAAGCTTTCAGCCGTAGTCAACGACTCCTTATTGGACTGGACGCCAACTTCCAGCCAACGCGTCGCTTGTTCGATCATGGTGATTCCATAGCCCTGCCCTTCGTACGGGCCGATGAGGTCGGCGTGTACGACACCGAACGGGTTGACCATCTTCATCGCTCGTGGTGGTAGCAGTCCGTAGTATTGTTTACCTAGCACGCTTGCAAGTGATGCACTCATGACGAACTTGGCAATTGTGGGTACCATGTTAGGCCAGTAGAACGTGTGTCGCATCGTCTTGAACTGCCTTCGACTCGCTGGGTGGCCGAGGTTCTGGTGGTACCACGAAATGAGGTCGTTGCGCAGACTCTCCGGAGCGATCACCCGTTTCTGGTAAGTTACCAGCGTGCATCCCAACAGTGGAATGAGTTGGTAGTCGGGGTTGTTGCTTCCACTAAGACACGCAGCCTTAATCTTCATGATCATGTTGTCAGCATCCTGGAGCTGACGAATAACAGGTCCGTGCATGACACATTCAGGCTCATCGCTCGCTGCACAGATCTCATCGTACAATGCCTTACTCTCGTTGGTTGCGTATCGCACCCACGAAAATGCATCGGCCCCCACGTTCTTCACTCCTTTGATGTAGTGTAGCGTAAGCCGATACTCCAACAACAGTAATTTCCAACGCTTGACGCGTAGGCTCGTCTCCGTAGGGTAGATCAGGTTCTTGTGATCCGTGTATACCACCACCGGAAAGCCTAGCAGCACCGTACGGTACTCGCGCAGTAGCTTGACAATTGAGAGCAGCTCTAACTCCATCGTCGTGTAGTTGAGCTGGTGCTTATTCAACGCCCCGGAGTAGCACGCGAGAATCTTCGTCCCTTGCATGATAATGCCGCCTAGCTGGGTGCCACTCGCGTCAGCGTAGAGTTGAAAGGGCTTGTCGAAATCTGGAAACGACAGCAAGACCGCCTCTGCGAAGGCTCGTTGTATGGCTTGGAAGGCCTCCGTATCGCTCGGTAACCATGTGAATGGCACTTAGCTGCTCGTGAACGTATGCAGTGGCTGGCACAGCGTGGTCTTGTTAGGAATCATGTCCCTGTAGTAGTTGATCATGCCTAGGAAGCGACGAAGTTCCTTCCGGATCCGTGGCACTGCGATTTGCTGGATGGCTTGGATCTTCTTAGCTTGAGGTTTGATCCTTTCCGCAGACAGCGTGTAACCTAGGTAGTCAACTTCATCGCGAAGTATATGGCACTTAGAGTGACATGAGCCGTTCGAACACGATGTGTAGGTGCTCAAGGTGCTCTTCCTTGTCTTTTGAAAACACCAATAAGTCGTCTAAGTATACGACCACGAACTCCATGTTCCCAAAGATCTTCTCTATACAAGCTTAATATTCGTCCGGGGCGGTTGAGATGCCCATCGGCAGACGCTCGTACTGGAACTTGCCGAACGACAAGCAGAACGCCGTCTGTGGGCGAATTTTTCTCGCGAGCCTCCGAGCGTAATAGCCCAGGTTAGCATCAAACGTTGAGATGCACTTCGCCTTCGCAAGTCGCACCAGTATTTCGCGGATGCGTGGCAATCCAGCGTAGGTACTTGTTCAGCCATCTGTAGTCGATAAGCAGTCAAAGCGAGCTATCTTTTCGCTAGGAAGAATGCAGGCGAAGCCATCTCTGAGTCGTATATTTGTTCTAACACATCGGCATTGATGAGCCGCTGAATGGCTTCCCTAGCTTTGCCTCCTGACTGCGCGGGATGGCGCAGAGCTTTGCATGCACGGGCTTGTAGTCTGGCGATAGCGTATTGTCGTCGAACCGCATGCGACCCAAGTGACCATTGTAATAGGTCTACTAAGGCCTATTAGGTGGCGTACACGTGCGCTTACGTGTATGAGGAAGCGTGCAATTAATTAGACTTAAATTAATTATACTTACGTCCGTAAGTATAATTAAATTAAATATAACAATATTAAAACTGCAAAATACCGTAAAATGAGAACTGTTATTGAATTTGGCATAAGCCAATTATGGACCTCCTAAATCTGATTGCTATCTGTTTCTAAAGGTTCTGTCAATGTGTGGTTGACAGAATTCTGATTTCTTCTAAGAGCACTGATTGGTAGAAATCCTTTGCTTTCTACCAATAATATGCGTAAATGCACGCGAGCCATCCAATGATATGGCCCGCCCATGTATCCATTGGTGTGCTCCACACACCAAGGCCTGAGGTCCGTTTCCAACCTCTAACAGTTAGCGCAACTGTTAGAGTTACAAGTGGTGTAACCACTTGTACGTGTAACCCTGTTACACCATCCCCCCCTTAAGACTTAACGTACCCATCCGGATACGTTAACCGACATAACTTGACAAGACCGTCAAGTCACAGGAAGAATCCACGAATTCATTTCCGAATGAACTCGCCAACGCTCAAGTCCACGTCCGCAGCCGCGGACGCGCAAGCCTCGCCTGCTGCTTCTGCAGCAAGCACAACAGCGGCAGTGCCCACTAGCACTGCTGCTTCCAGTCGTTCGACAGAGAGTAAACTCTCTGTCTCCGAGTACCATGCTCTCCTCAAGGAGAAGCATGCAGCGAAGAAGTCCGACTTCGCTGCCGACTCCGACGAGTATCCTCTCGACTACGAGGATTCTGAAGATGGGGAGCTCCGTGAAGAGGAGGCTCCCGCCCACGTGTCTTCGTCCGAAGACACGCTCGACCCACCCCAGGGGTCTCGACGCCCCCGCGAAGAGGCCTCGGACGCTTCCAGCTCGAAGCGTCCGCGCAATGATGACTCAGCGTCCCCCATGTCGAGGGCGCTCATCTCTCCGCGCACTGATCCACCACCAGTGCGCGCTGCATGGATGCCTACCGAGGCAGAGATCCATGACCGGTTCGGTGCTAGTTCACCACCGAACCCGATACTGTTGTACCACGACAACAGTATCACCGACGACGAAGTCGCTGTTGGTATTGTCTTTGAGTCCCCGACTCAAAGACGCGACTACTACATCGGGCTCTTCCATGAGCTCCGATACTTCAGCGCGAAGAAGACTTCGCGCAAGAGCAAAGTGCCAGAGTGGCAGGCACTTTGTCAGTCGTGGAACGCCTTTGTTGAGAACTTCAACAAAGACCCGAAAGCCTATCGCGAGCGTATCAAGCATGCTCGCGATCGCTACTACACTTACACCGTGCGCGGTAAGTGTGAACGCCTCCATGAAGCAAGCATGGAAGCGGGGATCCTGTGTGCCGTTCCCTTCGGCACACCCTGTCCGTGTTGCCCACCTCTGGCAACACGCATCTCCGACCGTGATATACTGGGGTACACGACGACCCGTGTACCCGATCACATCAAGGAGCTCCGTGCTCGGCTTGAGTCACGTGAAGCTCCGAGTGCTGTGGGTGACCGCAGCACTCCTCGTGCAAGCCTTAGGCCTGCAAGTTATGGTGGGCTTCGTACGCCCTCACCATTTCCGGAACGTCCTCCATCAGGACGTTCCGTGGCTCCCATGTGTCTCGATGGGGAGGAAATCCTCTCCAACGAATACGAAAACGAACCTCTTGAGAGTTCGTTCTCTTATGAGCCACGATCCGCTCAACTATCCAGCGGATCGACCCAGTCGCGTCTCGCAACGGTGGCGGAGGGGGCGGAAACACTCCCTCCGTATGGTCAACGCTATGACCATGGCGATCGTGCCCTGCACGATCGTGTTGCGGCGCTCGAGCAGTCTCAGAGCGCCGAGATGGCTGCTCTGAAGCAGGAGGTTCGAGTCCTCCGTGCTGATGCTGCGCAGGCTGCGCAGACTGCCTCGAACATCTCGTCCGGTCTCGGGACGAGATTGAACGCTCTGATCGCTCGCGTGAGCGATCTCGAGAAGGCCTTCCAGGCCTCTCAGGCGAGTCATCACCCGTAGATGACTCGTGCTGCACGTACGGCTTCAACCGCCCGACGTAGAACGTCGGATGGAGTCTCATGCTGGACGGTATGTCCAGCCGGTACGCGTTACCATGCCGTTCAAGGACTTTGAACGGCCCGATGAACCTTGGAGCAAGCTTACTTGCTCCAAAATCAGACACTGCATGTTTAGGCAAGTTTTGTGTAGCTAACAAAACTAATGAACCTTTCTTAAATTCATTCATGTTGCCCCTGCCAACATTGTCCGCATTCAGCTTCTGTCGATCGACAGAAGCTGCGATAGCATCCTGTACAAACCGTATGACGGCTTGTCTTCGCTTGACAAAGTCTAGCGCATTCGAGCTGAACTCTTTCAGCTCGTCGCCTTCGTCCGCAGCAGGCCCTGCCTGCTCGCTATCGTCCCTTATGTCTGTGCCCGGCACAGACATCTCGCGTTCGTTCCTGCTCGAACGAGACGCAGCTCGCGTCACCGCAGCTGATAGTACGTCATCAGCTGTCCTCTGCGGTTGTTCAGACGCAACCGTAGATCCTCCCCACTTAAGGAGGAAGCTACCCCGCCGAGCATGCTCGGCAAACGTGGATGCCGCATGGCATTCACGTAGAACGGTGTATGCCCTGTCGAGGCATGCACCGAGTTGTTGATGGCAAACTCTGCCATCGGTAAACACTCGCTCCAATGCGGGAACGAGTGTGCGTAGCTCTTCAGCGCGTCAACCAGTACGCGGTTGACACGTTCAGTCTGGCCGTCCGTCTGCGGATGATCCGCAGTCGACATTGACAACTGTGAACCAAGAAGTGTAAACACTTCTTGCCAGAACCGCGCTGTGAAGCGTGGATCACGGTCTGACACAATGTCAAGCGGCATGCCATGGTGTTTGAACACCATGTCAACAAACAGTCGCGCAGTCTGCGCGGCTGTAACAGTAGCCGGGACGGCAGCAAGATGGACCATCTTGCTGAATCGGTCCACAAAGACAACGATGCCTGTCCTCCGCTTGTTGTCGGGCGGAAGACCGAAGACAAAGTCCATGGACATGGACTGCCAACACTCCGACGGAGTCGGAAGTGATTGAAGAGGAGCCTGCGAAAACGGCGCAGGCTTCACGCGCTGGCAAACCTCGCAAGCACGAACGTACTTGCGTACCCACTTGTACTGGTGGTGCCAGTAGAAGTCACGCGTGAGAAGAGTGTACGTCTTCTCACGACCCGGATGCCCTGCCGTAGGGGCATCGTGGTACTCGAACATGATCCGCAGCCGCAGATCATGATCATTCGGAACGACAATGCGATCCGCATTGTCGTCTACTGCACTGTACAGCAGTAGCCCTTCGTGTACACGATAGCGGTGTACACGAGCTCGAAGGTGAGGAGTTAGCTTCCGACGTGCCTCATCGGAAGGTGCTGCGAGGAACTCCAGCAGCTCCTTCGCGTCTGCATCCCTTGCATACGCGTCCTTCACGTCGTCAATCAACGTTGACGACGGCACACTTGTCCTCACGACGCCAACACTGTTGGCGTCGACCGTCTCCGCATAATCAGGTCGACGCGATAACGCGTCGGCCACTACGTTGAGTCTTCCGGGTTTGTACTCGACCCGGAAGTTGTACTCCGCGAAGAAGGACAACCATCTCGCCATACGTTGCGAGATGTGCGGCGATTTAATCGCCGTACGCAGTGATGCGTGGTCGGTGTAGACCACGAATGGTCTACTCCCAAGTAGATACACTCGGAACTTTGCGAGTGCATACTTCATGGCAAGGAGCTCCTTGTCATGTACAGGGTAGTTACGCTCAGCTGGTTTCAGCTGACGCGACTGGTAGTAGACCACACGATCACGGCCCTCGTGATCGTGTTGCATCAATGCACATCCGATCGCGAAATCGGATGCATCACACACTACGTGGAATGGACGATCTTGGTCGGCGACGGCCAAGATCGGAGCCTCAGTCAAGCCCTGCTTGACCGCATCGAACGCCCCCTGGCATTCGGTCGTCCAAATCCACTCAGCTTCCTTCTTAAGAAGCTGTGACAGCGGGCGAATCTTGCCCGCGTAGTTCTCCACGTACTTGCACAAGTACGTGGCAAGCCCAAGGAACTGCCTCAGTTCCTTCACATTGGATGGCGTGGGCCATTCATTGATCACTCTGACCTTCTCTGGGTCAGGGCGCACGCCGTCTTTCCCCACGAGACACCCCAGCACGGGTATCTCGTTCGCCCCGAAGATACACTTCTTCAGGTTCGCATAGAGCTTATGCTTCCTCATAAGCTCTAGCAGCTTCCGGAGATGCACCTTGTGCATCTCAATGTCCGTCTTCCCGTTCACAGCCCGGCTGTGGACGAACACGTCGTCGAAATAACTCGGTGCGAAAGTCGCGCACCGAGCGCAATAGATGAGTCACACATCTATTGAACGTCGCAGGGGCATTCTTAAGCCCCTGCGGCATGACGAGCCACTCCCACAGCATACCGCTGGGAGTGCTTACCGCTGTGAGAGGGATGTCCCTCTCACGCATGAGGATTTGGTAGAATCCATCACGCAGATCTAGAGTACTGAAGACAGTGCTCAAGGCCATCGAATCGATGATCACATCTTTTCGCGGTATCGGCGTCTGCGCCGGTATCGTCGCATCGTTCAACTTGTTGTACGCATGAACGATGCGCCAGCCGCCCTGTGCCTTCTTGACACAGAACGTTGGAGCACTGTGCGGGGACTTCGATTCCCGCACTTGACCTGCAAGACGACGACTCTCGAAGAAGTCGTCGATCGCTTGAACTTGTTCACGCGGCAGTGGCCACTGCCGTGTAACGCAATACTTTGTGCCCGGCACGAGATCAATCTCGTGCTGTACGCCCTTGTCCTTCGGAAGCTCCGAAGGAATCTCGTCCGGGAGTACATCCTTGTACTCCCGCAGCACCTCATAGTAGGGACTCGACTTCAACGAGTCCCAACTCTGCTCCTCGAAGCGCTGCTTCTTAGTCTTCGCACTGAGGGTGTCATCGCCCTCAGTGATCCCATCGACGACGAGCTGCTTAAGCTCCTCGGCCTCGCGGTCCACCCTCTCAATCTCTGAGAGGATGCAAATTTGTTCGATGCGTCCATCGAACAACTCTCGCGCGAAGCCCTTCCAGTTCATGACTGGAAGCGCGGTCAACGCCGACGCACTCGTCGGCGGATTCTCCAACCGCATCCTCTGGTACTGCAATCCAGTACCAGTACGTGTCAAGACGTTCAGCGTCTCGACACTCGGTGTCTGCCGCGCAGAAACACCAGCCTCAGTCTCCTGCTGAGGCTCGCGCAGCTTCAATGGCTTGCGCCGCGAAAGTCTTCCCTGGAGCCGCGCTCCAGGTGCTCCGCGTTCAAGGGGCTCTGCCTTGGACGGGTCGTCTTCGCAATCGTCAGCGGACTCGCTCCGCTGACTCGCACTATCAAGCACCGCTTGAGTGCCGCTCATCGCGTGCAGTCCTCCTGCACGTGAGCACGCAGGCTGTTCTGGTGCTGGACGTTTGCAACCGCCAGCACCTCCTGCCGCCACGCCTCCATCAACTCCGCGAGCTGATGGAGCCTCCACATCGTCGACTATCGCAGTCGACGTGTCTTCGCTAGCTTTGTGAGCTAGCGGGCCTTTGTTTGTATCATCGGCTCCCGGAGCCGATGTACGATCGCTAGTTCCTTGAACTAGCCGCGCGTCTGCCACGTCAGCCATCGCAGCTGACGTCCGTCCGTCGGTTCCTTGAACCGGAATTCTATTGGCTTCGTCAGCCATCAAGGCTGACGCGCAATCGTCGACGCGACCCTTGGGGGCTTGAAGTACCTCCAAGGCTACCGGTAATACCGGTAATACCGGTACGTTACCATCACTCAGGTGATTCACATTCACCTGATTTCTGAGGCGACCCTTCGGCTCAGACTCAGACTCAGATATCTGAGCCGACACACACTTTCTCTCAACGACTATCTGAGTCGTCGAGCGTCGCCGGCGGCGATCGGAGGCAGCGGCGGCCGCTGCTGCCTCAACCGGGGAGTCACATGCATCAGCCGATGCATGCGTAGCACTGACAGGGCCATCGCTCTCTGTCGCGCTCATACTGTTGAAGCGTACGACCGTACGCTTCTCCCAGTTGATCACCGGGTCATGCCGTGCAAGCCACGGCATGCCTAACACCAAGTCGAACTTATCGTCTAGATCCAAGACGATAAGATCTTCCACAAACGTCCTTCGTTTGTACGAGAAGCGCACACGGACCACGCGCTTCTCGGTCCTCACGGTGGCACCTGTTGCCAACCGCACCTCCAACACGCCGCGAGGCGTGTCGGCCTCTTCGAAGTCCATACTTCGAAGACTTCCCTGTCGAACAAAGTTGTTCGACGCGCCCGAGTCCACAAGGGCACGAAGAGAGTTAACTCTCTTCGACATAACATTCAGGATGACAAGGTTTGGCTTGTCATCTTGCAACTTGCAGCGAGAAACCTTCTCGCTGGGGGCAGCAGTCCTCATCGTCGCGTGTCCAAGTTCGACACGCGAGACTGCATCACCAGTAGGACGCCCCGCGCCTACTGGTCCTTGGCGTTTTTGAACGCCCGCCCGGATGCACACTCGCTGTGCATTCGCGTGCAAAGTGACCGATGTTACTACACTTGTAACATCGTACCTTGAACCCCTTACGCTGCTGTTGACCAGCAGTCGTAGCACTCGAGAGGTCCATAGGCTCCGGACCTCCCGCCTTCGGTACAGGACGCGCCGGCTTCGGCGCGTTCGCATGGAGTTTAGCTTGACGCCGGCTAAACTCCTCTTGCATCGCAAGGCTTATGGCTTCCTCGAGAGTATTCGGATACTCTCGAAAGAGGTATGTCTTGACGGGACCGTCTCTCAGTCCCTTCATGAACGTGACGACCTTGGTCGCCTCGTCGACCGGGTTGGCCACTATGTTCGATACCAAGTATCGAGAACGCTGGGCATAGGAATGTACGTCATCCTTGCCCTGCTGCAGATCGAGGAACTCCGCCCTCGATCTGAACTCGTTCTTCGGGGGCTCAAACGCGAGCTTGAGCTCCTCCTTAAAACCTTCGTACGTGCTGAAGCACGTAGGATCCGAGAGTCGGCGCCCATAGGCCCAACTCCTCGCGCGTCCGCCCAAACATGACATGGCGAACGCGACCTTCGACATCGGATCGACGATACGTCGAGCCGCAACGGCTGTGTCGAGTTCGACAAGCCAACGAAGGAGGGTCTCGTCCTCCTTCCCCGCATAGGTACTCACGTGGAGTTTCAACGACTCCACGCGTGGCTTCGGGGAAGCCACCGAGGCAGCAACATCTCGTTGCTCCTTAACAATGTACCCCAGAGCAACACCATGTTGCTCTGTCGGCGATAGCGTGCGAAGCATCGCCGCTACCGCTGCCTCACCAATGACTCGTGAGAGTCGTTGGAGCGCCTCCCACTCTGGATCCGACAGGTGGGGGCAGTCCGTGCGCGTCACGGACTGGTGTGGGGTCCCCGTGGACCCCTCATCCATGGGGGAGTTCTATACCCCGCGTTCGTATGACTCCATACGAACGAACAGCAGTCGGTCGTGGGACGGACTACGAAGTGCTACCAGGTGTAATAGGTCTACTAAGGCCTATTAGGTGGCGTACACGTGCGCTTACGTGTATGAGGAAGCGTGCAATTAATTAGACTTAAATTAATTATACTTACGTCCGTAAGTATAATTAAATTAAATATAACAATATTAAAACTGCAAAATACCGTAAAATGAGAACTGTTATTGAATTTGGCATAAGCCAATTATGGACCTCCTAAATCTGATTGCTATCTGTTTCTAAAGGTTCTGTCAATGTGTGGTTGACAGAATTCTGATTTCTTCTAAGAGCACTGATTGGTAGAAATCCTTTGCTTTCTACCAATAATATGCGTAAATGCACGCGAGCCATCCAATGATATGGCCCGCCCATGTATCCATTGGTGTGCTCCACACACCAAGGCCTGAGGTCCGTTTCCAACCTCTAACAGTTAGCGCAACTGTTAGAGTTACAAGTGGTGTAACCACTTGTACGTGTAACCCTGTTACAACCATCGTACAACTTGTTATGCTCGGTGAGAAGGTCTAAGTAACACTGTGTGAGCTCAGGGTCGAGATGGTCGGGGAGCAGCTGCTCGGGCTCGACTGCGCCATCAGCTAGCTCCTTGCTTTCGTCCATGTACTCGTCCTCAGCGCCATCGTCTTTTGTGTTAGCTTCACTGATTAATCCACCGCGACCGGTAATTATACGGTAGCTGTACTCTTCCCATTGCACAATTTTGTCCTGGAAATTCAGGACGAGACCAAGGGCATTGATGACGTCACGGCCAATGACCATTGCGTCGTGACTGTCTTCAATCACCTCAAAGCGGTGAGTTATGACGGAGACAGTACTCAACGTAGGGAGGATGAACTGCACCATTGTAGTACCGCTGCTAGTAACAGACCGTTCATCGTATCAAAGACGGTAGGTGATGCAGAGAGATACTTTCGACCCAGATTCACATTGGCCGCAAGTGTCGCACCGTTAACAATGCTCTTGGAGGCAACACTATCAAGAAGGGCATCAAAGGTGTGTCCACTGCGCTTTATCTTCACAGGAATGCGCGTTGGAGCGCTAGTGATTCGCTCCTTCTTGGTCACCAGCCCGACAAATTTAAACTCTTCCTCGCTTGCATCTGGGTCAGCATCAGACTCAAAGTCTCTATGAATCCGAGGGTAACGAGGCGTTCGCTTACTTGAAGTTTGTTTCGTTTGTGTGCTGTGGGAGCTCGTTTTGTGAAAAGAGCACCACTTCTCGCTCTTGGACTTCCGTTCCGAGCGATCGCTGTTTTCCTTGGTGTCTTTATGCTGGCTCTTGGAGTTGGTCTTGTCTCCACGCTGGTCCTTGTTCCGGCCATTGCTATGTTTTTCCTGCTTCTTCTCGTGTGTCGCAAGCTGCTGTTCTGCCTTCTCAATCCGCGAGAAATTAAGTACTAGCTCGCTCAATCGGTCGTGGACGATGCCTGCAGTTGCCAGCTTCTCTTGCCACGCTCGAAGCATTCCTCGCTTGAGGTATCGACACTGTTGTACTTCCAGTACTTCTTCGGCATTCACCGGGAGCTCAGCGAACATGCGGACGTTCTCCTTCAATCGCTTCGAGAACTTGACGACAGTCTCATCACGTTGCTTCTCCATGGACCAAAGCTCGTTGTCCAAGTCTTCACTGTAGTCCGCTGAAACCGGCAGCAAGCCCACGTCCGAGAAGAACTCTTTAAATCTTCTCCCCGTGTTGACAGCGTCAATGGCAGCTTGTTCCACTCTGGCTCCAGCTCTCCGTCGATGAGGGCGACCAGGTTGTGAGCCTTCTGCTCGTTCGTCCACTGCTACTTTCGTGCCAAACTGCGGAACTGGCTGCTCCATTTGGGCCTGTCGCGAGCACTTCCCCCACGGAACTTCTGGATCTTGATCGAATCCGTTTCCGCCGGAGTATCGGCGGTGACAGGAGTGATCATCAATGTGTACGTGACGAACTCATTCTTGTTTGTGCGCCCCATGCTTGAGTAGGCGCTTTGTTGATTCTCTAAATTTTCGATTCCCATCAAAGTGACACGCCCGTGGCTTGCAGAGGGGCGAATCGGGTCCGAAGGCCGTGCTTGAGAGGGACTGCGGACGATGAGGTAAAATGGAGAATGAAATTATGCTCTAGACTCCCTCGTGCGCTAGCTTACTTCACTTTATCTCTTACTCTGGCAATCTGTGGTTCTTACTTGCGTGATCAGGTCCTCCACAATGAGTGGATATGCGGACGATTCCTTCACCCGCAATTTGGCGGTCGTCCGTGTCAGACGCGCACTGTGTAAGGCTAACCCTCATTATATCAAAAAACAAGTACTAGACGAGCATGCTGTCCGTCCGTCCGTCCGTCTGTCACGCAAAACGGTGATCGCTGAACGCGATTTGATTGGCTAAAATTATTTTTGTCGTTTACTGGATGCTGATTGTATGTATCCCACCTATTGCATAACATTTACCTATTGTTAAGAATACTAAAATTACAAAAATAAAACACAACGGTTAGGCTTCCTTCGATTGGCTAAAAACCGTCGCTGCCGAGCGAAGCGAAGGCGGCCCCAGTTGGCTGTCTTGCGGGACCCCAGGCCCGCTACCGTCGCACAGCGAAAGTATTCACTATCGTGATATAATATCCACCTCCTTCGTAGGAAATTTACCGGGTCGCCATGTAGTAGGACGTAAAAATGCTTAGTATAGTATATACTGTTCGTTTTTAAATATAATATAATAAAATAATAATTTATTTAAGTATTTATTTGGCTTGATTTAATTGGCTAGAAAGTGATAGATTGAAATATTTGCAATTTCAATCTTTTCAATGAACCTACCAGGACCCTACGACTGCCCTACGTGTGGGGAGCGCATCGTGCCGCCGTCTATCACCCTGAACGGCGGACAACAACTTGGCACCTGTGCCTGTTGCAAGGTGGGCCGGCCGTGGACCAGCTTCGCAAAGGAAGGAGCCCGATCGGGCGCCAGGCGGTGCCTAAAGTGTGCCTGTGGGCCGAATTCTCGCGCCTTTTGGCATCGCGCGGCCACCACCCCAGCGACCGCCATCACCGCCGCTGACGAAGCTGCAGCGACGGGCTGAGAGTGCGGCCCATGTAGCCATGACGATGGGACCACCTCCACAGCCAGCACTCCCTCCGCGTGAGGACCGTGAGAAGAAGCGTCATCGTCGCCGCCGCGGCTTGAACCCACGTTACCGCGCCAAGCGCGCCAAAAAAGACGAAGAATATGCTCATAATACAGTTCGTTGATTGGTTGAAATTGTAATTTTGGTCACTATTGCGATTTTGATCATTTGAGTCACTTTTCCATGATTTGAAAGACTCAAACGGCGTATTGTGATTTACATAATTTATGTGGACAACATTAGGCACCACGTAGGCGTTGTTTTCAAAGTGGCGGTGGGGCAACGTGGACAACAAATGCTGCGTGTGTCCATGACCCAAATAACAGCTGCGTAAAAATTAAACGATCAGCATATTCCAGAAGGGTTAGTATGGAGAGCATAGTAAAAGAATCGCTTTAACAGGAATATGATTACATAACACGTCAAAGTAAGTTGTTATGGTATGAATGATATAATTAGGGATACACTAGGTAAAGTAACGACACGCGCGGCATAGCATCACCTAAGGTGAAGAGAACAAGTAAACAAGGTACACTACTGAATGCGGACACGAGTGCCACGATGACATTGATATGGTCAGAAGATTGGTTAATTATTGGAGCGCAGCTGAGGATGCTGCGTGGTAGTGACATAAACTACAGAGCGAGAAAGACACACGGAAATAGAGAGCGATGCGCGAGTTGGAATAGTGATAAACACACCGACGAATATCTTTAGCATGAAACATGTATAGCTAGAGATGAATGTTTAGCTACATAGAGACACGGAACGACGGCGTATCTATGATGCTTTTGTCACGAATTTCTCGCGATTTCCTGCGAGTTTCTATCTGTGGATTTGGAGGAGGACGACCAATAGTACGTGATACTTTCCATGCTCACCGTGAGGATAAAGTTAAGGCGTTGGTAGACTACCCAGAGTTGGAAGCTCCTGATGGGGTGTATACAAAAAATGATGCACAACCTACACGGGGAAGCGTGAGTAACCCTTTATGTTGGGCATTGGAGAATGTGCATGTGAGAAGGAAGAATTTGCATGTGAGAAGGATAGCGATCAAGGCGTGCAAGTTTCAAATAGGAAAAATCCAAAACGTTAGTAAGTTTTGGTTAGTGTCAATTTTTATTCTTTACAGTGTTTGGTGGTTAAAAATCCTATTCAAAGGTTTAAACGCATTAAAAGACGTAAAGAATCGTTTTTACCCGCCGAAGCGTAGCAAAGGCGGGTGGCCCTCCCACTGCGACAAAACATAAAACCACCGCCGCGTAGCGGCGGCGCTTGGCTAGTCAGTCATCTACTGGAGCTAGCTTCTCTCTCAAATACACTCACTTCGTCTTTTGACGTCTCCAACTAAAAATTCTTCTTCTCTCCTTGCTACCTACTGCCTACCGAGCCATATACATATATAATAACTCACCTCTGCCGAACCATACTGCAGATAATTTTGAGTAGTGAAGCAATTGAGTTTGAAATTTCTAAGCTAATTATTAACACGAAGATTGCATATTTGCTTCGCCAGCCCGCTTTAAACAGTAAGATGAGTGCCATATCCCGATGACCAAATGTATTTCTTTTGTGAGGTAGTTTCTCGATTACAAGGATACAAAGACGTTTTGCGCGATTTCGGTTTATTAACACCTAAAGTCCGATAAAGAAGTTTTTACAAAGGGAGTGGTTCAAACACCCGCCTGAGGAGACTCTTCTGGATTTGCAAAAATGGACGCTCTACGAACGCTCTAATCACAAATCTCTCCGGACCTCCCAACTATCCGAACGACGTATACGTGTATACAAAGGCTAAAAGCCACTCATTACGCATTCCCCCTCCCAACCGACGGAAGCGATGAACCCGACCGAGCGAATGCGACGGTCAGCGCGGAAACGTGTGCCCCCTGAATCGGACAGTGACAGCGATTACAACGTAGACGACGAGAACAGCGTTAGTGACGGAAGCGAATTCGCACTAGGCACGACGTCGAGTTCGACGGAGCATTCAGACAAATCCAGACGCTCGGAAGACCTTCTTCACCAACATTCGACTTCGCCCTCTCCTGATCGCACCGTGTTCGAGTCGTGGGATGCGTTCGACACGTACATCCGCACATACCAAGCGGAAACGTACCAGGTAATGTGTATTTGGGCTACTTAGTATATGAGCTTCTCTAACAAGCCCATTGATATCCAGGTGTTCAGACTCCGAACAAACAAAAAGGTTGGCGAAAGAAACGCCGTTATCCGGCGTACAGGCTCCAAATCTACACCTATTCCGGATACATGGGTATGGTACGCCAAGACGCTGGTGTGTACCCACGCCGGAAAGTTCAAGCCGCGTGGGAAGGGCAAGAGAGCACGTCAAGAGTCTCGCTCGATCGAGTGTCCTACACAGGTAAGACATCTACAGGCGGGTGCTGGGGGGTGCTGGCGGGTGCTGGCGGGTGCTGGGGGGTGCTGGCGGGTACTGGCGGGTGCTGGCGGGTAGTGGCGGGTGCTGGCGGGTGCTGGCGGGTGCTGGCGGGTGCTGGCGGGTGCTGGCGGGTGCTGGCGGGTGCTGGCGGATAATTTAAGCATACTGACGTTTTAATGTATTGTAGATTAATGCCTGCGTTCGAGAAGTGGATACATCAGCTCACAAGTTTGCTGTATGTATTACGAAGATGAGGACGACCCATAATCACTTGGTTGATTCGACTACATATCAAAACTATCCACTTACCCGAACAGCAGTTGGGGAGAGTGTTCTACAAACTGTGGGGGTTCTACAAAAGGCCGGAGCAGGAAAGAAGAGCATTCAGCAGTTTATTACTGAGAATTCCGACTGTACCCCAACGATAAGGGATGTACACAATCTGGTACGAAAGCTGAAGAATCGATCAACCCAATCGACAACTAGTGCTCAGCGTTTAAAAGCGTGGATGATGGATTTCTGTGGAGAAAACGGCAACGTGGGCAGAATTTTTGTAGAGGCGCAACAAAGCAAGGTAAATGGTGATCGTTCAGATATTTATTCATATCACTGCTAATTACCCCTTTGTCGTTTCAGAAAATTGCTACTTGCATAACAATGCAGACAAAACACATGCGGTATCTGTATGACCGTTTTCCGGAGGTCTTACTTATCGATGCTACAACGGAACAAACGCACCGAAGTACAAGGTATTTTCTTTCATGATTCATGACACTTTTGGTAAAGGGCAGTACGTGCAGCATGCATTAGTCCAGAATGAGCGGAAGGAAACCCTGGAAGCAGCCATCGAAGAATTCAAATTGAATAATCCTGCTTCGAAGCGACTGCAGTGTGTCATCATAGACAAGGACTTCACCGAAATGAGTGTGCTAGAGGCGGCTTTCCCTGGGGTCAAGATTCTACTCTGCCAGTTCCACGTAATTAAGTACCTATCTGAGGAAATCGCCAAGGCCGACGAGTACGGGTTTAATCCGTGGCAGAAAGAACAGTTGAGAGGCATCATCTCCCTGTTGGTGTATGCAAAAAGCGAGAGAGAGTACAACAAGCACCGGCGTTACATGCATCAAGTCATCACTGCGGGAGGTGCCGAGCGAGATAGGGCTCCATCCCGACACTCTGCAGACTCAGTCGGGCACTCTTCAGACTCAGTCGGGAACTCTGCAGACTCAGGCGGGCACACTACGGACTCAGTCGGGCATCGTGAAGAACCTGTCGGGCATCGTGAAGAATCTGTCGGGTGCGGTTCCAATGTGGTTGAACGTGGAGATGAAGAAGAGGAGACTCTACCAGGAGCAACACTGCATCCCTTCGAATCGTATTTCAAAAGAAATTGGGATAACTGCAGGGACAAATGGTGTTCCTACAAACGTCAAAACGCTGTTACGCTGGGAAACAACACGAACAACCGTCTAGAGGCCTCGTGGAAGCAAATTAAAGACATCGTGAACTCTTTCATGCAGCTGGACGAATGCATAGCGTCCTTGATGTACTACCAATCTGTTGCAGAGAAAGATTTCGTAAATCGAATGTTCAAGATTGGAGTTATCCACCATGCCTCGTACGACGCAGAAATGCAGTACGTATCAAATCTAGTGAGCGAGCACGCTTGCAGTTTGATTTTTGAACAGTACGCATATGCAGTAGGGCGTGCTACATACAGTTTCTACGAAGGAATTCCAGGTGTGATGTTTATCAAGAACACGACTCACGACGACGATGCGATGGATGAACCCAATCAAGAGTATAGTGTGGACACGGCGAATTGGCGATGCTCTTGTATGTTCATGAGTACACGGTTGCTTCCTTGTAGACACGTGCTATACTTGCGCAAAGCACTGCAAAAGGAGACTATAATCCCGGCTCAGCTACATCCGAGATGGTTGCTGTCAACATTACGAGCGTCATTTAAAGTTCCTGAGATACCCGATAAGGCTTTTCGCATACGACGGATTGTTAGACCCGAGCCGAATGCCTGGGATGCTAATCGCAAGTTCCGCGAAGCTAACCAAGTCGCAAACACCATCACGAGTACAATGAGCAGTCTGGGAATGCGTGAGTACCGAGATGCACTTCGAGTGTTGAATGTTGTCGCCGACCTTTTCAAGCACCGACAGTTTAATGAAATTGATCGCCTAGTTCCAGACACTCTATGTGACCGGACTCGGCTACAATCTGATGTTCCTTCGCCTGAGGCTGAGGAGTTACCGCCGGAACCCGACCAGGCCCCGCCCGAGACTGAGGAGTTACCGCCGGAGCCCGACCAGCCCCCGCCTGAGTCCGAAGAGTTCCTGACTGGGTCAGACGAGTTCCCGGTTGGGTTTGAACCGCCGGAGCTCGAGGAAAGTTTAACTACGTCCCCAGAACCGATGCCCGTGACAGATGAACCGCCGACGAATCCAATACCCCCCTCGGCTGAGTTAGAACTGCTTCCGACTGTGCCCGACCTGTGCCCGACTGAGGACGAGCTGCAACCGACTGAGCCTGGAACATTGAGCGCAGTTGTACAGCTGCTAAAAACGCAGAGCACTACAGAGAAAATCGAATCTACGGGTGATTTTGAAATTGCAAGTCCGGTCCGACCGCGTGGTAGGCCAAAGCAGAAACCATCCGCAAGGAAAGCCAAGAAGAAACGCGAAATCTCCAATGTTCACCACGATTCAAACATGCATCATATGAGACTGGATTTATCGGTGCTGTCAGCTCTATTACGTGAAGACCACACATTCAATTCTGCAGAGACGACACTCCGGCAATACCGATGCTTTATTTTGGAGAAAAAACAAACCAAGCAGCCAATCGCTCACCATAAAAACAAACTATCAGCCAAGAAGACGGTGCTGAGAGACGAAGATATATCGCGAATTCTTCCTAAAGATATGCTGCGTAAGTGCAGCAAGAAGTTAGCGGCCTTCCAAGGCAAGAACAATGGTCTACGAGAGGTGGATATACTTCTTGAAGTGCCAAGTATTGGTGTATTTACAGCTGGAGCACTGACTACAATGAGAAACTATCACAGAGCGATGGATGCTATTGCTGAGATTGATAAAGCTACTGGCTGGGCTACGACTATTGACTTTGGGACTGAGATCGACCCGTGGTTCTACGTGGAAGAAGATAAACGACTGTTGGACGGCCTAAAAAACACGCGTCTACAGTCAAATGAGGTAAGCCACCGGCCATTTTCTTATTATTTGTCTGGTAGTTCTCACTTACAACTTATTTGTTTTTTAGTTTGAAATTTTAGATCTTGTCGGACGTGGAAATCTTAGCGATTCTACTATAAGTCTCGTTTTGGAAAAACTTTACTCCAATAACCCGCGAGTGGTGGTGATAACCCCAAATTTGTTTGGGTGGGTTGTGGGAAGGAAGATTTCAATGGATGCTGAGACTGTCGAGAACATTCTGTCGACAATTACTGGAGAGTGTGTACTCATACCGATCAGCTGCAATTCGAATCATTGGTGCGCTATTATGATCGACATCGCGAAGCGTATCGTGTATATCTACGATCCTATGAAGTCAAGCTATCTAGCCAGCGTTCGAGTGGTAGCAGAACGACTCACTCCAATGCTAGCCACAACCACTGGAGAACGATTTCGAGTGCAAGCGTACGAATCCGGTATGGGGATTCAAATGGACAACTACAACTGCGGGTTGTTTATATTACTTGCATTTGAACAGTTCACTGGAGCGCCACCACTCCTGTGGATGGACAAGAAGCTGTTGATGTATCTTCGCTATAGATATCTTTGCTTGTGTCTGCGCTAAATATATACATTTGCCTTCCTTCGCATTCCAGTGTATCTGTTGTACTGTACAACAGATACACTGGAATGCGAAGGAAGGCAAATGTACAACTTGTACACAAGTGTGTGGTGTCGCTTGATTTTACTAAGAAAGGTATTATCCGGGTATACGCTGTGATGAAAAAGGGTGGACGAACTGGCTTTTGACCAGTCGGGTGCCCGTCGGTGCAGTCGGGCTTCGGTCGGGTACATTTGTCTCGTCTCATATCTCCCAGGCGGGTGCAGCAACACGTGCCTTTTACAAACGAGTGACAACTTCACAAGCCAAATACCATGTATGTACATGTAGCCACCAAAATGCAGTACGCGTAGTAATCTTTCACTTGTTGGCAGCGAGTCGCTGGTGCAGTGCAACAAAGCACCAAGAGCCGTTGAAAGGCTGCTTGAAGGAGCTCCAACTTCACCATCAAGTTGATGTTGCCACCGTAACTTTTCATCGTGATCGATCCACCGTATAGAATTCTTTGAGCAGACTAAAATCATCCTATCTCACGGTCTTGAAATGATTAACGGAAAAGACCCAGATAACTCCACCACTATGTATCAATTATATAAATACGTCTGTAATCCCCCTTTTTGTGCACATCATGGTGATGAGGCATGCATCAGCGGTCCGGCTCCTCCCTCCGTGTCAGCCGCAGCTCAACATCTTCATTTCTCAAGAGTCGTTCAAGTCGGCAAGTGATTAGCATTACGAACAGTGTTTTTTTATCCTGATTAAATCTGCAGCCAATACGTTTATGACGCCTTCCGAAGCTGAAAAGTCAGACAGTCGCTGCTCGCCCACATTCCAGACGCGCTCGCTGCGCCCCGTGACCGCCAAGATCATCTCCTACGGCCGCGAGAACCAGTCGCACCGTCGCCCCACGCTCTACGTGTTGCGCGTGAGTCGCAGTGGCAATGCCGACTGGTACGTCGCCAAGCGCTACTCCGAGTTCCGCGCGCTTCATGATGCGCTGCAGCATCAATTCAGCAGCAATAGCAGTAAGAAACACCTGAGCTGCGGAGCCTGTGAAGAACTCGAAAGCTTCTATGGTTCCGTGCAGTTCCCGGACCGCCACATCCTCAAGTCTGGGTTGGGCTTCAGCAAGAAGCGCTTAGATGCTACACGAATGGAGGAACTCGACAGCTACATGCGTTTTCTATTGGAGACTACGCAGGGTCTGCTTGGAGATGAAGAAGACGAGGACGACGAGATGTCGCCCGAGTGGGATGGCGAAAGTGCCAAGTGTCTCCCGCTCGACTTGATCCGCGAGTTCCTCATGGTGGACGAGGACCACATGACGTCAGAGGCCGAGCTCAAGACACAGCAAGATGGAGAGAACATCAAGGGCAGAAGGACAGCTGCAGGCACCACTGCTGTGCCCAGGCGCCATCTGCACCGACTCACGAGAAGGAGCTCCTCGGTCACTAGTTTCCACGTGCGAGAGCTGGACCTCGTATCGACTGAGAAGAAGTACTCGCCAACGGGTGACTCGATGCGCAACCTCTTCGCGGAGGGCTCGTGGGACTCCACATTCGCCGATGTGTTCGACGAGCGAAACGCGCCACCTGAAGACGCTTTTATCCACCGCCAGGTCGAAGATCCTCCCGCGCGTACTAATCCGTTGAGACTCATTGAGAGCTTCCCGCGCCGTTAACGGACGAAGAAGCCCAAGAGCGGCCCTTTAGAGCGACGGAACCAACGAGGGCTGCCCTGCACGATCCGGACATTCACGCATTGCGTCCGGACTGATTTATTGTAAATTTTTCGCGACTATAGTTGAAGAAGTAACCACGGAACATAATGCAAACCTTGCAGCCGCCCGAGGCAGCGACATCTCCGCTAATTCTTGCTAACTCATCACGTTGCTGCCTGGCTTTAAGCTACTGTTAACTTGACAGTGTCAAGCCAGTATTGATACCAATCAGTACATGGCTGGCGTTAAATTCTTCAAGTGCACCATACTCTCGTGCACGTGAAGAATTCAATCCCTAATGTGTGGTGACCAGACTGGTGGCACGCCAACTTGGCGGCCAAGAGTCTGCACGGCAAACGAACCGGGCGCACGCCAGAAGAATCTTTCTGGTCCCCATCTCGAAGGAGTTGCGCCGCACCGGAAGACCACCTTCGAATCGTATTTCAAGAACGTTTCGACAATTTTTTATGCTAGCCAGCATTGGACACTGTCCAGGACAGCGCTGGCCGTCAACTTTACGACTACATGTATAGCAGCAGCTACAGCTACCCCCATTATTCTTCTTTCCGCTAGTCGCCCATTTATTAATCAGCAGATTAAACGCGAATCTGAAGCGCCGCGGACATGTATCTTCTTCAAGGATTTCACTGCAGTGCTAACATTTCAACCTGAATCTCAGGCGCTCTTGCCAAGAGTTTTGGCACGATAACATGTAGTTCCCACGCCATCAGCACTTGAGTCAGCAAATAGCTGAAAGGTAAACGGAGACAAACGTTTGCCAACGTTGTTTCGCCACCGTGGGAGTTCTAGGTGGTATATATTTCTTGAAGATGCACAGTACTTTTACTTTGGCTGACACTATCCTAGCATTTGGAGTCAACAAGTGTTGGTTGTCACGTTTTACATATAAACTGTTCAAGCGTGTTACCATTGGTAATTTACCATTGGTAATTTACCAACACAGGATACACCGATCGGTTTGTAGCCTATTATGAAGTAGTACTTCGAAGTATTATGCAAAACCCACTTTGAGCATTGGCAATGAGTGCTCACGAAAACAACACTTACAATAAGCAATATGTTTCGCTTCAGGAAAGACTGGCAACTACTGACAACCGGAGCAATTACGCCTTCGCAGCTTCAATCGCCTTCGGACCAGCATTCCGGCGTAGCATGTACAGCACACGCATGGTGTACTTGGTAATCTGCTCCTTTGTCATGACCAGCAGCGCGCTCTTAATAACTGTGTTAAAAAGCTGAGCCGAGCAGCCCTTGAAGTACCCAGTGGGTCCTTCCAATTCTCCAATCCGCTTGAGCACTTGGACCATCGAATTGCCCATTTCAGCATGATGGTGGTGGCCGTGAGAGCTCTTCTGGTGGCCAGCGATCTGCTTTTTCTGTGCCTGCATGAGAACCTTGGCGCGGATGATTGGGTACGTAACGATCGTTGCCACTGCCTTAGCAATAGCAGCCAGGATGAAGGCCTCCAGTGCCGTCAGCGAACTCACGCGCTTGGCATTGCTAGCCGCCATCTTAGAGTGTTGCAGCTGGAGCTTCAATTTGTCGAAGATAGTGTAGTTGATAGACGGGTTACTCACCAGTACGAGTGACGGGATAAACCCCTTCCAGAAGGACATGAGCCCGTCCTCGGCGTAGATCTCCTTGGCGATGCCCCACATTGTGCGCCGCTGCGGCTCCTTGTCATCCTTCTTGTCATCGGCGTCACTGGACTCATCGTCACTGGGCTGGATCTGAGCCCGGGTGTTGATCATCTCCAGTGGGAGCGTCATCGACATGTTGAGTGCTCCGGCTGTGGAGGCCATGAGCAGACTCATGCTAGTGGTAATGGGCGTGCTCGAATGTTTCTCCACCGCCGTCTTGAGGAAAGAGTACCAGTAGAAATAGGCGAAGTTGGACGTCACCGTGTGCACAACCTTAGAGGAGAGGCCAGCGAAGAGACCTTCAACCCCTTCCTGGCGGTAAATGAGCCACACAGCCACGAGAAGGTTGTGCGCCTTCTTCTTACGAAGAGCAACAGCTTTGGCCTTTGCCTCCTCCGTCTCTTCCTCCTTGCTGTTGTCCACGTCAACTTGGCGTCGTGTCTTGACCACATCCAGAGGATACAGCAGCACAGCAGCGAATAGTGCACCCATAGCT
Organism: Phytophthora capsici; assembly: GCA_030324255.1. Lineage (NCBI taxonomy): Eukaryota > Oomycota > Peronosporomycetes > Peronosporales > Peronosporaceae > Phytophthora > Phytophthora capsici. The sequence continues at coordinate 494,060 of CM059354.1, forward strand.
CCTGCCTGCAACATAATTATTTAAATAATAACACATACTGTTAGAAAAAGCTTTTCTAAATAGTTATCCACACCTCAAAAAGTGTGAATATAATAAAATAAAGAGAGCAGTTTGGGGTACGTACAGATGCATCTACGAAGGCCTTAAAGGCAGGGGACGTGGGGTTCTTAACGTCAGCCATGATCAGATAGAGCTGGAGAGATCTTAAACGCGAGCCAGTAATTGCGCGAATGTTGACTCGAAGTTGCAGGCGTCCCGTCAGATTTCGATCGGGTTTGACGGGAGCCTCTTCAAATCGGTAGTATCATTATACACAGGAAACTGCGACATGTGTCGAGGTGATGGTGCCGATTTGCGCACTGGCAGGATTCCTGCAGCTTTGGTGCAGTATTTTACAAGCTATTCAGGACAATAATGTCTGGTTGGTGAAGGTGAGCACACGCACATGTACACTTTAGAAGGTGCTGCGAAAATTTGGTGGGATCGGAGCGTGGTGATGTCAGGCTGACTTGATCTCATGTATCTCAAACACTTCAGTACTGTGAGCTTTGTACTAACATACAGCCAGCTCCCAAAAGCCAATACTTTAGTCTTCGGCGAAGAGAGTAAAAGCGATCTGCTGTGATGTCGCGAAAGAATAGACACAATACTTTTAAAATAACACCAGTGCCAATACATGTACACGTACAGTAGTTCATTCTCATACAAGGGTTACCTTTCAGTAGTCTGTTTGAACAATACAATGAGCCCCTTGCGACGGATGAAGCAGATTGCTTCAATTCTTCAAGCAATGGCCACGTATTTTGTTAGTGCAGCCCGGTACAGGTAACTTTGTTGTTGAAGTGAATTGGCATTAAACTGGCATGTTTATGTACTTCTCATTTGGCGCCCTTTTTCTATGCATCCGCTCCTGCGTATCCACTGTGTGGATTCAAGAGTGTATGATAGCGGACAAGAGTGGACTGTCCTCACCCGAGCGGTCCGCTAGCACAGAAATCCCTTCATATTTGAACGGCAGCGCAGCGGGACCAGAGCTCTCGACTAGAAGTCTCTTCCTTCCTCCCCCCCTCCATCCACTGTATCACCATGGTGAGTGCAGCTCCTTCTCTCCCTGTTTCCCCCTGACAACGGATTGCACGTCGCCCATCCCAGGGACGATGTCTCCCCCCACTTGCTCTAACTGTGTCATTCCTTTCTGTCCCCCAGGATGACCGCGACGATCTCTATATGATGGAAGAAGGTAAGTCACAGCAGAGGAGGAATGACGGGCGTAGTCAAAAGGACTGACACTCCCTTGTCACAATCTGCAGAGTATGACGATAGTGGCCGCTACTATGACGATGTGGACGAGCTGAGTCCTCAACAGCGACTGAAGCGCGTGCTGTACCCTGCGAGGCTCATGGTGGACTTCAAGAGTTTGGGCGTACGCTTGCAGCTTGAGTTGTTCCCCCATAATTTATAGGGGTTTTGGCGGATCTGGAGCGTTACACTGACTTGACTTGACTATGTGCAGGAGAAGGCTCTCAGACGCTATGCCAAGTTCTACCACCTCAAGCTGGACGAGGACTCGGAAAAGGAAGAGCTGGCGGCACAGGTGGCGCGCCACTTCGATATGTCCCTTGAGGTGGAGGAGGACGACTCGATCGTCGCCTTCATGCAGCGACTGCGCAATGGCGAGCGGACGGCAGTCAAGCGCTCGACGGCCCGCGAGAAGGAGCGCAAGGCTGCAGCTGCGGCGGAGAAGGCTAAACGCAAGTCCAACAGCCGCAAACGCCAGCGAGACTACTCGGTGTCCGCCTCATCGGGCCGCACCACGAACAACAGTTCAAACCACACGTCGAGCAACGGCAACTCCGCTAGCAGTTCATCCCATCACGGACACGGTAACAGCCACTCAAGAGAATCAAGCAACGGCCACAGTAGTCGGGGTCATGGCAGTGAAGGACGCAAAGCGCCTCCGAGTAGCTCGAAATCTTCCAACTCGTCGGGCAAGAACAAGAAGACCAAGAAGGACGCAGACACGGGCGAGGACAACGAACTCTACTGTATCTGCAACCTCCCGAGCTACGGGAACATGATCGCGTGCGATGGCAAGACATGCCCGAATCCGTCGCAGTGGTACCATCTCGAGTGCGTGGGCTTGGCGGATGGCCGCCACCCGGACACGTGGTTGTGCCCCGAGTGCGACCCCAAAGGCTTTTCCGGTGGTTCGTCTAACAGCCACAAGAAGAAGAAGAACAAACGCTCCAAGTCTCCTGGCAACAAGTAAGTCTCCAAGGCCGTGTCTATGATTGTGTGTCTATGATGCCTGATCCCTCCCAACTCCCTCTTTACATGTCTTGGATTCCTTCACATATACCTATATTGTTGATCGCTTTTTTGAAGTTCTTGGCTTTTAAATTGGTATTTTAGTTGCACTTGTAGACGAACACCGTTGCGCTAATCGAGCCGTTCTGTGCGTTTTTGTCGTCACATTGCAGATATGGCTACAACTGAAGCACAGAGTATTTACGCGAAGGCCCAGAGCTTAACGCGCTTATCAGCACCGGATGATACAAACGCAGGTTCGGTCGGATGCCATTGAGCTTGAAGTACCTTTCCGTAATGTTTGTGATAACTGGCAACAGGCTGTAAAGTTGCCTTAGAAGTCGCTTGCATGATGCAGAGTGTACCATCAAAGGCTGCACTAAGCAGCCACTGACCACCAGGAGCCCATCGCACTGATCGACACTCGTCTTGGTGAGGAGAAATGATCTGCAAAGCCTCACGAGCCGTGGACCGCAGATCCCATAGAGCCAAACTCCCGTCTTGGTGGCCCGAGGCGACCAGTTTCTCATCAGTTGGATGGAAATCCAGAGCGAAAGCAGAATGGGAACCAGACGTCACTAAACGCTCGCAACGTCTACTGCGTGTATCCCACAGCCGTACAGTTGTATCTAGAGCCGCACTCAAGAGTAAAGTACTCGGAGAGCCTGGTGACGAAGGTTGAGGCATAGCCATCGCCTGAATTTCGCCTACGTGTCCGTCTAGTGTTTGAAAAACACCCGAGCTCGAGTTCCCGTGTGTCTGTCGAACGTCCCAACAGCGCAAACGATTGTCGTGTGTCGACGTCGTCCATAGGAGATGTGGGGAGGCAAATTCCAGTGCTCGAGTCTTGCCCATTGACCCGTGAATGTCACCTCGCTGTATCCAAAACTCGTCGACTTGCTGTTTCTGTGCATAGCTATCCCTGATTATCAACACCTTAATCGATCCATCCGCTGCTCCTGATGCGATCATTGACGTTAAATCAGTGCGATGGAAGAGATGCCGGTTGTACGATACGCAGTAAATCCCTGAATCGTGGTGTTTGTGTCTTTCAAGCGATACGGGGAGCAGCGGTAGAATCACGTTGAGAGGCGAATACAAGGAAGACATTTGCCCCTGTCGTTGGTGTAAGGGTGTCAACAAATCAAATACTCGAAGTGCACGCGCATTCGTTCCAACAGCGAGTTGTGCTCCATTAGGATGGACATCCAATGCGCGAACAGCTTGGGGCTCTTTCACTTCGGCTATTACACTAGCACAGACGATATGGCCGAGCTGGAGTTCACTGTAGCACTGTGGTCTCACGGTTAGCAACGGTATGCCGGGATTAAAGTCTGCTTCCGAATCGCTATACTCTGGCAGAAGTACATTTTTATCGGACATTTTACCACACGAAACCTTTTGACCCCAACTTTCAGCGCTAGAAAAAACAAAATCTTGGTTTCCAGTACTTTGTTCTACTTGTTGCACAGTGAACCTGTCTTGCGCTTCGATTGAAATCGAGTTGTTGCTCTCCAGCTCTGTTCGCTGGCTGCCCTTCTCTCTATCGCTACTTCCATTGTCCAAAACGTCTCCCTCTTCTTTTTGGTCGAGATTTTGCAAATTTTCAGTCTGTGTTCCACCGTCATGCCGCTCTATTGATCCACAGTTTACTGCAGCGTCAGAAGTCTGCTTCTCTACTGGTTTACACTCCACCGCAGCGTCTGCAACCTCTTTAACATCTAGCTCACAGCTCACAGCAGCGTCCACAGTAACTTTCGCATCTATTCCACAGCTCACCGCAGCATCAATCATCTCCTTTTTGTCTCTCTCGCAGTTCACAGCAACGTCAACGCCCTTCTTCACGTCTGGAACGCAATTCAACTGGTCTTTAGTCCAGACTTGCAGGTTGCTGGAATTCATAGATAATGCCATCGGGTTTCGTTGTTTTATCCCTCCATTTGGCCATTCCACCGACCGCACCACACTTTCAGCCTTCAAAGGAACTGCACACCCAGCTGAATCGCTATCGAGCGATTCGTCCAGAAGGAGCAAGTCGCATTCTTTCTTCTCTTGCCCCCTAACTTCTTCATATCCACTACACCTTACTGAAATGCAGTCTCGAGCGGTATCACCCCCCGTTTGTAGATGGAAAAGCACAGCATCATGAATCAACGCGCTCAGCTGCAGCTCCGGCATCGTAACGTACTTGAACACTTCGCTCTCTTCTTTCTCGACAGGAGCTCGAAACAAACGCACCAGCCTCTCAAAGCACCTTAACTTCTCCTTTGCAACTTTTGAACGTTCTCGACATTGAGTCTTCACCAGTACTTCCAACTCATCCAAAGCCATTAAAGCAGTTTTCATCTCCTCTGACACGTCACTTACACCCTGTAAAGGGCTTAACAAAGCCCGAGCTCTGCATACGTCTCCTGCGAAAACCCAACGTCGAAGCAGTGCGATTTCTCGCGAACTACCGTACAGCCAAGACACATCCAGTCCGCTCTCCTGCTGCAGTGCTAACGAGCTCGCATATAACCCCTTAGCCTGCAGATACTGTGCAACAAGAAACAACACGTCGTTGTGGTGGGGCACCGACATTTCCAGCGTCGGTTTGACTCGAAACGGACCAAAACTGAACAACTTGTGGATTTTGAACGCCAAAGCATTGGCATAAGGATAGTTTGTTGTATGTTTCTGGGGAAACATCTTGATTTCCTGTCTGTCTACATGGTGACGATGCTGCTCTTGGGCGTGTCGGCTCCTGTGCCACCGCCAAGTTCGTTCTCGCCTGCGGCAGCCGTCGCTATGAACGCTGCGCCACCCCCGAAGCCACCAGCCTCTGCCTCCTGCTCGCGTTTCTTCTTTCTTGAGTACATGGCAAACATGAGAGCACCGATGATGATACAGGCAGCCAAAACGCCGATAATGATAAACACGGCAGAGCTGGTACCTCCCGATTCAGATGGGGACGCCACAGAGCCGCTGTTGGCCGACGCAGGATTCACGTTGTTGTTCGCTTCTCCACCACTGGATCCTGAAACGGAAGATGATGAAGAACTGCTCAATGACCCATTGACAGATGACGAGAAGCTGCTAGATCCACTAATAGAGGAGGACGACGTGGACGCACTGCTGGATCCTGACACACTGGAAGATGTCGACTTGGATGAAGAGGTAGAAGTCTCAGAAGAGCTGGACGAAGTAGATGCCTCCGACGTTGAACTAGCAGTAGAACTGGTAGAAGAAGAACCGCTTGAAATCTTAGAACCGGAGCTGGACGTCGTCGCCGAACCGGAGGTGGAAGTGGTGGTCGAACCTGAATTCGTACTTGAACCAGATTCGCATTTGTCTCCACTAAATCCGTCGTTACAAGTGCATCCAAAGGTGGGAGAACCGTCCGATCCCGACACAAGACTACACGAACCCTGGCCATTGCACTGTACCCTGTTCACATTGCAGCCATCTACAAAAACAACCACTCCATTAGACAAAAACCTTCCCAAAATTCATACAGGTTTAGTCATACCGCTGCAGGAAGAGCCCCCAAAGTACTGGTCACAACGGTCAATAGACAGACACTTGTAGATACCGTCGCGCATGATACAGGCCAACTGACCGCTGTTCGCATCCGACGGACAATTGCCGGACGCGGAGCCACCGCATACAGCTCCAGCCACACAAGCCTGGATGGACGTGACAGAGTCTCCAGCCACGCATGTCTCTCCGTCCGCGCAGTCAGCGGTGCTGCTACAATTGACGGCCATTTGAATGGCTCGAGCAGTCGAAGGCAGCGCCAGCAGCATGAACGTCGCTAGCAGTCGCATGGTGTCACGCCTGGACACTTGCCTCCCTTTAGGAATATCTCGGAATTGGCCTTTTGAGTCCAAGAGCGGCGATGCGGGAGAGCGGATTATTTTTTTGTTCCGCACATATGTCCCATAAACTGTGCAGATACAAATTGCAAGTGAGATGGACAGAAAACGGAAGGACTATTATCGCAGAAACGGTCCCGATAGTCGAGCCGGCCATTTCTTTCGAGGCCTCGCTGTTCTGAACCTTTTGCCTCGAACATGTTGCTCACGAAATTTGCAGCGCTGCGAACGATCCCAGGTGGTGGCCTTTGTGGCCAGCCGTAGCTTACGGGCATTGTGTTCTTTGAGTCTCTCGAAGTGTAGATGGAGTGTTCGCAGTGTATTGATACCCCAAGTGCGATGCTCGGCACTGAAAATGGCTGTGCACCCATGTTCTCGCTGGATTTTGAGGTGTGTATCAGATCAGAGGACAATATTGTGTTAGTCAGGTATCAATTCAACAGATTCATTCTGTTAAATGTGCAATTAAAAGATTAATTCTGTAACATAATACACAGATGGTCAATCCAGTACGGAGGGTTATCGTTATACAGAGGCGATCTAAAGGCGTTTACCTACGGCACACAGCTGCACCTGAAGGTTGTCAACAACCTTGTCATTGTGCGGTGTCCCAAGAAGATCAACAGCTCATTATTGTATCTTGCCAACCCGCTGCAGCAATCGCAATCCACAGCTATGGTGGCGAAGGCCGTCACTTGCAAAGGTGTGTGTGTTATGTGTCCTGACCCATGCAAGAAGAAGTGAGAGTGTATGTCGATCTCATTGAGTGAACCTTGGACGCTAGCTACAGCATACCAGTGTCAGCTCCGCGCCGTTCACCTTCAATTCGAAAATGAGTTCTACAGTAGTACTATCTATCGCGAATGAAGCGATAATATTCATCCTACTCTTTTTTAAAGTGTTTTCTTCTTTTATCTGTTTTTGTAGTTAGAAATAACATGAACTCTATTTCGTGGGGCGTTGTTACTGGCAACGCGGTGTCAAAGTTGATACTGCTAGTAATAGGTAGCGCAATGAGGGACATTGCCTTACATGGTCGCGATGACGGATCTCGGTGTGCGTCCCGTGTGTCCGGCAGCAAGATCCCGCTCACCAACAACTCCCACGCCGTGGGTAGAAGCGAGGGCGTTTTCGTACTCCTCCTCTTCTTGCTGCTTCCTTCTGCGCGAGTAGGCTACCAGCAGGACCGTACCGACCAAGAAGAACGCAGCCATCACGAGGACAAGGATCAGCACTCCAGGTCGGATGCCGCTGCGAGCCGTCGTCGCCGAATCACTAGTTGACACAGTACCCGAGGACGACGCAGAGCTAGAACTGGAGTCACTACCGCCATCTGCGTTGTCAGAGGCAGAATTGTCGGCCGTAGAGTCACCCGAAGTATCAGTAGACGAATCGTCCGAGGTGGCATCAGTACCAGAGTCGTCCTCAGATCCGTCAACGGACGATCCATCCGTGTCCGCAGATGAGTCGTCGGTGGCAGTAGAGTCGTCCTTGTTATTGTTGTCCTTGTTCTCGTCGTCAGATCCGTCCGCGGACGAGTCATCCGAATCCCAGAACTTGTACGAGCCGTTTTGCAGAGCTCCCCAGAACGAGTCCTCGTCGTCATCGTCAGCGGACGATGAGTTGGTCTTCGGAGCCTTAGTTGTTGAGCCTGGAGCAGTCTCACACTTCTCGCCACTGTAGCCATTCTCGCACGTGCAGCCAAACACGGGTGTTCCGTCAGCGTTGGACGACATCATGTTGCAGGAGCCCTGGCCATTGCATCGCACTCCATTGACACTGCATCCGTCTGCATAAAATACCAAGAAACCTGTCAGATACTCGAAATCCAATAAAATATGTTGCAGGTTGTAACTTACCACTGCAGGAGGAACCTCCATAGTATGCATCACAGCGCGAAATCGACACGCACTTGTAGATGCCCTTGTTGCCATTCAAAATGGCGCAACCTTCGCTACAATCGTTGAACGGTCTCCACAGACAAGCGAGCTTGCCAGAGTCGTCCGACGGGCAGTTGCCCATTGAGGAACCACCACAAACCGTGGGCGGCACGCAGGCCTGGACGACGGTGTCCGAGTCTCCAGCCACGCACGTTTCACCCCATGCACAATCCGCTGTGGTGGTGCACGTGATGGCATTTTGCACTGCCTGTACAGATCCCTGGAGGGCCAAGACTACAAGCGCAGAGATACCAAAGAGCTGCATAACGTCTCGAATTGGGGGAATTTGGTAGTGAGACTGGATGCGGTGGAGATGAACCTTTTTAGGAGGTGGTGAGCAGCAACCAATGTCGGTTAGCAGGAAGGAGACACGGATCGAGGAATATTCAGTGCCCACACCTGTTCGATACAAAGCGAGAGTGCGAGGGCAAAACAAGGTAGCCATGCAGCAGAAACCAGCCAAGTCAAATCCCGCAATGTGCATGGAACGCGTGCCCTCCTCAGGAGGCTCCTGACCTTGAACGAGGAAGTTTGGGGCTGGATGGCTGGCTCTGGATTGATCGAGTCTCAAGCCTTGAGTCAAGGATCGGTGCATTTATCCGTTCCGAACGGCGAAAAGAGCCGTTTGATACCTCTCCGAGATGAACCACTTGGCTTCATTGCAAGGACCCTCGTCACAAAGGTTTTGATACAGATTGGTCCTCCAACGTTATGTTACAAGGCGGTGCGGCGCACAAGATGCCCTCACAAGTGCACAACCACGGGAAGATTAAACTTTCGCCTTCGCTAAAGAGAATGAACGGAATCATGTTGAAGACCTTCATGATGAAGTTCATCTAATCGACTCCGGGGCCGACTCTTTCGTGAGGACATCTAATTGGTCGTCACGGCGGTACCAAGCCAGGGTACCATTGCCAGGGTTGCCTTGACTACCCGCTTGAGAAAAAAGTTCTAACAGCAGCGTTTTTTACTGTAAAAAGCCTTTACAAACACCTCTGTACCTCTATAAATCGTCGCTCTATGGATATTTATATCCAGAGTCTTATGTGGTTCCAGACCCTCGTTACATAATCCTGTATAAACAATTTCTTGGCGAGCGATGTCATTGAATGATAGTGATATTTTTTTCCAAATTTGGTACTAAACTGACATAATAGCTAATAAATGCTTACAATTTATTCAAAATTAGGTAAATGTTACCCCAACCGGTTAAGAACGACATTCGCGCAACATGGTAATGGAGCAACACTCGCGTAACTGTCATACGACATCATTGGCCTGCTTTGACAACCGAGAAATTACTGTCCATAAAATGATATTGGCTCCTCTTGAGCACCATGCCCGACGCTCGCCGCAACGATCATCATTTAACGTGGCATTCACAAGAGTAAAATCCTTGAACCAGTTATACCTTATGTCGTCACTTACGAAGCAGTTCATCGAGTAGTTTAAACCATCAAGGAAGTTCTGCAAGAAAATTCACGATGATGGAGGTGGAAGAAATGGAGTTGATTTATCAGTCAATAACTCCGAGGGTGTCGTCAACCTACAAGTACATCGGGGCGAAGTTGCAATGCTACTACATGTACATTATAGACTCCTAATTTACTCCAATATCCAAGAGCTTCCCGGGCAACGCACGGCATTAGTCATTTTCAAATGCTTGTTAGCCGGATTTTGGAGGACAAGTGCACGACATGAGAATAATGTATGACTGCTCATCTGAAGCTATGTGACGAGACAATTGTGCCCACCTGCACCCTCATGATCCCACTTACGCCCACCTGCAAATTGATCGAGCTCAGAAAGTATACGCGTGTATATCCGCAAAATAGCTGGTGTTGAGTCGCTGGCAAAGGGATAGCCCCGCGGATCTTCGGCTTCTACATGAGCGATCCGTCGGAGTTCTGAGAGGGCAAAGTTCAATCTAGCATTTACACATGCATCAAGCTGGGTTGTCTCAAGTTTTACCCGCATATACGGCAACATTTTTAGTCGAATAAGAACATCATGCTACAGTCCGACTTATCGTAGATAAACTGTAAAATAAACTGCTAAATAACTTTCTCTTTGATCCCGTCTTGCGCAGGACATCCACAGCTTCACATTCGAATGAAGTGCCATCTGGACCGAAGCGTATTGCTCAAGTTCAGTGAGTATCGAAGGTAACCACAGCGTACATGAGCCTATCTGAGCCCACCTGATCCCATCTCGGTCATTTGAGCCCACATGTACTTACCGGCGCCTCGCAGTGCGGGGCACGCACGTTGAATTTCACAGCGTCCAGACCAGAGCCTTGTCATTTGCAATTTACTATTATAGTGCACGCCTGCAGCTCCGCGAACTTGTTGTTCTGCCCTTCCATCTTGTTATTCGTGCGCACACAAAACGCTAGGATTTTATGAGTTGACAGTTAGAAATAGGGGAACAACTCGTTCATGCTAGCATTGTAGCAAACCAGGTATGACATGCCTGAAGCTGCGCCACTACATCACGTTGATTGCTCTTCGTGTCAAACTAGATAGCCTTTTTCGATGCATAGGTGATAGAGCCTCGAAAACGCATCGCCCACTGTCACCGCCTTCCTCGTCGCTTGTGGTAGCGTGCTGCCGGTGTTTTAGCGCCCGGTACATCTCGCGACAAATTCTTGAATGGAGGAGAACCACGTACTTTTTGAGTATATATGTATACGCTGCCCGGATTAAACAGCAAAACACCAAAAATTACGTATAAACAAGTCACGCTCAGATGGGCACACAATCCACTCTCTAATTTTATTTCTACCAATGACGTGTAGTTGTTAATGCAAAAAAAAGCCTACAGTAAAACGGGGGGACTTTATCCTTACACCAGCTAACTCAGTCACCGCCAGACGTCCCCGGGGCGCATCAACGAGGAGTGCCCACCCATCGAACGCACATCGTTAATTAAATTAACCCTTTCGCGAACCGACTTATACTTGTATGGTATACAAAACCAAAGTAATTTCCTGAAAATGGCCTGTGAAACGGGGCAAAATGCCCGCTTTTACAAAACCACTGTACTTCCATCGCTGATCGAAACCCAACAATCACACGACATCGATTTCAAAACACGTCACAAGACAAGTAGAACGATGAAAAATGCCCGGTTTATGTAACCATTTAGACATCAACTATTGGACAATATTCGCTCGGGGGTATGACCAGTACGCCCATACATCGTAAAACGTAGGCTAAAAAAATAGCTAATTTGTTATCTACCCCTTTTTGTGTACAAGGCAGGCAGTGACGGCCAGTGACGGCAAACTGTCTATCCTTTTGCAGCTTGCGCGCGCTTCCCCTACGGTAGATCACCAATGCAATATTCCTTCTTTTCTTGTCGAATGCCAGAACTGCATCAACCGGATGCATGGTTATAGCCCTTACCGCTGTCATACGTAGGTATTGTTATATTTGAACGACTTGACAAGGGCTAAAAATGACTTTGTGTGGCAGCTACGGTCTCCGTAGCTTGTGGCAAACATGTTGGTTTTACTATGCCCTTGCGCAATCTTCCAGCAGATACAGATGTGTCAATTATGTTGATTTTACTATACATTTTGTGAAACCCTACCCTACCGGATATGTCGAATTGTTGCAGCCTATACTCCCTCATTTCAAAAGATGCCGCGCAGGGGAAAGCACGATTCGGACGACGCTGGAAACCGCGCCAGCAAGCGCCGGCGGGTAGGCACTGATGTTTCCTCTGTTCGTGGCGTCGGGTGCACAGATGTGGTGTTGTTCAAAGAAGCATGGCGTGCGCTTCGTGGTGCTGGCTGGGCGGCAAAGCCACCGCCTCGACGCAGTCTCGACACACGTTACAAGTATGTTCGCCCAGGCGGAAACCCGGCAGGCGCAGAGGACGTTGACTACGTGCTGGGAGAAGCCGGTGTTGTTGCAGAGTACGTGAAAAGTGTAGCTGCACCTGTACATGGGCGTGGTGGCGCAGCCGCAGCTGTAGGCACCGGAGGAGATGGAATTGGTGACGACGAGACCGCAGGGTTTCGTGACGGCGTTGAGGCCGAGGGAAGTGAAGGTACTGGACTAAGTGATTATTGTGGTGGTGGTGAAGCTGGTGGTGATGGTGTATGTGAATTTGGTGTACGTGGGTCAGGCGATGGAGTTGATAATAGTGCTGTCGGAGATTATGGCGATGGAGATAGTGCTGGTTGTGATGGCGACGATACCGCTGGATTACGTGGAGGAGAAGGTGGACGTGGCGATGCCGGCAGCGTGTGCGTTGGTGGGGACGATGGACGAGGGAGTCGAGAAGGCACTATCCGTGATAGTGTGCATGTTGATGAAGCTCACAGAAGTGGGGGAAGAAGTGGTTTTGAATCGCTCGATGCTGCTGGAGTGGCTATGCAAGATGCTGTTGTTGTGAATGCCCAACAACAAGTGGAAGAGTTTGGTCGAGGTGGTTTCCAAGGACGAGGACGAGGTCGTGGCACTACGGCGGTAGAACCGGCTGGGCGTGGTAGTGGCCGTGGTCGAGGTCGGGGCCGTGATAGTGGTCGTGGTCGTGGTCGAGGGCGTCAGCGTGAGAGGTCAACGGAGTCTGATCAAGACGAGTCTGATGCCGGCTCACGTGCTGAATCTGATGGTGGTGATGACATTTCAGCACACAATGGGGAAGTAGTGCCAGACCGTCAGGCACTGTGTCAGCTGTACACAAACACCCTCGTGGCCTTTTCACCTTCTCGTGAAAGATGGATGACTCAAAAGAAGTACAAACACGTTGGAACGACTTATATTATCGGGAAAATATGTCGAGGCGTTCAAAAATCCAAACAAGCTCCGCTGCTATTCCAGCTTAGATGGCTGGACTCCCAGTTTCAGAAGCACGCAGAAAGCATCACGGTTGACTTAGTTCAGAAGGGCCATCACAACTACAATCAACTTATGCGTGAGCCGAACCAAATTGGATGGAGGTCACTTTGTGAACAGGCAGATGACAATGCCATTGTCATCGACGGCAGCTTAGAAGATTTGGAGGAGGAATACGTGCGTTTTCAGCCTTCCCAGTTCCAACCGACCAACTTACGCGAGGTCGAAGCCATACAGAACATGCACTTCGACCCCAATGCTCAGCTTGAGCAACCTACGGATTTGTTCAAGCAGCCCGATGGGTCAACGAGTTCAGTGGTTAAGCAGGAGTTTCGTCACCTCTTCGGGCACTCCGCGTCCTCAAGTTTTTTCGCGTATCTGCCGCTGTCCTTTTGGCGGCAAGTACTACACGAGACGAATAACTACGCCGCGCTGAATAACGTCCCTATTCAGCATCCATTCACGATTCAGGAGCTGATGACCTTTTTCGGTATTCTATTCTATATGGAAGTGACAGTGAAAGGGGAGTACGCAAATTATTGGGGAAGGCAGGCCGAAGACGGGATTTTTGGGTCTTTTGGTGTTGACCTCGAACGTGTGATGCCTCTCAAACGATTCAAACTACTGCGACAGGCCCTGTCTTTCCGAAGTGAGGTCTCAGTGGAAACGGCGAAGAAGGACCCCGCAGCCAGGATCCGGTGTTTGCTAAACCTTTTAAAGGTGACAGGCGGAAAGTACATCGAACTAGGCCGGGACGTTGCCTTAGATGAAGCCAGTGTGGCTTGTCGCTCGAGATTTGGACGGCACCTCATCGTGTACAACCCCGCAAGCCAACAGGGAAGTACCATTTCAAAATGTACATGTTGTGCTGTGCATCCAGCTGGATCGCTGTGAATTTTCGTCTACATTGCGCTGGGGATATTACGGATAGACTGGACGCCGTGACGTCTCAAGAAGAGGCTCAAGTTCTAGCAACGGAGCTCAAAGAATTAGCTACCGTTCGCCAACATGTTCTCGAGGTTGTGCGGCCAATTTACTATACCAATCGTATCGTGAATACCGATAATTTTTACACGTCGGTACAGCTACTCCAGGCGTTGCGGCTCAAAGGTTTGCGTGGTAGAGGTACCGTTCGAGGCAACAGCAAACACTTCCCAGAACATGTCATGCTTCACGGCAAAGATTCCGTTCGCGGTGACCACCGCCAAGGTGTGTCGGTGGAACACCAGATGCTGGCTGCGTCATGGTGCGACGGCAACATTGTTCGGGTCGTAACTAATGCTGATGCGTCGACGATGACAACGGTACAACGTCGAGTGGGGGCTGAAACCGTGGCTTTTGAAGCTCCGGAGTGTGTCAAGCAGTACAATGCGTACATGCAAGGGGTTGACCGGTTGGATCAGACAAGAGCAAGGTTTTCTATTTCGGATGGACACTCGTTCCAGAAATGGCACAAAAAGTTAGCAATGGCAATCATTGACGGCGCTCGTTGCAACGCCTATTTAACACGGAAACTGGTGTTGCCCTCTACAAGTTCCCGAGATCCTCATCGTGACTTCATGCTGGACCTGGTTAATGAGCTCATCTCGACCAAGTGGTCTGAAGCTCCGAGCAGTGGCCGACTAGTCTACTCTGAAAGAACAGCGAATGCTCCGGATCTAATGGCGCCTTCTCCTGTGAGTCCTGCATTTTCATCCACTAATCGGACTGAGAGCCCAAAGAAAGTATGCACCGCTGTGTCATCGAAGCAAATGTTCCAATCAGCGAATCGCAAGCGTCGACAGTGTATTATTTGTCGTTGGGAAGACAGATACGCAACAGAAGTCACCGACTTCTGCGTCATCCACGCTGTGTGTCTGTGCAAGGACATCCATCCACCGACAGTGGGGTCGTACGTTTGTCCGCAATCTACGTGGACCTGTTGGGAGAAGTACCACCGATTCTACCTACCTAAAAAGCTGTTCTCGAAGAAGGGAAACTTGCGAAAGACGTCGGGACTTTTCAAGTTGAAACAGCTTTCGAAGCGAAGCGGCCAGCAAGATCCAAGCACAATTTCACCTAGCGAAAGAAATGTTGTGCGGGCGATCGTGTTGTGAGGTAGATGAATACAAATTGCATTGCCAAACTCAAGAGTTCATTGCAAACTTCCTAACGAGCGCCGTTTTACATGTGGTATATTTTATTTAGGTAAAATACAACAACGAGCGCCGTTTTACATATGGTATATTTTATTTAGGTAAAATACAACAGTGCAATTAATACAATGCTGTCATTTTCAACATCAATTGTCAAAATCTATAGTTGTACTGCTCATATTCAAAACTTTTCACCAAAAATATATTTCCAATATTTTACTAGCGCTTTAGGTTGCTAAAGTAAGATGTTTCACTGCTTGTAATTCTTATATTTCTTTAATTTGCAGTAATAATTTAACAAAATCTATGGCTTTTGTCAAAAATACTAACATTTTTCAAATATTATTAACTCTATAGTTTGTTGAAGTCAAATACAACAAACCGAACAATTAATGTATTGCTAACAGCAATTGACAAGATCGAAAAAAATATTTGGTCAGATTCAAACCATTTCTCAAAACCAAATTTATTTACAATTTGCATAGTTTATCCAAGTAAATAGCATACATTTTGACTTAGTTAGTTTTGCGTCGGTAAATCCAAAGATCAGCTCTCAACGTCCAGCTTACCGGGACACTTATCACTTTCCACGAGTGCCAACGCGCGCAAAAAGTAGATCGACAAGACGCGTGATGCCTTGGACAAACTTCCTCGCCAAGAATTAACACTCGCGCACTGTCATGAAGCCCCAATTGTTCTTCAACGTGAGACTTGACATGCGCTTCAAATAGTCGATGGTTGGCCAGGATGATCGTAGCTTGGCTATAAGGTCGCTCAAATGCCAGCTGTATGGTACTGGCCTCCGCACACACCATTGAAACCTTTCCGCAATAATCACGAAGTGACGGTGTTTCATCCATTAGCTGCAATCCGTGAAATAACACCTCTTCTCTCATCTCGATGCCATAGCACTTCGACACCAATGTCTGCAACGCAAATTGCACCAACACGTTACCAAGCCCACATCCAACATCCAGAAAAATATCTTGGTCGTCGATGTACCCAATTGAGTCAATCAGAGAGTCCACTCCAGCGGGTAAGATCTCGCCGGCATTAGTATGGGGTTTCCCTAATTCTTGCCGAATATCAGCCTTTTTTACAGAAGCAAACAGCGAGTCAACCGCACGGATAGCATCCTCACTGTTCATCGGCCTTCGACAAGTAATTCCACCACTATCTTCAATACTGGACTCTGTCAACGACGACGCTGGTGACCTGTCGTCATCTTCTTCACCACCAGACAGCAAACATAATCCATCACTTCCTGTATCAGGAGCCGCTTCATCTAGCGAATCTGCTACACGGGCCGCGCTACTTGTCTTTGCCAAATGAGCGCCAATCGCATTTGCACAAGGTACTGCTCCACTTGTTGTCGATGCCGCCCTACAACCAGAATCAGGCTCTGCACCACTTGACGGCGCTGTCGCCTGCACGCGAACTTCGCATGCCGCCGACGCGACACTACCACCAGGACTAGGCACTGCACCACTTGGACCAGGCGCTGCACCACTTGCCGGCGCTGTCGCCTGCGCGCAAACTTCGCTTGCCGCCGACGCGGTACTACCACCAGGACAAGGCACTGCATCACCTCCAGGCACTGCATCACTTGACGGCGCTGTCGCCTGCGCGCGAACTTCACTTGCCGCCGACGCGGCACTACCACCAGAACAAGGCACTGCACCACTTGGACCAGGCGCTGCACCACTTGCCGGCGCCGTCGCCTGCGCGCGAACTTCGCTTGCCGCCGACGCGGCACTACCACCAGGACAAGGCACTGCATCACCTCCAGGCGCTGCACCACTTGCCGGCGCTGTCGCCTGCGCGCGAACACCACTAGTATCTGCACGAGGCGTCGCTGGGTTGGCTATTTGACCTGTGGAGAAGAAACACGCAGGAAAGTCGGCAAGAACAGGACCGTAGGTCCTCTTGAGTGCATGCAGCCGCATCCTTAGCTCAGTGGTGGTATGTTGGTTTGTCCGCATCCTGCGACGCACATCAGACCACGATATTCGCGTCCCCCGTCGCTCATATACAACTGCTAACTGCACCAGCTTCCTATCTTGGGCGACTGTGAACGTCGTCCTCATCTTCACACACACCCGACTGATCAGATTTACTTCACTTCACTATATATTTTACCGACAATCTGAGGCCAGTAGTTAACGAATCTGCGACACAGCTCAGGAACGTACAGAGACGATGTTAATTTGCTACTTGAAGCATAATTCCTAGGGTAAATCGCCGAACTGTCCCTTCAGCAAAAATTGAGAAGCGATATGATTGGTAGTTACAAAAGCAGGTATATAGACATCTGAAACGGCGCAAAATGCCCGCTTTTGGTGGTAGTTTTCCTACCGTCTTTTGAAAAACCACTCAAAGCGGGCATTTTGCCCCCATTGACCGCGAAAGGGTTAAAAGTAACCCTAGATGACGTTGCAAGTGATACCTGCGCCGACCGGTGTACTTTTCCAGAATCGCCGACATTCAAGCGCCATCCTCATTGATCTCCAATGCATCATCCTCCATGACTGCAACTGGTCGCGTAGTAGCCTTCGCAACGGATAGATTTGCATTGTGCTGCGTGAAGCAAATACCAGAACCTATCGTGCAGGGTTCGCAACAAGACAAGGCGCTTTACGAGCTAAGTTCTGCTATTGACCAGCCATTCCGTGCCTCGGTTGAAAAACCAATACCCCAGATCGCTTAACGTGAAAGTCGCGTCAGCACGAAACAGAGTATAGTGATTACCAGATGCGTGTTCAATACTGGCTTCGACGAGAGCACGACTGGACACTCCTATCACGAGTGAGCCCACACCAGTACCTTTCCCCATGTATGCATGACCACTTTAATTTTCTCGATGCCCAAAGCAAAATGGTTTTGAGAGATCTCCAGTCGGGTCGAACGGGTTTTGTTGCACCATCTCTCTGACAGCTTTGAGAGTCCCCCTGTAGAATACGTAGATAATTGGCGCAGTTCGTAAGTTGAGCCAAAGAAGGGAATCCTCGGGTTGGTTCTCTTATGTTCTAAGCGCGGCGCAAGTTACTCAAGATATACATCGAAAATATTGAGCACTCGTCTTGCTGAAGAGTAAACCGTTTCATTTCAGCAGTAAAAACAGCTCGAGACCCCTCGCACTGATTGGTTTCGTCGCGAAGGTGCTCTATACCATTGAAGTAGACGTGCCATCACTTAGTGGCGGCGCAGCCCCAAATCTTCCACATGTATTTGCACTTTCCTTCGACCTTACCAGTGCAGCTATCGCAGCCTAAATAATCTCTTCTCCGTCAAATTATGGTCCCCTCTTTGCACACTTAGTATTAGTAAGCTGGGTCGGTATGATTATTCGAAAACAGCAAAACTCCACATACTTATATTCAGTCGCAGATTCGGGTGAATCAAACTCACCCAGTGTCTGCCATGGGTATACAATCCTCGTCGTCGTGAACGCGATGCCTGAACTCGCACGGTTGGACGACAACACTCTACCAAGCCCACCACACTCTCAAATGCCACCACCCGCTCAAATGTCATTACCCGCTCAAATGTCACCACTTGTTTAAAAGTTTTTTTGCTCTCTGCGCGCGGCTAAGTCCTAGGCAATGTATGACTTCGAGAGTAAAGCTGAATTCCGTGTCACTGGATCGAATGGTTGTTAACGGCTTCCGCTGTTGGATCGAACTTTTGAAATGTGGACGAGGGGTTGTGGCGACTTAAATTTGATGAATGGTGTTAATGCAACGTTAGAGCGCATCAACAGGCCTTCTGACAACATTAACGTCGACGGCAACATTAAAACTGGTTTATACTGGTATATTGGTGTATCGAATATCATGTTAGTTTAAAAATTTGACGATAACAAATCAGGGCATTTTCCACCGGCCAAAGCTACATTTCGAATTGCCTATGATGGGAAGGGTTCACACCGACACAAGAACTTAACATGAAGGGCATTATCCAAGAGGAAACTGTAGGCGACAAGAAGGAGAACATTGTACGCCTGTCAGCGGAGCAGCCTGCGGAGCTACTAGGGCGCGCTCGCGTTCAAGACCTGTCGTTAGTCCAAGAGAAGCTAAGCGAAATGGTAGAGTATACACACTGCGCAGAGGGAGCTACAAGCTCTTCTCGAGCAAGAACTCGAGTACGCAAACGTGCTTACCTCAAAAGTATCGAGGCCAATGCCAAAGGGTGCCCACACTATCTGTTCTGTTGGAAGAGTGTAGCGCAAGGCTTCAGCAGTAGTCCGGCGGATGCCGTTGATAACGTTGCTCAAACGCTCGCCCATTGACGTCGTCTAATTAACGTTGTTCGAATAACGTTGCTCCAGTTAAATTGCAAAAGCGTAGGAGAAAGCTGCTATTGTGCAATGATCGAGCAACTGGGGCTACGGGAGAGCGAGGCGCAGCTCAAGCGAAGCAGTTCGAGCTGTCAGAGCCGGGCCTAGGCTAACGTCGCTCTCTTTCAATAGCGTCGTCGATTCTATATCGCTTGTTTTTTTTTTACCACTTTAATGCGGAAATAACTGAAGCCACATCGAGCGACAAGCACAACCCAATAAATTGCTAGTGACCGCCGTCCTCCGCATGTACCGCGATGGATCCCAGCTAAAACCCAACGCCGAACCCCCTAGTTTTCGGTGTACAACGCGAACAGTCACCAAGTCAGAGTGCCGCCTGCTGGACGAGTCTTTATCGACGTAACTGCTGATAACGTTACTGTATTCGACTTTACGAACGCGTAATCAAGTGGAAGTCAAACGGCTATTAACGTCGTAACCATGTTGAAGTTGAATAGAGGTATATTTTATTCAATTTAGTCTGTTTCATATTTTCTTACTTGCCTTCACAAAAGTACTTGTCAACTGCTTATCTATCTTAGCAGCATCTTTCTGTTTATCCAAATCGACGGGATTGTCAAGTGATGTGCAAAGGATAACCCACAGCAATCTCAGTCGCATCATTTTGACTACGTCCTTCGTGACAGCATCATTGATGAATCCACGTCCACCATGGATACATGAGTAAGTCAAATCAATTACCATTACTGTAATGGGTCTACTAAGACCTATTAGCTGGCGTACACGTGCGCTTACGCGTACGAGGAAGCATGCAATTGATTAGACTTAATTTATTTATACTTACTATATATAATCAAATCAAATATAACAATATTTATACTGCAAATGAGAACTGTTATTGAATTTGGCTTAAGCCAACTGTGGACCTCCTAAATCTGATTGTTATCTGTTTCTAAAGATTCTGTCAATGTGTGGTTGACAGAATTCTGATTTCTCCTAAGAGCAGTGATCGATAGAAATACGTCACTTCTACCAATTGCATGCGTAAATGCACGCGAGCTATTCAATGATTTGGGCCGCCCATGTATCCATTGGTGTGCTACACACACCAAGGTCTGAGGTCAGTTTCCAACCTCTAACAGTTAGCGCAACTGTTAGAGTTACAAGTGGTGTAACCACTTGTACGTGTAACCCTGTTACAATTATGCCACAGCAGCAGCCGTCAGGTTGCCGTGGTAAAGACACTCAGTCCATCTCGATAGATGCCCGATAGGAATATTCACCCATGACCCCCTTTTGGCAGATTGAGTATGTTATCCATGGAGATACGGTAGAAGTTTGCTCGTCCATATAATCTCTGTTTTCCTTTTGGGGACACCCGGCATCATGGGATCGTAAATATGCGCGCGCAAAACGCCATCTCGTTCCACAGTCACGACAATCAGTATCCAGTGACAGGACGCTTCGTTTATCGGTAGAACGATGAATTCCATTGAAAAGAGCTTGAGTGGGGAAGGTGTGTGGAACGTTTCGTTCTTGACGACAAGCGACGACAGCACATGTACGCCCTTCTGGTTCTCACTCATAGTAGCGAGTGTATAACTGATAATGGCGTCATTCAACCACCTGTCTTCCGCTAAAAACCTCATCAAAGGCAATCTCCATGTTGCTGTCTCGTCACTGAACCTTGGACTGCAAACTGAGTTTCAAAAATATCGACATCATTTCGCTGGCTAATTGCGCTAGTCGTTGTCTGGCGTCGTGTGCAGTATTGCTGTTCGACCCGTCCCGAGGGCAAAGAGCTCCACTGGGCGACCTATCACCTTCGGCCAGTCCCGCAGGATCCAAGACACGTCATCAACCCACGACGCACAGGTTTTCTTGATTATGTAAAACGTCGTCATCGCACATACACGGTCGCTGCAACATAGGTGTCTGTTAATGGCTCTTGAGCCAACGTTATCATAGTAGAGCAACAATTAAGTACTGACCGTACGCCGAGAAGGGCTCCAGTTCAGGTGTGACCCAGAACGCCAGCTTTTCCTCTTCAGCAGAGTTTGGCGAACACGTAAGGTCCACCACGGCTTTCTTCGCTTCACGGTCTTCGAACTGTCGGCTCCGAAAATAATCCATCGCAGCTTGCAGCGAGATGATTAAGCCATCAGGAATGATGTAACTGTAAGAACTTGCCTTGGCCTGCGTGATCTCTTTTACACGTCTAGACCTTTCTCGCAGCGTTTGCTCGTTCTCCATCACATCAGCCACGTCTTTCAGCCGCAGTGTGTTGTTCGCCCATTTATAACGTCGCTGATCGTGGCTGTCAGTCCCTGTGAATGCTCGATCACAGCGTGCCAAGGTACCGCCACAACGGCTGGCCAGTTTTGTCGTCGTCCCTCTCATCGGCTTCGGTATATTGAACTCAAATCCACTTGCGGTTTGTTTTGGCGATGTAGCATCAATGTTCTTGCTCTCAGCTGCATCATCAACTTCATCTGTGGTACGTTGTGATTTTTCAGAGCTGTCAAGATCTCCCAACGGAATTTAAGACAAAGATGTGTCTTTAAACGCTGCATACGTTGCTGGTGCAAATGCCGACAGGGGCATCCCTGCGGCAGTCGGTTGAGGACAACCTTTTGGAGGGTGTTCAGACGCCAGTTCCTCTGATGTTAATGTCATAACAGCTGGTACTGGTGTTAACGTTGCGGTGGACGGCAACATTAAATTATTGCGTTCTAGGAACGCCAGATCTTCATCCTTAATTGAATGTTCCACCATCTCCAACTCCGCCAAATTGATAGCCTCATCACTACCGGTTGGTTCGAAATCCAGATTCTCATTATCTGAGCCGGTGCCTGACGCGTCATTCGCTGAAGATGACGTACGCTTTCCCATCATCGTTTTCACAATCGACTTAAACTTTCTCAGCTTCTTATAGAAATCTACACTCAATAGCCCCTGAAGGTCACTCAAAACTGGATCTAGAACACTCTTTGTTAGTTTGTACTTATCCTCCGATGACAAGACGACCACATTACCACATTCTTGGCGACGAAGGCGCGCGTAGGCCACTCGAACATAGGACGACTTTCAACGTTAATGGTAGTAACGTTGCTCTCTCCAGCTAACGTCGGCGACGTTAATCTACGGAATCGAGCTCCGTGCAATCTGAAGGTGCGAGTGATAGACTCTTAATACTGATGCGCCACCTCGATCTTCTAGTACACGTTTGTCGCCTCTCTCATATTCCACAACGGGAGTATAGTAAGGGTTGGCAGTTCTTCAAATCCGTGCCCGTAGCGGCAATCGTACATGATATGATGACATGGAAGTCGGGGAAGCGAACAAACAGGAAGATGTACATTCCAGATCGCTACATGTGTACCCTTCCCCCCCCAACGTAAAATTCAAAGTATATCCGTTGCACTCTTATTTCCGACACGAGAAGTTCTTCGAAGAAACGATAAAGCGATCCCACTGTCGCCGCGCTAAGACGGCGCAAAAGGACAGGAACTGTGTCGGGGTTCTGGGGGCTACAATTGTGCCTGTAAATTGTCCGCAAGCATTGGCGTGCGATATTCACTTGATGACTTAAGACGCTAGCCTCAGCCTGGTCGACTGCAGTTTTCTTGCCATGTAGTTGCTTGCGTAGATGCCAATTCGATTCAATTCGATTAGTCGTAGTATTACCAGCTGAAAATACTTTATCACGCAAGTATTTCGACCACATGTGACGACAGCCTTTCCAGTTTTTGTCAAAGTAGAGATGGGCAGACTTGTGCCCCTTTTTCCAAAAGGCGCAGAACTCCTTGTAAGCTCAGGTGTAATCTTCTTCTGTATTACTGCAAAACAGACAAAGTTCTGTTAGTTTTTCATCACGCTAGTGTTGTGAATATATAACGTCGTTTGTACCTGTACCACATCTTTGAGAAAAACGCCTGAATTGTGTCTTGGTCAGCGAGTTTTAAGTTGAACCGGCTACCGATTTGCTTTTTCCAGTACGCCAACGCGAGCACACGGAAAACAGTCCTCCAGAACACTCCACTTTATGAAATTTTTGTCGATCACGAAGGGCGTGATCTTCGTCCATTTTGCGTTAGTTTCCTTGAAGTAGCCAAAAGTCTTCTCAAGGGTGACAGCCTTTTCGTTCAACGACAAAATCTCGAGCACTGGAAAATCACGGCCTGTTTGTGCAGTTGCGACGAGACACCGTGAACAGTAGGATAGAATAACGTTGCGGCAAAATAACGTTGCTTGCCTACTCGTCCAGGTGATAGCCGACGTTATTAGTTCCATGAGTAAAGTCCAATATCCCCCCCCCCCCACACACATCAAACGCGACCTTCTGCAATGCGCTCTACACTACAATACCACAGGTTACTCCCATTTGGTCGCGTATCACTAGCATCTCACTGCCATCCTCTGCTACCAACGCATCCAGCAGCACCTTTAGCAGGGATTGTGCGTTTTGTTGTTTACGAATGAAATCTCAAGCTAACGGTGAAGTCACGGGTCAGCCTAAGGCGTAACAAGGGAACGGTTACATTAGACAACTTATACGATTCAAAAGCCAAACCTACTTACCCAACTCTTCACTCATAAACCCTTTAATCTTCCCGGAGGAGGTGTTGCTGTCGTGAAGCGCTGTCACTGCCTGAGCAACGGTGCCAGCAGTAGGAACATCACTAATTTGCGCAGTTGCACTTGCACCTTCTGCAATGTGGTTGGGATCACGCTATTCGTTCTTCACAACGATGTGGTGCTGTGTGGCTGCTCAAGCGGGCGCCATATCCATCAAGACAAGGCCGAAGCGAGCAAGGCAGCCGGCGAAGTTAACGTCAGCGTTGCGAGTTCCGCGCCGCGTTGCTCACGCACGCCGTGTTTGCACCTGTAATCCACGAGGCTTCGCTGAAACCCATTGGTACTCACACGCACGCTGTTTTCCCTGTGTATTGCCATAAAAAGTAAAACTAGTTAGTAAAATATAACCATATTTACTGGTTGTAAACCTCCAAAGATTTGGACGTGCATTTCCGAAAGCCGACACAATTCGCCTTGCTATATGCTGTAAAAGCTGAAATCCAGCCCTGCCAGCTAGAGTAATATTTTCGAGTTACTGGGGGTAGTCGGTTGTCCACATTCGCGTGTGCTACCGCCATTGCATCCCACTCAGCCTTGGTTTTGTTGTCGCGCTGACGAGGTTTCTTCTCGTCCAAAACGAGAAAATGCGGAGGTAGGTCGATCTCATCCTGAATTGTCGATGACGTGGCCCTCTCCTCCTGTTGAATAGGCTGTCCATCATTTTCCAAGTCAGATGACGTGCTCCGATCTGGTTCATGCGGAGATAAAACGCGTGGACGATTGACACGCGTCTTCTGCTCCCCAACCATACTGCCGGTCTGGTTGTGATTTGCGATCGCCACTTGCTTTTCGTTTCGTCCCTCTACGTCTTGAAGCCAGGCTACTGTCAATTTTTGCGCTGTAGGCATCTTTTGTATACCTGCTTTTGCCGAATCTACCAGCAGTAACAACGATAATTAACGTCGCTATAGGAAAATCAACTATAACTTTTCCCTGAACGTACGGCCCTTTCTGCTGTTGCATCGTCACTGCTTCCGTCTTCTCCAACATTTTCATGGTTACTTTTCTTTCTGCGAAAACCTGTTTGCTGGTAAGCGACGTCGACAACTCCTGCATAATAACCCATAGGCATAAGTATAACGTCGGTACCAATGAAAGTCAAAGTTATTTAACATGGACATCAGCTCACCTCTCGTACGTACCGCACATTCGCCAGCACTTCCGCTCTTTTCCACCACCGTTTTATCAGCTCGACTACTGTGGATAACGTCGATCTCGACTTTGGTGGCGCCATCCTTGTCACCACCACCTTCTCACTCCCCTGAAGAGTCTTGCCTAGACCTGCAAACGAAAGCGACGTTAATTTACGTCGGCGCACGTATGTAACCGCATTGACCCACCATCATCACCATGCAAATCACTAGAACACTCGTCATTTGTGATGTTCTTAGCACCGCCAGCTGAATGGCTCGTTTTCTCTTCGTCACAAGCTAGAGGTTGAATTTTGCCTATTAGCAAAAATAAAGTTAGAGCAGCGCTACAGTAATCGAATGCAACGTTAACGCACCATCGTTGTCGGCCGCACCACCACCACCGTTTGCATCCTCCTTTTCAGCACTTATAACGCCGGCTTCGCCTGCATCGGCGTCTCCCTCGCCATTGGCTTCCCTGCTGCTCATGCCGTTAACTGCTGCGCTGCGGGTATTTGGTGCCGTCCGTAGCATAACACCAGTCCACGGCGTAAATGTTGGGACCTCAGCCATTTCGATCGATATTCCCTCTTTCGAAAATGGGCGGCTTTTGCATATCGTACTTAGTCTGACAATATACTGAGTTTAAACCGGTATTTTATACTTGTAAAAAAGTTCCATGCAAAAAAATTAATGCAAATATTGTAAAACTCTAAACAACATTAAGACCCGTTGTTAGCCACGCTAATTTAATGGATTTGTCAATAGTGGCCCAATCAGAGATTTGTATGTGAACGCCATATGCATCCACTAACTTGGAATCAGATCCCCGTCCACCAGAATTTGCAAAAGTCAGCGGACGGGGATTCTTTGTGGACGGAAGGTCGACCTTCCCACTGGCGCATCTCCATACGGAATGAAGACGGCATAGACGACGATTGGCGTTGTTATGTCATGAATGGTAAGGCCATTCCTTTCGTCTCGCTATAGATCATCCTATCTAACGTTGCTACACTCGATATGTCCAGCTCTACACCACTCGATCAACCAAGTGTTCGAACACGGCGAAAGAGAAAAAGCCAAACCTCTGCTGTCCATTGACGAGCTCCTCTTCGATGAGTCACAAAGTAATGAGGATACGGAAACGGGGTTGTTGGCGTTTGGAGCCAAGCAGTTGAGAACAACCTGCTACTGCCGCCAGCTTCGCATCGTCAAGTCAGGCGCTGAATGCAACGGCAACAAGCTGGGCTACGTCGCGCTACTCATGAAGCTCAAGCGAGCGTATGCAGAAATGCAGCAGCTACAAGTAGAAGGTGAGCCCCCAAAGGCTATGATAGGAGCTGTGCACAAGCGAAAATCAAGACACTGTATTCCGCGTCTACTCAACGTTATTTTTTCGGATCGTTTCGCTCATCGTTTACCTGAGTTGGAACAACGACCTACACGTGCTGAACTCGACACGAGTCAAACACAAGCAAGCTCTTCCATTTGGGTACAAATTCATGAAGAATTTCTCAGTAGCAGTGCGAGTCGTGTTTGGGATAGTTGGCGGACACGAAGAACTGTAGCGACATCATCTGCAGAGGGCGTGTACATGCTTAATAAGGTCGTGGGTCTTTTGAAGTTGTGTGCAAGAAAGCTAATTTTAGCAGAAAAAACTTACTTTTATAGATGTCAACCATTCTGCCTCGGTTTGAGCTGGCATTGTCCACCAAGGCGTCCACTTCTGTATATATCGTTTACAACCACCCTGGTGTTGAAAAAACTCTATCCACTAAGAAAGTCTGTCCACTAGTGATTTTGGCTAACAACGAGCCTAAAACTACTAATAGCGCGCTACTTTATCCTTCAAACTGCGCTTTCCCACAATTACTGTGATCCCACACCATATAATGGCGTTCCTACGAATAACATTTTTGGTCTGAGTAATTCTCAAAGCATGCTATGCAGTTCATCTGTATGGTCTGTGCAATTCGACCGCTCTCCATGATAAATAGCCGGAAGTGGACAGAGAACGGTCGTAACGCGTTCAAGCTGAGTGTTACGCACGCGAGACAGCTCAACTCGAGCCGGGCTAGTCTTGACTCGTCTTCGTTGGGATGTGATACTAGCACTTACTCAAGGTGTGAACACCGATAATGCCAAAACGATGCAAAGGGGGTTTGAATCTTTGGAAGACAAGATATGAATCATTTGTGCAGAATGTGGCTCCCATTCGGTGGATTTGCTGCTCCAACGCATCGAAAAGTTGGACATTATCGAAAAGGTTGTCGAAAACTCTGTTCGCGTCTTGAAGGCCAAGCCCCCAGATGCCTTTCCACAAGAACGTGGCTAGCAGTCGAGCCCGATCGCCACGACGGTGCCCATATGACACTCAACTTGAGTTTCGTAGTTCATCAAGCGACGCCAGCAAGGCTAGCTTAATTCCTTTTTCAATTTCATTCTCGATTTTTCCTGACAACAACAAATTCGGTTCTGAACACGACGGAAAACGTGACACCGATGGTTGTGATGATAACCATGACAGCGTGGTAAAATATTCTATCAGCCGCCACCTTTTGCTGTCACGAATCGAGACAGAGCGGTCAGAGGTGCACAATGCCTTTGCGCACACGCTCTCCTACCTGTTGCTACTTGCTGGTACTCAACGTACAGTGTTTTTGCTAGTGCTATCAAGAATATAGAGGCAATAGCTTGGGGTTTTGAAGTTCAGCATAACGCGCTCTTTAAGCAAGCGAGAGAGAGGTTTTGAACGTATACTACATGCTGAAACGACTCCACCACCAGCAAAATCGGAATAATAGACTGTGGAGGAAATTATTCGTGATGCGTTATTCTGGAAACTCGGAAAGCAAGTGATCAAGCTTGTGGTACTTATCGTCAAAGCAATTGGGTTATTGGAGACTGATAGGTGTTTGTCGGGCATGACATACTGGTATTTTCTGCACGTGCTGAAGAAAGCGGTATATTGTGAGCCCATGTTATTGGCTGACACGGCTAGCCCCATTGTAGAACTTATGAATGACCGTTAGAACTTTCTTCACATAGACGCTATGACTATCGCGTTTTTTCTCGATCCAACCAAAGCAATTTATTTCGTGGGCGACGACTACCAAAACGTATTACAACACGTTCGTAAAGTTGCGCGCGACGGAAGTAAAGTACAGGGTTTCCGAAGCACCGATCAACAAAATCCCGTAGTTGAAAATACGTATCATCGATACCGGCTTTATTTACGTGTTTTCAAATTTGTCTTGGCGTTTCATTATTTTGCAGCCACTCCGAAAGTGCACAGAAGGAACCATCAACGGGGTTACGCCAAAGTTCCGTCTACTCCACCCGTTACGTGGCATTTGGGCTAATTACTCTCACGTGACTGTATCATCGTTGAAGTGATTTGGAGCTATTGAGATGTTTTGGAGCTATTTAACATTTTTAGAAAAATCGAGTTTTGTGAACTCGATGTCAGGCATCGAATTGACGAAATCGTTGATGACTGTAGTTGCGACGCAAATGGGTCCTGTGGGTAAGAAATCTGGATGCTCCTGGCGGCAAGAAGAGTGTTATCCGAGTCATGCGATGATAGGTTTCCGAACTTCTGTCACTTCTGGCGGAGGCTCCGCTCCGACGATGACCGGAGCCGGATCCTTACGCACGTCGACCACGGGTGAAACTTTTAGTTGCTGTAACTCGTTTCGCGGATTATATGAAAGCGACCGCATACTCTCATAATCATAAAATGAATATCAGGTAGGTGAGCACTACTCCTTGAATAGACAGCACCTCAGGGGGACCTGGCGGCAAATGAGTTACCTGTTGGAAGGATAAAGGCCCCTGATTTGGCTTTTACTATATGATGTCATGACCGACGCGTCTAAGTATAAACGCATCTAGCAAGCAACTCATCAGCGTCAACACTGACACCGCAAAAAAGCAACCCGTTTAATAAAGCGGTCCCGGTACGATGACGAAGACGATGAAGTTCTACTGATCTGGTCGGTCCCCGCTGTACCGAGAGCGCACCCTTGTCCCTGATGTTTTGATTGGACATCATGACGAGACGCCAAGAACCAGTTTCGCTTCATAGTGGGTAAACTGCGGCTATTTGAATGACATCTGAACCTTCCAAGCGTCGTTCGTACGCAAGAAGGAGTGCGCACTACCTTTTTCGAGGCGCTGTCTGTGTGCTTCGATATATTCATGTTGAATGAAACTGATTTTTAACACATACTCGCTATCTGATATTCACTATCGGTTGTATTAAAGTATTTGGCGAGAAGTAGGGTTGAACGAACGGAAGGTGCCATTAATGCCATTCACCGACTGCATTGCGTTTATGTCATGTTCGGTGCAATGTTTTGAAAATACACTGCGTTTGGATGTTGCGGTCTAAAACGTCGGTCTGGTGGATCAATTTTTAGCTCTAAAACCCATGCTCTTGTAAACAGAGCAATTCAACCTTTCCCAAGAGAGCGTCGTAACAAGCTCCACTGGCGCGCGTCTGTTGCTTCAGGCGCCAGCCTACAGCCTGCCATTTGCGCTTGCTGACCGGGCCCTCCTTTCGTCAAGACTGCTGTTCCAAGACGCGTTGTCTCATGCAGCACGCCTCTTTTCTTGAGCCCGTTGATGACGTATAACAGGCGGCTCATGCAAATTACACAATCAAAATACATGAAGTATTATTTAGTAATCCGATAGTGAAATCAAGTTATGCCAAGGTGATATTTGCATACCACACTTTGAATTTAGACCAATCGAAATCGAGAAACCTGTATTAGCACTAATGTGCAACAAGCTTCCAAACCGATTTTCTGCAAATCAGAATCGTCACAAAATGGCGAGTGAGACTAACCCTATTGTGTCTCACACGGTATTGTATGTAGCTCAGTTTCTTATGTTACTAGGAAGTTCTTGTATTTGTACACTGGTTAGCAGCCAGCAGGGTCACATACTTCGAGAATATTTGGTGTTATGCTGTAGTTATCTGGCCTTCTTTCCGCCGATGGATTCCGTTTTCTGTGGTCACTTCAGCAGTGACATTGAGCAGGGAGTCATGGAGCTCTTCCAAAACCTTGTAGAGGTTTCGACCATCACGTCGACGCCTGTATCTATGCAAACCGCCAGTATTGCAAACTGCCAGTATTGGCAAGTAGTTAACAAATTACTACACAGTGCGCGTAGCCGATTACAGCTTTTTCATTATTGTGTTTAAGATATAACCGGTAGTTGTTGGTAAAATGTCGATACGATGCAAATTATACTAAGGCTACGGAGAAACCAGAGCGGGAATGCCCTCAGGCCTAGCAGCCGTTACAGCTGCAACCACAGCGTTCTACTTGGCAACACCGCGCCGATATGCATTTGTTTTAGGAACAACCTGAGCTAAGTCGCATGGCTGATCCTTGAACCACAGATCTGACCGATAGTAGGCACATCTATCGGTTTTGCACACGCACCGCGGCAGCTTGTTCTCCTCGTCGTCAGCTAGCATCTCAACAATATCCATCACAATGCTCAAACGGCCCATTCGATGGTATCGAATATCTACTATGAACCCTTCACGTCGGTGCTTCTCAATTCTGTCCGCGTTTACTGAACTGTCTGCTTTTATAGCGATGAACTCCTCCACGTGGCTATCCATCGCTGCGCCCATGACCACAAACTTTGCGTTCAAGAAAGGAATAAACGAGCGAAGCATTGGGCGGTTTATCTAAAACAAAACAATATCGTCAATAATGCATCCACTTTTGAAAACGAAAAGCGAACCCAATTCATGTACCTCGTTTCAAGTCATTGCATAATCCACAAGAAGTCGTGGACACTCTCCTCCTTCCCGTTGTAGATGTCGTAATAGCGATCGTGCCTTTCCTTAACAGGCATCATCAACACAACGTGTCCGACATCACTAGTCGAATTGAAGCGTGAATCCTGAAACACCAGCTGTAATTAGTCATACAGTATTAGTACACTATCAGAGCCAGCTTGTCGTACTGACTTACCCGACCCAGAGGTGCTATGTACAGCGGGAGCAACGTGTCAAACTCAATGTATTGCATGCCGCTAAAGTCCAGCAAAGCCTAAAAATCGTGTATTGTAAATACTTCAATTCCACAAAATAATCCTACAACAACTACTAGACGAACATGCTGCTCATCCATCTGTAACGCAAAACGGTGATCGCTGACCGCGATTGGATCGGACAAAAACCTTCGAAATATTTACTGGATGCTGATTGGATGCATCCCACCTATTATATACTACCTCTGTCTCTAAAACCTTACACGGATCGGTTTTAAACCAATATTATACTTGTTTCCACTATGGTTTCAAATCGCTACGAAAGAGTCAGGACCTCAGCAGCTCTGCTGGAGTACTGGATACTCAGGGGAAGTCTTTCCTACTTCTCCAGGCGATCTTTCCCCTTGTGAATAGGCTTGAAGGTATTTCCACCTTTCTCTCGGATGCACATGTCCATTGAAGTTACTCGATCTGAGCGCTGTAGCCTTCCATGGTCGACCACTATTGCCCTTAGCGATTTGGCCGCATAGCTTCCAGTAGATAGAAAAGCATTACGAGCTCTGCTCCAAATACGTGAAATTGTGCTGTGGTCGACATCAAACTCGACGGCCACAAAGGCTAGAGCCCCTCGAGCAGGCGTTCCGCCCGTCGAGAGACTGAGTTCGACCGAAACAACGCTGCTGCCGCCCTCGTCGCTTAGTTCTTTGGTCCTGGAAGAAGTCATTTGAATCAATGATAGGAGGATGGGCGACATCTTAAATAAGCACCTCGCGCACAGCGAAGGGAAACCCTTCATCGCCACACTTTTGACTGGCTCGGGGTCAATTTTGAAGACTACACACACCATTGAAAAACCCAGCATACACCCAATTCATTTCTACCAAATACATGCTGCTTTGCGGTGTTTTAGCCAATACAAAGTAGGATAATCACTTTCATGCAGCTTTTTCGGGATGTAGTAGTATCATTTACCTATTGTTAAGGACACTAAAACTTCAAATATAAAACACTAACGGTTAGGCTTCCTGCGATTTACTAAAACCCGCCGTTGCCGAGCGAAGCGAAGGCGGCCCCAGTTGGCTGTCTTGCGGGGCCCAAGGCCCGCTACCGTCGCTCAGCGAAAGTATTCACTATCGTGATATAATATCCACCTGGAAGGTTTGAAGGGTCACCATGCAGCAGGACGTAAAAAATACTTAGTATAGTATGTACTGTTCGTTTTTTAATATATAATATAGTAAAATAATTTATTATTTTCAGTTTTTATATTTGGCCTGATTTAATTGGCTAGAAAATGATAGATTGGAATGTTTGCAATTTCAATCTTTTCAATGAACGTACCAGGGACCTACGATTGCCCGACGCGTGGGGCTCGCATCGTGCCGCCGTCGATCACCCTGAACGGCGGACAACAACTTGGCACATGTGCTTGTTGCAAGGTGGGGCTGCTGTGGACCAGTTTCGCAAAGGAAGGGCATAGATACGTCGTCGTTCGGCGCCGTCAAAATGGTGTATCTAGCCATACATTCATCTCTAGTTATACATGTTTCATGTTAAAGAAATTCGCCGATGTGTTTATCGATATTCCAGTTCACTACTACCAATTGTCGTGAGTCTTAGTCGCTTGGGAGCTTGTGCCACTACTATGCCGGGCTTGATACGCTGCGCTTCAACACCCGACCAATTTACTGACCATACATATCTATGTCATCGTGGCACTCGTGCCCACATTTTTGTTTACTTGATGTTATGCCGTGTGTGCCGTTGCTACCCATTCCGGTTGCGTAATGTAGGTTGTTTACATCACTAAGTATGCCATTGATAGCATGGTGAGCCCCCTATCATTTGGAGCACCTGACGGAGCGGCGCCGGGTGCCACTCCGGCAGGACTGCCCTGACGTCGTTGTCGCTTATGATTTTGGGATCACCCGGTGACGGACCGCCCGACGGGCGTGCAATGGAGTTGCCAGGTGCCACGCGCTGCCCACGGCTAGAGGGAGGCGACGACGGGTCATAGCCGAGCTCAGGTACTGACCAGTGGCTGTAGCAGCCGACCCATGACTATGGGTGGGGCTGTTAGGGGCAGGAACAGGTGGCAAGGGAGCCGTAGTGTGAGGGACGTGGTCCCGGGGTACGCTGTTTGGCTTGTTGGTTCGCGAAGTCGAGGCGCAAGCGCTGCTCGA
This sequence comes from Phytophthora capsici, assembly GCA_030324255.1. Lineage (NCBI taxonomy): Eukaryota > Oomycota > Peronosporomycetes > Peronosporales > Peronosporaceae > Phytophthora > Phytophthora capsici. The sequence continues at coordinate 527,409 of CM059354.1, forward strand.
AGCAGATATCTGTTTCAGATAAATTAGCTCGGAGAGCATTGTAGGAGCGGAGCCGTCGGGAGTGCTCCACCCAGTTTTAAAACGTTAGCCGGTTGTTTCACGCTCTGCGAGGACCACAGGTACTGTCTGCATAGACGGTACCGGCTCGCCGTTCAGGTGTCGGAGAAACCGTTCGAGATACTCAACGGGAGTAGTGACTTGCGAAGTCAAGTATCGCTCAGGGAGATTTTGTCGTTGAACGACCTCGTCCGTCATTCAGGCCGAGGGCCCAAGCGTGTATGTGTCGGGAAACTGTAGAGCAGCACGTCGGGCGGTTTCAGCCTTACCTATACATCTAGTAAAGAGGAAAAGCAGAGTTGGAAGGAAGGCGAAGTTTACGGTCGATACTGTCGAGAAGAAGATTGAAAAGGTTTTGCTATTAAAGCGACAATCACTTCGAGCTACTGCGGCTAATACTGGACTTAAGACGACGACGCTTTGGCGGTATGTCAAGACCGGGTCGCTTTTTCGTGCCACCTCTCGAATCAAGCCACTTTTAACACTGACACACATGAAAAACGGCTTGAGTGGACAATGCGTTTTGTCGGTCCCGGTAATTGTCTTTATTTCTACTTTTTTTTAAAAACAACTTATTTTAATTTTTTTTACAGAATTACATCTACGATTTCACGGCTTTTACGCCTATGTTCATATCGATGAATAATGGTTTTTCATCGACGTTGAGCGCAAGCAGTTTTACATCACCAAAAATGAAAAATTGCCCCAACGAGCTGTTAGAAGCAAACGCCACCTGCTGAAAGTGATGTTTCTAGTAGCCGTAGCTCGACCTTGCTACAGTTCTGCTAAAACACAGTGGTTCAATAGAAAATAGGCCTTTGGCCATTTGTGGAGGGCCGTTTGGCACAGCGAAACTCTAAGCTACGGGCAAAAGGCACCAAATTGACTGTTCCTGTAAACGTCACTCGTGATTAAGTTCGCCGGAAGCTCGTCGAAGACGTTGTTCCGGCAATTAAGCGGGTGTGGCCTGGTACGTATTATAAAAACGTATTAATTGCTAATTTCTGGCATTTATATTTGTGTGTGATGTAGAAAAAAAAAAACGTTTTTTATTCAACAAGATAATGCGGGCCCACACTGCTACGTAGATGATCCAGCCATTGCCACTGCGTGTCAGGGTGATGGGTGGAATATTTCGCTGGTCGCACAGCCGGCTCAAAGTCCTGATTTCGATGTCCTTGACCTGTCCCTGTTGTCAGCGCTGCAATCTCTACAACAAACGAAGGAAATGAATATTGTAAACGGTATTATTGAAGCTGTCAAAGATGCGTACAAAGAACCCAGGCGGGAAACTCTGGACAATGCGTTTTTGGCCCTAATTTCTGTGATGGAGCAGTGTCTCGTTAATGAATGGGGGAACCATTTCACAATTCCCCAAATTAAGAAATACAAGCGGCGCAAGGCAGGTGAGAATCTACGTTCGTTGCCCTGGACGAGAAAGCATACTGTACGGGTTGGGAGGCGAAGTACCTAAAATAATAAATTGGACGGACCGATTTTTCTATTTTGGGTGGCAAATATAATTTGTTGTGATTGGATGAAATTTTAGTTGTTTTGGGAAATCAAAAGCAGTAAAAAGCACTGTTCTGTCGAATAGATAGCGTCTGATTGGTTAAAATATGCGAAAAACAAATTTAACCCCCCTACGCCCACACGCTGTACGTACAACATCGATCATGTTGTACGTACAACATGTTAAAGATGGGCGAAATTATGGCATAATCCAGGCGCATTCGGAAATGCACAGGGCTCGGGTTACTTCTGGTAATGTAAAGGCCAGTGCCTCCCATCATCCCTTGCTTTCAGTGGCTGAGAGCGCACTTTCGAAAACGACGAGAAGGAGACACGTGGTAGGAAAGATGGCGCCGCCTCGAGAAACCCGGCGCGAACGGCAACAGTTCATGGAACGTCTTAAAGGGCGAAGTTCAGCGGAGCGAGCGCGCATTCAGAAGGAGCACACGGCCTTCTTGGCCGGGGAACGAGATATGGACGCTGACTACGGAGAAGACCCTGGTTCAGTGACATTGCCTGCAGCTCCCCAATCAAGGACGCCAAGTCTTCTCGCGCCAAGGCCTCCGATCGGCAAAGACGCATCGTACCTGAGAGCGCAGCGAAAGCTTCTTTCGCAACAGCGACGTGCAGTTGCAGCGAAAACATTGGCCGGTTCCGGAAAGAAAAGATTGGCGGTGAGGAAGGACGCAAGCGACGACGATGACGACTACGAGCCTGAGCTTGACGGCGGTTCACATGACTCTGACGAGCCTTTAGATGATGGAGCAGTGGTCCGGAAGAAGAAGGCGGCTTCAAAGCGGCTGGGCCCGAAGAAGAAAAAGACGAAAGTAACGCCAATGATTACCAAAAAGCTTCCTAAGAAGCCCCGAAAACCAAGTGTTGTTCGCCTTGCGAAGGACAAAGAGATGGAGGCCAGAAAAGCGGCTGCTGAGTTGCGATGCGAGGCGACTGAAGATGCAGAGGAAGCCGGAAGTATGGCTCTTCAAGAAGCCCGGAAGAGACTTGAGGAGATTGCCAAGGATAAGGCTACGAAGAAGAAGAAGAAGCGAGAAAACACTACCAGGACCAAGCGCAACTGTAACAGGGTTACACGTACAAGTGGTTACACCACTTGTAACTCTAACAGTTGCGCTAACTGTTAGAGGTTGGAAACGGACCTCAGGCCTTGGTGTGTGGAGCACACCAATGGATACATGGGCGGGCCATATCATTGGATGGCTCGCGTGCATTTACGCATGTTATTGGTAGAAAGCGAAGCATTTCTACCAATCAGTGCTCTTAAGAGAAATCAGAATTCTGTCAACCACACATTGACAGAACCTTTAGAAACAGATAGCAATCAGATTTAGGAGGTCCATAATTGGCTTGTGCCAAATTCAATAACAGTTCTCATTTTACGGTATTTTGCAGTTTTAATATTGTTATATTTAATTTAATTATACTTACGGACGTAAGTATAATTAATTTAAGTCTAATTAATTGCACGCTTCCTCATACACGTAAGCGCACGTGTACGCCACCTAATAGGCCTTAGTAGACCTATTACACCTGGCAGCACTTTGTAGTCCGTCCCACGACCGACTGCTGTTCGTTCGTATGGAGTCATACGAACGCGGGGTAGAGAACTCCCCCATGGATGAGGGGTCCACGGGGACCCCACACCAGTCCGTGACGCGCACGGACTGCCCCCACCTCTCGGATCCAGAGTGGGAGGCGCTCCAACGACTCTCACGAGTCATTGGTGAGGCAGCGGTAGCGGCGATGCTTCGCACGCTATCGCCGACAGAGCAACATGGTGTTGCTCTGGGGTACATTGTTAAGGAGCAACGAGATGTTGCTGCCTCGGTGGCTTCCCCGAAGCCACGCGTGGAGTCGTTGAAACTCCACGTGAGTACCTATGCGGGGAAGGAGGACGAGACCCTCCTTCGTTGGCTTGTCGAACTCGACACAGCCGTTGCGGCACGACGTATCGTCGATCCGATGTCGAAGGTCGCGTTCGCCATGTCATGTTTGGGCGGACGCGCGAGGAGTTGGGCCTATGGGCGCCGACTCTCGGATCCTACGTGCTTCAGCACGTACGAAGGTTTTAAGGAGGAGCTCAAGCTCGCGTTTGAGCCCCCGAAGAACGAGTTCAGATCGAGGGCGGAGTTCCTCGATCTGCAGCAGGGCAAGGATGACGTACATTCCTATGCCCAGCGTGCTCGATACTTGGTATCGAACATAGTGGCCAACCCGGTCGACGAGGCGACCAAGGTCGTCACGTTCATGAAGGGACTGAGAGACGGTCCCGTCAAGGCATACCTCTTTCGAGAGTATCCGAATACTCTCGAGGAAGCCATAAGCCTTGCGATGCAAGAGGAGTTTAGCCGGCGTCAAGCTAAACTCCATGCGAACGCGCCGAAGCCGGCGCGTCCTGTACCGAAGGCGGGAGGTCCGGAGCCTATGGACCTCTCGAGTGCTACGACTGCTGGTCAACAGCAGCGTAAGGGGTTCAAGGTACGATGTTACAAGTGTAGTAACATCGGTCACTTTGCACGCGAATGCACAGCGAGTGTGCATCCGGGCGGGCGTTCAAAAACGCCAAGGACCAGTAGGCGCGGGGCGTCCTACTGGTGATGCAGTCTCGCGTGTCGAACTTGGACACGCGACGATGAGGACTGCTGCCCCCAGCGAGAAGGTTTCTCGCTGCAAGTTGCAAGATGACAAGCCAAACCTTGTCATCCTGAATGTTATGTCGAAGAGAGTTAACTCTCTTCGTGCCCTTGTGGACTCGGGCGCGTCGAACAACTTTGTTCGACAGGGAAGTCTTCGAAGTATGGACTTCGAAGAGGCCGACACGCCTCGCGGCGTGTTGGAGGTGCGGTTGGCAACAGGTGCCACCGTGAGGACCGAGAAGCGCGTGGTCCGTGTGCGCTTCTCGTACAAACGAAGGACGTTTGTGGAGGATCTTATCGTCTTGGATCTAGACGATAAGTTCGACTTGGTGTTAGGCATGCCGTGGCTTGAACGGCATGACCCGGTGATCAACTGGGAGAAGCGTACGGTCGTACACTTCAACAGTATGAGCGCGACAGAGAGCGATGGCCCTGTCAGTGCTACGCATGCATCGGCTGATGCATGTGACTCCCCGGTTGAGGCAGCAGCGGCCGCCGCTGCCTCCGATCGCCGCCGGCGACGCTCGACGACTCAGATAGTCGTTGAGAGAAAGTGTGTGTCGGCTCAGATATCTGAGTCTGAGTCTGAGCCGAAGGGTCGCCTCAGAAATCAGGTGAATGTGAATCACCTGAGTGATGGTAACGTACCGGTATTACCGGTATTACCGGTATTACCGGTAGCCTTGGAGGTACTTCAAGCCCCCAAGGGTCGCGTCGACGATTGCGCGTCAGCCTTGATGGCTGACGAAGCCAATAGAATTCCGGTTCGAGGAACCGACGGACAGACGTCAGCTGCGATGGCTGACGTGACAGACGCGCGGCTAGTTCAAGGAACTAGCGATCGTACATCGGCTCCGGGAGTCGATGATACAAACAAAGGGCCGCTAGCTCACAAAGCTAGTGAAGACACGTCGACTGCGATAGTCGACGATGTGGAGGCTCCATCAGCTCGCGGAGTTGATGGAGGCGTGGCGGCAGTAGCCGACCACGCGGCAGGAGGTGCTGGCGGTTGCAAACGTCCAGCACCAGAACAACCTGCGTGCTCACGTGCAGGAGGACTGCACGCGATGAGCGGCACTCAAGCGGTGCTTGATAGTGCGAGTCAGCGGAGCGAGTCCGCTGACGATTGCGAAGACGACCCGTCCAAGGCAGAGCCCCTTGGACGCGGAGCACCTGGAGCGCGGCTCCAGGGAAGACTTTCGCGGCGCAAGCCATTGAAGCTGCGCGAGCCTCAGCAGGAGACTGAGGCTGGTGTTTCTGCGCGGCAGACACCGAGTGTCGAGACGCTGAACGTCTTGACACGTACTGGTACTGGATTGCAGTACCAGAGGATGCGGTTGGAGAATCCGCCGACGAGTGCGTCGGCGTTGACCGCGCTTCCAGTCATGAACTGGAAGGGCTTTGCGCGAGAGTTGTTCGATGGACGCATCGAACAAATTTGCATCCTCTCAGAGATTGAGAGGGTGGACCGCGAGGCCGAGGAGCTGAAGCAGCTCGTCGTCGATGGGATCACTGAGGGCGATGACACCCTCAGTGCGAAGACTAAGAAGCAGCGCTTCGAGAAGCAGAGTTGGGACTCGTTGAAGTCGAGTCCCTACTATGAGGTGCTGCGGGAGTACAAGGATGTACTCCCGGACGAGATTCCTTCGGAGCTTCCGAAGGACAAGGGCATACAGCACGAGATTGATCTCGTGCCGGGCACAAAGTATTGCGTTACACGGCAGTGGCCACTGCCGCGTGAACAAGTTCAAGCGATCGACGACTTCTTCGAGAGTCGTCGTCTTGCAGGTCAAGTGCGGGAATCGAAGTCCCCGCACAGTTCCCCAACGTTCTGTGTCAAGAAGGCACAGGGCGGCTGGCGCATCGTTCATGCGTACAACAAGTTGAACGATGCGACGATACCGGCGCAGACGCCGATACCGCGAAAAGATGTGATCATCGATTCGATGGCCTTGAGCACTGTCTTCAGTACTCTAGATCTGCGTGATGGATTCTATCAAATCCTCATGCGTGAGAGGGACATCCCTCTCACAGCGGTAAGCACTCCCAGCGGTATGCTGTGGGAGTGGCTCGTCATGCCGCAGGGACTTAAGAATGCCCCTGCGACGTTCAATAGATGTGTGACTCATCTATTGCGCTCGGTGCGCGACTTCGCACCGAGTTATTTCGACGACATGTTCGTCCACAGCCGGGCTGTGAACGGGAAGACGGACATTGAGATGCACAAGGTGCATCTCCGGAAGCTGCTAGAGCTTATGAGGAAGCATAAGCTCTATGCGAACCTGAAGAAGTGTATCTTCGGGGCGAACGAGATACCCGTGCTGGGGTGTCTCGTGGGGAAAGACGGCGTGCGCCCTGACCCAGAGAAGGTCAGAGTGATCAATGAATGGCCCACGCCATCCAATGTGAAGGAACTGAGGCAGTTCCTTGGGCTTGCCACGTATTTGTGCAAGTACGTGGAGAACTACGCGGGCAAGATTCGCCCGCTGTCACAGCTTCTTAAGAAGGAAGCTGAGTGGATTTGGACGACCGAATGCCAGGGGGCGTTCGATGCGGTCAAGCAGGGCTTGACTGAGGCTCCGATCTTGGCCGTCGCCGACCAAGATCGTCCATTCCACGTAGTGTGTGATGCATCCGATTTCGCGATCGGATGTGCATTGATGCAACACGATCACGAGGGCCGTGATCGTGTGGTCTACTACCAGTCGCGTCAGCTGAAACCAGCTGAGCGTAACTACCCTGTACATGACAAGGAGCTCCTTGCCATGAAGTATGCACTCGCAAAGTTCCGAGTGTATCTACTTGGGAGTAGACCATTCGTGGTCTACACCGACCACGCATCACTGCGTACGGCGATTAAATCGCCGCACATCTCGCAACGTATGGCGAGATGGTTGTCCTTCTTCGCGGAGTACAACTTCCGGGTGGAGTACAAACCCGGAAGACTCAACGTAGTGGCCGACGCGTTATCGCGTCGACCTGATTATGCGGAGACGGTCGACGCCAACAGTGTTGGCGTCGTGAGGACAAGTGTGCCGTCGTCAACGTTGATTGACGACGTGAAGGACGCGTATGCAAGGGATGCAGACGCGAAGGAGCTGCTGGAGTTCCTCACAGCACCTTCCGACGAGGCACGTCGGAAGCTAACTCCTCACCTTCGAGCTCGTGTACACCGCTATCGTGTACACGAAGGGCTACTGCTGTACAGTGCAGTAGACGACAATGCGGATCGCATTGCCGTTCCGAATGATCATGATCTGCGGCTGCGGATCATGTTCGAGTACCACGATGCCCCTACGGCAGGGCATCCGGGTCGTGAGAAGACATACACTCTTCTCACGCGTGACTTCTACTTGCACCACCAGTACAAGTGGGTACGCAAGTACGTTCGTGCTTGCGAGGTTTGCCAGCGCGTGAAGCCTGCGCCGTTTACGCAGGCTCCTCTTCAATCACTTCCGACTCCGTCGGAGTGTTGGCAGTCCATGTCCATGGACTTTGTCTTCGGTCTTCCGCCCGACAACAAGCGGAGGACAGGCATCGTTGTCTTTGTGGACCGATTCAGCAAGATGGTCCATCTTGCTGCCGTCCCGGCTACTGTTACAGCCGCGCAGACTGCGCGAATGTTTGTTGACATGGTGTTCAAACACCATGGCATGCCGCTCGACATTGTGTCGGACCGTGATCCACGCTTCACAGCGCGGTTCTGGCAAGAAGTGTTTACACTTCTTGGTTCACAGTTGTCAATGTCGACTGCGGATCATCCGCAGACGGACGGCCAGACTGAACGCGTCAACCGAGTACTGGTTGACGCGCTGAAGAGCTACACACACTCGTTCCCGCATTGGAGCGAGTGTTTACCGATGGCAGAGTTTGCCATCAACAACTCGGTGCATGCCTCGACAGGGCATACACCGTTCTACGTGAATGCCATGCGGCATCCACGTTTGCCGAGCATGCTCGGCGGGGTAGCTTCCTCCTTAAGTGGGGGAGGATCTACGGTTGCGTCTGAACAACCGCAGAGGACAGCTGATGACGTACTATCAGCTGCGGTGACACGAGCTGCGTCTCGTTCGAGCAGGAACGAGCGCAAGATGTCTGTGCCGGGCGCATACATAGGGGATGATAGCGAGCAGGCAGGACCTGCTGTGGATGAAGGCGACGAGCTGAAAGGGTTCAGCTCGAATGCGCTAGACTTTGCCCAGCGAAGACTAGCCGTAATACGGTTTGTGCAAGATGCTATCGTTGTCTGCGTTCAGCTTCTGTCGATAGACAGAAGCTGAACGCAGGCAATGTTGGTAGGGGCAACATTAATGAATTCAAAAAGGGTTCATTGGTTTTTTTTAGCTCCGCAAAACCTGCCTAAACATGCAGTGTCTGATTTTGGAGCAAGTAAGCTTGCTCCAAGGTTCATCGGGCCGTTCACAGTACTTGAATGGCACGGCAACGCATACCGGCTGGATATACCGTCCAGCATGAGACTCCATCCGACGTTCTACGTCGTGCGGTTGAAGCCGTACGTGCAGCACGAGTCATCTACGGGTGATGACTCGCCTGAGAGGCCTGGAAGGCCTTCTCGAGATCGCTCACGCGAGCGATCAGAGCGTTCAATCTCGTCCCGAGACCGGACGAGATGTTCGAAGCAGTCTGCGCAGCCTGCGCAGCATCAGCACGGAGGACTCGAACCTCCTGCTTCAGAGCAGCCATCTCGGCGCTCTGAGACTGCTCGAGCGCCGCAACACGATCGTGCAGGGCACGATCGCCATGGTCATAGCGTTGACCATACGGAGGGAGTGTTTCCGCCCCCTCCGCCGCCGTTGCGAGACGCGACTGGGTCGATCCGCTGGATAGTTGAGCGGATCGTGGCTCATAAGAGAACGAACTCTCAAGAGGTTCGTTTTCGTATTCGTTGGAGAGGATTTCCTCCCCATCGAGACACATGGGAGCCACGGAACGTCCTGATGGAGGACGTTCCGGAAATGGTGAGGGCGTACGAAGCCCACCATAACTTGCAGGCCTAAGGCTTGCACGAGGAGTGCTGCGGTCACCCACAGCACTCGGAGCTTCACGTGACTCAAGCTGAGCACGGAGCTCCTTGATGTGATCGGGTACACGGGTCGTCGTGTACCCCAGTATATCACGGTCGGAGATACGTGTTGCCAGAGGTGGGCAACACGGACAGGGTGTGCCGAAGGGAACGGCACACAGAATCCCCGCTTCCATGCTTGCTTCATGGAGGCGTTCACACTTACCGCGCACGGTGTAAGTGTAGTAGCGATCGCGAGCATGCTTGATACGCTCGCGATAGGCTTTCGGGTCTTTGTTGAAGTTCTCAACAAAGGCGTTCCACGACTGACAGAGTGCCTGCCACTCTGGCACTTTGCTCTTGCGCGAAGTCTTCTTCGCGCTGAAGTATCGGAGCTCATGGAAGAGCCCGATGTAGTAGTCGCGTCTTTGAGTCGGGGACTCAAAGACAATGCCAACAGCGACTTCGTCGTCGGTGATACTGTTGTCGTGGTACAACAGTATCGGGTTCGGTGGTGAACTAGCACCGAACCGGTCATGGATCTCTGCCTCGGTAGGCATCCATGCAGCGCGCACTGGTGGTGGATCAGTGCGCGGAGAGATGAGCGCCCTCGACATGGGGGACGCTAAGTCATCATTGCGCGGACGCTTCGAACTGGAAGCGTCCGAGGCCTCTTCGCGGGGGCGTCGAGACCCCTTGGGTGGGTCGAGCGTGTCTTCGGACGAAGACACGTGGGCGGGAGCCTCCTCTTCACGGAGCTCCCCATCTTCAGAATCCTCGTAGTCGGGAGGATACTCGTCGGAGTCGGCAGCGAAGTCGGACTTCTTCGCTGCATGCTTCTCCTTGAGGAGAGCATGGTACTCGGAGACAGAGAGTTTACTCTCTGTCGAACGACTGGAAGCAGCAGTGCTAGTGGGCACTGCCGCTGTTGTGCTTGCTGCAGAGGCAGCAGGCGAGGCTTGCGCGTCCGCGGCTGCGGACGTGGGCTTGGACGTTGGCGAGTTCATTTGGAAATGGACTCGTGGATTCTTCCTGTAACTTGACGGTCTTGTCAAGTTATGTCGGTTAACGTATCCGGATGGGTACGTTAAGTCTTAAGGGGGGGGATGGTGTAACAGGGTTACACGTACAAGTGGTTACACCACTTGTAACTCTAACAGTTGCGCTAACTGTTAGAGGTTGGAAACGGACCTCAGGCCTTGGTGTGTGGAGCACACCAATGGATACATGGGCGGGCCATATCATTGGATGGCTCGCGTGCATTTACGCATGTTATTGGTAGAAAGCGAAGCATTTCTACCAATCAGTGCTCTTAAGAGAAATCAGAATTCTGTCAACCACACATTGACAGAACCTTTAGAAACAGATAGCAATCAGATTTAGGAGGTCCATAATTGGCTTGTGCCAAATTCAATAACAGTTCTCATTTTACGGTATTTTGCAGTTTTAATATTGTTATATTTAATTTAATTATACTTACGGACGTAAGTATAATTAATTTAAGTCTAATTAATTGCACGCTTCCTCATACACGTAAGCGCACGTGTACGCCACCTAATAGGCCTTAGTAGACCTATTACAGCAACGAAGAATCATCACAGAGGTACAGCATGTTGTATGTTGTATGGTTCTACATAATCTCATGATAGCATGTGTTGTATGTTGCGCAGGTACATACTGCATGAAGTAGCTCCAGCATGGATACAGCATAGTGATATGCTGTATCATACAACATGTGGACCGCACGTCGACAACATAATGGATAACATCTTATATTGTATGGCTCCATACTAACAAGTTTTTTTTTTACTAGCTCTTCGGCTGAATCGCCAAGCGTACTGCTTTCTCCACAACGTCAAGCATCGTCTCCGACCGCCACCCCACTATCGACACCAAGGTTGCCCACGCATTCACCAGATCAAGATGGGTACAAAGCACTGTGCGGTTGTGACAGAAAACATTATATTGACGCTCATCCATCATGTATTGTAGTATGATGTCTGCCCCCGTTTCACCAACATCTATTCCAGGTTCACCTGTTGCCGATGGCTTACAAGCACTCCCTGATGCACCTGACGCCGACGTCCCTGACCCTGCCGAAGCGTTTGAAGCCCTGAACTCAGATTGCGACGAAACGGAGACAGAGATCGCCTTCTACGAAGATGACGGCGAGTGGGACCGCAACGGAACTGACGAGTATGGAGCAGAAGATGATGTGTGCTCAGACGGCATTAGTGACGAAGAGGTGAATGGAGCTACGCCCATTTCGGGGGACGTGATCGGTGATGGTGTACAAACTGCAATTGACGCTGTGGCAGGACGAGAGTGGACACATTTGGAGAAGGCGGAGTTTGCAACGAGTGACGAGAATATGGCCGCCATGCGCGCTGACGGTTGGATCTTAGGTAAGACAACAAGTCTTGATGCTGCACCCTACAACATGATCTGACATGTTGTTTGTTGTATATACAACATGTAGACCAGGAAGAGTTTCCACCTGATCAGACGTATCCGGGATTGTACTCAGGATCGTATGGACCTACGGATGACGTTCTCGCATTGGTTGATTCGCCTCTCAAGCTTTTCTTTTTTTTCATGCCCAAGGCTTTGTGGAGACGTGTGGCAAAGGAAACCAATCGTTACTTCGTCCAGAATCTGACAACTCGTGTTGACCGGATGTTCAGCAAGCAGAAGACCCCCGGTAAGAAGCCAAAAGAATGGTTTTTACATCACGAGGCCAAGAAATCTGATGTCGAGCCTCACGAAATTCTGCAAGTGCTTGGTCTGCTCGTCGCGCAAATGTTGAACCCACATCGCCGTCGTTTCCGTGATCACTGGGGTACCAACGCTGTAGGGGCGATTCCACGGGGGACATTCAACGATTTCATGGCTCGACACCGCTTCGAGCATATCATGGCTAATCTCCACTTCACCAATAATGCTGACACAAACGCTACTTCAGATCGTGCATGGAAGGTCAGATCCATTATCGACACACTGCAAGAGACGTTTCCCCTGGGATACATAACCCCACCAGTGATTTCATTTGACGAAGGTATGCTACCGCTGAAGAACCGCAACAACCCAACGCGACAATACCTCAAGGCTAAGCCTCATAAGTGGGGCACTAAACTCTTCCTGACGTGCTGCGCGGAAACTGCATACTGTATGAGGTGAGAAAGCTGCGAGTCCTTCTCGACTCGCAGCTTCTTTTTTTTGTCTAAGTTAATCATGTTGTAGCTAATGCTGTACGTGTGCACGTTGTATCTGACAACATGAAGGCTCGAAATATCTTGTGGCAAGGCCCAACAAGTACATGAAGTTGGCAACGTACCACTGAGTCAACAATCGGCTGATCCAAATACTGGACCTTCTGCAGTAATCCGGAATCTTGAAGCTGTTCTCCCACCCCCTGAAAACGATGTCTACCATCTCGTGGTGACAGATCGATTTTATACTTCAGTGCAACTAGCATTCCAACTGTTGCACCGGAATGTCTACAGTATCGGGACTATAATGGGCGATAGGATGGGCTATCCTCCGGAAATAGCTGAGAAGAATCGAGACCGCCCGAAACGTGTTCCTCACGGAACAACCAGAATGGCAGTCGCAAAAAGTTGTCCACAAATGACTGCTTTGGTGTGGTGGGATAGAAAACCCGTTCAATTCCTCGGGACTGGATCAAGCCACGCAATGGAGACGTGTCGTATGTATTTGCATGGTTGAGGTTGCTTTCAAAAGAGCTAATTGTGATTGTGTTTTAACTAGAGAGGCGTACCGCGGTCCCGTGCCCCGCTATGGTCAGGGACTACCAGAGATGGATGGATGGCGTCGATATCCACGACCAATTACGTCTGCAGCGCTACTCGCTGCAGATGCAAACTTGGTGCAAGAAGTACTACAAGTCCATCTTTTTGGGACTGGTGGATGTAGCGATCGTGAATGCCTACATTGTCTTCCGTGAGGCTCAGAAGAGGAGTGAAAATGTTCCTGTTGTGTCGCATGCCGAGTTCCTGGTTCAACTTCATGCCGAAATGCTTGATCTGTCTGAACAAGATTTCGCTGAACATGTAAGTTATACATGTTGTATGAGGTTTATGTTGTATATAACTGGCATGTTGTCAGACCTTGATGTTGTATGTTTATACAGCCCCATGACATGTTATGCGGTCTCATGCTGTATGCCTTTATGCTGTATGAGGAACAAGTTGTATGTTGACTAATATATATTCGTCATTGTAGCCAACATCACAAGCGACTGCAGTCGGAGAGGAGCTTCCACCATTGCCGCGTGGCCATGAGCCCCAAGAATGCCCTGAGTACCAGATCGTAAATGGGGTGCGGAAGCGGCGGCAGCGCCAATGTAAAGTATGTTCAGTCCTGAAACGCCGAGTGGGAGAACGCCGCGCTACGAAGTACTACTGCGCCGCCTGCAGCAAATCTGACAAGGCTCGGTACGTGCGAAGTTATCACAAGAAATGTATCATGTGCTGATTATTGTGATGGTGCTTGTAGGATGTATCTCTGCAACCGAATATGGCCGCAGCACTACCCAGGTAACGCCATGAGCTGCTACCAGATATGGCATTACAAGTGGGAAAATGGAGCGAAGCGCCCTACCCCACAATGCGGGCGAGGCTTTCAGAGTCGCGATGCGAGACAAACAGAGGGAGGTCGAAACCGCAAGCGCCGCCGTCAAAGCAGGGAGGAAGACGAAGACAGCGATGAAGATAGCGGAAGCGAAGTTGAAATGAGCGGGAATGTCGAAGAAGGTAACAAGTCACAGTAAAATGTTTTTGAACATGGCAGTTGTGCTGATTGCTACTCTGAATGTGCAGTTTATAACTGTATTAATTTGATGAGTCCTCAAAAATACTGTGTTATACACAGCCGAGTCCGGTCTCTTGATAAAAAGGGCAGTAGCATTCCATCTTGAAAACGGTATCACACTGTATGTACACCATGTACATGTTGTAGGAACAACATGGGGAAACGGTTTGCAGAAATGGTTGTATCGTGTTGGTACAAAACCGGAACTCGTACTTATTCGAGACTATAGAAAAAGCAAGCGTTTGATGGCTTTAACATGCTAGATGACTATCATGTTGGGCGAATAAAAAACAGGTAAAAAACAGCTTGGGCGTAGGGGGGTTAAAGGCATGAATGCTGTGAATATTGGCTTTCAGAGCATTTTTCTACTGGGAAAATTCAATACGTCAATTCGGTAAACCGGTGCCGCGAAAAATGCATACGATTTTGGACGTTCATTAAAACACTTTATTGTACCGCTCTTTGGTTCTTTCAAAATGTAAACTGGGCCATCGGTAACATCGCTTTGTGACCACGCTTCTTGCGAAGACCGCATCAGATGCGATTAAAAAATCCTTTCAGGGTGCAGCTACAACAACAAATGTCCAAACTATTTTGAAACGGTGTGGTATGTACCTTACACAAAGTAAATCCATGAGTTTGAACACACCACGAGTAACCGCGTTACCCCACGGCCCGGCCACCACTCCGAGGAGAAGACTGCTCCGCAGCGGCTCGGTGTTCAACAGTAACACCGCGAGCACCAGCGACGTCATGGCCCGGCTCGACGAGTCAACATCCAAATGGAAGCGAAGCTCCACGTTTTCCGGAGCCGCCAGGCTAACCCACGCGGCGGCATAGATGGCAGAGCGAGTTAGAGCCGGCGTGGCCGCCTCTGGCGAGATTATTAGGAGCCCTACGCGGTCGGAGATCTCCATCCAAAGGTCTTCAAGACCAGCGTCGAGCTCTCGCGAGCTCCGGGCGCCCAATCCGTTCTCCAACCGATCTTGCGCGGCTTCGAACGCCTGGCGCAATCAACCACCATTCTCTCCAAGGTACGAGGACGGACTCCTTGAGCCAGGTGTCATTTCCAATGATCTTGATGGCGAGAGCCACCAGATCGCGGCAGAGTCTAAAACTCGGCCGAACCGGCCTGTTGCACGCCCTAGTGTGGGCACGTCGCACCGCGGCTACGGTAAAGAGGAGATTAGCCGGCGTCAAGCTAAATGCCATGCGAACGCGCCAAAGCCAGCGCGTCCTGTACCGAAGGCGGGAGGTACAGCTACTATAGACGTCTTGGGTGCTACGACCGCTGGTCAACAGCAGCGTAATGGATTCAAGGTGTGATACTACAAGTGTAGTTACATCGGTCAATTTGCACGCGAATGCACAGCGAGAGTACATCCGGGCGGGCGTTAAAAAACGCCAAGGATGGGGCGTCCTACTGGTGATGCAGTCTCGTGTGTCGAACTTGGACACGCGACGATGAGGGCTGCTGTCCCCAGCGAGAAGGTTTCTCGTTGCAAGTTGCAAGATGACAAGCCAAACCTTGTCATCCTGAATGTTATGTCGAAGAGGGTTAAATCTTCCTCGTGCCCTTGTGGACTTAGGCGCGTCGAACAACTTTTTTCGGCAGGGAAGTGTTCGAAGTATGGACATCGAAGAGGCCAACACGCCTCGCGGTGTGTTGGAGGTGCGGTTGGCAACAGGTGCCACCGTGAGGACCGGGAAGCGCAGGTCCGTGTGCGCTTCTCGTACAAACGAAAGACGTTTGTGGAAGACCTTATCGCCTTGGATCTAGACGATAACTTCGACTTGGTGTTAGGCATACCGTGGCTTGCACGGCATGGCCCGGTGATCAACTGGGGAAAGCGTACGGTCATACGCTTCAATAGTATGAGAGCGACTAAGAGTGATGACCATGTTAGTGCTACGCATGCATCGACCGATGCATGTGACTGCCGGGTTGAGGCATCAACGGCCGCCGCTGCCTCCGATCGCCGCCGGCGACGCTCGACGACTCAGATAGTCGTTGAGAGAAAGTGTGTGTCGGCTCAGATATCTGAGTCTGAGTCTGAGCCGAAGGGTCGCCTCAGAAATCAGGTGAATGCGAATCACCAGAGTGATGGTAACATACCGGTATTACCTGTATTACCGGTATCCTTGGAGGTACGTCAAGCCCCCAAGTGTCGCGTCGACGATTGCGCGTCAGCCTTAGTGGCTGACAAAGCCAATAGAATTCCGGTTCAAGAACCGATGGACAGGCGTCAGTTGCGATGGCTGACGTGACAGACGCGCGGCTAGTTCAAGGAACTAACGATCGTACATCGGCTCTGGGAGCCGATGATATATACAAAAGCCCGAGCACGCAAGGCTAGCGAAGGCACGTCGACTGCGTTAGCCGACGATGTAGAGGCCCCGGAGGCGTGGCGGCAGGAACTGGCCACGCGGAAGGAGGTGCTGGCGGTTGCAAACGCCCAGCACCCGAACAACCTGCGTGCTCACGTGCAGAGTTACTGCACGCACGCGATGACACGTAAGCGCACGTGTTCGCCACCTAATAGGCCTTAGTAGACCTATTACACTTCGCCAGATACTGGATATGACCCTGGCGCCGTTGCCGCGCCATCAGGCGTTCCACATGATAGTCATGCTCGTCGAGCAGAGCAGGGGGAGGCCGAGCGGCCGCTGGATCCTCGCGCTGCGAGTAGGGACGAGCTGCTCCGCTTGCAGAATTGTGTCCGTTCAGTGAACGGCTACGTCGCTGACGTTGACCGCTCCTCTCACCGCTTAGCGAATGATATCGATGATGTAGAGCGCCGTCTTGGCTGGCTCGAGCCGCCTCAGGCGATGCACCAGCGGGTCGTAGACCTTGAGCGTCAGGTTGCTCAGCTGCACGGTCAACTCGACCTCTTGGTTCGGATGCAGCTGTACGGCTTCCGTCCCGTGGCAATGCCACCTCCGATGGCACTACCGCCTGCTGCCTTGCAGCCTCCTGTGCCTCCGCACCCTGCTGCTCTGCAGCGTCCTGCTGCCCCGCAGTATCTTGCGCACTCGGACTCTGGTGCTGTGACTCAGCACCCTTCTTCCCCGCAGCCCTTGTCCGACCCGGCGCTAGCGCCTCAGAGCTCACCCGAGCAGGGTTCCGGTATGGCTTAAGCAAGCCCACGTAGAATACCGGGTGCGTACGCATCTTCTTCGGAAGATTGAGCGTGTACGCCAGGCCCTTCTTGGCCACGACCTTGAACGGTCCAATGAACCTATCTCTCAACTTGGTCTTAAAGACCGCAGACACTGCATGTGTAGGTAGGTTTTTAGCGTTTAATAAAACAAGATCCCCGATCTCAAACCTTTCCATATTCTTCCTGCCTGTGGCATCTGCATACTCCTTTTGGAGATCCTGGCTTTCAGCCATCGCGTCGCGCACTTGGCGCATGACGCTCAGTCTCAAAGAGACAAAGTCATCGACTTGCTTGCGAACCGCAACTGGGCTGACATCAGCAAGCCGGTCGGCTAGCCCTCCCCCATCAAGCCCAGAGCCACACCGTGGCGGCGTTAGAGGGACACGAGGGTCGGCCAAACCGTTCACATAGAACGGGGTGAAGCCTCTCGAGGCATGCACCGCATTGTTCATAGCGAACTCAACAAGGGGGAGCATCTCGCTCCAGCGTCGTGGCGCTTTAGCGCAGACGCTTCGGAGGATACCCATCACAACGCGATTCGCGCGTTCAGTTTGACCGTCGGTCTGCGGATGATCTAGTGCCGAGCACCCTGAACAAGGACGCCCAGAATTAGAGGGTCTCTATCAGAGACAATTACCTCAGGCAAGCCATGTTAGCGAAAGGCTCTGTCTAAGAACTACTTAGCTGTATCCTCACCGTCAACGGTGTCTGTTAATTAATTGTAGCACAACTGTTAGAGTTACAAGTGGTGTAACCACTTGTACGTGAAATCCTGTTACAAATGTCGCTTGTTTGCTTCATTCTATGTGTTGTGTTCTATTGGCATGTGTAGAACGAGCTGTGGAGGATGGCTTTTTGGGTTCGCACCAAAACACGGACTAAATTTGCTCATCGACCATCCTCCGGTCATCCTACCACAAGAAATAACACACCGATGATCGCTGACAAAACACTACCTTGTGCGGCCCTTCAGCGCTTGGTGTACGAACGAAATCTTCTCGAAGATGCCAGCACGAGAGAAGGTAGCGCGAGGGCGTAACTATGCTGTAGCTGGAGATTTGGAGATAGCGCGAGCATGGGTACAGATGTCTACCGACGCATTAGTCGCTGAGAACGTTTGGATCAATTGAGAGGGATATGATGAAGCAGGCGTTGGCGTTGTATAAAGAGCGCTACAACCAGCTTTTTGCTTATGTAGAGTACTACGACTTGCTGTCCAGGTGCCCAAAGTTTGAGAAGTGGTTTGATAGAGTTTCAAGTCGCGGCCAATCTTTATGCTCTGGGAAGCGTTCTGCGTCTGAAGAGGAAACCGAGACAACAAACATTGGGCAAACACTGGTCGGTCCACCTACCAGCCATAACACAGAAAACGAGCGTCCCAATGTCGGGGTTAAAGCTGCAAAACGAGCAAAATTAGAGAGGTTGATTCCACTTCGAGCAGTAAATGCCCAGGAAACACTTGCGTCGTCGATGATCCTAAAGGTGAAAGTACTAAAGGAACAGCTTCACATCTATCAAGTCCAGCAGCGCCCCCAAGAAGAGCAAGTGCTACTGGCACAGTACTAAAACGATCGTTGAGCATTGTGTGCAAGCCGTGAGCATGCGACATCACCGTCGCTAGGTGCCAACCAACACACTATAGCTCCTTGGAGAGGAAATAGTACACTCAGCGGCGGGTCAGCGACCCTACGAGCACCGCTCAACGGTTTACGTGCCGTTCCACAATTATCCTTAGGAAACTGCGGCGGGTCAGCGACCCTACAAACACCGCTCGGCGGATAACGCGCCATACGCCCTGCGAGTTACACTCACGGCTAACAGCAACTTCGTTGCTCACCAACTCTGACATACCAATGTCCATTACCATGACCGACTTGGTCTCGTGCCAATAGCGCTTCTGTGTCCGAGCAGAGGTGGGTTCATGACTCGCCAATGCTCCACTAGGAGACGGGCGCGTAGCGCCCAACGTCTTCGACTTCCCGTCGACCCATGGCCCGTGGCTCTCGAGCCACGGACCATACCAAGGATGAGGTCATACCTCTCATCCAGGTCTAAGAACAAGCAGCTTTCCACGCTATCGAAGTCCAAGAACTTCACGTTCAGGTCAATAGAGACCTTCGACACCGTCACTAGTGTCCCCGTCGCAAGACGGACAGAGATCTTATCTCTTCGAGGCTCCTTTAGAGCCTCAACATATGTTTTAAAACCATCAACAATGGAGCGATGGAGATAGTTGCCGGACGCTCTCGAGCTATCAAGACTCTTCACGGCTTGTCGAAACCCTTCACGTTCGCTTGAACGATTAACAAGCCGGGCTTGCACTCACTACGTGAGTTAGAGAGCTTAGCTCTCTGCGGGGATGAGTCCCGTTCTCTCTTGCCTCCCAGAGACCCAACAGAACCCAGTTTTTCCCCAGCGCCATCTCGACGACCCGTTTGAGGGTTCGAAGCGGTGCTTCGGCTCGATGAAGCCTGGACCATGTTGCGCAACGGGCAACTATGCCTCAAGTGGCGGGTGCTTCCGCACGTATAGCATCGATGGATGCTGAAGCGCTGCTCAGCAGCATTGAGGTCAGCCTAGCCTTCGGCGTGGCTGAGGTCCATTGTAGCGGGGTTACACGGGTTTACACCTGGTGTGTCCCACACATGGATACACTTTGTGTAAGGTACATATTTGATGTACGGACACTCGAGGGAGTGTGTGTGGCTGAGAGCCACACGTTGTGCATTTGAAGTAGGATTTCACTTGGTTTTACTATGTTAGATAGATAACCACATACATTTACCCCCTAGGCGGCTAGCCGCAATAAAAGATAAATAAACAGTTTGGATTTGGAACACTAAGAGTAAAGTCCTTTTATTAAGGTCGTAGTTAGTAGGTGCCTTCGGATATTAAGGCCTATTAGCCCTTAATAAGGTGTGTGTTAATCCATAACTCGTTGAGTTAACCGTCTTCCTCTGACGCTAAGCTACGGCAGCCCCGCTGCACTTGGTAGCACTTGTAGTCAATCCTGCGACTGAGTCTTTTGACTGATCCCTCTGTGAGGATGGAACACGCTGTGTTCGCGAGCTTGCCGCCAGGCCAGCAAGAGACGCTTAAAAAGCTTATGTCTCTGTTGGGCCCCGAGGGCATTGCTCATCTTGCTTCGCGAGGGCCAGATCCGGTGTCCGCCAGACTGGGGGCTTTTGCAAGCTACGAGAAGGCGCTCTTAGAGCATATTCAAGAGCGCGTGAGCGCAACAGCGTCCGCCGCATCGGCCGCGTCGTCGACGCACGAGTGGTCTAATAGACCGAAACCGCATGTTGAGCGTGGTGACATTCGAAGGGAAGGAGGGGGAGAACCTTCTTCTCTGGACCCGACAGGTCGAGATGGCCATGGGATCGGCCCTGCTCCAGACTGAGCAACAGCGCGTAGCGCTGGCGATCTCGAAGCTCGGTGGCCGAGCTCAAGAATGGGCACTAACGTGCGGCACGTCTGTGGACGCTGCTTTCCCGACCTGGGATCAGCTGAAACAGCAACTAGTGCGCGTATTCGCGCCGCCTAACTAGGCGTACCGTATACGGTCGAAGTTCCTTGCTACCCGCCAGGGTAAAAAGGAGTTGATGGACTATGTCCAAGAGTTGAGAACTCTGATCGCCGGTATGGCGTCGAGCCCTCTCCCCGAGGCGGTCGCAGTGACCGTGTTTATGGAGGGCCTGCGCACGGGCGCTGCCCGAACGGAAGTTTTCCGTGTTCACCCTGCCTCATTCGAGGAGGCCGTGAACGTGGCATTGAATGCCGACTATAACTTCCAGGCAGCGAGGCATGGTTCGAGCACTGGTAGCGCGAGCTCTTCGAGCGGTCCTGAACCGATGGACCTCAGCCACGCTGAAGACGAGGCTGACCTCTATGCTGCTGAGCAGCGCTACAGCATCCGTCGGTGCTACACGTGCGGAAGCACCCGCCACTTGAGGCCTAGTTGCCCGTTGCGCAACAAGGCCCAGGCTCCATCGAGCCGAAGCACCGCTTCGAACCCTCAACCAGGGTCGTCGCGGGGAAACGACGGAACCCAGTAGGCGCGGGGCGCCCTACCGGGGATGAACTGAGTTCTGTTGGGCCTCTGGGAGGCAGGAGAGAACGGGACTCAGCCCCGCAGAGAGCTAAGCTCTCTAACTCACGTAGTGAGTGCAAGCCCGGCTTGTTAGCCGTTCAAGCGAACGTGAAGGGCTTCGACAAGCCGTGGCGAGTCTTGATAGACTCGGGAGCGTCCGGCAACTATCTCCATCGCTCCATTGTTGATGGTTTTAAAACATATGTTGAGGCTCTGAAGGAGCCTCGAAGAGATAAGATCTCTGTCCGTCTTGCGACGGGGACACTAGTGACGGTGTCGAAGGTCTCTATTGACCTGAACGTGAAGTTCTTGGACTTCGATAGCGTGGAAAGCTGCTTGTTCTTAGACCTGGATGAGAGGTATGACCTCATCCTTGGTATGGCCCGTCGCTCAACGGAGTACGTGCCGTTCCACAATTGTCCTTAGGACACAGCGGCGGGTCAGCGACCCTACAAGTACCGCTCAACGGTTTACGTGCCGTTCCACGTTTGTCCATAGGACACAGCGGCGGGTCAGCGACCCTACAAACACCGCTCGGCGGATAACGCGCCACCCCGCGCGGCTCGAGAGCCACGAGCCATGGATCGACTGGATGTCGAAGACGTTGGGCGCTACGCGCCCGTCTCCTAGTGGAGCATTGGCGAGTCATGAACCCACCTCTGCTCGGAGACAGAAGCGCTTTTGGCGCGAGCACGAGACCGAATCGGTCATGGTGCTGGACATTGGTATGTCAGAGTTAGTGAGCAACGAAGTTGCTGTTTGCCGTGAGTGTGACTCACAGGGCGTGTGCTCGTAGGGTCGCTGACCCGCCGCTGAGTGTCTCGAATGACACTGTTCCCTCTCCGAGGAGCCATAGTGCGTTGGCACCTAGGCAGCGCGACGGGGATGTCGCCCTGCAGCCCTCATCCGGCCGTGCTCGGGCGAGGAGGGAGAGGAGGAAGAGACGCAGAGCGTCTGTGACGTCTATGACGTCGGACGAGGTGTCCAGCGTGTTGAGCGGTGAGGCTCCACGCGACTGCAGTGAGCAGTTGTACACACTCGTGAATAGAGTGACAGGGGATGTCGACGGAGACATAAGTCTCGAGCGACTCCCGTCGGTTGATGCTCTGTTAGAGCTGGACGAGATCTCCGTCGCCGAGTTTGGCGAGGCCTTAAAGGCCGGCGAGCTTGCCGAGGTGGTCATGATACGACCCGAGGAGGAGTTGAACTCCTCGTCCGTCGTGGACGAAGCTGTCCTGGAGGACACGAAGCGAGCGCTGAGCGCTAGGAGTGGATCTTCGATCCTCAAGGATCCCTCGGATCCGTTTTATCCTTTGATCAAGGAATACCACGATGTGGTGTCGAAGGACCCGCCGTCAGGGTTGCCTCCGGATCGAGGCGTACGTCATGAGATTGACTTGGTTCCTGGAACCAAATACTGCGTGACACGGCAGTGGCCCTTACCAAGGGGGCAATGTGACGTCATCGACGCGTTCTTCCGTGCTAAGCACGAAGCCGGCTTGGTGCGTGAGAGCAAGTCTCCGCACTCGACACCCACGTTCTGTGTCAGAAAGCCTAATGGCAAGTGGCGCATAGTGCATGCTTTTAATAAGCTAAATGCAGCCACCATTCCGGCGCAGACGCCGATTCCTCGAAAGGATGTTCTGCAGAACAACACGGTGGGATGTACGTTGTACAGTGCACTCGACTTGGTCGACGGGTATTATCAGTTGCTCATGAGAGCTAGCGATATACCCCTCACGGCTGTGAGTACTCCGAGCGGTATGCTCTGGGAGTGGTTGGTGATGTCCCAAGGGCTGTCGAACGCGCCTGCGACGTTCAATCGTCTAGTGACGCAGTTGTTCAGGCCCCATCGGGCGTACACTCAGACGTACTTCGACGACATCTTCGTCCATAGTCGTGCGGAGCACGGGAGGTCTGATGTGGAAAACCACCTTGACCATTTGCGAGCGGTGCTCGAGTGCATGCGCACGAATAAGTTGTATGCAAACTTGGATAAATGCGTCTTTTGCGCGGAGGAGATTCCTTTTCTCGGATGCTTCATTGGGAAGCGGGGTTATAGGGCAGATCCTGCCAAGGTTAAGGCCATTGTAGACTGGCCGGTTCCGTCGAACCCAAAGCACTTGCGTAAGTGGCTTGGCTTAGCCAATTACTTGCACAAGTACAGCGAGAATTATGCAGATATGGCTCGGCCATTGTCCAATCTCCTTAAGAAGGATGTACCTTGGCGCTGGGATGTCGTTCACGACAAAGCCTTAAGGGCTGTTAATGGGAGCCTCCTTTATGCGCCCATCTTGGCGCTTCCGGACCCGGATCGTCCGTTTAGCGTCGTCTGCGAGTCCTACGATTTTGCAATCGGTTGTGCTTTATTACAAGCAGACGCCGAAGGGCGTGAACGCGTTATCGCGTTTGAATCTCGCCAGCTTAAAGCTGCTGAGAAGAACTATCCAGTTCATGACAAAGAGCTACTTGCAATGAAGTATGCTCTAGTCAAATTTAGAGTACATAATCATTTACTCGGCTCTAAGCCCTTTGTGATCTATACAGATCATACGTCTTTACGCACTGCGACTCAGTCGCCTCACCTCTCACAGAGAATCGCAAGATGACTTTCCTTCTTTGCCGAATACAACTTCGAGGTGAAGTATAAGCCGGGACGGCTAAACGTAGTGGCCGATGCGCTATCGCGCCGGCCAGACTACGAGTTGACTCATGTCACTACTGTGACGTCGTCGGTCCCCGACCTTATACGGAGGGCATACGCCCAAGACGACACGTGTGTAGCTCTGCTACGTGCTCTTGGGAGCGAAGAGTTTAAAGACTCTGACAAGGAATTGTCACCGCGCTTACGCGCGGGGCTGCAGCGTTATACGCTTGATCATGGCCTGCTGTACTACAGCACTGACCCTGAGGACACTCCTCGAGTGGTCGTCCCTCACGATGAGGATCTTAAGTATCGCATCCTCTATCAGGTGCATGATACGCCTGTCGGTGGACATCTTGGTCGTGAGAAGACCTATGGCTCGGTGAGCAAGATGTACTGGTGGCCCAAGATGTACAAGTGGGCAAGCACCTATGTGCGTACATGCGAGACATGTCAACGGACCAAGTCCGCGCCGCATGCGGCTGCGCCGTTGGCGAGTTTGCCAGTCCCTTCGGGATGTTGGCAGTCCATCAATATGGACTTTGTGTTTGGCCATCCCAAGGATAAGGCGGGCAACACGGTCTTTGTTGACCGATTGAGCAAGATGGCTCATCTTTCGGCTGTGCCGGACACCGTTGACGGTGAGGATACAGCTAAGCTGTTCTTAGACAGAGTCTTTCGCCAACATGGCTTGCCTGAGGCAATTATCTCTGATAGAGACCCTCGCTTTACAGCGAAGTTCTGGACGTCCTTGTTTAGGGTGCTCGGCACCAAGTTGGACATGTCCACGGCGGATCATCCACAGACCGATGGTCAAACTGAACGCGTGAATCGCGTTGTGGAGGATATCCTCCGAAGCGTCTGCGCTAAAGCGCCACGACGCTGGTGCGAGATGCTCCCCCTTGTTGAGTTCGCTATGAACAATGCGGTGCACGCCTCGACAGGCTTCACCCCGTTCTATGTGAACGGCTTGGCCGTCCCTCGCGTCCCTCTAACGCCGCCACGGTGTGGCTCTGGGCTTGATGGGGGAGGGTTAGCCGATCGGCTTGCTGGTGTCAGCCCAGTTGCGGTTCGCAAGCAAGTCGATGACTTTGTCTCTTTGAGACTGAGCGTCATGCGCCAAGTGCGCGACGCGATGGCTGAAAGCCAGGATCTCCAAAAGGAGTATGCAGATGCCACAGGCAGGAAGAATATGGAAAGGTTTGAGATCGGGGATCTTGTTTTATTAAACGCTAAAAACCTACCTACACATGCAGTGTCTGCGGTCTTTAAGACCAAGTTGAGAGATAGGTTCATTGGACCGTTCAAGGTCGTGGCCAAGAAGGGCCTGGCGTACACGCTCAATCTTCCGAAGAAGATGCGTACGCACCCGGTATTCTACGTGGGCTTGCTTAAGCCATACCGGGACCCTGCTCGGGTGAGCTCTGAGGCGCTAACGCCGGGTCGGGCGAGGGCTGCGAAGCAGCGAGAGGCTGCGAGGCAGCAGGAGGCTGCGAGCCAACAGGAGGCTGAGAGCCAACAGGGTGCTGAGGCCCAGTACCAGGGTCCGAGGGCGCAAGATACTGCGGGGCAGCAGGACGCTGCAGAGCAGCAGGGTGCGGAGGCACATGAAGCTGCAAGGCAGCAGGCGGTAGAGCCATCGGCGGTGGCATTGCCACGGGACGAGAGCCGTACGGCTGCATCCGAACCAAGAGGTCGAGTTGACCCTGCAGCTGAGCAATCTGACGCTCAAGGTCTGCGACCCGTTGCTGCATCGCCTGAGGCGACTCCAACCAGTCGAGGCGACGCTCGACCTCCTCGAGGCCATTCGCTAGGCGATGCGAGGAGCGGTCCACGTCGGCGACGTAGTCGCTCACCGAGCGGACGCGGCTCTGTAAGGAGAGGAAGTCCCCGAAGCTCGCAGCGCGAGAGTCCAGCGGCCGCCCGGCCTCCCCCTGCTCTGCTCGATGAGCATGGGAATCTCCACTATCATGTGGAGCGCCTGATGGCGCGGCGCAGGCGCCAGGGTCATAACCAGTATCTGGTAAAGTGGCGAGGTTACCCTCATTCCCAGAACTCATGGGAGTTCGAGGTGCCACTGCGGCAAGATTGCCCTGACGTCGTGGACGCTTACGACCAGCGTCACCCGGTGACGGAGCGCCCGCAGGGCGCGCGACGGAGTCGCCGGGTGCGCCGCGCTTCCCACTACTAGAGTGGGGTGACGACAGGTCAAGAGCTGAGCTCAAGCTCTGACCAGTGGCTGTGCCAGCCGACCCATGGCTATGGGTAGGGCTGTTCACAGCGGGAGCAGGAGGCCGGGGTGCATCGTAGCGTGAGGGACGTTGTCCCGGTGTACGCCGTTTTGCTTGTCGCTTCGCGAAATCGAGGCGTAAGCGCCGCTCTAAGCGGATATCTGTTTCCGAGAAACTAGCTCGGAGAGCATCGAAGGAGTGGAGCCGTCGGGATAGCTCCACCCAGTTCTGAAACTGCGCTTCATAAGCGGCCATAGTTTCCCCCTCTGAGAGGACCACCGGCACCGTCCGCATGGCCGGCACGGCCTCACCGTTGAGCTGCTGACGCAGGCGCTCACGGTACTCCGAAGGGGTTGTGACTTGCGGAGTCAAGAAGCGCTCGCGGAGCGACTGTCGCTGGGCGACTTCTTCTGGCGTCCCGGGCGCGGGCCCACACGTATACGTGTTCAAGAGCTGCGAAGCAGCGCGCCGAACGACCTCGGCAGGGGAGGCACGGTCGAAACCGTAGTCGCGACGCGACGTGCCCACAATGGGGCGGGCTACAGGTCTGTTGGACCGTGCGCGGGATGCAGCCTCAAGCTGCCGGCTTTGAGCCCCGTCCAGGTCGTTGGAGACCACACCTGGCTCAGGGAGCTCGTCCTCGTACCTCGAGGAGAGAGGAGGCGCATTGCGCAGGACGTTCGCCGAACCATCACGGTTCGGGAACGGATTGGGCGTATGCAGCTCGCGAGAGCGCGACGCCGGGCTTGAAGGCCTCTGAGAGTCAGCCTCCTGACGTGTTGGAGACACCTCGTCATCGTCTGGGACGATCTCGCCCTGTTCAAGCTCGTCGAGCCAGGCGTTCTGACGCGTACGCGGCGTAGATGGCTCGGGAGAGCTAGGAGCTCCGCTCTCACCCGGACGTTGGCTCACGGAGCCGGAGCCATGACGTCGTCGGTGCTCATCGTGGTACTGTCGTACGCTGAGCCGCTGCGGAGCAGCTTCCCTGTCGGGACTGCGGCCTGTGGCCTGTGGCGATTGCGGGCTGTCACGCCCCGACATGCGTCCACTGGACGATGGCGAAGAGAGGTCAGATGACCGAGGCGAAAGGTGGAGCATTGAGAATGCAGATTCGGTAATGGGCTCTGGGAGCCGAAGTTCTTTGAACTTGTGATGAGGTAAAGTGACCTCTAACGTCTTGAGAAGACAAGACCTCGCTGAGAAAGTGTCGTGGACACGGGTGTCCACATCTTGGTGGGGTGTGGTGTAACGGGGTTACACGGGTTTATACCTGGTGTGTCCCACACATGGATACACTTTGTGTAAGGTACATATTTGATGTACGGACACTCGAGGGAGTGTGTGTGGCTGAGAGCCACACGTTGTGCATTTGAAGTAGGATTTCACTTGGTTTTACTATGTTAGATAGATAACCACATACATTTACCCCCTAGGCGGCTAGCCGCAATAAAAGATAAATAAACAGTTTGGATTTGGAACACTAAGAGTAAAGTCCTTTTATTAAGGTCGTAGTTAGTAGGTGCCTTCGGATATTAAGGCCTATTAGCCCTTAATAAGGTGTGTGTTAATCCATAACTCGTTGAGTTAACCGTCTTCCTCTGACGCTAAGCTACGGCAGCCCCGCTGCATCCATCGTTTCAGGACCGCGCGAACCAAGCGTCGCAGACTTGAAGTTGTATTCGGCATTTAATGCCACGTTCACGGCCTCCTCAAATGAGGCAGTGTGAACACGTAAAACGTTCGTTTGGGCAACGCCCCTGCACATACTCTCAATAAACACGGTCACCGCGACCATCTCGGGAAAAAGGCCCGACGCCATACCGTCGATCAGAGTTCTCAACTCCTGGACATAGTCCAATAACTCCTTTTTACCCTGGCGGGTAGCAAGGAACTTTGACCATATACGGCACGCCAGGTTAGGCGGCGCGAATACGCGCATTAATTGCTGTTTCAGCTGATCCCAAGTCGGGAAAGCGGCGACCACAGACGTGCCGCACGTTAGTGCCCATTCTCTAGCTCGGCCACCGAGCTTCGCGCTACGCGCTGTTGCTCAGTCTGGAGCAGGGCCGATCCCATGGCCATCTCGACCTCTCGGGTCCAGAGAAAACGATTCTCCCCTTCCTTCCCCTCGAAGGTCACTACGCTCAACATGAGCAGCTTCGGTTTATTAGACCACTCGTGCGTCGACGACGATGCCGCGGGCGCGGTTGCGCTCACACGCTTTTGAACAAGCTCTAATCGCGCCTTCTCGTAGCTTGCAAAAGCTTCCACTCCCAGAGCATACCGCTCGGAATACTCATTGCCGTGAGGGGTATATCGCTAGCTCTCATGAGCGACTGATAATACCCGTCGACCAAGTCGAGTGCACTGTACAACGTACATCCCACCGTGTTGTTCTGCAGAACATCCTTTCGAGGAATCGGCGTCTGCGCCGGAACGGTGGCTGCATTTAACTTATTAAAAGCATGCACTATGCGCCACTTGCCATTAGGCTTTCTGACACAGAACGTGGGTGTCGAGTGCGGAGACTTGCTCTCACGCACCAAGCCGGCTTCGTGCTTAGCACGGAAGAACGCGTCGATGACGTCACATTGCCCCCTTGGTAAGGGCCACTGCCGTGTCACGCAGTATTTGGTTCCAGGAACCAAGTCAATCTCATGACGTACGCCTCGATCCGGAGGCAACCCTGACGGCGGGTCCTTCGACACCACATCGTGGTATTCCTTGATCAAAGGATAAAACGGATCCGATGGATCCTTGAGGATCGAAGATCCACTCCTAGCGCTCAGCGCTCGCTTCGTGTCCTCCAGGACAGCTTCGTCCACGACGGACGAGGAGTTCAACTCCTCCTCGGGTCGTATCATGACCTCTCGGCAAGCCCACCGGCCTTTAAGGCCTCGCCAAACTCGGCGACTGACATTTATCCCAGCTTTAACAGAGCATCAACCGACGGGAGTCGCTCGAGACTTATGTCTCCGTCGACATCTCCAGTCACTCCATTCACGAGTGTGTAAAACCGCTCTCTGCAGTCGCGTGGAGCCTCACCGCTCAACACGCTGGCCACCTCGTTCGACGTCGCAGACGCTCTGCGTCTCTTCCCCCTCTCCCTCCTCGCCCGGGCACGGCCAGATGGGACCGCGGAGGTTCACAAGGGACAGCGGCGGTGTCCACATGACTGGTTGGTGATGCCTCAAGGGCTGTAGAACGCGCCTGCGACGTTCAATCGTCTAGTGACACATTTGTTCCGGCCCCATCGGGCGTACGCTCAGACGTACTTCGACGACATCTCCGTCAATAGTCATGCGGAGCACGGGAGGTCTGATGTGGAAAACCACCTTGACCATTTGCGAGCGGTGCTCGAGTGCATGCGCACGAATAAGTTGTATGCAAACTTGGATAAATGCGTCTTTTGCGCGGAGGAGATTCCTTTTCTCGGATGCTTCATTGGGAAGCGGGGTTATAGGGCAGATCCTGCCAAGGTTAAGGCCATTGTAGACTGGCCGGTTCCGTCGAACCCAAAGCACTTGCGTAAGTGGCTTGGCTTAGCCAATTACTTGCACAAGTACAGCGAGAATTATGCAGATATGGCTCGGCCATTGTCCAATCTCCTTAAGAAGGATGTACCTTGGCGCTGGGATGTCGTTCACGACAAAGCCTTAAGGGCTGTTAATGGGAGCCTCCTTTATGCGCCCATCTTGGCGCTTCCGGACCCGGATCGTCCGTTTAGCGTCGTCTGCGAGTCCTACGATTTTGCAATCAGTTGTGCTTTATTACAAGCAGACGCCGAAGGGCGTGAACGCGTTATCGCGTTTGAATCTCGCCAGCTTAAAGCTGCTGAGAAGAACTATCCAGTTCATGACAAAGAGCTACTTGCAATGAAGTATGCTCTAGTCAAATTTAGAGTACATAATCATTTACTCGGCTCTAAGCCCTTTGTGATCTATACAGATCATACGTCTTTACGCACTGCGACTCAGTCGCCTCACCTCTCACAGAGAATCGCAAGATGACTTTCCTTCTTTGCCGAATACAACTTCGAGGTGAAGTATAAGCCGGGACGGCTAAACGTAGTGGCCGATGCGCTATCGCGCCGGCCAGACTACGAGTTGACTCATGTCACTACTGTGACGTCGTCGGTCCCCGACCTTATACGGAGGGCATACGCCCAAGACGACACGTGTGTAGCTCTGCTACGTGCTCTTGGGAGCGAAGAGTTTAAAGACTCTGACAAGGAATTGTCACCGCGCTTACGCGCGGGGCTGCAGCGTTATACGCTTGATCATGGCCTGCTGTACTACAGCACTGACCCTGAGGACACTCCTCGAGTGGTCGTCCCTCACGATGAGGATCTTAAGTATCGCATCCTCTATCAGGTGCATGATACGCCTGTCGGTGGACATCTTGGTCGTGAGAAGACCTATGGCTCGGTGAGCAAGATGTACTGGTGGCCCAAGATGTACAAGTGGGCAAGCACCTATGTGCGTACATGCGAGACATGTCAACGGACCAAGTCCGCGCCACATGCGGCTACGCCGTTGGAGAGTTTGCCAGTCCCTTCGGGATGTTGGCAGTCCATCAATATGGACTTTGTGTTTGGCCTTCCTAAAGATAAGGCGGGCAACACGGGTGTCGTGGTCTTTGTTGACCGACTGAGCAAGATGGCTCATCTTTCGGCTGTGCCGAGCGGCACTCAACCGGCGCTTGATAGTGCAAGTCAGCGGAACGATCCGCTGACGTTTGCAGAGACGACCCGTCCAAGGCAGTGCTCCTTGGACGCGGAGCACCTGGAGCACGGCTCCATGGAAGACTTTCGCGGCGCAAGCCATTGAAGCTGCGCGAGCCTCAGCAGGAGACTGAGGCTGGTGTTTCTGCGCGGCAGCCACCGAGTGTCGAGACGCTGAACGTCTTGACACGTACTGGTACTGGATTGCAGTACCAGAGGATGCGGTTGGAGAATCCGCCGACGAGTGCGTCGGCGTTGACCGCGCTTCCAGTCATGAACTGGAAGGGCTTCGCGCGAGAGTTGTTCGATGGACGCATCGAACAAATTTGCAACCTCTCAGAGATTGAGAGGGTGGACCGCGAGGCCGAGGAGCTGAAGCAGCTCGTCGTCGATGGAATCACTGAGGGCGATGACACCCTCAGTGCGAAGACTAAGAAGCAGCGCTTCGAGGAGCAGAGTTGCGACTCGTTGAGGACGAGTCCCTACTGTGAGGTACTGCGGGAGTACAAGGATGTACTCCCGGACGAGATTCCTTCGGAGCTTCCGAAGGACAAGGGCGTACAGCACGAGATTGATCTCGTGCCGGACACAAAGTATTGCGTTACACGGCAGTGGCCGCTGCCGCGTGAACAAGTTCAAGCGATCGACGACTTCTTCGAGAGTCGTCGTCTCGCAGGTCAAGCGCGGGAATCGAAGTCCCCGCACAGTGCCCCGACGTTCTGTGTGAAGAAGGCACAGGGCGGCTGGCGCATCGTTCATGCGTACAACAACTTGAACGATGCGGCGATACCGGTGCAGACGCCGATACCGCGAAAAGATGTGATCATCGATTCGATGGCCTTGAGCACTGTCTTCAGTGCTCTAGATCTGCGTGATGGATTCTATCAAATCCTCATGCGTGAGAGGGACATCCCTCTCACAGCGGTAAGCACTCCCAGCGGTATGCTGTGGGAGTGACTCGTCATGCCGCCGGGACTTAAGAATGCCCCTGCGACGTTCAATAGATGTGTGACCCATCTATTGCGCTCGGTGCGTGACTTCGCACCGAGGTACTTCGACGACGTGTTCGTCCACAGCCAGGCTGTGAACGGGAAGACGGACATTGAGATGCACAAGGTGCATCTCCGGAAGCTGCTAGAGCTTATGAGGAAGCATAAGCTCTATGCGAACCTGAAGAAGTGAATCTTCGGGGCGAACGAGATACCCGTGCTGGGGTGTCTCGTGGGGAAAGACGGCGTGCGCCCTGACCCAGAGAAGGTCAGAGGGATCAATGAATGGCCCACGCCATCCATTGTGAAGGAACTGAGGCAGTTCCTTGGGCTTGCCACGTACTTGTGCAAGTACGTGGAGAACTACTCGGGCAAGATTCGCCCGCTGTCACAGCTTCTTAAGAAGGAAGCTGAGTGGATTTGGACGA
The DNA here is from genome assembly GCA_030324255.1 of Phytophthora capsici. Taxonomy (NCBI): domain Eukaryota; phylum Oomycota; class Peronosporomycetes; order Peronosporales; family Peronosporaceae; genus Phytophthora; species Phytophthora capsici. The sequence goes on from CM059354.1 coordinate 559,751, forward strand.
CCGAATGCCAGGGGGCGTTCGGTGCGGTCAAGCAGGGCTTGACTGAGGCTCCGATCTTGGCCGTCGCCGACCAAGATCGTCCATTCCACGTAGTGTGTGATGCATCCGTTTCGCGATCGGATGTGCATTGATCCAACACGATCACGAGGGCCGTGATCGTGTGGTCTACTACCAGTCGCGTCAGCTGAAGCCAGCTGAGCGCAACTACCCTGTACATGACAAGGAGCTCCTTGCCATGAAGTATGCGTTCGCAAAGTTCCGAGTGTATCTACTTGGGAGTAGACCATTCGTGGTCTACACCGACCACGCATCACTGCGTACGGCGATTAAATCGCCGCACATCTCGCAACGTATGGCGACATGGTTGCCCTTCTTCGCGGAGTACAACTTCCGGGTGGAGTACAAACCCGGAAGACTCAATGTAGTGGCCGACGCGTTATCGCGTCGACCTGATTATGCGGAGACGGTCGACGCCAACAGTGTTGGCGTCGTGAGGAGAAGTGTGCCGTCGTCAACGTTAATTGGCGACGTGAAGGACGCGTGTGCAAGGGATGCAGACGGGAACGAGCTGCTGGCGTTCCTCGCAGCACCTTCCGAATGATCATGATCTGCGGCTGCGGATCATGTTCGAGTACCACGATGCCCCTACAACAAGGCATCCGGGTCGTGAGAAGACATACACTCCTCTCACGCGTGACTTCTACTGGCACCACCAGTACAAGTGGGTACGCAAGTACGTTCGTGCTTGCGATGTTTGCCAGCGCGTGAAGCCTGCGTCATTTACGCAGGCTCCTCTTCAATCACTTCCGACTCCGTCGCAGTGTTGGCAGTCCATGTCCATGGGCTTTGTCTTCGGTCTTCCGCCAGACAACAAGCGGAGGTCAGGCATCGTTGTCTTTGTGGACCGATTCAGCAAGATGGTCCATCTTGCTGCCGTCCCGGCTACTGTTACAGCCGCGCAGACTGCGCGACTGTTTGTTGACATGGTGTTCAAACACCATGGCATGCCGCTTGACATTGTGTCGAACCGTGATCCACGCTTCACAGCGCGGTTCTGGCAAGAAGTGTTTACACTTCTTGGTTCACAGTTGTCAATGTCGACTGCGGATCATCCGCAGACGGACGGCCAGACTGAACGCGTCAACCGAGTACTGGTTGACGCACTGAAAAGCTACGCACATTCGTTCCCGCATTGGAGCGAGTGTTTACCGATGGCAGAGTTTGCCATCAACAACTTGGTGCATGCCTCGACAGGGCATACACCGTTCTACGTGAATGCCATGCGCCATCCACGTTTGCCGAGCATGCTCGGCGGGGTAGCTTCCTCCTTAAGTGGGGGAGGATCTACGGTTGCGTATGAACAACCGCAGAGGACAGCTGATGACGTACTATCAGCTGCGGTGACACGAGCTGCGTCTCGTTCGAGCAGGAACGAGCGCAAGATGTCTGTGCCGGGCGCATACATAGGGGATGATAGCGAGCAGGCAGGACCTGCTGTGGATGAAGGCGACGAGCTGAAAGGGTTCAGCTCGAATGCGCTAGACTTTGTCCAGCGAAGACTAGCCGTAATACGGTTTGTGCAAGATGCTATCGTTGTCTGCGTTCAGCTTCTGTCGATAGACAGAAGCTGAACGCAGGCAATGTTGGTAGGGGCAACATTAATGAATTCAAAAAGGGTTCATTGGTTTTTTTAGCTCCGCAAAACCTGCCTAAACATGCAGTGTCTGATTTTGGAGCAAGTAAGCTTGCTCCAAGGTTCATCGGGCCGTTCACAGTACTTGAATGGCACGGCAACGCATACCGGCTGGATATACCGTCCAGCATGAGACTCCATCCGACGTTCTACGTCGTGCGGTTGAAGCCGTACGTGCAGCACGAGTCATCTACGGGTGATGACTCGCCTGAGAGGCCTGGAAGGCCTTCTCGAGATCGCTCACGCGAGCGATCAGAGCGTTCAATCTCGTCCCGAAACCGGACGAGATGTTCGAGGCAGTCTGCGCAGCCTGCGCAGCATCAGCACGGAGGACTCGGACCTCCTGCTTCAGAGCAGCCATCTCGGCGCTCTGAGACTGCTCGAGCGCCGCAACACGATCGTGCAGGGCACGATCGCCATGGTCATAGCGTTAACCATACGGAGGAAGTGTTTCCGCCCCCTCCGCCGTCGTTGCGAGACGCGACTGGGTCGATCCGCTGGATAGTTGAGCGGATCGTGGCTCATAAGAGAACGAACTCTCAAGAGGTTCGTTTTCGTATTCGTTGGAGAGGATTTCCTCCCCATCGAGACACATGGGAGCCACGGAACGTCCTGATGGAGGACGTTCCGGAAATGGTGAGGGCGTACGAAGCCCACCATAACCTGCAGGCCTAGGGCTTGCACGAGGAGTGCTGCGGTCACCCACAGCACTCGGAGCTCCTTGATGTGATCGGGTACACGACCCCAGTAGATCACGGCCGGAGATGCGTGTTGTCAGAGGTGGGCAACACGGACAGGGTATGCCGAAGGGAACGGCACACAGGACCCCCGCTTCCATGCTTGCTTCATGGAGGCGTTCACACTTACCGCGCACGGTGTAAATGGAGTAGCGATCGCGAGCATGCTTGATACGCTCGCGATAGGCTTTCGGGTCTTTGTTGAAGTTTTCAACAAAGGCGTTCGACGACTGACAAAGTACCGGCCACTCTACCAATTTGCTTTTGCGCGAAGTCTTCTTCGCGCTGAAGTATCGGAGTTCATGGAAGAGCCCGATGAAGTAGTCGCGTCTTTGAGTCGGGGACTAAACGACAATGTCAAGAGCGACTTCGTCGTCGTTGATACTGTTGTCGTGGTACAACAGTATCGGGTTCAGTGGTGAACTAGCACCGAACCGATCATGGATCTCTGCCTCGGTAGGCATCCATGCGGCGCGCACTGGTGGTGGATCAGTGCGCGGAGAGATGAGCGCCCTCGACATGGGGGACGCTAAGTCATCGTTGCGCGGACGCTTCGACCTGGAAGCGTCCGAGGCCTCTTCGTGGGGGCGTCGAGACCTCTTGGGTGGGTCGAGCGTGTCTTCGGACGAAGACACGTGGGCGGGAGCTTCCTCTTCACGGAGCTCCCCATCTTCAGAATCCTCGTAGTCGAGAGGATACTCGTCGGAGTCGGCAGCGAAGTCGGACTTCTTCGCTGCATGCTTCTCCTTGTGAAGAGCATGGTACTCGGAGACAGAGAGTTTACTCTCTGTCGAACGACTGGAAGCAGCACTGCCGCTGTTGTGCTTGCTGCAGAGGCAGCAGGCGAGGCTTGCGCGTCCGCGGCTGCGGACGTGGACTTGTGCGTTGGCGAGTTCATTCGGAAATGAATTCATGGGTTCTTCCTGGAACTTGACGACCTTGTCAAGTTATGTCGGTTAACGTATCCGGATGGGTACGTTAAGTCTTAAGGGGGGGATGGTGTAACAGGGTTACACGTACAAGTGGTTACACCACTTGTAACTCTAACAGTTGCGCTAACTGTTAGAGGTTAGAAACGGACCTCAGGCCTTGGTGTGTGGAGCACACCAATGGATACATGGGCGGGCCATTTCATTGGATGGCTCGCGTGCATTTACGCATGTTATGGTAGAAAGCGAAGCATTTCTACCAATCAGTGCTCTTAAGAGAAATCAGAATTCTGTCAACCACACATTGACAGAACCTTTAGAAACAGATAGCAATCAGATTTAGGAGGTCCATAATTGGCTTATGCCAAATTCAATAACAGTTCTCATTTTACGGTATTTTGCAGTCTTAATATTGTTATATTTAATTTAATTATATTTACGGACGTAATTATAATTAATTTAAGTCTAACTAATTGCACGCTTCCTCATACACGTAAGCGCACGTGTACGCCACCTAATAGGCCTTAGTAGACCTATTACAGTACCGACCGTGCCACCTTGACGTTGGGCCGTTCCAAGTCAAACACTCGGTACCCTTTCACGTTCTCAGCGTATCCGAGAAACATGCACCTGAAACTCTTCGGCTCGAGCTTCGTTCTCTTCGAGTCGTCAATATGTGCGTACCCCTGCGACTCAAATACACGGAGGTGTTCCATCCGTGGTTTCACCTTGAACCCCAACTCGAACGGTGTAGCGTCCGAGTTGACCGTGTTAGCAGAACGGTTGATCAGGTACACCGCAGTACTCACTGCTTCCGCCCACCATTCCGTCGACACACCCTTGTAGTACAGGCTACTGCACGCCTTTTCCATGATGGTACGGTTCATCCGTTCTGCAACACCGTTCTGCTGCGGGCTGTAGGGCACGGTACGCTGATGCATGATACCGTTCCGACGACACAGTTCCGCGACCGTCTTGTTGACAAACTCAGTACCATTGTCGGAGCGCAGGCACTTCAAGCGTTCTCCCCACTGATTCTCGTAGAACGCCTTGAACTCCTTCAGCTTACTGGCCACCTCGCTCTTCTTTTTCATGAAGTACACCGCAACATACCTCGAGTAATCGCCCACAAACGACAGAACGTACTTGGCGCCGCCCGTCGATACCGTTCTCATGGGCCCCCATCACGTTCGTGTGAACAAGTTCCAGCACATGCGAAGTCTTCTTTAATGACCGTGACGGGAACGGTTCAACCGTGCTCATCCCCTTCATGCAACCTCCACATAAAGTCTTAGTAGCACGCTTGACGGTTGGTACACCGTCCGTAACACGCTGGGTCTGGACCATGCCGTTCTCACTCATGTGTCCCATGCGAGCGTGCCATAGCTCCCATTGGCTGTCAGCCCCGGCGTACTGTACGAAGTTAGCTTCTTCCTGTTGGCAGTCGAGCATGAACCCTTTCCCAATCTTCTTTCCTAACGCAATCGCGCAGGACTTACCCCAAATGACGCACGAAGAACGCTGAAACCCCACGTTCAGGTCACGCTCGGCAAGCTTCTCGACCGCCAGCAACCGTCTATCAAGTCCTGGAATGTGAAGTACCTCCTTCATGGTAATCCGCACACCGTCCAGACCGGTCAACCGTACCGTTCCACGTCCGGACACACTCAACTTCTTGCCGTCCGCAATAGTCACGTTGATACCTCCACCCAATTCCTCATACTCGAACAGATCAGTACGGTTGGGTGTCATGTGCGCCGTCGCACCGCTGTCGATGAGCCATCCCGTTGACCGTTCCTGGCCTACTGCGAAGACAGCGTCGTCATCGTTGGAACCGTACCGTTCCTGGCAGTCCTGCTTCATGTGGCCAACCTGGTTACACTTGAAACACTTGCCCTTAAAACCACCACCATTCTTCCTTGGACCGTTCCCTTTGCGACCGTTCCCTCGATCACCCTTAAACCGTCCTGCGGCTCCCTTGAACCGTCCGGTGTTCACCTTGAACGCTCGTTCCGTGGTTTCCTTCTTCTGCAACCGTTCGTGCTCTTTCAGTAGCTTCTCCTTGACGTCGTTGAGCGTGACGTCCTTGGCGTTTTCCACAATGGATGAGATCAGCTCGTACTCAGCGAGCAAGCTGCTAAGCAAGACCACGAGCTGGCGAGCCTCGTCAACAGGCTCCCCCAGCGTCTGTAGGCCGACGACCAACTCGTCGAACGCATCGAGATGCTTGAACATTGACGACCCTTCCTCCATCTTGAACTCGTGCAAACGGCAAGTCATCGTGACACGGTTCTGCAGCGTGGTGCGGTTTGAGTACTCGCGGAGAGTGTTCCACGCTCGCATGGCACGGTTGGCAGAACGGATCTTCGTCTGGTGTTGTAGTTCCACACCTTGGGCGATGATGGCAAGCGCCTTGGCATCATTGATCAGCCACGCTTCCGTGATCTCGTTCTCCGCCTTGACCGTCTCCACGTGCGCCAGAAGTCCTTTCCTGGCGAGGGTCATCCTCATATTATACTCCCAGTGGTAGTAGTTGTCACTACCCAAGAGGACTTCGGCTTCCTTTGTCGTAGACATCGTTGGGGCTTGGTGGACCTTGTAGTTGTGGCTGTTAACCTGTTGAGGGGCGGTTCTGAAGAACAGTTCCCAGGGACGCTTGAGGAGTTGGAAGCAAATGCCGAAGTGATAAGATTAGTGTTAGTTAAACTCATCCTACTTGTCTTCCTTACTTCTCTCTCCTAGTAGCCCTCCTTGTAGTGTCCTCGTAGTGCTTTGAGCGTTCACCATCCAGCTATTTCTCCCGTCCAATCACGCTTCATCAGGGACGGTTCAGGTGAACCGTTCCGGACCGTTCAAACCGTGCATGAGAGGTGCAACTGCTCAACAGATTTATACTGAGCGGAAGGTAAAGGTAGGTATCGGTTGATTGGACTAGCTAATCGAAGTGTCTTAATCGTTGGTGATTCCCTCTTATTCTTAGCTAGTATACCTAGCCCTTTTGTTTTTATAAATCAGGTGGAACGGACAACACTAAAACTGAAGGCGTTCATTGTGGCCAGTGGTGTGGACCACAGTAAATTATGCCGATCCTAAAGAAAAATAAATATTGTTTTAGTCTTTGGTGCGACCGAAATAAATACTGTCATCAATTGCACGGCAAGTTATTTTTGTAACCAATGCATTTTTCGGGATCACATTTTGCTAGTAAAATCAATCACTTCCTTAACACTAACCAAAGCTCAATCTTTCAGCAATTGGATTACTTTTAGTGATTCTCACGGGGCCGGCACAGGTAAGTCTCAATTAAAGATAGTAGATGAGCCAACTACATGTATAGTCATTATTGTTATGGCGATGTCGTCCCGGCCGCCTAGAAGCCATGTGTATTCGGGTTGTTCTGCATTTTCGCCCTCAGCCATGCTGCACGTTTGTCACTGAGTCCCTTAAATAGCGCCTTCAGCTGCTTAATCCCTGGGAGCTTCGAGAACTTAGGAAGCTGGATCCCCCTGATGTACTGCATGAAACTGGGAGTCGTGGCACCAATTCGCTCTTCGCCTGCAGCGTCGACATCCAAATTCGTCTTGCTGCCCTTGAGGAAGCGACGGTCTTCGCGGACAACCTCGCGGTTTGGGAGTTCCTGGATCTGGACTGCGCTTTCCGCAGTCGCGACGGCGCTGGAGCAGGCAACGAAGGCGACAATCACGAGTAGTAAGAACTGACTAAAACGCATGGTTATTGGTTCCGGGTTTGCGAACGTGGAAGTCAATCTTAAAGTGATCCCTACGTGAATTTTTCCCTCCGACCAGCTTCCTTCTCTGATTCATAGAACTGTGATCGCTCTCCAGGCTGGGAGACTACTGGACTCCAGTGGAGTCTACATGTACTGTACATGTTCTTAGTACCTTAAGTACTCGCTTGTGTTGAAAAGTCTCTTTTCTGTAGCGAGTTTTAACTGTGAAACTCAGGTAATATATAGCTGTTTTTTATCAATTGAAGATATTGTTTGTTGGTATTCCCAGAACTGCCCTACATGTTCGCCGAGAAAACAAGGCTATTTAGTTTACGAATTTGTAGCTCATCTTCGCGAAGTGGTTGGCGTAACGTATAGTAAGTATAGCTCGAGCATAAGTACCGGAATTAACCCTTTTAGCGTGAAAATGATAGCAATACTATTTGCTTTAAGTGTTTAAATTCCACTATCCCTGCACAATGTTAGAGACTGCTCATACCAATACCATACCGGTAATGGAACACCATCAAGTGGTCGAAGAAAGCTTGCTCTCTATTCCCACATGGCAATCCTGAGATTGTACACTGAAACGCGAGCCTGAACTGGTCCTCAATTGGCCGCGGGCGAAATGACGTGCAGTAGGAGACTCAGTTCATATGCCACATTCTATCTGAGCGCTCGGACAAAAAACTTGGCAACGATTTGATTCCACCCAGAACCGCGGCCCGCGGCAGTTAAACTGCCAGTTATACAGAACATGTTGTACATGTACATGTAAACTGCATCGATTGGGGGGAAGGAGTTCCTAGAGACGGAACTGGAAAGCAAAGAGACCTCCTCCCCCATCACACTGGTGGACATCACCTAAATAGCTCCTCATATCCCGATTAACCTTGTCACAGTCGAGATGCGCCCTAGTACCTTCCTGCTACTTTTCGTACTCACGTTGCTAGCATGGGGCACCTGCGTAATGGAAGCCAAGGCTATCACACGGACGAGCAACTTAAGGGCCACTGCCAAGGTCGCTGATGGAGTTTCTATTCGCCGTTACCTGAAGGAACTCCAAACAACGGTAGGGGCTAAAGCTGATCAGAATGAAGAGCGAATCGCAATTCTTCAGAAGATTCCAGGGGCTGGGAAAATCAAGGCTGCGTTCCAGAAGAATCCTTCGTTTGCCAAGAGTTTGGAGGGATTTGGGCAAAAGCGTAAGGGTCTGGATGCGTTCTTTAAGGAGAACCCTGCTATCAAGAAGGAGATCATCGTCGCTGCAGTTCTCTTATCGTTGATTGTCGGCGTACCGCTCGTAGTCAAGGCATTTTATCCGGCATAAAATGTAGGCCACATTCAAGGTAGAAATATAGGCACTCTTTTTTATTTCTTGAAAAGTTGAAACAGGTACAGGTAGCTTTTTAAGATACTACAGGAGTTTAATTAAACATTATGCCGTAACGGTAGTTGGTCAAGTAGTTGTCAATGACCACAAATAAAAGTTGTCAATGACGACAAATGTCATAACGGTATTCGCTAACTCCCAAAGCTCTTTATCAACTTATTTGCCAGTATTTAACTCGCGAATCGATTGACGTTTGAGATATTGGTCGACGAACGTGGGCCGACATCCGACAGTTCAGCAACGCTTGAATCTCTCGAGTTTAGTGAGATTATACGGTAGTTTCATACGTTCACAGACGAAGATTTCTTACTCGTTTCGTTTGCACTACCACTTGCCAAACCCAGAACTACATGTAGAAGTGCATGATATTCAACAATGTATTTCGCTACGAAGTAGGTTTTGCCCTGGCTTAACACTCATTATTACTACGTAGTATTATTTTTTAGGCGCGTTAAGTTGTTAACAGGTTCAATCAATTTTACGCCTACACGTAGAGCGGTACTACATGTATATAATTCGGGGAATGTCACTTGCAACTACGGTATGGTGTTATCTTACGACGTCGGTAAGCAAGGGGTTAACCACTTCAGCTGTTTATTCCGATGTACGGAGTTTAAGCCAATCTAGCTATAAACCATAGCATTGAAACCATACAGAACAAGTCCCGTGATAGCCACACCGAACGTGATTTCCAGGAACTTTTTGAACTTGCTCGACTTCTCCGGGGCCTGTGCGATCTCCTTCGCCACTCCCTCCGTGATCTTGACAATCTGCGCCTCGTCAGCATTCTTGAGCTGCCCAGCAGCCTTCATCTGCTGGACAGCCTTTTGCCACTTGTTGTTGGTCGTGTCGAGGTGATTAAGCTGGCCCGACTGGATCTTGGCGACAGCAGACTGCCATTTGTTCTTGTCGACCGCCGGGGCCACAACATCATCAAGGTTCTTAAAACCGCCGGCCTTTAATTTCGCGAATGCATTCTGCCACTTGGCCTTGACAGAAGTAGCCGTACCAGCGGCTTTTTCGACTCCCTCCAAGGCTTTCTGTGCCTTCAGTTTCTCAGCCGCTTGTTTCAATTTGGTTCCTCCAGCGGCACCAATGGCATCATCGACTTGACCAGCTTTCAACTTGGAGATCGCATCGTCGGCTTGGCCGAGCTTCATCTTGGCAATGGCATCGTCAAGCTGTCCAGCCTTGAATTTTGAAGCGAGCTCTTGCCAGCCCCGTTCTTCACCTTCAGTGCTGAGAGTCTCTTCGGTAGTTGATTGAACGCCTTTCAGGTGGCGAGTCTTGTGGGTACCGTCAATGGCTGAGGTGAGACTGAAGCAGCTAACTGCGATGGTAAATGCAACCAGGAGAAGAGAACGCATGGCACTCTATGGACCGCGAACTCCAAATTGGTAATGAAACGCTACATCCCGATGTCTCGGGAAGTTTTAATCATCTTTGCTGAGCGATTGAAGTTCCCTCACTCCTCGAAGTGTGGACGACAGACAGCTGTAGGGGCGGCAGCATTGCTTGCATACACCGCGCAAGTGAATCTACAAGGTGGACTATATACGTTCGTTTACCTCAAAGCACAAGATAGAATCATAATGTCGTGGATCTGCGAGATCTGACGATCAAGGTCCACTGTGCAGGTTAGACCACCAGCCGCTGACATGAATACGGGGCACGCTGGCCCAGCGTGCCCCGTATTCATGTTGCTGGTGGTGGTCTGCTGCACAATGCCACAAAACAAAGACAAAATATAGTTGAAAATTGCAACACTGCTGCAGCACTGCCAGCAGAGGTCGAGTACATGTATCATTTGGTGCAATATATTGTCGAGGCAACTCTGAGAACACCCAGCTCATGAAGATGGTAAGCACTTACAGTAGTCGCAGAACTTCCACAATGGTCTAGCAGTGTGCTTCTAGAAAACTCTAAAAAGTTTTTTTCAGTGAATGCAGCATACATGCAAAGATATTTGCTAGGACTACATGTACTATTTTCAATGAGGAATACAGTACCAGGTATGTTGCATTTCGTTCTTCAGTGAGACAAATCACTGCAAATGACCGCACACTATCACCGAGAAAGGTGACTGATTCGTCATTTTTGCTTAATTTTTTTTTCGTACAAATGTGTAATTTTTGCTACGTGCAATGAAGCTAATAAGTGAGGTGTGTAGTGGCCACTTCGCTACTTGCTGAGCATCTGCCTACCCTGCTCTAAGCGTGCTACCGTCGTGTTTGGACATTTTTCTACAAAGAAAAAGAAAAGTTGATTAACTGTAATAGCCAGTGGACTGCCGGTAGTCGTTTCGGCTTTTTCAACACAGCAAGATGTTAACAACAACGCCAAGCCAGTTTTTAGACCAGTCGTTGAAATCGTCGCAGAAAATCTCCACAGTTGCCATAAACAAATGCACAGCATGGTCACGTTGTGAGTGGCAAACGCAATGGAGAAGTTCTCTTGAGAACACGAAGACTAGAGGTGTGAGGAGAAGATCCACGAGTCGTGGCACGACGGCAGCCCATGTTTTGTCAAATTGCATGAGTATTTGTACTATTTAATACATGATGCTGCACCACTGGGAATCTGTTTAAGTAAGTGTTGTGGATATCGAAGACGGCCTGGTAATACATGCAGCGATAAAGTTCAAATGTAAATGCAGGTGCAAACCTGACAACGGTGATCGATTGCTAGTGGGTCATTGATGGAGCCACCGGTTGCAAGCAAATAGGTTTTGCACGTAAAGTGAAAATAGATTGCAAAAGGTTTATTCCCTCCCAGCCCAAGATTTCGCCTAAGCTTATGCATTCTTGAAAGTCCGATTGCACTTTGAGCACTCTCTCTACTTAGGCTGTTGCAGGCGACCCGTTCGTTGAGGTTTCTGCCTTTGGGCCTCGTACGAACGCTTGGGTTGCTGTCGCTGACGGAAACTGTCCTTCTTCCGCAGTGCTTGAGGCTTCTCCTCATCGTCTTTAACCACACGTTCGTGGAATTCCTCGTGGTGCTTGCGTTGCTGCTCCAACTTCTTCACTGTCTCTCTCAGATGGACCGAGTTCTCCACGTCGTGGATGAGCCCATTGATGCGCTCCATTTCCTCCAGGTGGTGACGCTCGTTTGCCGGCAGCTTCGCCGAACTTGGTGAGTCCGCGTGCTCCACTTCCTGCATGAGCACGAAACCATTATCGCCCGGCTCTGCTGCAACCGGCATGTTGTAGTGGAAGCGATTGTTGCGCGGGCTCCAACGCACACGAGGGATCGAGTCCATGTCTGCGTCGCTCATACTGCGGTACTCGACTTGACTTGGGTCTTGCTGGTCTTGGTTAATAGTGAGGACCAAGCTGTGCGCTTGAAGCGACGCTGAGATCCGAACAACTTCAACATGGTGTCGGTTTTCTATGGTACATGTATCTAAAAGCCGCATGAGCTCATGTCGAGACAGAGGACAAACTGCACGTGCAGCTTTATCGAAGTTCACGTAGTGGAAGCACTTCCTGACGATCTGCCACTGTAGATAAAGTGAAGGGCGTCGACGAGAAGAAGACCACAGACGGTTTGGAAGTTGACAATGAACCCCTTTAAGCGATACAGGACTCCACACTCATACATGCTATGATTTGCAATGGAAACCAAGCATAAGAGTGGTGACATTACGTACGTTGCGGATGGTATCCCGCTTCTATTTGATGGGCGTAGCAACACATAACATACAGCTAGCTGCGCTTCTCCTCTATCGTTGACTGGTAGACTCTACCACGCCTTCACCTGCTTCGAAAACTTCCGTCGCTCCGCAAGGTGCTTGATATGGGACTCTTCGAACCTTCCGACTGTGATGTCAAACGGGCACTCTTGTGGGCGACTACCGAAGGCGCCAGGATAATGTGCCCATGGTCGCGCCTTCATGTAATAAACGGGCTCCACATCCGGCTTGAAGTAGAGGATCCGATCACTGTTGAGGTAGAACAGGGGGACATCATCGTCGGCAACGCCATCTTGATGGAGCGGAAACACTTGCGCCATGTCGCCACACAACGTCGAGTTCTTGGGGCCGCCATCCACAACCTTTGTGCCAACTGCTCCAATCGCGTGGTCTGAAAAAGAGTACTGCGTCTCAGCCAATTCGTTAGCGTAGAAGAACAACTCCTTGTCACCGTATGATGGAGGTGACGAGATATCGTTCTGTGCAACGAATGAAGCCAAAATTGCGGTCGCACGTGGTTGACGCTTCTTATTCCACATCACAAGAGACGAATCCACTTGATGACCCGATCGCAGATTGAATGAATGGCTACTCAGCAAGAAGTCACTTGGCTCGAAATTCAGCGTTACGGGGGTCTTGTTCTCAATCGTAGCCTTAGGACGTTCAAGCGTAGGCAGCGGCCTAAACGGGGTAACATCAAAATTCGCGAAGTACTTTTGCTCCACTGACACGTCCGGGTTTTTAGACGCTCGCTCAGCCATGAACCACCAATCGTGGCTAATGCGATCGTGCATCAGCAGATTGCCTGTAGTCTTATACTTCTCGGACTCAAACAAGACTGTCGGATTGACGAAGAACGTGGTGTCGGCATCAAGCATCAAAATCTCCTCGAACTGGGAATAACTCACGGCAAGAGGCTTGATCATGAACGACCGAAACTTAGTGCGGCATCCATCGATATCATCGCAGAACACAGGGCGTGAAGTGTTCATTACACTTCTGGCGCTGGCAGCAAGTTCACAAACATCGTAAGCACGAATCTCCCCAAGCTCCTTCTTCGTGCGAATGAGCTCAACAGTCTCAGGCTTGAGATCGGTGCAGTGAGGCACTTCGATGGGCAAGGTGATACCCATAGCCCGCAACTCCAGAATCAAGGAAAATCCCAGTCTAGCAATAGGCTCGTACAGGGGCATCACGATACCGCGCTTGGTCGTCGTGCGCTGAGTGATTTGGCTCAACGTGTACACAAGCTGCTTCTCCATCATCCGAGTCGTCCGCTCCACCTGATCATTTTGTTTGCTCTCTCGGGGTGGAGCTGAAGCAACGTCAGCTAAGTTCTTCCCCTGCATGTCGGCGATCACCTTGCGTAGAACCTCGTCAATTGCAGCGTTTTGGTCGTCCAAGTTGGCAGGGTTCTCCTTTGCAACACGATCCCATGCATCTACCACTTCGTAAATGTGTTGTCGTCCTGCCAAATGCCTCTCCTCCTCCTCAGAAAGCTTGCCAACTGTGATGTCAAACGGGCATTCTTGCTTACGCTCTCCGAATGCACCCGGGTAGAATTCCCAAGGTCGGGCTCTCATGTAGTATACTGGCTCCTTCTTCGGTCGAAACGACATTATTCGATCACTGTTGAAATAGAACAATGGCACATCATCGTCAGGAACACCGTCTTGGTGGATCGGGAACACCTGAGCCATGTCACCACACAACGTCGAGTTTTTCGGGCCACCGTCAATCAGGAGATTAGTACCAACAGCACCAATGGCGTGGTCTGAGAATGAATACTGGGTCTCAGCCAGCTCATTTGCGTAGAAGAAGAATTCCTTGTCACCGTAAGACGGAGGTTCGGGAATATCATTCAGCGCAATAAACGATGCTAGAATAGCAGTTGCTCGCGGTTGCTTCTTCTTGTTCCACAACACCAAAGATGAGTCCACCTGATGCCCCGCGCGAATGTTAAAGGAATGACTACTCAGCAAGAAATCACTTGGCTCGAACTTGAGTTCCACTGATGTCGGGTTCGTAATAGTAGCCTTCGGGCGTTCAAGCGTGGATAACGATCTGAAAGGCTTCACATCAAACGTAGCAAAATAGTTCTGCTCCACCGATACATCAGGCCTTCCCGGCACCCGTTCAGCCATGAACCATTGTTCGTGACTAATTCGATCGTGCATCAGGAAGTTGCCCGTCTTATTGTACTTTTCAGAACTCCACAACTTTGCAGGACTCACAAAAAACGTTGTATCGGCATCAATCATCATGATCTCCTCGAATCGTGAGAACGTCACTGAAAGCGGCTTGATAATGAAGCCGCGGAACTTTGCGTGACAGTCCTCAATCTTTTCACAGAAAACCTTTCGTGACGAGTCCATGACGCTAGTAGCTCTTGCTGCCTTAGCGCAAACATTGTAGAACCAGATTGTGCCGAGCTGCTTCTTCGTCAGGTACATTTTCTGAACGTTGGGGTCCAAGTCTCCACAGTGAGGCATCTCAATAGGCTCCTTAATACCGATCGTGCGTAATTCTAGTACCAACGAGATCGCCAACTTGATGATGCCATCGTATACTGGAATAATAATACCACGCTTCACCGTTGTCTGCTGCGCAATTTGATTCAGTGTGTGAACAAGCTGCTTCTCTTGTTCTCGAAGTTCATCCGCCTTAGCCTGCAGCTCCGCAGCCCTCTTTTCTTGCTCCTCTTTCTTGGGGTCTTTCGGCGGCTCAGTGGCGTCTTCCAACGGGGGACCGTTTCTCATCCGATCCAAGAGTACCTCGAGTTTCTCGTTGGTCAACGTTTCTGCTGCCTCACGTTCTGCGAGAGTAGACTCCTTGGCATCGTCTTCCCATTCCTTCGCAATGTTGAAAAACTGCTGACGCTGGTAGACCTGTTGCACCTCGCCATCCGTAAACTTCACGCCGGTAATGTCAAACGGACACATCATCAATAGCTTGCGCTCTTCGAATGTACCTGGAAAGAAATCGCGCGGGCGTGCCGCAGAGTAATACATGGGCGACTTCTTGGGCTTGTACCGCATGATATAGTCGGTGTTCATGTACAGCAGACTTACTTGTTTGATGGGTATGTCATCCGACTTTTCTGGATAATAGTGAGCTGCACTACCGCAGATAATCGACTTGTCTTCGCCCTTATTCCGAAAGTCTGTGCCTGCAGAACCTGTAGCGAAGTCGGAAAAGGCGTACTGTGTCTCTGCAAGCTCGCATGCAACGAAGAAAAGCTCTTTGTCGCCATACGACGGAGGCCGCGGTAAATCGTTAAGCGATATGAACGATGCTAAGATAGCGGTCGCGCGTGGCTGTCTCTTCTTGTTCCACAGCAATATTGACGAGTCCACTCTGTGCGCGCTACGACCATTCCAAGGATGACTTTTGAGGAGCCCCTCACTCGGTTGAAAGTGTAGCGTCACTGTCGATTTATCTGCAGCAATCAGCTCAGCTGACGCATTGGGCCGCGTAAGAGTAGGAATATTGCGATAGAGATCCACATTAGCCTTGGACAAATAATCCTCGATTGCCATGATATTTGGCCGATTTGCGGGTCTGTAGCCAAGACCCATGGAAAAATTGGCCTCCGCAATTCGGTCATTGAAGAACAGGGTGCCCGTCGTTTGGTACTTCTTCGTCTCCCACAACGACATCGGAGATTGGAACAGTAAAGCATCTGCATCCATTAGCATGATCTCTTCGAAGCGTGAGTACACCACACCCAACACTTTAATGGCAAAGTTTCGGTAACGACGATGGCAATTGTCCAAATCCTTGCAAAACAATGGTTTGGTGGGGTCGAGCAAGCTTTTGGCGTTCACAGCGATTTTGCACGCATTGTACACGTAGACTTCACCCAGTTGTTCACTCTTTTTCATGATTGCCTCACCGTAGTCCTCATCAAAATCACCACAATGTGGGATCTCTATGGGCAAATCCACTCCCAACGAACGCAACTGCAACACTAAAGAAACGCCGAGCGTCGTAATCTTGTCATAGAGCGGAAGAACGATACCGCGCGGTACGCTGGTTTGCTGGCTCACCGTGTTCAGCGAATGAATCAGTCTTGTTTCCATCCTTTTTTCAAGTTCGGTCCGTTCCCGCGCGGTTTTCATAAATTCAGCCCACTTATTCGCCTGTTGAACAGCCTGAAGATCAGGCGAAGCTGTAGCAGGAGTTGTAGCAACAGGTTCAGTTCCGGATGCAGCGCTTGCCTCTTCAAATGGTATCCCATCCGACAACTGCTTCAAAAGAGCTTCCAGCTTTGTGTTGGCCTGCGCGTCTGCTTGAGACTGCTCGCTATCACTCTCGCTCTGTAAAGCATTGCGCTCCCATTCAACCGCGATATCATGAAGACGCTGGCGCAGCAATATATGCTGACCCTGAAGAGCTGAGAACGGCACTCCAGTCACATCAAAAGGACAATCCTGCGGTAGTTCCCAGTCGCTGAATGAGCCAGGGTAATACTCAGCAGCACGCGCCTTGGAGTAGTACATAGGCTGCGTTTTGGGCTTGTATTCCATGATCGCGTCCGAGTTCAAATAAAGCAGGCTTGAATTGCTGTCCTGTGGCTTGACTGGGTAGTATTGCGCTGGCTGACCACAGATGATCGACTTACCATCACCGTGGTTTTTGAAGTCGCTTCCCGCTGCACCCAACCCAAAGTCTGAGAAAGCGTACTGCGTTTCAGCGAGTTCACACGCTAAAAAGAAGAGTTCCTTGTCTCCGTACGAAGGCGGTCGGCGAACATCATTGAGCGATACGAATGAAGCTAGTATAGCTGTTGCACGAGGCTGCCGCTTCTTACTCCAGAGCAACAACGAGGAGTCCATCTGGTGGCCACTGCGGCCATTCCATGCGTGGCTGTTTAGCAGAATATCACTCGGTTCAAACGGCAAAGCAACATCCGATTCCATAGCCGATTTCTCGCGATCAATCGTAGGAAACTGCTGAAAGATGCTCACATCAACGTTTAATAGGTAGTGACGGAGTTCCGTTGTGTGCAGTCTCGACGCCGGGCGATATCCCAGCGAAGTGTTCGTCTGGCTGATCCTGTCATTGAAGAACAGTGTACCAGTCTTCGTGAACTTTTCCGTTTCCCATAGTGACATGGGGTTTTGCATCATGAGCACATCAGCGTCCACCAACATCAGCTCCTCAAACCTCGAATAAATCACCCCGAGTACCTTGATATCAAATGTGCGGAACTTGTCATGACACTCGTTCAGATCTTTGCAGAAGATCGTCTTGCTAGCATCTAATAAGCTCTTCTCCTTGGCCGCCAATTCGCACGCGTCATACACGCGAACCTGCCCCAACTGCTTGGCTTTCTTCTCAATTGTCGCTACAAGTTTCGGGTTCAAATCTCCACAGTGCGGAATCTCCACAGGCAAGATCACCCCCAATGAGCGCAGTTCCATGACCAACGATAGTCCCAGAGGCATCAAGTCATCATACAACGGCAAGACAACACCACGAGGTTCAGAAGTCTTCTGCGTCACGTTATGGAGTGTGTAAAGCAACTGCGTCTCGAGTGTCTTGATGCGGTTTTCCTCCTTCATGACCTCCACTTCTCCAGCTTTCAACTCTTCCGTCTCCATCCGCAATGTATCATCGTCCATATCATCGTCAGGTAATAGTGTCACCGGTGGTATTGAACCCACCATCTTGGCTGTAGTGACAGCCGTGGGCTTGATCTGGTGCAGCAGTTCAGTGGCTTCGCTCTCGCTAAGGCGGTCTACGAGTTGTGTAAGCTGATTCACGTCCGCCGAGTCATTGGCCTTAGCCACAGCTTCGTAGATGGCCTGGACGGTGGCCGGGCTGGCCTTGATGTCACTGCGGGCTGTGGCCTGAGGGGAAGATACCGAGTTCCATGCCGACGTGGTGAGCTGGCGCCATGTGAAGAGGACGTCGGACAGCACGATGACGACGCCCGCGCCTAGCAGCAGCACAATCCAGCGCAGCCGCACGGAGCCGAAGGAGCGAGCCATGGCCATGGTGACAGCAATGCGGAATGAGAATGATGGTCCCTCCCTGGTGAGCCTGCCGAATGCGGAATGAAGTGCGCGAGGACGACAGCGGCTAGGTGCTTTGTCTGGCGCTTGCACATGTGTCCTTCCGGTTCCACCCCTATCGTGGAATTAGTGGCTGGTGACTGACGAGATGTAGCTCAGGTAACAATTATAACTGGTAGAGGAATTTTATTCATAGAGTTTGTATTTACATTGGAAGAATACAGTTGTGGAAATTCTATTGTATCTATTTATGAAGGTCAATGAATATAGAAGCATGTAGCCATTGATTTGAACAATCGGAAATGTAACGATAGAAGATTGCCAGGTGGCGAGCGCTGACGTCGAGCAAGCAACAGAGCAAAGCTCGAAGCGGAGATCATCACTCTGCACCATCAACACGGCAATCTCATTCGAGGCAGGCTTGGATATGCGCAGTACTGAACTTCACAGTCGTCAATATTATCAGCGGAAGTATCTGATCCAGTTGCTCCGGACCAGCAATTCCAATGGAACTACTGCCAGTGGCTCACGTCGTCACGCATGGGTACTAGCGTGTCCACAGTGGATTCCACTTGCACGCGTACTGTACCTGGGTGTTGACTTTCGCCAGATTTGCCCGTGGCAAATGCATGGCAAATTCCACTTGCATCTGTACGCCCCATGTATTTCTTTTTTCGGATAATGGAAGCGATTCCATATCTCTTTGCTTCATTGTAAAGAGCAGAATGGGTCGTATTTTTTCTAGTGTGATGGTCGGTTAAGTGTCTACTCCAACCAGGCCGTCGCGATCTCGTGGAAGCGCTGCCGCAACAGCATGCGGTCCTCCTGCTCCGAAGAGAAGCGTACACCTGTAACATCAAATGGGCACTCCTGAGGCAGGTCGCGCTCCACGAATGAGCCGGCGTACACTTCGTATAGCCGTGCTTGGCTGTAATACACGGGCTTCTTCTTCGGGTCGTACTCCAGGATGGCGTCACTATTAAGGTAGAGCACACTGGTGTTGGCCACAAGACTCGCTTCAGCAGGCTTCACGGGGTAGTAGTGTGAAGCATGGCCGCAGACAACCGACTTGCCAGGTCCGTTGTCCCGGAAATCCCAGCCTACACCACCTACTCCAAAGTCAGAAAACGAGTACTGCGTCTCGGCGAGTTCCACTGCCATGAAAAACAACTCCTTGTCGCCGTAGGACGGTGGTCGGCCAATACCATTGAGCGCCACAAACGCTGCCAGTATCGCTGTAGCTCGTGGTTGCCGCTTCTTGTTCCACAGCACCAGCGACGAGTCCATTTCGTGGCCTGCGCGGTGGTTCCACGAGTGGCTCGTTATCAAATGCTCGCTCGGGGAGTAGTTATTCAGCTCCACAGGGATCTTGTTCTCGCTCGTAGCCTTCGGCCGTTCGATGTTACCCAAAGGGGCAAAGGGTGACACGTCAAACTTAGAGATGTAATTGTTCAGCTCGCTCACATCATTATTTCCGCGAATCCGGTTGCCAAGGAACATGTTGTCTTGACTCAGTCGGTCGTGGAAGAACAGCGTGCCCGTGCTGCGGTACTTCTCAGTATCCCACAGCGACATAGGGCTCTCGAAAAACAATGTGTCTGCATCGAGTAGCATAATCTCCTCGAACTGCGAGTACGTCATCGCTAGCAGCTTGACATCAAAGGACCTGTACGACCGATGACAATTGCGCAAACTCTGGCAGAACACCTTCCTCGACGCGTCCAGAGAGCTAGCTGTTTGTGACGCCAGCTCACACACATCATAAAAGCGTATGACGCCCATGTCTTCTTTCTCCAGCACAGTCCGTTGAAGGGACTCTTTCAAGTCTCCACAATGCGGAACTTCAACGGGTAAGTCAACACCCATAGCCCTCAGCTCCATGATGAGGGACAAACCCAAGGTTGCAATACCGTCAAACATAGGGAGCACAATACCGCGCTGCTCGGTGGTACGCTGCGCTGTCTGGTGAATTGTATACACAAGTTGCTTCTCCATGAGCTGTACGTCTTCAGCAGAGAACTCGTCGGCTTCCTGCTGCTGTAGGCCATTTCCTCCACCTCCGTTCTGGTTATTACGCGTATTTGCATCGCCATTATTTCCCCTGACGTCTGCAGCCCCCGGGTTTTCCCTTAGTCCTGCCAAATGCTCCTCAGCTCTAGCAAGGGACACAGACGTAGCTCTCCACGTGAAGATGAAGTTGGCGGTGACCACGAGTAGTCCTAGGATGCCCAGCACCAGCAGTAGCAACACGGGGCGCGAAATTCGACGAGGCATAGCGTGCGGGCTACTGAAGGGCGAGCGGCGTCCACTACGAGCCAGAGTCGGCAGGCCTTGCTCGTCTGTGTGGGATCGGCGCTGCATCTCTGCAGACTGCAGTTGTCTTACGCCAGATGGAACGGCGCGAAAACGGTGGCGTGATTTGTGCCATGCCACTACTGTCACCAAACTATAAATAACCCAAACTGAAGTACATGTAGATGTTACGGAATAAAACCCATTGTCGAAAAGCCCGTTGTGTTAAATACATCAAATAAACCCGATGCAAAATGCAAAGTATCTACTACTCCCTGTTGACACGTGAGTACACATAGATCTGCAGCTACATGGTGAACTTTTTGACGGGGCATCGCGGACAATACCAGTTGCCTGGTGGGATCGAAGCAAGCGGCGGTTGCAAACAGAAGGCGTGATACGCTGCGTCACAACTATCGCACAGCAGCATACTCTCCTGCGCATTCATCTGGCCGCACTGTCGGCACAATTCCTCCGAGGCAAGGTGCGTCACTGGAGTGTTGGGCGGCACGTTCGTAACCCACTGTTCGAATAACCGGTTAAAGATGGCTGCGAACACACAAAAGCAGGTTAGCAAAGTCGTAGGTACAGGAGAGCAGTGGAGAACTTACATCGTAGACGATTCGCATACTTGGAAATCTCGGCATCCAGACGATTGAACGTGAAGCAGTTTTCCCACACAAGGTTAACGTCACGCACCAGCATCTCAAAGCGTTGATCATAGAAGCCTCGGCTTAATCGAATCTTAATCGTGCCCAGATCCATCGGGTGCTTGATCAGGTCTAAGTATCCTGGCACCTCCCTCACGTTCACCGGTGCCGAGAACGCCACTGCCAGCTCGTTCCGTAACAGCATGTCCATGATGAATTCCAAGCGCGACCGCAGTGTTACATCCTGCATGCTCCCCATGGGGAAACAGTGCTGAAGAGTCTTCATCTGGAAACAGCGGAGCTCCACATACTGCGTCTCTTGTGGAGGAGGAGCTACAGGCATCGGGGTGGCTGAGCCTTGAGCTCTACGCTTCCGACCAGACGATGACCGCTGGCCACTTGAGTTCGATGACTGTGATCCAGGATGCTTTCTCTTCGGTGTGGAATGGCGCCCAGATCCGCTCTGCGATTGCCCAGATGCTGTCTGGGCCTGATGTGCCGATGTCGCTTGAATCCACTCCTCGACCTGATCGTCTGTAAGAGACGTAATGGCAGCCACCTCGCTTCTTGCCTTCCGGTACGCAAAGGCAGTCGAAGATTTCTCCCGCTGAGCCTCTAGGATGCTATTGATCATCTTGTCAGCTAAGGCAACGAGTCCAGGAGACATTCGGCCCACGAATGGCAGCTGAGACGGATCTGAAATAGGCTCAGATGTTTTTGCCTCCTGGCTGATGATGGCAGTCTTCTGCGGCGATCCTGGTCGACTTGAATTCGCACTAGACGGGTTTCGGTGTTTGCGTTTGCCTCCTCGTTTCAAACGCCCATACGAAATAGCATCGTCGAGCGAGTATAGACGCATCGAAGCAGATGCAATCGTTGATGTGGCGATTGCGTTCTTTGCTGACGGAAGCGGTGAGGCCTTCCAGCCGGGGTCAAGCCATTCTGGATCAATGTTAGCTTCCAAAAACACAACAGCTTCCATCAGGATAGCCGACGTATCACACGCATACACCATTTCAGCCCATGCCGAACGCACAGGACGCCCCCATCGACCGGATCGGAAAGCGTCACGCGGGATTGCAGACTCCATCATTAGCAGTTGGGCTCGAAGCAGCAGCAATGAGCGTGGGAGATCCTTCTTCAGTGGACGTATCGTCGTACTGAAACTCTCCAGCAACTCCGTTGACAATTCCCCAATCTCACCATCGGTTGGTTCGTCCATGCCAACTTCACTGCCGCTTCCTGCACCACCTCTCGAATGAGCTTTCACGAAGTCCGGGTCGTACATGTCAGCAATATTCGTGATCTTCCGAGATACTCGTGATGACCTTCTTGAAGCGGTCTCCTCCGTTAGGCGAAGCTCCTTTCCACCTACTTGAGCACGAGGCGACCTGGCAGTTTGAAGAGGGGGTTTGCCATCAGGCACCACTACCTCTGGTGCTGATTGCTCGGGTGAAGCAACGGGGGCTACAGCTTCCGTTGTTTCGTTCACTGAGTGTGCATTTCCTGTCTGTTGGTCCTGAGCAAGGGTGGGGGTTGGCGTAGTACTTGAACCCACTTCAGAAGAAGTGTTTTGCAGGGCGTTCGATGCAGCAGTCAATGCCGCCAACTGTGCCTCACGATCACGTTGTCTGTCAGCTTCGCTACGCTCTCCATCAGTGTCTGACTGGGCTGGCGTCGTAACCTGTGAAATAGACGGTGAATCTGGTTCCGTCTCGACATCCCCAATATTATCCTCAGCTAACGCACTAGGTGCTGCTGCTTGGGTTCCAGATTCAGTTGTCGCGTTGGCACTTGTGTCAATCTCAAAATCCCCGGCTGCGCGATAAGTTGTGCCATTCGCGTCGTAATAATGTACTTGTGACGGATCTCCTTGCGGCAGTTGCGGGTCATTTCCGGCAACAAAATTCACGTACTCACCTCCCGAGCTGTTTTGGTACGATTCCGGGGCTCCCGACGACGGCGGTGGAGCTGCTGAATACCCCATTGCTGAGGATGCGCTAGGCATCATAGACATAGGATTCAAAGGCATCGGCATCGGCACGGTTCCGCTGTCATTCGTGGGCACTCCATTCGGTGTTGGTCCAGGCGGAAATGTCGGAAGCATCGGATTAGGTGCACCTTGCCACACCGCCGCGGGCTGCGCACCTGCACCATCACCATCACCAAAGACATTTGGCATCGCAGTGTAATTCTGACCACCAATCGGTGCAGGGGGAAACGGCTGCCCCGACATATCACCCATGAAATTCGACATGTTGCCTGCCATTGGAGGGTTGCTGATCTGCGAAGTTGGGTCCCCCATCGACTGATTTGACGATGCCGACTGATAAGGGAACGGATTCATGCCATCGCCCATACCAGCAGAGAACTGCCCAGGAGCCGAGTTTTGATAGTTTCCACCCGTGCTTACGTTGTTACCACCAATATTCATCGGTCCGCTGTTTGGTTGCTGATTTCCATAAACCCCGTTGTTGTTAATAGGTACTGCTGGAGGCTGCTGAATGAAGGTATTCGGCTGCTGTCCTTGTTGGCTCATCGCAGAAGAAACCTGAACAAGAGGAGCAGGAGCAGTTCCCCGAGGTGCTCCACTCACGGAGTACCCGAAGTTGGAAACAGGATTCTGTGCATGCACGTTGTTCACGGATAATGCTGCACCGACAAGAGCAGCAGGTGAAAGACGCCGGAACGTCACTCGAAGAGGCCGCTTGCTTGTAGCAACCACAGTTTTAAATCCTTCCATACCGATAACCTCCAGCATCTGGCCGTTCACAGCATAAACCTCGTCATTTACCTGTACCTTGCCGCTTGCTTGAGCCTGTCCCATCATGTTGTTACTGTCATTCGAAAATTCCGTGACGACGATAGTCCCGCGGTTAGAATAATTAATCACGACACCCAATGGACCAACACCAAACTCCACATCCACAAGCGTGCCGCTGTTGCTGCTCTGGCTGGACGGCTGAGAAACGTTTGTTGGCACCGTCCTTGAAGCGGACCCCGGGGTCATCCCATACGCCGGAGGAGCCTGGAGAGATGGAATTGGGGGCTGCGGCTGATTTTGCGTTGGAAACCCTCCACTGGGTGCCATATTAACCTTCCGATAAAAAGCCTGGCGGATATTCTCGAGAAGATTGACTTGCTGCACAAATGATGCCGGTAGAGACTCAACACCTGGAGTCGACGCTGTAAACAATGGTCGGCAATTGCTCAGATCATCGAAACTAGTGCCTGACAAGTAGCGAGTTGTCCGCAAAAACATCAACACGAAATTTGCAACATTGTGGAGCTCAACTGACAAGTCAGCAGCACGCTGAGAAGGCTCACACTTCTTCGCTGCAGCGGCAAACCCACTCAGCGCTCGCGCACGCAACATGTTTGATGGGTCAACACAACTGAGAATCGCCGTCGCGAAAGCATCTGCCACCTGTTTCACTAGGGCAGAGTCCGAATGCGTTTTCTGGCTGGTTGTGAGCGCCTGGGTTGCCATCGCACAAATCAAACCCATCACATACGCGTGGTGAAGACACACGAACGTTTTTGGGTCTGGATGTATCGCGTTAGGATCAACCACAATACGTGATACCACCTTTTTCACTTCTTCGAAACTGGATAAGCAAGCATATGCCAGACCATTCGTGGTCTGGACCGTGGTTGATGTGGCGAACTGATTCCAAGCTGCTAGCATCGCTCGTCCTTGGTCAACCAGTGCCTGAAGCGAGCGCTTAAAAGAAACAGGATTGGTGCCCCCGCCAATTGCGAACTGTTGTTGCATTCTAGCAGCAGCATTTGGATCTGCATGTCGTGTCCGCTTCATCTGGTCAGCGATCTGCCGTGCATATGGATCTTCTGTTTGAGCAAACTTTCGCTTCAGCGCATCCTGATAACGAGCTTGAGCGACAGCGTATGCCGATGACTGTAAATCTCCTTGTGTTCTTGACATTGCCACTTGCGGCATGCCAGCTTGGTACACCCCAGGTCTTGCTACATCCACGTTGTTCATCATTGCGGCTTGTGACCGAAGACCACGTTTGAGGATGTTATATACACCATGCGAGATCGGGATGGCCTTCGCTCCACCTTGCCCGTCCATCATATTTCCATATTCGTATTTTCGCGACAAGATACGCTTCACCACATTCTCTGCCTTTGGATACGGGGCAGTGAGCGAAGAAGGGAAATGTGCATTGCGCAAGGTAAGTACATCAGAAGCCACTGGCACGTGGAAGCCCGAAGACTGGATTAAATTCTCGGCGCGTTGGATCGCACTTTCAGCCTCTTGTTGCGTGTAAAACGATCCGAGGAAAAACTTGCGGCCATTGTAAGTCACAAGAGATTCATACTTCTCCAGGTCCCCGTCCATAGCAAGAAGCACTTCCTTCTCAATCGAAAACGGGCCGTCGCGGAGGAAGTCCTTGCTTGAGTACTCGCAGCATGCCAATCCTTGTTGAAGCTGAAGCTTTGCATTGTCGTCGTGAAGGACCCAGTGGAAACACCATTTAATCCTAGAGGCAATCTTCGAGTCTCTTGAGTCTTCTTCCAAGTACGCAAGCAGTTGCATGAGCTGTTCTCTCTTGGCGCATATGGACCACTTCTTGTCCGGTGACAACACAAACAAACGGTGGTGGTCACTGAAGAAACGGTAGAATGAGTAACCATGACGACATTTTCCAAATGATATTGTCCTTGGAATGATCAACCACTTGATGAAACTCTCCAGTTCCCGAGCCTTTTCGACACGAGGAAGCATCGATCCACATTCTGACCACGCCGTATTAGCACTTTCAACACAGCTTTCGTGTGCCTGTAGCAACGTCACAGGTCTGATGAAAGGTGTAAGATGTAGATAAACCGGGGACATAGCTGACATCTCCGCACACAGTTTCTTCACCGACGCCCAGCTTAAACCAGCAACAGATTTACCGTTCAATCCCACAATAACGTCGCCTATCGCGACTGTGGGAGGAACGATGTTGTGGTCCATTTCCGTCCTGTACGCATGCTGTTCACAGTATACAAGGCCCTTCGTTGCAGTGACACCAATGTTTCGGAGCAGATTTTCAGCCTCAAAAGGTAGCGGGAAAGAGTCGACGCGGAATGACTTCATGACACTGGGTGCAGGGAGTTTAAGTTCCTTGCAAAGTAGTGACGGATTGCTCATCAATTCAGACAGACGCTTGCTCGCCTGCTCAGGGGTCATTAGTGGCGTCGTACCCTCACGTGGTTGTCTAGAAAGAGTCATCTTTAACGGCCGAGGCAAACTCAGCAACCATGTAGTAAACTGAGATAAGTCGCTCAGTTGGCCATACGTGGCACCATTCACCCGCTCAACCAAATCTCCACGCAAAATGCGTCCACTGAGGGACGCTTGACCGAGCGTTCCATCTGCGTGATCATTCAGTGATTTGACAACCACACCTCGGGGCTCCAGTGCCAACGCCAAGCCTAACGGACCGTCTTGGAATACAACATCATACGAGACTGGCCCATTCGCTTGTGACGTCATTAAACCAGCTCGAAACGTACTCTCCTTTCCTTTTTGCGAGGGTACGTCGTACACCACACGCTGCCACTCTTCTTGGTCCTTTCTCATCTTCGCTGATGGCGGACGGACGAAAACAGCGTATATGACGTCTGAGGAATTGCCCATACGGAGCAAAGCCTCAACATCTTCAGCACTTCTCCCACGAGTTGTGACACCATTTACCATGAGTAGAACATCACCCGGAAATACTTGACCAGATAGCTCGCCGAAGCCTAGCGGAAGTTCCTCCGTAGAACGAAAAGATTGCACAAACACAAACGATTCGTGCACATCTAGACTAAGACCAACAGGCAGTCCCTGGCATTTCGTAATGGAAACCGACGCACGTACAGCATCACCAGGCATAGATGTCAAGTATAACAAGACCGGCTGAGGCGCAGTTCGTAACTGTTCCTCAATTGAAGCACGACTCGTACCAAATACAACGCGGTCATTGATCGCATACACAATTCCTTTCACACCCTCGGGTTCAGTCTGTTGACCAATGATACCCATCTGGTGGTTCACCGCAGAGCGTTCTGAGTATTGTACACCCTCTGCTGTATCTTCCAGAATTGCATTTGCGAGATCATTCGCTCCGATTGCTTTTACAATCAACAGTTCCGGTCCATCTCCTTTCAGCAATTCAGGAACTTCATAATCATTCAGCCGTGTCGTGAGGGATGTCAATACTGATTGCTTACAAGCGTGGAGCGGTCCATTTAAAATTCCGTCCTCCAAACCGCAGAACGCACACAGCGGGCGTAGCATGACCGAACCGCTTCCATCGTCGTAAGCATTCGGTTCGTTCACACCTACTGAAGCCATCAAAAATCGATCACCAAACTCTTCAAGGATAATCGCTTCCTCGGCTTCAGAGCTGTCGGATAAATCTTCCTCGTCATCATCCACAATCATATCAGCGCGTTCTTCCTTGACAGTACTGGTACCACGACGTAGTTTTTTCTGAGCACTCTCAGGTAACACGGGGACAGGTTTTGATTCCAGCTCTGCATTTGCTTTGTCTTCCAAATATGCCAGTAGCTCATCCGTTAATTCGTGCTCGACACCATCAATGATAAACTTCTTGGTTTGTTCTACACCATGCGACGAGCGTGGAGGGGTGAACCGATTCCATTCGCGCTGTAAGTCTGCCAGCGATTCGCCCAGCTTCTTTCGAGCATCGCTTGCCTTGTCCTCAAGCGAGTGATATACTGACTGAACGGCTGATGTTTCCTCAATCAGCTCGCACAGTACCCTCAATACCTTTAATCTATCAGCAACAGTAAGCTGCGAGTAGTTTTCCTGGGATAGTAACTCAATCGCAGACAAGAGTCTCTTTTCCAGCTCCGTAAAATCGTCGTCCTTCCGATCACGGTAGCCTGCGTTGTCACTTGAATCAGCAGCCATATCGCGGGCTCTCTTCCGAAATTGCTCCGGTGAAAATGAGGGATTGGCGAGGCATGTCGGGCAAAACCATTCAGCCTTGGGAATCGCAGGGAGCGGAGACTTGAGACAAAAGGTGTGATACGGTGCATCGCATCGATCACAAAGCAGTAGACGGTCCTTCGCGTGGATTGTCTGGCAATTACGACAATTGTCTTCCTCAGCTGCAATCATGGGTTTGTTTTCTGTTGTATACACCCACTCTTTCATCAACCGCTCAAAAATTACCGACAGCTTCTGGGCCAGGTTCGAGATTTCTGCCTTCAATGAGTTGTATGTGTAGCAATTTCTCCATACCAACTGCACGTCGTCGACGAATGAATCAACGTCATCGTTTTCGTAATCTTCGTCCTCGATTTTCTCCGCGATCGTACCCAGATCCATGGGCTCGGTAATATCACCACTAGAATAGTAGTCAGGGTAAAGTTCTGCATCCACGGGTTGATTAAACGGAGAAGCGATTTCTTTAGCTCGAAGAAGCTTGAGAACAAATCCACAGCACTTAATCTTCGACGCCCCTTGTGTAGTTGCAATGTGCTTCATAGGGTTCTTAACCACAGGGGCAACCGAGGACATTAGCAATCCATGGGGGCTCGGAAGCTTGCCCACAAGACTATTAAAGTCTTCAAGCGACATCTCGCGCACATCTTGCCCATTAATGAACATCAAATAGTCTCCAACTCGAATCATGTCGCCATTATCATCTGCCATCTCTTTTGCAGTATCCTTGGGCTTCCCGTTTTCGGTCGAAATGTTGCCGGATACAACAAGTTCCGTGACGATAAGGTGGTCATCTTTCTCCCCCACCATAATCTTACTCAACACACCGCGAGCAAGCACAACACCATAGTACTCACGCGACGTTGCAGACACGCTATTTGCTTCCGAAGCCAACATAACCGATTTCTTTCCATTGAGGTTCAGGACCACAGCCTCGGGCTCCTCTTTCTCTTCCTCGAATTGAATTCCCTTCAACAAGTTGGTCCCTCGGCGGTGCAGCTTCTGACGAAGGGGCTGTGTTACCGCGTCATCTCGGTACGATTTAGAACCCTTGATTGATTTGAGCAATTGTTCATCCGGGCTTGGGTGTTTAAACTCCATCGCCAACTGGCATACTTCGCGTGCGAGTTCTGGCCAGCTAAATGCGTTCATGGGCCGTGTACGATGGAATTCTTCAAGCGTATTGCCCATTTGAAGTAACGGAAAATACTCAGCGATCAGCACTTTCAACAGCTCAGCATGTAATGAAGCGAAAAGTGTGCTAACCGAGTCGTCGTCTAAATCGCCGTCCCCAACGGGGCTGGAGCCGTCACTCAGCGTCATCATACTCACGAAGACACCCAGCGACGGCAGAGTCGTCAATTTCAAGCAGTCTGAGAACGTTGAAATAAAATCCCACACGAAAAGCAAATCTGAATGTGATTCTGCCGGAACTGAATCCAGCTCTACCGCTGGGGAGATCACCTGAGATGGAAATTTAGTGTCTTCACTTGCCGCGAAGTTATGACCAGAACGCGATTCTTCAGATATACAGTAGCTGTTTTTCAACTGCTGCGTATAACGCGCTTTTACCCGAGTCCAAACTTCGGCCTCAACATCCTTCCTCTTGTCCCACACACGAATCTGCCTCCTTCGTTCTCTTTCCTCCTCCACAAACTTCAGCAATGCAAGCCGCTGTTGTTTCAGAGACTCCGGGTCAGGAGCAGCTTTTCTTTTTCTAGAGTCACTGAACCTCCTCGGTGATGAAGACGTCACGACACCATTCTCTAGAATAGCCTTCTGCTCTTCTCGCATCTGACGCCGTTGTCGCAGCTCCTCTATTCTCCGCTTCATCGAGATTTCCTTTTCCTCAATTTTCTTGCGCTTTTCCTCCTCGCGCAGTGCACGCTTCATCTCTTTTTCTTGCTCGCGCATACGTTTTTCCTCTTCTCTGGCCTGTCGCAAAGCTTCTTTTCTTGCCTCTTTTTGCCGAGCGGCTTCCATTTTTGCCTCAATAATCGCATTTTTACGCTCTTCTTTTGCACGCCGCTGAGCCTCTTTCGCATCCTCTTGAGCCTTCATTTCGATTTCGAGGAGTTTACGAGCAGCCTCCCGGACACTGCGTTTGTCAGCTTCACGTTGCTCTTTCTCCTGCTGCTGCTGTAAGCGTTGCACGTCCTCAGGATTACGACAGTGCTCATCTAACAGTACCTCTTGTGAGAGCTGACGGTTTATCTCGTCTTTGGGGATGGCGTTTTGAAGCTTAAGAACATCCTTCACTTGATTTTTCAGACGTGAGCGAATTTTTGCATGGGCGTCTGGTGTAATTGGATGCCGCTGTTCCCATAATTGATAATCCTTGCACGAAAGCACTTGATGCAGCCCTTCCAGCACGCGAGTGATATTTCGCCGAAGCAAACCAAATCCATCTTCCCCAGTAGCAGGCGTCAGCACGTCCACAGGCTTGTCGCTATCGTCAGTCTCTGGTGTAAAAACCGACTCACTCACCACCGCCATCAAGTCGTCGGCTGGCAAGCTCTCGAAATGCACCAAAGCTTTTTTCCACGCCTTACTCGCCACATACGATCTGAACACGATCTCGGCTAACATTAACAAAACAATTAGCCAAACTCACATAAATTAAAAAAAAATGGAGTCCTAAGTCCTACCTGCACTTTTCTCCAGTTCCACCACGAAAATCGGCGAGTTCTTCTTGTTGCCCTGCACAATTTCTATTTTCAAAGCACAATAATTTTCGTCAGTGTCTCGCAACAACTTCAATATCATCTCCACGTACTGCATCGTAGTCGAAACGCGACCGTCACGGGCTTCGTCACCATGGCTCTCACGACGGTTTCATACCCAATAGGAAAGAGCTTTTTACTTGTATAAAAATGTTCTTCCGGGACCACTGAGCCCAGCGCCATCACCGTGATAGGTCCATCAACAAGTGGCATATCCATCTCCGCCAGCTTCCGTCTAAGGATGGCTAGATAATACATGTCTTCTCTGGGGATAACTCCCTCCATCAGATGAGTATAGGCTCGCAGGGCGTCCCTCAAGCTGCGGTATTTGTGCTGATCAGGATCCAGGAGCTTCCCGTCGTCTCGAACTCCCCACATGTCAAGGGTAGACGTATCTAGGCCTCTTTGTTGAGCTAGGAATCTCAGAGACTCGATACTGAGCTCCAAGTCGTCCATAGAGTGGCTACGACGAGCACGCGCCTTCTGCTGGCTCTTAGATTGCGATGCAATGGCCAGCACGGCTGAAGCAGCACTCATATCTTCCTCTTCTTCCTCGGCTGAGGGTGCGCGTGCAGTGGAGCTACTGTTGCCGCCATCTTCGCCTTCGCTGCTGCTGTAGGAGCGCGGGGCCAATAGCATGTTCATCCCGCGCGGCTTGGGTTCCTCCTTTTCCTCCTCATAGCTCTCGGCATCAGACTGTGAAGGGGAGATCTCCATGGCGGGCGTCCAGTGGCCCCCGCCGCCGCTGGCGTAGGGCGGAGGATCCATTGCAAGGCGCGGAAGGAGTGATGGTCAACCTTCCGCTTTGATAAAAGTGACTGAAGGGGCCAAACCAACTTTATCACAAAACGTACCGTGCAGATGGTACAAATAAACTATAAGTACGCAGTCACTATCGTGAGGTTTCACAGCCTATGGTATTGAACCGGTTGAGTACCGGTAATTCCTGCTGTTATTTTTTACTTTAGGAATAAAAAGGTTTTTAGTTTCTCGTCGCTAAAGAAAAATAAAAGTTTTTTTTTCGAAAAGTAACATAAAATATTTGTATAAGCTTAGGATTTTCTCTCATCGCATTGCAATTGCAATAGGTACAAATTGTACCGTACAATGTAGGCTGTTGGTCCATGTTGGTTATTCGTACTTGGCTGGTTATTCGAGTCCAACTTGGACCTTTCATGGGTACGATAAGTACATGTAATCTCTATTCTAATAATGAAGGCACAACCAAAACGTCATAGGTAGACATCAAATGCGCTTCAAGCAGTACGACGGGGACTCCAAAGCATTGCAAGTTGCAGTCGCAGTGCTTCTACTTCGAGAGTACAGTGTACTACAGTGCTGAACTTCAGACCCGTTGTCGACAATCTATTTGTAGACGAGGAGTCCACCTGCACCAGTCGACCCCCCCCCACGTTCTTTTTCGAGCCTGTATTCGTGATGGGTGTCGCAATAGCCCTGTCTGTCGCTTGCACAAGTGCAAGTGCACCAAGACATGTTGTCTTCACGTACGAGCTCCCAACGGGGATACATGTAGTGTTAAATGTAGTAAGCAGTCATAATCTAGTATGCCGGGACGATAGAGCTTCACAATTTCCCCTTCATCGCTGTAGGTTTTGATCCATCTCGGTCGTCAAGAAGAACCTTGCGGACTCCGATCTCGCTATGAGAGACTCGCGGCGCGCAGCCGCCATTCGATTTGATAAACGGGATCTATCTAGCCCTAGATTCTTCTACTATAGTGATCGAATCTGTGGCGCAATCGTAAACTGGGCGTGGACGGGCCTTTTTTGGTCACTTACAAAAAACAAGATGTCGTTAGTCGGCCATGCGAGTCGAATTCACCAATCATCGTGCGCAGATCGAGTTCCGAATGCTCATCCCTGGCCCCTGGCACAACTATTAATACATGTACTGCAAGATCTGCGGACGGTCTCAGCGATACGAATCACTTCCGAATTTGCTCTCTTCAGCTCACCCCAAGCTTCTCCACCACCCCCAGAGCAGATCAAGTCAAGATGAACAAGTTCCTTGTGCGTGGCCTCGGCTTCTACAATGACGCGTACGATCTGTTCGTCATGAACGTCGTCAACGTCGTGCTCACGGAGCAGTACGGCTCCGACACATACTCGTCCACGATGAAGTCTTGGGTCTCGGCAGGAGCCATTATCGGCGCGGTGATTGGTCAGTTGGGCTTCGGCTTCCTGGGCGACGTCTTCGGTCGCAAGGTTAACATGATCTTCACTTGTTGTCTGTTGATCATCGGTGGTATCCTCTGTGCTGCCGCTTACGCAGGCGATGGCCGCTCTACGCTCTGGTTCCTCGTGGCTGCCCGTCTCATTCTGGGCATTGGCATTGGTGGAGAGTACCCGCTGGCGGCCAGTTCGACGGCTGAGGACTCAACGGACTCTGCGGATCGCAACACGGCCGTAGCCAAAACCTTCTCCCTGCAAGGTGTGGGTCAAGTGACGGCCGCTATCCTCGGTAATCTGTTGGTGCAGGCTTTCGCTGATGGGGAGCCTGGTGAGAACAGTGGCTCGCGGCTGGAAGCTGTGTGGCGCCTGTTATTTGCCATCGGTGTGATCCCCGCCTTAATAGTGTGCTACTACCGATTCACAGCTGAGGAGTCTGAGGCGTACAAGAACGCTCAACAGCGTGGTCAGCTGGCTCAGGCCACAACGCAGCAGCAGGCTCGTCTCAGTTTCATCCTTCGTCACTACGGTGTGAGTCTCCTGGGAACAGCAGGCACGTGGTTCCTGTTCGATATCGTCTACTACTCGCAGAACCTTTTCTCGGCCAGCATTTTAAAGGTGGTGGGTCTCAGCAACCCGTCACTGCAGCAAGTGACGACTGAGGTGGCTTTCGTGTCTCTCATGGCACTTCCTGGCTACTTCGTCGCTGTGTACGCCATCAACCGCCTCGGCCGTAAGAACATGCAGCTGCAGGGCTTCTTCTTCATGACGATCCTGTGTCTCATCATGGCCATCTTCTGGGACGACCTCAAGGACCAGTCCATTCTGTTCATCATTCTATACGGTCTCACGTTGTTCTTCTCCAACTTTGGCCCTAACATGTCCACGTTCGTGCTGCCTACGGAGATGTTCCCAACGCCAATCCGGTCGACGTGTCACGGTATCTCGGCTGCTGCCGGCAAGGCTGGAGCTGCGATTGGCTCCTTCGGTTTCTCCATCTGGGTGGACAACCCGAGCTACGGCTACTCCGGCGCCTTCTACACGTTCGCAGCCATCTCACTAGTGTCCATTCCGCTCACGTGGTTCTGCGTCTTCGACAACACCAAGGGCATCGACGAAATGGACGCCGACTTCTACCGCCGTCTCAACGGCGCAGATGACTTTACTCGCGAGTCGTTCAACTCGGTCAACATGAACACGACGCCGGACGTGTACAAGAAGGCGTCGACGCCCAGCCCCAACATGTTAGTGTAAAATTGCATCAATGATGTCTAAGTATCTAATGTTATAGCATGAAAATCGTCCAACTTGTTTCTTGTTGATACAAGCGATCTTGTCGCGCTTTTAGTCTTTGTAGTTGCCGTCAAAGTCGAATGGGGCATTGCCTTGGCGTCGGACAGCGCTGATGTTGACAGTCTGCACGTGACGGCCATGGAATATGAGGCGAGTGATGCCGGAGACTGCAACTGCGGCGATCTCTCCATCGCGTTGCACCATCGCCGATCTCACAGCAACGAACGTCCAGTGGCAGTTGAGATCAAAAACACCAGCTCCAAGTCCACGTTCTTCCATTCGGTGGAGCTTCAGGTCCACATTCTGCAGTCCATCGACAATCGAGCGCCATTGTTGACGCAGGGACGTTTGTGAGCTCACTGAATTAACTGGAACTGCAGTCGAAACATCCTTGTCGCGATCACGTCGTAGTCGCTTGGAGCGTCTTGGCAATCGGACAGCTCCGTTGTTGTCCTGCGTCGTATCTGTAGCTACAAACGCCTGGCTACCACCGTCATTCCACCCGTGATACGCGTGATCCACCAGTGCGTAGTGCAGGCTTTTCGCGCAGAACTGACGGTACAGTTCATCTTGGTGAGTGCTATCGCTGCCATCCACTCCGATGTCGTGGAAGAGATGAGTAAGGTACTCATTTCGCTCCTGCCGGTCACGAGCAAGAAGCTTGAGCGTGTGCTGGCTGAGCTTGCGCTTAAGTCGAGTCTTGCGGCAGGATACGCGGTTTTGAAGGCGGCGTTGCAGTAACGGTCCGGAGGAAGCATCAGGTTTACCGGTACTCACAGCAACGCAAGCCTCTTTCTCGGTCGATTGAGCCGCGTTCAGGAGTGCCGTGAACGACGTTATCGGTGTTGGAAAGAAGTTAAACTCGGCGAAGTCGTCATCCAGGGTCATGGTGATGTGCGGGCGCTCCGCGGACAGTTGGTACGCGTCAACCATCCTACAGGGTGGCGTGGTGCTCGGATGGCGTCGTAACTCGGCCACTGGACGTCTTTTCAATAGTGAGTTTACTCCTCTGCTGTTCAGAGTGGCTTGCGGTTGTTCCCATCAAGCAGAGACGGACTTTCTGGACAGGACACCGCCTCTGGGACATTGTTCACGCTGCCTATTGCCGGTTTTCGATGGATCACTTCGTCGCTGACTGTCTTGGGACTGAGGCCGGGCTATTGTGTCGAACACCAGTGACGATGGACTTTTGACGTCTTGAGCAAACGTAACGGGGGACTGAATAGCTTGCGTTCTTCGTATATTCTGAGGTCTTCTACGCCGCTCTAGCTGCGTGGGTTGTTCGGGCATCCGGCTTCCAGGAGGTGCCGTCGCCAACCCTTCCTGCCTGGAGCGATATCATCGTGGCAGAGTGGGCATCGACTCGCGCGATCCAGCGGTGCACGCGGAGGACAGTCGTTGAGAGACACGTGCCGCTCATAGAATTTGGACGTAATCGCTTCTCCGCAGCGCGGACACTCGCGGTGGTTCTGCTGCATCTCGCACTCCGTTAGCAAGTGCTCGTTAAGCGTCGAGATTTCAATCACCTGGCCGCACATTTTGCACGGCGTCAGCATTTTGCAAGATGCCCAGAAGTGCTGATCGAGGTAGTCTGAGTCGAACTTCTCGTCCACAACGCCACAGAACGGACATGTGTACTCGTCCACTGATTCCTCGTCGTCGCTGTTGGCATCCTCCAATTCATCCTCGAACTGAGCTTGAACCTCGTGAACTTTTTCTTCTCGGCGAGCCACAGTACATGTACTGCCACCACCACCACCACCTGCAGCAGACCCATTCTTACGGCTTGATGCCTTTGCCGTTTCGGCTGCCTCGAACGCTGCTTGATATTCTTCTAGCTGCTTCGGTCGGAGAGATTTCAGGTAGCCCTCTATGTCTGACCCTACGATGAGATAGAGCGACACTGAGATCTCCTTGGCGGCATCTCGGATCTCGCGACTTTGGTGAGCCAGGCAGTTGCTGTCTTCGAGGAAGCTCATGATCCCAGGCACTGAAAAATCTGAATCCGGCAGTAACTCAAAGTCTGTCAGCAGCTTCTTAAGCACCACCAACCGACCCTGCAAGAGCTTGAGACCCAGTGGCTTCTTGGATCGTTTCGTAATGTGTAAAGTCACGAAAGCCACACCAACGTTTTTTGCAGCAGCTAAACGAACCAATACTGCGGCAGCTTCATCGCGAACCTTGGCCTGGGACTCACCCAGCTTGTTTACTAGCTGCGTCATGCTGTTGCCGAGCTATACACAAACACCACAATTCAGTACAGAACTCCAGGAAGAAACAGCAATAAAGTTGAAACTTACAACCCGGCACATCTCGTCGCGACGAATACGCACACCAAATGACACCATTCGATCCAGCAGACTGAAAGCCGAAAGCGCGACCTGTGCGATGCGATCCCCAGCGCCGCTTTGTGCCAGTGTGGAGCACACCTCCAACAACCTCATGGGCTCCACCGAGTAATTGTCCATTTCCATGGTGACCTTACGAATCGCAGCGTCTCGATGGTTCCACAAGTTGCTGTACACACAGCGAGTGAAGAATGGCCCAATGACAGCAATCAGCTCCTCGCTTTCCTTCGCAAGTGCTGGCGGGATCTCATCCGGATCGGGCAAATTTTCAGCGTCTGGGATGCCTTTGAAGTGCGGGTTCGGTCCGCCAGTTTCACCGATTTCACCGTCTTCATGATCGTCATAACCAGCGCCATTTGCTGGCTCCTGCACAGTATCACCAGGGAAACCACCTTGCGTTGAATGACGCAGCGACCCGCCACCATCACCATACACACTCCCGCTTTTAGCCACTCGTGGCTGCTCCGGGTACATATCCCGTGGCGAAAAGTTCGATGATGACCGGTGCACTGCCCCAAGCTTGGGAAGTACTTGTGTTCTTGAAGGAGACGGTGCGATTGCTGGAATGGGCAAGATCGGCTGCGTCTCGTTACTGCCCACCGACGCCTCGAGCATACCGATTTCCTGCTTAATCTTCTTGGCCAGGTCATAATCCTCATTGGCCACCGCTTCTTTCTTTTGTGCTTCGAGCCTCGCAAGTTGAAGGCCAATGCTCTTCAACTGCTCCTCCATCTGCTTGAGTCTCTTAGCTTGGTCATAGTCCTCATTCGCCACTGCTTGGTCCTTGGCCGCTTGAATTTCTCTGATTCTGGCCGCCGTCTTGGCGTC
This sequence comes from Phytophthora capsici, assembly GCA_030324255.1. Lineage (NCBI taxonomy): Eukaryota > Oomycota > Peronosporomycetes > Peronosporales > Peronosporaceae > Phytophthora > Phytophthora capsici. Next base: position 597,237 of record CM059354.1, read on the forward strand.
AAACCGCATATCGAAGCTCAGGTTCTCCGATCCATTGCTCTTTTGCCTTTGCTTCGGCTTGGAGCCCGCAGCCTCATCTGTGGAGTGGCTGGGTAGCGGTCCAAGCGGTTCCCCGCACAAATTGATGGCCATGATCCCTACCTGGTTGTACAGGTTGTGCTCATTTACATGACAGGAATGAATTCGGAGCTTGAGTAGCACTGCTACCTGGTCAATGTGTACAGTCTTGAGCTCTCTGGCCATATATCTGCTCTCTGTGTTAGACTTAAGCGTGAGAAACCCCAGACGACTGAATCTGGTATTGTCTCCGTCGTACGATGAACTTTTCGATACGAAGAGCTCCATTTTCGTGGCGATATGTGTTTGGTGAGATAATAATTGCACTTGAGTGACTCTACATTGTCCGTATTGAAGCTGCAGCACCAGTTCTTGAGGGTAGGAGCAGTTTCTAGAGAAAAAAAAGGATCTTATTAGGGTTTGAAATTGTGAGTGATTGAAGAAACTAGAGCTTATCATACCTGGCTGTCATATAGCCCTGACTGTTAGCTTCATGCTCGTCCAGCTCCGTGGCCGGAAACGCTGCGTCCTCGCTCGTACACGCCACCACGGAGAAGCGCAGCTTGCTCATACTACAGTAGCTTTTTACCCTTGACTCGTCGGATGTGTACACGAATGTTACATAATCTCACTTAGCACTTGAAAATTGTAAGACATACTAAAATCAAATCTTTTGCCGAACTTAACTTCCCCACCTTCAGTCGCTAAATTGTTGCCGCGTGCGGACCAAGGACATGGCTAAGAAGGTGGTGGAGAGCAGCGACGAATCAGACGGCGGCCGTTCGAGCGCCTCAGGCTCTGTGAGCTCCCGCTCAGGCTCGGGAAGCGATTCGGGAAGTGGCAGCGGCTCGGGCAGCGACTCAGGGAGTGGCTCTGATTCTGGCAGTGGTTCCGGCAGCGGCTCAGGGTCTGGATCTGATTCCGGTTCGGGATCAGGTTCTGGGTCTGGCTCAGGTTCAGGGTCGGGCTCGGGATCAGATGGCTCGGTATCAGATTCTTCTCCTAAGAAGAAGCTCAAGAAGCGGCGTTCACCTGCCCCCAAGAAACCCAAGGCGCCGGCCAAGAGCAAGAGCCGCACCAGTAAAGCGGTGAAGAAGGAGGTCCAAGCTCAGGTGAAGGCTGAGGCTGACGCAGAAGCTGATGATGAGGGGGATTCGAAGAAGCGACGTGGTAAACTTCGAATCAAGGACGAGGAGGACGAGGAAGAAGATGACGATGCCGATGTGGCTGGACTTACAGAAGTCGAGAAGGAGAAGCGGCTGCTGGAGAAGTATGAGGCCAAGGAACAGCGTAACAAGGAGCGCGAGCTTAAAAAAAGGCTCGCGGCCAGCCAGGGCAAAGCTGAAGATGGTTTTTCGGAAGAAGAAGAGGAAGAGCTGCCGTCTACGAGACGTGGAGGTCGCAGCAAGGAGAGTGACCGACGCAAAGAGGCTCTACACAACTTGAAGGCTAATAAGTCGAGTGATAAGAGTCGATCCATCTTGAGCAACCGATTTGGAGACGATGATAGTTCTGACGAAGAAGGAGGTAGCAGAAGTGGGAGAGATCTGGCGGAAAAACGTCGTCGACGTAGAGAGCTTCAGCGAGGAGGTACTGGGCGGCGTCAGGGGGATGATGACGATGACTACAGCGAGGAAGACAGTGGTGATGGCCGCAAGTCGAAGAAGGCTAAGGCTGCTGACTTGACGGCGTCGAAAACTACAGAGGGCGAGGATTTACCGGCTATTCTACCCGAAGAGAATGTGCCAGTGAGCTGGGATCAGGCCAATCACTATCTGCTGAAGAGGAGGACCTTCTTTGAGAAGCACTTTTTCGAGCCGTTCTTTTCGAAGCTGGTGCGAGGTGTGTACGTGCGTATCCCGATCGAAATGGTGAACGGAGAAATGGTCTACCGGTTCTGTGAGGTTGTGGGCATTTGTAAGTTGGCTAGAAGCTACACATTCTGCGGCGAGACGACCCACACAGGTATTACCTGCGCATTCGGAAAGAGCAGGCGCGATTGGAAGTTGAATGGAGTTTCGGGTCATTCGCTGCGTGAACGTGAGTTCTTGTTGTGGCGGGCTATGATGAACAAGGAACGCCTCCATTTCCCTACTCACGGCGAGGTGAAGCGTTTGTTCTCCACGAAGCAAAAAATGATCACTCAACACAATTACACTGATGCGGAAGTGAACGAGATGGTGAGGCGCAAGCAGGCTGTGGGTCTTTCTACTGTTTCTTTGGGTGTACAGCGAGTACGTCTGGAACGCGATCTACGTGCAGCGCAAGACATGCAGAACTTCGAGAAGGCTATTATACTGGAGGATCGATTGCAAAAGCTTTTGGCCAAGAATGAGGAGCGTAAAAAGCACAACTCGGATGATGTACTCCGCATCAACGAGATCAACCGCCGCAACCGCGAGGCAAACATTCAACAGGATCTCCACGCGCAGGAATTGAACGATGCCATGAACCAAAAAATGACCAGCGCAGAGCGGCTGCAGTTCGTGCGGGCCAACCAAATGACTATGTACATGTCGAGGGACAAACTGGAGAAAAACTTGGCAGAAGGCAAGCTAATCAAACTCCATGACGGCCGTGTCATGACTTCGAACAAGCTGCACGTAGTGGAAGCACTTCCCGATGACCTGTTGGATAAAGTGAAGGGCGTCGGCGAGAAGAAGGCCACGGATGGCTTGGAAATCGACATTGAACGCCTTTTGGCCAAGCAGGAAGAGCGCAAGCAGAAGGATGCCGAGCGCTTGGCAGTAAAGCGCAAGGAGCGTGAGGGCCAAGTAGAGTTTGTTGGCGCAGCCCCCACGAACGTTCAGGAGATGGCGAACGCTACAATCCGTATCAAGGATGACGATGGCTCGTGGATGACACTGCGCGCTCCAGCTGAGATCATGAAGGAAAAGAAAAACAAAAGTGTCGTCTCCGACAAGGTGAAGGCCTCTCGCAAGGGTATCACTGTGAAGGACTACTTTGACCGTGTGAAGAAACGGCGTGTGGCTCAATAAGGACGCGACGAACTCTCAAGTAGTTTAGCAGAGAGCACCGTACTCATACAAAAGTAAATCCGTACATGCGAGGATATGCGAGGAGCAATGAAAACCAAACGAAAATGCACGTTAGAGCGGTGGTGAAGCGACGAGGTACAGTATCTGCTTTAATTGATCCCATGTCTAACATAACTGTAGCCATTTTAGGACGTCCCTCCAGTCCGAAACCCCTGCGGCTCATGTCAACGGCCAAAGCTTCCTCTGCGCTGCTCTCAACGCGCCCTCAGTCGTACGCTGACGACGGCAGCAGCAGTGACAACGACAACGTGGCAATGGCTTCCTCGGATGTTGTGGATGTGGACATGGAAGATCTGGATCTGGCGGCTCGTGCTCCTCGGTCTGGATTCGTGACTGCTCCCGCAGTGGAGCTGGAGCGTGTGGAGCTGTTGCAAGATGCTGATGGTGTTCAGCAGGCGCTTTTCGGGTTCGGCTGCGTGGTGACGGGGGGAATTCTTGCAGCTCTGGCATCATGGAAACCCAAGTGGAAAGTCAAGATGCTCCGACGCCCAGCCCCAGGGACGATGGATGCCACGTCGGTGCTTGTAGCACATACTTTGACGTGGACAAGCAGCAAGAAGAAGAAGAAGGTGAGGAGATTCTACGAGGAGTGTCAGTTAACGCAACCAGTGGACAGTCCGCCGTGGTTTGAATTCAGGAAGTGCCGCTACGTGGTCGACGAGCGCGAATCGCTGGGCTTTTCGAGACTTGAGAACGCGCTAGATGAGAAGCTCAGCTCGGCTCAACGAAGATGCTTAGAGGGCGGTGGGTGGTCGACATCGCAGGTTGAAGGGCTTATGGGGGTACATGGAGCAAACGAGTTGGCGTTGAAGGCCCAGACGTGGCCGGCAGTACTCTTGAGGAAGGTATCTCACCCGTTCTACGTCTTTCAAGTTCTCAGTGGTTTGGTATGGCTCTCTGAAGGATATGAGTACTATGCTGTTATTATTCTGCTTCTCTCAGCTCTGTCAATCATTTGGGAAGTACATGAACTGGTGACGAACGACAAGAAACTACATTCACGATTGGCCCATGCCGAACACAGCATTGCAAATGGGATAAAAGTGATTCGTGACGCGAGGGAGAAGCGGGTGAGCCCTGCAGACCTCGTAGTTGGAGATGTGGTGGTGATAGAGCAAGGTGTTATGCCTGCGGACATCGCGTTACTTTCAGGGCACTGCATGGCCGATGAAGCGACGCTTACAGGGGAGGCCATTCCTGTCACCAAGCAAGCACTTGCAGCTGCTGACGCTTCTTTTGCAGTTAATGCGAAGCTCAAGTCTACACATCGTGAAAACGTGCTTTTTGCTGGGTCTACCGTCTTGGAGTTGGCCCACTCCAGCTCCACGCAGGGAAGCAGAGATGAAAAGAAGACGTCAACTCGAGGTGTGGTGTTGAGTGCCGGGTTTTCGACGTCCAAAGGTGAACTCTTCCGGTCCATCTTGTTCCCGACGCCTTTACAGCTTACAAAGCGTCTTGAGAGCGATAGTTATCGCTTTATGGGCGCTTTGTCAGTCTTGGCCTTTATTTTGTTTGTAGACCGAATGCACGAAGCTGCTCAAGACACAAGCGTGACATTTGGAGAAGCCCTTCTGTCTGGATTCGACCTTATCACGATCGCTGTTCCTCCAGCACTACCTGTGGTTTTAACTGCTGGGGTTGGCTTTGCGCTTTCACGTCTTGAGAGTCAGGCAGATGTCGCCTGCATCGATGCGGCACGTATGAATATCGCTGGCCACATCGACTGCTTTTGCTTTGACAAGACTGGGACGCTCTCCAGTGACCATTTGGATTATCACGGCGTCGATGAGTGCTCGGCTGTAGCTCCTGGAGCTGCGTCAACGCAAAAACGCCAACCTACTTTTCACGGTCTTCAACGTGAAGTCGAGGTGCTTTCTCCCCCCACTATCATTGGTTTGGCCACATGCCATGGACTCAGTGAGAGAGCGGGTCAAATTGAAGGTTATGCGCTCGAAAAGGACATGTTTCGTGCTACAGGTTACTCGCTTGAACCGGAGACGTCCGAGAATACTGTCATGCCTGGTCAATTTGCGGCACTGGTTGCGTCTCCGATCGGAAAACTGTTTGGTCTTGTGGCTCGCTTCCCATTTGACGCAGCTCGTCAACGATCGTCCGTCGTAGTGGAAGATCTTGACAGTGGAAACCGGTATGCTTACGTCAAGGGCTCGCCCGAGTCTATCAGCAAGATCTGCACGTCCAACACGATCCCCAACAACTACGTCGCTCGTGCTCGCTCCTACGCGCATCAAGGTTTCTATGTAGTGGCAATAGCAACGAAGCCATTTGCCGCCGCAGTTGTGTCACCGAAGTCTGAAACATCGCAGCCAGTGTCGCGAGATGATGTCGAGAGCTCGTTAGGATTCCTGGGCTTCATGCTGTTTATCAATCAGGTCAAACCGGAGGCTCCTTACGTAGTTGGGTCTCTTGAAGAAGCTGGTGTTGACGTGCGCATGATCACTGGTGACGACGCACTGACAGCGATTCACGTCTCGCGCAAGATCAATATGGAAATGCAGCAGTCGGTTCTTCTCCTTGACGCACAACGTCAACACGAAAGCGCCGAGGCAGTTGTCGTTTACACTGACGTGGATGAATTGGCCCAAAGCACTCGTGAAGATACATCTGGAGGCACCTCCGAAGGCACTTGGGCCCCCGTGGATCGTCATTCGTTTCTCTCTCTCGCTGAAGGTAGCTCTATCGCACTAACAGGCTCTGCAATTGAACAGCTCCTGGCCATGTCGTCTACAGAAGAAGCAGAAACACCTACGGATTCTCCAGCATCGACTCCCCCAGTAAAACCCCTAGCGGAATTCGCCGAAGAGCTGGTGGGACGAACAAAAGTGTTTGCTCGAGTGAGGCCACACCAGAAGACGTGGATCGTAGAGACGCTCATGACTCGCCACGGCGCCTGTGTAGCTATGTGCGGCGATGGCGCCAATGACTGTGGGGCGCTTAAAGCTGCCCATGTTGGCCTAGCTTTGTCGAAAGATGATGCTGCCTTAGTGGCTCCATTCACGAGTCGCTCGCTTCGTGTGAGTGACGCCGTGGAGCTGTTACGTGAAGGGCGTGGAGCACTCAGCGCTGCGTTCGTGGCTTTCCGATACATGGTCATTTACTCAGTCGTACAAGTGACGTTGTCAGCGACGATGAACGGGCTCCACTCTCAGATGAGCGACTCTCAATTCCTTTTTGATGATCTGGTCGTGGTGTTTATCCTGTCACTCCTGATGGTCCGAACCCCTGCAGCTCCTCAACTTGGCTCCTCCTCGGTCGCCCCGTTCAACCGCATGCCTCCAAGGACACTGTTTTCAGCCGAGATTTTACTGTCACTTGTTGGCCAGCTTGCAATTTTTCTGGGGTGCGTGTATATCGCATTAGCAGCTGCGGAGGCGCGACCGTGGTTCTGTTCCGCTGAAAAGGCTCTGGAGCTGACGAGGGCTGCATCGGATGGCGGTGTAAACGACCCCGACGTTGTGGAGACGCCATGCTACGTGTTTCTCCCCGGGGTTCCTGCAGACCTCACGTCGCATTCGTACGAAAACAGCGTTCTGTGGCGGTTCGGACATCTTCAGTACTGGATTGCGGCAGTAACTCTGAATTTCCGTGATAACTACCGAGCTCCACTGCTGCGGTCGAACCGCGCTTTTGTGGCGTATGCTTTTGTCCTGCTGATCATTCTACTGGTGCAGCTTCTGGGTGACAACGGGAACATTCGTGATGAGGAAACGTCGACATCGACGTCGGCACAAGTGGCTCAGGCACTAAAAGCACGTGGAGTGGATGTCAGTCTGGGAGCCCTCGAGCTTCCAGTGGGCTTCGCGTGGTCTCTCTTCCCTCTCTTTCTCTTTGACGTGGCTTGTGTCCTCAGCTGGGAAGTCTTAGTGGTTGGCATCATCCTCCCTCGATTCCAAACACAGCACCCAAGCCGATTTCGGAATCGCAAGGGTAAGTCCAGTGGCTGGAGGTTTTTATTTGGTGGCAGCAAAGACAGTGATAAACAGAGTCTCGTGTCGCCTTACGTGAATGAACGCAATGGCCTGTTAGGTGACCAGGAGAAGCTCCAAGGCAGCAAGCAAGTGAATATGAAGAAGAAGTCGTTGCAGCCAATCCGAGGAAACGTCGACGCTGTTGGCAGTGACGATGACGAAGAACAAGACGTTTTAAATCTCCACTCCCCTGAGATCGTCTAGAAGGTGAAGTGAAGGAACTATATAATACCTTTTGCGTATTCATTCATTTTCCCCTTTAGATATCTTCCATACCCTCTTCACCCGTCAAAAAGCGCAGTTCTGCTTCTTCCCCTTCCGTTAACATGACTCCTCCAACATCACTAGCGTCGAGGTCCCACAGCAAGTCCATACCGTCTGCATCTACAGCTTCCGCCCCCAAGCCACTCAGATCAACCGCCAGTCCAGCAAGTACATCCTCCTCTGCAGCACCGTCCAACTCGAAGGTCTCGTCCGCCGGGAGCCCCAGTAGTTCGTCCACCGTCGGCAGAACCAGCATCTCTCCAGACTTGACTTCCAGCTCACTCGTTTCAGAGCTCGTAGGCATCACATGCTTCCTCTTCCTCGGTCTAGGTGACGTCAGCGGAACGGACGACGTTGCAGCCCACAGTGGACGGCCGAACAGCACGCGATACGTCGCCAAACACCTTTCACCAAACTGCCAACTCCTGAAACTTCCCAAGCCCACAGAAGCAACTCCAGGCCTCACCAATTGCTGCGAATTGGCAGGCGGAGATGCCGCCACAACGTTAGACGCCTCACGAGCCACGAAATGGTCCGCTAAAAGGTGTGCAAACACCGCCGGATCCTGATTCCTGACATCCGCGAATTGGTCACCAGTAGAAGTCGTAGATATGACCCGCTGCTGGTTGCGTTGCGGTCGTTTGGCCCTCGCTTGGTGACGGATATTCCGGCGCTTACATGCCTCTACGATGCCTTGAGTCACAGCGGACGCGTCCTCAAAGTCGTAAGAGTCCAAAGATGATAGAGTGGAATGGTGAGAAGCGGAGACCTTCATCTAATTACAGAGTTCAACACACACACACTGGTAAGTTACAGTTGTAGAGTGGTTATCGGTATCGTTCATGCAGAGATACACAGGGATTTAGACCTTTGATGGTCGTGCAATGCCGGACGGATACGATGTCTTGGATACGTTGGATCTTGAAAGGTCGTATGGCTAAAAACATTGTTTTAGCATACGTTCTTACAGCATAAAGACATTTTATTTTGTTGATAGCAGGTAAAAACGGTTGAAGAGCAGGTTGGAATATTTGGTAATTACTCACTTTCGACAGAACTAAAGTTGCTTTAAGATGGAGGATCTGGAGACGTCGGCGACGCTCGAGTTCCACGGCGTGCGCTACATCGTGACGGTACAAGTACAGCAACAGCTTTTACATGTGCAGGTAGAGTCGGCGGCTGCGGACGCAGTAGCCGCGTATGTCTGGACGGGCAAGTTTCCAGCGCCAGACATCGAGCAACTTACGCGCCAGACGGGCAACTCAAAACGGTTTCCAGTATTCGTTCAGATGCTGCTCACAGCACTACAACGACGCAGTGACACTGTATTTGTGGATTTACTAACCGCAGCAGATCTCGATCTCTACAGACAGAGAAAGCTGCAGCCTGGAGCAGTCTCGGAAGGGTAAGGGATTGAGTAGTTCTTAGCGCAACTTAAGTTTAAATTTTGGTTGTTATGCTGTATTTCTAGGTTTCCAAGCGCAGCTACAGCGACAAACAACGCCAAACGATACTTGATATTGACTTACGCTGTCGAATTCGACCGGGTACACTACCCACTACCTCTGACTCAAGAGACTACGCCATCTCCTGAAGTTTTACAGCGAACGATTCGAAGATTGAGGCAACAATTGGCTGAAAAAGAGAATTCTACTGCAAGTGACAGTACCAACCGACTAGCAGAGGAGAATGCGGCACTCAGAGAGGAGAATCGATGCCTGAAGAACACTTTGAAGCAATATTGTGACGATCTGAGCGGGAATGGAGGATTCAATTCGACGGCAGAGCTGCAACGAGAGCTTGAGGTGTGCAAACACTACCAAGTATTGATGTTACTTTGAACTAACTATTCGTTTACATGTTTCACAGACTTCTATTGAGGAAAACAAGGAGTTAATATCGCTCTACCAGCAATTCCGAGAAGACTCGGTAGCAGAAACGGCACGGCTTCGAGCTGAGATCAAGTATACATCTGCTACTGTGTTGGAGTTAGTGTTGAGTCTTTGTTGTCTGACTTGCGTTCTCTGGGTACAGACAACTACGTCTATCATCTCAGCAGAACGACCGAACGGAACTAGCGAGACTGGAACAGGAGAGACTGGAGACAAGGCGCAAGATCGTGAGTCGTTAACTCGACTGTTCTTCCACTTGCCTTCCACTGACCCTCTGTTGTTGAGTCTAGAAGGACAGCAGCGACGCAGTTCAGGAGACTCTGGCTCAAATGGTGCAGATGAAGGCTCAACTGGAGGAAACGCAGCTGAAAAACCGTGAACTGCTGCGTCAACTTGCTGTTGCGCGAGCTCAAGCAGGTCAGCAAGGTACGCGGCAACGGTCAACCTCAAGTCTTAATGGTAGTCGAGGCAGTGACGTGTCGAGATTCTCAAGAGGTAGATCTCCTTCCACACGTCCGGCTCAATCTCCGGCAAGAAGCCTGCCAAGACAACAACAGACCCGTGCAGTGTTCCCCACTCCATTCCAGTCCTCTGCATCTCACTACGGACCTTCAGACGATGAGGACGTGGGGAATAAAGCACCGACAAGCGCTCGAAGAAGAACTCCCACTCGAGCAGCTTTCCGTCGCTTCGATCCGACTGCTTATCAACAGGAAAAGGAGCGTAAGCTACGTGAGGCT